>JARQOD010000004.1:183035263-183129196 GCA_033576555.1 Oophaga sylvatica | reverse complement strand
GTCAGGGAGTTACGTCTTCTCCCCCTGTATCAGTGGTGTCAATCATCCCCCTCTTGTTTCCGGCCCCCATCTCTTCTCATTCTTGTGACGTCACCAGCACTTCATGTATCGGCAGCCCCAGATCCCGCTCTGCAGTGTGTTATGATGTATTCACGCTGCGGGGCTGGGAATCTGGTGCCTGTGCTGTGAGGATCTCTGCGCCTGTATCTCATCTCCCTCCGCTGCTTTCCTCACTGCGCAGGCGCCAGATTTCCACCCCTGCAGTGTGAATACATCATAATACACGAAGCGCCGCCGGTGACGTCGCAAGGAGAGGAGGTGGGGGCCGGAAACAAGAGGGGGATGATTGACACTGCTGAGGCCGCTGACACGGGGAGAAGACATACCTCCCTGACAAAATAGAGGTATGTCGGACAGATTATAAAAGTGTATATTTCAGCGTTCCTAGCGATCAAAAACATAAGAGCCACCTTCACAGAATGCATCCTTAGTGCTGCTGAAGGTGGCTCTTTTACTTAAAAAGGTCCTGGGGGGGTGACCGATTCCCTTTAACCATTTTATAATGTAATGGGAGTTGTGACCTGACATCACATTACTGTATTTTGCCTAGTTCAAAAGCTACTCTTTCAGGATTGCAAATCATTTGCGCAATTGTTGCAGTTGTAAGAAATGCTGGGAGATCTCCGCTCTGAGGTCTGAAGAATTGTAAATGCAGTTCTGGGCTGTAATACAGGCTGTAACTCATGCAGTTCTTCTAAAGTGGAGGGGTTCTTGGAACCTGTCAGATGAGCTTATGTTTAATGTGACCGTTTACCTTTTAAATAATAAGCCATCTGCCCCAGAAAAGTACCCATCTCTTATAAAGAGGTTTCTATTTAGAAGCATTTGCAGATTTAGCAGGTCATGAGTTAGAAATGCCTGTGTGTATGATGATTATATCAAATCTTGGTGTCATATAGCTGGGGCTGATTAGTAATTTTCAATTGATAGATTGGCAAGGCACCAAACTAAAGGATTTCAAACACTACAGCGGTGGCTTCACTAAATGAAATGCATATGGCAGAAGGAAAGTGACCTAATCTTATACTCGCCGCTGCTCTTGATGTCATTTAACTCCTTAACTAAGCGCCATTAATTCCACAGCACTTGACTGACATCATTGCTGTCCCCATTGGGGCTTAGAATCTTAATTCCCTATCAGTATGTCTTTGGGAGAATGGGAAGAAACCAAAGTACCCAGAGGAAACCCACACAATCACGAGGAGAACATACAAACTCCTTGCAGATGTTGTCCTCAGTGGGATTTGAACTCTGGACCTCAGCACTGCAAGGCTACAATGCTGAGCCACCGTGCTGCCCACTAAATGGTTTCATGTGTAAACAGGACTTTGTTTTTGTTTCTTGTTGAATAAATACCGTACATATAACTGCTAAATAACCTAAAATGTTTATAAATTTCCAATAGTTCTCAGATCATGGTTGGATGAAACATCCCCTTTGTGCTCAGATAGGTAGCACTTCAGGCTGGAGAAATCAGTATGAAGGAATATCTGTTCAATAGTATATAGGCCACTGAATTCAGTCAGCAATGAGAAAATGTTGTGCTCATGTCACCTAGATGTAGTGTTTTTCAGATATATAGGTGAAGTACTTTGTTTGTTTTGCCTGTTTAAAGTAGCACTCCTCCCATCAAAGGTTTGACCTACTAATATACTGGAACAAATTGGTCTAAGACAGAGAAACGATAGCTGAAAATATGACAAAAAGCAATAAGCAGCGTCACCATGATGTACATATATGTGAATAAACATAGGTGCTGCTATTAGGGAAATAAGGATCTATCGCTATGATAAATATGGGAACAAATTGGTCTAAGACCAGAGAAACTACAACAGATCCAAGAAATATATAAAATGCAAATTTTTATTAACTGAATAACATATCAATGCTGGACAGGTGAACTAAACGGTAACAAAATAGTGGGGTATGATGTCTAGCATGGACATCTACCAATGATTACATCCACCTGGGTTCCCTGGCAAAATACGAATGCTAGAGGGCACAATGAAACCTAAAGATATATGTATTTATCATGCAGCAAAGGTTTTACAAGGTAATTGGCATAAATATATAGAAATGCAAACGTTACCTCCAATATGGAATAGCGGCACTGGCAGGGAAACCGGGTGAGTGTTTCCCTGCCAGTGCCACTATTCCATATTGGAGGTAACGTTTCCTCATCCACCGCACTTGTTAGCCAGTATTACTGGCCATGTATGGTCCGTTCTCCACTTAACCTGTAGATAGTCCATTTGCTGGTTATTTCATATTGGAGGTAACGTTTCCTCATTTACCGTTCTTATTTGCTAACATTACAGGTTATGTAATGTCTTTTTTCACTTATATTATGGATAGCCTATGGGCACGCATATATTGATATTGTTATTGGCACAATTTATCCTTCCAATTGTGATTTTTCAGCATATGGTAATATCATGAATTGAGAGGTGGTTATACCTTTTTCATTAGACACATTGATGTCCATGTCCATTTTCTCATTACATGTGGTGGCTTACATCTCATTATATGCATTTGCATTTCTATATATTTATGCCAATTACCTTGTAAAACCTTTGCTGCATGATAAATACATATATCCATGCTAGACATCATACCCCACTATTTTGTTACCGTTTAGTTCACCTGTCCAGCATTGTATATGTTATTCAATTAATAAAAATTTGCATTTTTATATATTTTCTTGGATCTGTTGTAGTTTCTCTGGTCTTAGACCAATTTGTTCCCATATTTATCATAGCGATAGATCCTTTATTTCCCTAATAGCAGCACCTATGTTTATTCACATATATGTATCATCATGGTGACGCTGCTTATTGCTTTTTGTCATATTTTTTCAGCTATTAATATACTGCAATCATCATACTATATAGCACTGTTTACTTACAATTGCTCATTCTGCTTTTCTACCATTAATTATTCTGTGTTCCATTAGGTCTATGACTTCCTGTGATTAAAAACTAACTAGCTGAATCCTTCTAAGCTCTATGCAGAAACAGGGTGTAAATTTTTCCCTTCGTCATCAGGGAAGAGTCAGATGGACATATAACTCGGACGGGAATTGCAATGCAATGCTTGGACCAACCGGCAGCGCTTACAACCCAAGTGTGACAGCATGCATTTCTATGCAGCTATCGTGCTAGGGTCAGGAAACCCGCCAGCCATTCTGAACATTGCGATCCCTGTTCGAGTTATACGGCCGTCTGACTCTTTCCTTAGAACTACAATTCTACATCGCTTCAACGTGCCTGGAAGCCCTGCTTCATCTGCTCTTCAACTCCTGAACCAGCTGCTCCGCTCCTCCCACTGCCAAGGACTTTGCAGTGATGTAGAATTGTAGTTCTAATGATTACTCATGCAGGGTAAAGAGATTTCCTGTTTCTACATAGTCAAGAAGGATTCAGTCTGAATGAGTAATAAGTAGAGTTGGTGTGAATCAATTTGTACAACCCTCCACTTCTTACTTGCCAGTATCTGTAGCCATTTATTTTATTTTTTTTTAATCAGTTGGCCTGGCACTACATCACAGTTGGGTGTGACGCACAAGTAAGGTGCGGTTCTCACGGCTTCTGTCATGTTAATAAATCAGGTTGTGCGCATTGATTCGCCCCAACCATTATAATAGATATTCATGAGTGATTGCGTATGGATCACACCAGAGCAGGGCTGTGGAGTTGGTAAGGCTAGCTTCACACTAGCATTGCACTGACCTGCGTCGGTCAGCGCACGGCTGCTGCTAAGCTCCGGCCGTGCCTCCTCCTGATTGCTCCGCCTATGGGCGCATGACGCTGCATGCGACCTGCACACCCTATCTTTAGCATTGGGTTTGCAGGCTGTACGCAGGTATGCGTTTGCCAGCGCATGCGTCCCTTTGACGGTGCGCCGGGCACACCAAAATGCAACACGATGCGTTGGGCGCAGGTCGGCGCACCGTCAAAAGGACGCATGCGCCGGCAAACGCATACCTGCGAACCCAATGCTAAAGATAGGATGCGCAGATCGCATGCAGCGTCATGCACCCATAAGCGGAGCGATCGGGAGGAGGGCGGCCGGGGGCGGAGCTTAGCAGCGGCCGTGCGCAGACCGTCGCAGGTCGGTCAAACGCTAATGCGAAACCAGCCTAAGCCAAACCTCTGACTCCAACTCCGAATCCTCAATTTCCACAACTCCGACTCCCTCATATCAGAGCTGTGTAGTCGGTAAGCTAAACCTCCGACTCCAACGCCTCAATTTCAGTGACACCAACTCCGACTCCACCAAAATGGGCTCTGACTCTCCGACTCCACAGCCCTGCACCAGAGTTCTCACTGTTCTCCTCCCTTTAAAATGCTTGTTAATAAGCTAGCCTAATTATTTTTTTAATGTTCCTAAAATTAATAGTTGTTGGCAGTATACGGTATTTTCCAGTGTCAACACTAGAAATTTCTGTGCATGGTCCCGTTCATCTGACTTGTCCGATAAATAGTTGATTTTCAGCTGCAGAATAAGGTGCTAATGGAATGCCTGAAATGGGCTCTCTCCAGGAGTCCATGTGCCATCACGAGCTGATTTTCCATGTGCATGAGGCAATATTTTGAAGTTATTGATCTCATTAATTCTTTAGTGTATCCCCAAAACTTTCTGTTCAGCTTCTGAACCAAAGAATTCTTTGAACACTGCAGTCAAGTACATCGCTCTATCTGACAAAACTGTTGGGTTGAATAACTATTCTACAAAACTAACATGTTTTATTTAATGTCAATTTTAGCTGCAAAATCCACATGTATGAAATGCAGAATTTTCAACAAACTTCAGCCTTTACAATGAATGGGGTGTAAATCTGCACACAGATTAAAATGCTGACTATTTTATGTTGTACAGGAAAAAAAAACCACTTGGTTTGCAGATAAGATTTGTTAGGATCTCCTCCACATGATGGGTACTATAATCTGATTTTTATTCTATATTTAGATTTTACCTTAAACTTGGTAGGTGGAAGTAGGTAATGGATTTTTAGTTTCAGGAGTAAAAATTGTAATATTTGTTTACTGCTGTTAACTATAATAGATCAGGATATCAAACTGATGCTCTAAGGGCTTATTCAGACGTCAGTTTTTCTTGTGCAAGTGCTATCCATGTAGCACTCGTACCCTTGATAGTCTACCTGGGAAGTTCACTTGTCTGTATATGTGCTGTGGTATTAGTTTTTTTTTTTTTTCTCTTTGGACCAAGTGGTCTGCACAAAAGCATTAGCGACCTGTCTACAGTTGTGCTCAAAAGTTTACATACTTCAGCAGAATTTTTGCTTTCTTGGCCTTTTTTCAGAGAATATGAATGATAACACCAAAACTTTTTCTCCACTCATGATTAGTGGTTGGATGAAGCCATTTATTGTCCAACTACTGTGTTTTCTCTTTTTAAATCATAATGACAACCCAAAACATCCAAATGACCCTGATCAAAAGTTCACATACCCTGGTGATTTTGGTCTGATAACATGCACAGAAGTTGACACAAATAGGTTTGGCTACGAAAGGTAACATCCTCACCTGTGACCTGTTTGCTTGTAATTAGTGTGTATGTATAAAAACTGAGTGAGTTTCTGGGATCCAGACAGACTCTTGCATCTTTCATCCAGCCACTGACGTTTCTGGATTGTGAGTCATGGGGAAATCAAAAGAATTGTAAAAGTATCCATGGGAAAAGGTAGTTGAACTGCATAAAACAGGAAAGGGGTACAAAAAGATATCCAAGGAAGTGATAATGCCAGTCAGCAGCGTTCAACATTAACTGAAATGGGGGCTCTGTAAAACCAAAACTTCGGTCAGGTGGACAAAATTTTTGTTGGTCTACAACTGCCAGGAAAATTGTGGGTTTTTTCTTGCATCCCGAACAAATGACATCAGCTGAAATACTGGACTCTCTGAAAACTAGCGGAGTTAATGTTTCAAGATGCACAATAAGGAGCCACTTGAAGAAAAATGGGCTGCATGGTCGAGTCACTAGAAGAAAGTCATTACACCGCAAATGCCACAAAGTATCTTGCCTACAATATGCAAAATAGCACAGAGACAAGCCTCAAAACTTCTGGAACAAGGTAATTTGGAGTGATGAGACCAAAATTGAACCATAAACGATACAGTTGGAGAGAGGTCAACAAGACCTATGATGAAAGGAACACCATTCCTACTGTAAAGCAGGGGGGTGGATCGCTGATGTTTTAGGGATGTGAGCTAAAAGGGCACAGGAAACTTGGTCGTAGTTGAAGGAAAGATAAATGCAGCATGTTATCAGCAAATACCGTAGGCCAGGGGTCGACAAAGTTGTTCAGAATCTAGGAGCCAGCCAAAAAATTTAGGAGCCAGAATGCCTCCCCATCATCATCAATGCCTGCCCATCATCATCATTGCCTCCTCATCATCATCATGGCCTCCCCATCATCATCATCATTGCCTCCCCATTATCATCAATGCCTGCCCATTATCATCTATGACTGCCCATCATCATCAATGCCTGCCCATTGTCATCATCGCCTCCCATTATCATCATCGCCTCCCCATCATCATTGCCTCCCCATTATCATCAATGCCTGCCCATCATCATCATCATCGCCTCCCCATCATCATCATTGCCTCCCCATTATCATCAATGCTGCCATCATCATCATTGCCTCCCCATTATCATCAATGCCTGCCCATCATCATCATGGCCTCCCCATTATCATCAATGCCTGCCAATCATCATCATCATCGCTTCCCCATCATCATCAATGCCTGCCCATTATCATCAATGCCTGCCAATCATCTCACCTCCCATCATCAATGCCTGCCCATTATCATCAATGCCTGCCATCATCCACACATGACAGCACCGCAGCAACAGCACTCTCTCACATACATACATACATACACACCGCACCGCACTACATACACACACACACACTGATACACACTACACATCACATTCACCTGTCCGGCGTCCGCACGCTCTCTGCCACAGCCGGCCGCTGAATGATGACGTCATTCAGCGGCGCTGCGGTGAGAGGAAGCGCCGGCCCCTCTGGAGCCGGAGCTGCGGCAGCGATGGCACGGGGAGAGGTATAGTATTGTGCCAGCTGCTGCGGGGCCCTGAGCAAGCGGGGGGCCCGTGGCGGCGCTGACACCGCAACGGGCGCCGGGGTGCCCGACGGCGAGTGGCCCCCCGCCTACTCAGGGCCCCGGCACTTGGCGGTGCTGACGCCGGCCCTGCTCCCATAACAAACATGCCGCTAGTGGCTAGCGCAGTAAACAGATTATGGTGGCAGCCAATCAGCGCGGCGCAGCGGAGGCAATCAGACGGCGCAGGAGTAAAAATTTTTTTTTTCCCTCTTTAATTCCCCGGGCGCCAGGCATGATTTTCTAGGCGCCACTGGCGCCCGGGTTTGTCGAACCCTGCCATAGGTAAATTTACAATCATCAGCCCGGAATCTGCGCATTGGAAGTTCCAACATTACAACGATCCAAAACACAAGGCCAAGTCAACCTGTCATTGGCTACAGCAGAACAAAGTGAAGGTTCTGGAGTGGCCATCTCAGTTTCCTGATCTCAATATCATTGAGCCATTCTGGGGAGATCTCAAGCGTGCAGTTCATGCTAGACAGCCCAGGAATTTACTGGAACTGGAGGCTTTTTCCCAAGAAGAGTGGGCAGCTTTACCATTTGAGAAAATAAAGAACCTTATCCACAACTACCACAAAAGACTTCAAGCTGTCATTTGTTAGAGAGGGCAATACACGGTATTAAGAAATGGGGTATGTAAAATTTTGATCAAGGTCATTTGGATGTTTTGGGTTGTCATTATGATTTAAATAGAGAAAATTGACAATAAATGGCTTCACCCAACCAGTAACCATGAGTGGACAAAAAGTTTTGGTGTTCTCATTCATATTCTCTGAAAAAAGGCCAAGAAAGCAAATATTCTGCCGGGGTATGTAAACTTTTGAGCACAACTGTATATAGATAAGGGTGTCTCAAATTGCCTAATACAATTCTATGGATCCCTGGGAAAAAAAACGACAGCACCCAGATGCCATCCGTGTGTTGTCCGTTTTACATGGACTGTTTGATTGGGAAAGCTTGAACCCTCTATCAGTTGTGGGGTTTTTTTTTTGTTTTTTTTTTTGTTCTGTTTTTTTTTATGGATGAGAAAGTCTGACATGTGAAAGAGCCCTTAGGATCTAGGAATATGTCAAACTTGCACATATTTGCAGGCCTAAAGGGGGGAAGCCTGTTAAAACTGTGGATATATACAAAAGAAAAAAGGAGCCATCTGACCCATATAAGTAAAAAATTGTATATTTTTATTATTAATAATTATTCAATGAATCATTTTATAACATACATCTATTAAAAAAGTTACAAATATAATCCAATTAATGTGAAGGTCACAAAACATTAACAAAATCCGACCTGTTTACCATTATTAGGACCGGGAATCATAGACTCAAAATATATATCACATTATATCATAGAAATACATCTATGTGAAAAAATCACCGGAATACGAGACAATTGCCCTCTAATATTATAACATACCACCACTGAAGTCAGTGTGTAAATAGGCAATAGTCACAGCAATACCAAGTGTACACAAAAGTCTCACCCAGGTATGTCCCGGAAAACGGTCAGGATAAGCAGCCCCAACGCGCGTTTCGCGTGGGCTTTCTCAAGGGGCTGTGGATAGTAGTAGTACATGTCTGATAATGATGTGTCAGCCATGTCATGACCAGATATTTGCTTCTAAAACTGGAAGTGATATAGGAAGGGGCCTGAAAACGATCCTATAATTCCCAGTTGTAGGAGAATCCCTTTTGATATATTGTGGAGACACGTTTGGATTGTGAAAACTTTGCAACAGCTCTCACTTATGTTTGTGTCTCTCGTAGCCACTGCCTGATCATCCAGACCCTGAGGGGTGCAGCAGTCCGTACCATTTTGTGACAGGTAAATGAATGTTTGTGAAGGTGCAGTGGGCATACCTTGCATTCGCCACTTTCCATGAATAATTGTACTATCACAGTGGGCAGATGTTTGCATGTGCTCCTCTAAAAAATGGCTGATCTAATTACTGGGCCTCTAAACATAAAGATTACTTTTGACTGTATGTAAAATCCCAGAAGTTGCAGGCTGCATTCCCCTCATACTGTGTAATTGGAGATGGGTGGCAAATCCCACTGGAGCTGATCTCCACTGTCCAGGCACTAAATATGTTTCAAACACCTTTTTATTTAAAGTTTCTCAGTTTTCTTTAGCCGTGGTTCCCACAACATTTAGATAACATGCGCTTGAGGATAGCGATATTTCGGGTAATTTAACGATGACCTGAATCCAAGGTTAGTGGTTGGGTTTCCCAACGGCAGACCATCCGATTGGTGTTACCGTTCTCTGTCAGCGGACCCAACGCCGAACTTTGGATTCTTGGTGCAGCCATTTTCTTCTTCCTTTGACTGTCTGATAAAGGGTCAATTTCCTAGAATGTCACAGTATTCAAGTGTATGACATCTAAATGTGGAGCGAACCTGAGATATGAAAAATCATTCAGAAAACTGAAAGTGTTTGAAGCATATTGTATGACTTCTAGTTTTTTTACATTAGTAAATAGAATCCAAAAATAATAGGTCAAAAATCCTATTAATTGCCATTCCAGGTTATATCAGTCTGCATGTATGTATCCTGTCGTACAACACACCCTTCAGTGTTTCTGTTGGTTTTGTGTGCACCATTTTGCAGCTCTCACTGTAGTGTATGTATGGCCGTAGTATAAATACATATCTTATATGATTATATGTGTGACAGAAGGTAATTACTGTCTGATATGTGGCCATTTCTAAAGCATTTCATATATTGCTCTCATTAATTCATATTAAGTTAGTTATCAATATCAGTAGTGCTTTAAAGGGAATCTGCCACCTAATCTGAGGGCAGTATTGCTGCAGTTTTGATAAAATAACTGTTTCCTCTGCTGCAGATCCAGCAGTTCTCTGAATGTTGAGCTCTGTATTCCATCCACACCACTATTAACAGCTGTACAAAGTGCATAGGCAGAAAGCTGCAAAGCAGTGGTGGGAGTGGGGTTATACAGAGTCAATGAATATGGAGGACTGTCTGGCACCAGGTTTACTAGTCCTCTAGTGCGAGTATCCTGCTGGTAAAGTAGAGATTTTTAGCAAAACTGCCACAGGCAGCTAAGTTCTGGAATCAGGATCTCTGCCTCTACATTATTCTGCACTCAGATTAGGTGCCTGGCAACAGATTTTGCTGTTTTAAATATATTTCTTGAATAAAATGATTAAGAATGTAATACTACTTAAAAGCTACCCATCTTTATTTCCTTTTTGTTGTCTCTGTTCTGTCTGAATGGCGATGTCCTCTGTAAACTAGTTCATTGAAATATTGAGATGGATGTTAATTTGTAGACAACATGTTTAAACCAGTGTGTGTTGTAGTGATTTTTTTTATTTTTTTTTTTTCGTTCCGTACCTTTTAACCCCTTAATGACCGGGCTAATTTTTACAATTCGGACCAGTGTCCTGTTATGAAATTATAGCTCTAGAACACTTTAACGTATCCCACTGATTCTGAGATTTTCTCGTGACATATTTTACTTAATGTTAGTGGTAAAATTTCTTCAATATGACTTGCGTTTATTTATGAAAAAAATTGAAAGTTGGCAAAAATTTTGCAATTTTCAAACTTTTTAATTTTTGTACCCTTAAATCAGAGAGTCATATCACTCAAAATAGTTAATAAAGCACATTTCCCACATGTCAACTTTACATCAGCACAATTTTAGAAACATAATTTTTTTTTGTTAGGACGTTATAAGGGTTAAATGTTGACCAGCGATTTCTCATTTTTCCAACAAAATGTACAAAACCATTTTGTTTTAGGGACCACCTCACATTTGAAGTGAGTTTGGGGGGTCAATATGACAGAAAATTCCCAAAAGTTACACCATTCTAAAAACTGCACCCCTCAAGGTGCGGAAAACCACATTCAAGAAGTTTATTAACCCTTTAGGTGCTTCACGAGAACTAAAGCAATGTGGAAAGAAAAAATTTACTTTGGAACCAATTTTTTTTATTTTCATATCAAGAGAAAGTGGACCACAAAAATTTGTTGTGCAATTTCTCCTGAGTACGGCAATATCCCGTATGTGGGGGAAAGCCACTGTTTGGGCGCACAGCAGAGCTCAGAAGGGAGGGAGCACCGTTTGACTTTTTGAATGCAAAATTGGCTGGAATCAATTGTGGCACCATGTCGCGTTTGGAGACCCACTGATGTACCTAAACAGTGGAAACCCTCCAATTCTAACTCCAACCCTAAGCACAAACCTAACCCTAACACACCCCTAACCCTAATCCCAACCACAGCCCCAACACTAACTATAGCCCTAACCCTAATGGAAAAATGGAAATACATTTTTTTTTTTTTATGTTTTATTATTTTTACCTGAGGGGGTGATAAAAATGGGGTTTGATCTACTATTCTTTTTTTTTATTATTATTTTGATCACTGTGATAGGGTCTATCACAGTGATCAAAATAAACCCATAGGAAAAATCTTCCTATTGTTGCCAGGTGCTGGCCGTCCGATCTCGGCAGGCGCGCTGCACATGCGCCCTCCGTTTTCTTCCCCTAAGAAGACACCGGCGACAGGGGGACTTCACGGTGGGATGCAGGGACACCGGAGGTACCATGGGAGGATCGGGGGACTGCATTTCTCTCTCCTCTGATGTGCGATCACATCAAAGGAGAGGGAAATTAAATGGGAAATCTGACTTTTTTTTTGTGGTCGCCTTTATTCCGTTAACGGCGACCGCAACAATGGGGTCGGGAAAAACATACCGAAATCATGTTCTCTGGGGTCTCAGCTACCCTTGGTAGCCAAGACCCCCAAAAAAATTCTGACTCTGGGGTGCGCTATACACTTAACCTTAATTGCCGCCGTTAAAAGGCGTATCGGCGGTCATTAAGGGGTTAAGAGTTTTAGCAGGAGTGCCAAGAGATCATGTGATTTGTTTTCTGGGGAGATGATAAAAAAAAAAAATGCAGAAAACTGATGCAGTCATTTGACTGTACACTTGCATACATCTTCTGTATACTGCAATGTTAAAAAACAGATCTGCATATTTTTTTTGCATTCTGTTGAGAGGAAAAAAAATACTGCTTACAATAACTTTATCTTCATCTGGTTTTCTGGTGTGGAGCGATTCTTTTTGCTAAATTGCTGCAAAACTATGTAATTTAAAAAAACAAACAAACGCTACACAACTCCTCCCCCACCCCAAGTGTTGCAAGTTAGTTTTACATCATAAATTGCATATTTGTAATAGTATAATTATTATTGCATATATCTGCTATACCAGAGGCTTCCTGTTCATACTAAAGACTGGGAAGAGGATGGGCTGATGAAGATAGGTTGTTGAGTTGTAATTTAAAAAAAAAAAAAAGTAAAGGGTATTTGAAGGGGGTTGTCAAGGCTATTGATGACCCATCTCAAGAATAGATTGTTGGAGTCTGGCACCTCCCACGGATCAGTAGTTTAAAGCTCCTGCGAAGGCTGGATGTACACTTTAAAACCTACAGAAAAAGGCTATGATAAGTGCTAGAAATAAATTTAATGGGCACCAAAGCATGCATACACCAACCAAACCAAATAGAATCTATGATTCTATTCTCCTTCAATGGACGTCTTCAAACAGAGGCTGGACCAACATCTGTCTGAGGCTATGTGCACATGTTGCGGAATTGCCATGGAAATTTCCGCGGCAATTCCGCACCTCCCTGCCGTGGGAAATGCGCATATTATAGGTATGCGTATTCCAGCTAAAAGCTAGCGTTTTGCAAGCGTAATTAGCTTGCAGAATACTAGCGTTTTACAAGCGATCTGACAGGTTGGTCACACGAGTCAAACAAGTGTTTGACAAGTGTGACCAACTTTTTACTATTGATGCCGCCTATGTCGCATCAATAGTAAAAAGATCTAATGTAAAAATAATAAAAAAAAAATAATGATATTCTCACCTTCCGGCGGCCCCCGCAGCCTTCCCGCCTCTCAGCGACGCTCCCGGCCAATCCCGTTCCCAGGCGTCCTTTGCGACAATCACCCCGATGACGTAGCATCACGCGAGACCGCTACGTCATCTGGGGTGATTCTCACAATGCATTACTGGGAACGGGATTGGCCGGGAGCGTTGCTGAGAGGCGGGAAGGCTGCGGGGGCCGCCGGAAGGTGAGAATATCATTATTTTTTATTTTAATTATTGTTTTTACATGGATATGGTACCCAGGGCTTGGAGGAGAGTCTCCTCTCCTCCAGACACTGGGTACCATCCGCACATGAACCACTTACTTTGCGCATGGTGGGCATAGCCACATGCGGAAAGTAATCGTTCAATGCATTCCTATGGCGGCGGAATCGCCGCGGTTCCGCAAAAAAGAATGAGCATGCTGCGGATTCTCCCGCGATGCGATTCCGCCGCGGAAAAACCCGCAGCATGTGCACAGCATTGCAGAATCCCATAGGCCATAATGAGTTGTATTGTGTAAGCGGTTTCGCGGCGTTTCCGCCGCGAAAAAACGCTAGGAATCCGCAACGTGTACACAGGCCCTGAGATGGTTTAGGGAATCCTGTATTGAACAGAGGGTTGGACACAATGACCCTGGAGGTCCCTTCCAACAACACTCAATACCGTTTAACCTGTACTCGGTAATAAACACAACAAGTAACATATACAGCTCTGACAAAAATTAAGAGACCACTGCACACTTTTAAAAATCAGCTTCTCTACATGTCTGACAGCCATTCCATTCCAGTGTCAGCTGAATTCCAACCAGAGTACACCTCATTCTACTTAATGTGCTTCTGATTAGGTGATAACCTGAACCAAATCTTATTTAACGAAGGAAAGTATAAAAAACACTGCTGTGGTGTTCAAAATCCTCTAACAATAGGACAAGCTGGATGGCAAAACAAGTGCTAGTAATATCCCAAAAGTACCGTATATACCCATGTATAAGCCGAGATTTTCAGCCCATTTTTTAGGGCTGAAAGTCCCCCTCTCGGCTTATACGCGGGTCATATACGGGGGTCGGCGGGGGAGCGGGAGTGTCGGATCATACTCACCCCTCCGCCGGCGCGGTCTCTGCAGCCCCCCTGCTTCTCCCACGATCTCCGGCTCCTTCCTGCAGCGGTCACATGGCACCGCTCATTAAAGTCATGAATATGCACATATTCATGACTTTAATGAGCGGTACCACATGACCGCTGCAGAGAGCGCCGGGAGAAGAGGAGAGGCTGCAGAGACCGCGCCAGCGGAGGGGTGAGTATACCGATATTTACCTGTCCCGTTCCACCGCTGCACACTGCTCCCTCGGTCTGACTCCTCTGGCTGTGAATGTTCAGGCAGAGGGCGCGATGACGTCGTTAGTGCGCACCCCGCCCCCTGCCAGATCATTCACAGCCAGAGGAGTCAGACCGAGGGAGCAGCGCAGCGGTGCAGAGAGGACAGGTAAATATCTCAGGTGCCGGGGTCCTGAGCGAGCGGTGACACCGGCACCTGTCCCCCATAGCGCGCCGGTGTCACCGCCTGCTCAGGACTCCGGCACCTGGCCCCCAGCGACGAGAGGCGAGTATGTCTTTTTTTTTGCAGCAGCAGCATATGAGGCCTATACTATGGGGGCATAATCTGGAGCATATGGGGGCATAATCTGGAGCATATGGGGGCATAATCTGGAGCATATGGGGGCATAAGCTGTGGAGCACATGGGGGCATAATCTGGAGCATATGGGGGCATAATCTGTGGAACATATGGGGGCATAATCTGTGGAACATATGGGGCATAATCTGGAGCATATGGGGGCATAATCTGTGGAACATATGGGGGCATAATCTGTGGAACATATGGGGGCATAATCTGTGGATCATACGGGGCATAATCTGGACTATATGGGGGCATAATCTCTGAAGCATATTGGGCATAATCTGGAGCATATGGGAGCATAATCTGTGGAGCATATGGGGGCATAATCTGTGGAGCATCATATGGGGGCATAATCATTTTTCACCCTAGGCTTATACACGAGTCAATAAGTTTTCCCAGTTTTTTTGTGGCAAAATTAGGGGGGTCGACTTATACACAGGTCGGCTTATACATGAGTATATACGGTAATAATAATGAAAAAAATAACTTTTCACCATGCCAAAGGAGTTGAAAAGAAAAGTCTTGAGTGAGGAAAAGAAGGGCTCAATTCTGGCTTTATTAGCAGAGGGATACAGTGAGCGTCATGTTGCCTCATCCTTAAAATTTCTAAGACTGCAGTCCATTACAACAAGGTCAAGCAGCAGACATTGGGGACAACAAAGCTAGAGACTGGCAGAGGGTGAAAACGACTCTCCACTGACCGGGATGACCGTCATCATAATCGAATGTCACTCAGCAACCGCAGGATGACATCAAGTGACCTATAAAAGGAATGGAAAATGGCAGCTGGCGTGGAGTGCACAGCAAGAACAGTTCATAACAGGCTCCTAGAGGCAGGGCTCAAGGCATGTAAAGCTGGAAAAAAGCCTTTCACCAATGAGAAGCAAAGGAGAGTTAGGCTGAAGTTTGCCAAAGACCATAAGGATTGGACCATAGAGGACTGGAGTAAGGTAATCTTCTCTGAGCCTAATTTTCAGCTTTGCCCAACACCTGGTCGTCTAATGGTTAGACGGAGATCTGCAGAGGCGTACAAGCCATAGTGTCTTGCACCTACTGTGAAATTTGGTGGAGGATCGGTGATGATCTGGGGATGCTTCAGCAGGGCTGGAATTTGGCAGGTTAATCTTTGTGAAGGACATATGAATCAAGCCGCATACAAGGTTATCCTGGAAAAACAATTGATTTCTTCTGCTCAAGCAATGTTCTCCAACTCTGAGGACTGGTTTTTCCAGCAGGACAATGTGCCATGCCACACAGCTAGGCCAATCAATGTGTGGATGAAGGACCACCACATCAAATTCCTGTCATGGCCAGCCCAATCTCCAGACCTGAACCCCTTGAAAACCTCTAGAATGTAATCAAGAGGAGGATAAATGGTCACAATCCATCAAAGAACTGCTTAACCCCTTAACGACCGCCGATACACCTTTTAATGGCGGTAGTTAAGGGTACTTTAAACCACGGGTCCCCAACTCCAGTCCTCAAGGCCCACCAACAGGTCCTGTTTTCAGGATTTCCTTAGTATTGCCCAGGTGATAATTGCATCACCTGTGCAATACAAAGGAAATCCTGAAAACAGGACCTGTTGGTGGGCCTTGAGGACTGGAGTTGGAGAACCCTGCTTTAAACCACAGCGTCGTTAATTAGCAGCACTGTGGGAAAAGTGTATATAGCGCCCCTCCAGAGTCGGATTTTCTCTGGGGTCTCGGCAGCCAAAACAAAAACAAAATCTGATGTGCCATTTAATTTCTCTCTCTGATGTGATCGCACATCAGAGGAGAGAGAAATAGGGTCCCCGCAAGATAAATAGACATACTGCGTTCTATAAAGACGCTCCGCATGTCCGGATTCGTGGGTGTGTCACCCGCGTTTTACTACGCATAGTGGAGACGGGATTTCTTCAAATCCCCTCCACTATAACATCTGGACGCTGCAGATTAAACGCTGCAGACGTACGCAGCGTTCAATCCGCAGCTATGTATTTTGGAACATGGAAACACACCCCTTAGGGTGAGTTTCCACGGTCAGGAAACGCTGCGTGTTTGGCGCTGTGCGCTGGCGCAGCGCCAAACACGCAGCGTCCAGATGTTACAGCATAGTGGAGGGATTTCAAGAAATCCCGTCTCCACTATGCGTAACAATACGCAGGTGGCAAACCTGCGTAAACGGACATGCGGCGCGTCTTTTCAGACCGCAGCATGTCCTCGCGTATTGCGGCGACGGTGCGTCGCCGCAACAGAATTAACACAGGGCTATGTAGCCCTGCGCTCTTTCCGGAGGTGTTCCGGAGTGTCCTGAACACCTCCGGAAAGATCGCCGTCAGAAAGGGGGCGGGGCTTAGACGGAGCGAATTTCCGCTCCGTCATATACGCTGTGTTTCCTGATGGTGGAAACACAGCCTAAATGTGATGTGGTCCCTAAAAAATGGTTTTGTAAATTTAGTTGTAAAAATGAGATATCGCTGGTCAACTTTTAAGCCTTATAACTTCCTAACAAAAAATTTTTGTTTTGTTTTTTCATATCAAAGAAATTTTACCACTGTCATGAAGTACAATATGTCACGAAAAAACAGTCTCCGAATCAGCGGGATCCATTAAAGCGTTCCAGAGTTATAACCTCATAAAGTGACAGTGGTCACAATTGTAAAAATTGGTCTGGTCATTAAGCTGCAAATTGGCTCTGTCACTAAGGGTTAAATTTTGCACCAGGAGTGGCATAAGGTCACCCAAAGCAGTGTGAAAGACTGGTGGAAAGCATGGCAAGAGCTGTGATTAAAAATCATGGTTATTCCACAAAATATTGATTTCTGAACTCTTCTTGAGTAAAAACATTAGTATTGTTTCTAAATGATTATAAACTTGTTTTCTTAGCATTATTTGAGGTCTGCTAGCACTGCATGTTTTTATTTTGACCATTTCTCATTTTCTGAAACTAAGGCTAAGTGCACACGTTGCAGATTGTTAGCGTTTTTGCCGCGGCGAAAACGCGTACCCAACGCAACTCATTATATCCTATGGGATTCCGCAATGCTGTGCACATGCTGCGTTTTTTTTCCGCGGCCAAATCGCATCGCGGAAAAAAATGCAGCATGTTCATTCTTTTTCCGGAATCGCGGTGATTCCGCCGCCATAGGAATGCATTGAACTGTTTACTTTCCACATGTGGCTATACCCACAATGCGCAAATTGAGCGGTTCATGTGCGGATGGTACCCAGGGTCTGGAGGAGAGGAGACTCTCCTCCAAGCCCTGGGTACCATGTCCCTGTAAAAACAATAATTAAAATAAAAAATTGTGCTATTCTCACCTTCCGGCGGCCCCCGCAGCATTCCCGCCACTCAGCGACACTCCCGGCCAATCGCGTTCCCAGGCGTCCTTTGCGACAATGACCCCAGATGACGTAGGGGTCTCGCGTGATGCTACGTCATCGGGGTGATTGTCGCAAAGGACGCCTGGGAACGGGATTGGCCGGGAGCGTCGCTGAGAGGCGGGAAGGCTGCCGGGGACGCCGGAAGGTGAGAATATCATTATTTTTTTTTTATTTTTTACATTAGATCTTTTTACTATTGATGCAGCATCAATAGTAAAAAGTTGGTCACACTTGTCAAACACTATGTATGACTCGTGTGACCAACCTGTTCCAAGCGATGCTACAGATCGCTTGGAAAGCGCTAGCATTCTGCAAGGTAATTTCGCTTGGAAAACGCTAGTTTCTGGCGGGAATATGCATACCAAAAAAAATGCGTATTTCCCGCGGCAGGGAGGTGCGGGATTGCCGCGGCAATACCGCAACGTGTGCACATAGCCTAAATTCAAAATGTATTGCTTGGAAATTCGGAGACATGTTGTCAGTGGATTATAGAATGAAAGAGCACTTTGCATTTTACTCAAAAATATACCTATGAAGAGAAAAATCAGTCAAACTGAATATTTTGCAGTGGTCTCTTAATTTTTGCCAGAGCTGTATACACACAACTCCTATATGATGTGATGACGTGTCGTGCCCTAACAATGACGTTGCACCAATAAAAAGGAAAGTTGCCGATGCCAGGAGGTGGGAGTGGATCCTCAGGACTACTATCCAGCAACCAGTCTTTACAGGACTGGATACTGCTAAATAGTTTGCACCAACTCTATCAGTAGTACATTATACCAACCCAACTTATGATTTAAACCTCAGAAATGGTATGGGAACCAAATCCATCCAATATGGGATAAGACATATGTATCTGGTAGCATATGTCGAATGCAACCACCAGTGTATACTGTAAGTATAGAAAAAGTATGGTGCTTGGTAACTGACAGTACTTACGGACAAGCTGTGAGGCTGGATAGGTAAGAGGTCCAAGGTCAAAAGCCAACAGGGTATGACACAAACAGACGGGTGAGGCAAAGGTGTAGTGACTGAGGAAACAGTCTGAGGTCGGAATTCCAAGAAGGTAGCAAATCACAACAAAAGGGCTAAGCAAACTGATGGTCAAGACAAATCCAAGGTCGAGCAGCAAAGATCAGAATGCCAAACAGCACAGAACACACATACACCTTTTGAGCAAAGCTACAATTGGCAATGACCTTACATTACTATCCAGTTAAATAGCCTTGGTATTTTCTGAAATGGAGAACACCTGGAGGAGACCCAAACACTGCACTGACAGCCTGACACACACCTGCTATCCATAGCTGTCACTCATAGCGTCCCTCGGACACAGCAAATGGCGGGATTGTGACAGCCAGATTACTGACCTAGGATAATGGTGTCATTAGGACGTATTCCTGCCGCTCACACTTAGACGCATATCAGAGCCCATATTGGAAGGGCTTTATTCGATATACTACCAGGTACAAAACTCCAGTCCCTTATTGGATGAGTTTGGTTTGATAATATCATTGATCATAAATCTTCTAACAATATGTGGACGAAATTGGTTTGTAATCTTGTATAGGTGGAGATCTATATATTTTTTTTTTTCCCCATTTATGTTCATACCTTTTTCCTATCATATTTGCTCTTCCACCTTCATTGTTTTTACTCTGCGTCTTTTGTATGTCTTTAAATGTCTGTGTAACCATTCATATAAAAAGAGCAATTTATGTATTTTTTACCAGTGTAATTACTTAGTAAGGATATGTGCACAAGCTGTGTATTTGCTGCAGACATTATGCATCAAAAACATCTCTTGGCATGGAAAATGTGGCATAAAGAAAAAAGTTTGATTTTGCTTCCCAATTTCCGCCACCGCCTCATTTATTAGAATGAATGAAAACTCCTGATAGAGCTGACATGCTTCAGGCTTGCAACTGCTTCAAATCTACAGGAAAATAATGGTCAACATGTGCGTGAGGTTTCAGAAATCTTTCACTTTGCTGAGACAGGGAAATTCTGCGTCTTTCGCAGTAAAAAAAAAAATGTGACTCGTGAACATTCTCTAATGCAGTGTTCCCCAACTCCAGTCCTCAAGAGCAATCAACAGGTCAAGTTTTCAGGATTTCTTTAGTATGGCCCAGGTGATGGAATTATTATTGCCTGTGCAGATAATACATTTATCTGAGCAATACTAAGGAAATTTTGAAAACATGACCTGTTGGTGGTTCTTGAGGACTGGAGTTGGGGAACATTGCCCAAATGGTTAATTGTGCACATCCAAATGTATGCCCATGTACAAGGCTGGAACAGCACAGCTCCATACACTGTAAGGGCTGTTTTGAGAGCTTCCATTCATCTCTCATTGAATTTAATCAGCTGAGTTGCAGTATTTGAGAATAGCCACTAGTCAGGAATATGGTGCTCAGATGCTGTACCTTAGAAGGCTATGACTACAGGTGCAGTTCACAAAATTAGAATATCAATAAGTTAATATTTTCAATTCTTCAATACAAAAAGTGAAACTCCTATATTATATAGAGTCAGTACAAACAGTGTGATCTATTTCAAGTGTTTATTTCTGTTAATGTTGATGATTATGGCTTACAGCCAATGAAAACCCAAAACTCATTATCTCAGTAAATTAGAATACTTTATAACACCAGCTTGAAAAATAATTTTATAATCTGAAATGTTGGCCTACTGAAATGTATGTTCAGTAAATGCACTCAATACTTGGTCGGGGCTCCTTTGGCATCAATTACTGCATCAATGCGGCATGGCATGGAGGAGATCAGCCTGTGGCACTGCTGAGGTGTTATGGGAGCCCAGGTTGCTTTGATAGTAGCCTTCAGCTCATCAGCATTGTTGGGTCTGGTGTCTCTCATCTTCTTGACAATACGTCATAGATTCTCTATGGGGTTAAGATCAGGTGAGTTTGCTGGCCAATCAAGCACAGTTATACTGTTTTTTTTTTTTTTTGTTTTGTTTTTATAAACAGGTATTGGTACTTTTGGCAGAAATTTCCATCTCCAATAAGCTTGTCGGCAGAGAGAAGCATGAAGTGCTCTAAAATTTTGTGGTAGACTGCTGCGCTGACTTTGGTCTTGATAAAACACAGTGGACCTACATCAGCAGATAACATAGCTTCCCAAACCATCACTGATTGTGGAAACTTCACACTAGACCTTGGATATCAAGATCCCAGAGTCTGGAGGAAGAGTGGAGAGGCACACAATCCAAGCTACTTGAGGTCTAGTGTGAAGTATCCACAATCAGTGATGGTTTGGGGAGCTAAGTCATCTGATTGTATAGGTACACTGTGTTTTATCAAATCCAAAGTCAGCACGGCCGTCTACCAGGAAATTTTAGAGCACTTCATGCTTCCCTCTGTCGACAAGCTTTTTGGAGATGGAAATTTCATTCTCTAGCAGGACTTGGCACCTGTCCATACTGCCAAAAGTACCAATTCCTGGCTTAAAAACAACAGTATCACTGTGCTTGATTGGCCAGCAAACTCGTCTGACCTAAACCCCATAGAATTCTCTATGGGGTAATGTAAAGAGGAAGATGAGACACCAGACCCCAAAATGCAGATGAGCTGAATGCTGCTATCAAAGGAACCTGGGCTTCCATAACACCTCAGCAGTGCCACAGGCTGATCGCCTCCATGCCACGCCACACTGATGCAAAAGGAGCCCTTGACCAAGTATTGAGTGTATTTACTGAACATACATTTCAGTAGGCCAACATTTCAGATTTGATCTGGTATGAATGACCTGGACAACCGTTTTAATCTAATGCTTTCCTACACCTTGTTGGAGGTAGTGTAACAGGGTGCTGGCTCATTTCAAATATATTGGGTTAATCTAGTCTGTTCTTTAAAAAAATAAAATTTGACTAGCCAATGCAGAATAAAACTTTTCATGAGCTTAAGGCTATGTGCACATGTTGAGTTTTTGCTGCGTTTTGTTGCGCCTATAAATCGTCCAAAACACAATGGAATACTTATACAAGGAAATTCAATGACAATCCTGAAGTGTTGTGCACATGATCAGTAAATTTCAGGCCGTATTTGCAGCATTTTATTTTCTGCCACATGTCAATTCTTTGTGCGTTTTTTGCCAGCGGTTTTATCCCATTGAATGGGCAGAAAAAAAACGCGTATTTTCTGCTGTGTTTTTCTGCTAAGAGATGCCGAAACCTTGCAGAAATTTCTGCAAGCAAATATGCAACGTGCACACATAGCCTAAATGTCCACTGATAGAAAAAATATTCAGTTTGACTGTTACTGCTTTCTTTTTAATTGTAAATAGCCCTAAACTGCTATTGTCAGGTGTTAGGCTAAGTTCATTTGCGTATATGTCCGCAGCGTATCATCTGCAAACGCATGTTTACGCAGCGTTTTAATCTAATCTACACATGATGCCAAAAAAACGCTGCATTTGTATGCGATTTTGCATGCGTTTGCGTTGTTTATGCGCATGCGTTCGATGTTTTCAGGTGCTGTAATCAGTTCCTGGATATGCCCAGTCTGAAGTCCGCATGTGCATTGAACGCATCCATGCGCATGTCCTTGCGTACCAATGCGTTCCCATAGACAGTAATGTGGGTTTTTTTTACGCACTCATCCGCATGTGCATGCCTGCACATATTTGACGGATTTTTGACGCTTTAAAAAATGCAACATGTGCCGGAAACCGCCGCACACCGCGAAACGAATCGGATCTATGCTGATCAAACGCTGCGCAAATGTGAAACCAGCCTTAAACTAGAAAGGGTGCAAATGTATCATATCACCTGGACCTGGTGCTTTTTGCATTGGGGATGAGGAGCTTGAAGTTAGCATTTTATAGTCCACTAGCTGGAGGCCTGATGCTATCGCATTGGGAGGGCAGTAATGTCATGATGGGGGCAGGCTTTGCAGCATTGGTGAATCGTCCCACAACCCCCACCCCCACCCATTTATCCACTCTCTCTTTCCCCATGTGCTGACTTCTCCCGTCTGTGCTCTCTTTGACCTGTCTACCCCATGTGCTATCCCCCTTGTCTGCTGTCTCTCTGCTTTCTGTGCTGTGTTTCTCCCCTC
Source organism: Oophaga sylvatica (assembly GCA_033576555.1). NCBI lineage: Eukaryota > Metazoa > Chordata > Amphibia > Anura > Dendrobatidae > Oophaga > Oophaga sylvatica. Next base: position 183,105,948 of record JARQOD010000004.1, on the reverse strand, counting down.
ATGTGCTGTCCTGTTTTAGCTGTCCCCCCCCCCACCATGAGCACAGCAGGAGATCGCAGAGGATACATTTTGTGAGGTAAAATATTGTATAAAAACAGTCAGTGAAATATTTTACCACACAAAATTAATCCACTGTGATCCCCTGCTGTCATGTCAGTATTGTCTTTTGCTACCTCACCTGCCCAGGAGATGTGGTATGTTCTGTACACGGTCAGACACAGACAATTTTTAAATGACCTTTCGTTCGTGGAAAAACCCCTTTAATGTGACCAACTTTCTCTGCTTGTAGACACGTCGCGCATCTGTATACAGTGTGTGTGTGGTGCTTACGGCATATACAGTGTGTGTGGTGCGATGGTGTTCTGCTGGTGGTAACGTGCAAGAGGCTGGTACTACCAGCAATTTCCATATTGAGACACCCATCATATATTAGATTATGAGCCATAATGCCCTGTCTTGTTCTTTGGTCTCCTGACGTGAACTTATTCTTGGGGTCAGGAGACCCTTGGTGAGTTCAAGCATTGCAGTTGGATTGCAAAATACATCCTTCTGAACTTCGCCTTATTCCTCTGGTTTTTGTGCTCTTGTTCTTGATTGACAGCTCCAGTGGTGTTCTGCTTCATATCTCATCCTATCCAGCAGGAGTCTGCTGGAGCTGTCAATCAAGAGCAAGTAGTTTGTTGAAATTAATCTGTGCTGCACGTGACGCACATGCTCAGTAGTAAGGCAGTGCTAGGGAGTCTGAGTCAGAAAAATTGAGGAGTCGTAGGTTTGGCTTACCGACTCCACAGCCCTGGTTACTAGAGCCTTTGTGTTCTAGTAAGGTTGCGTACCCTCAGGGTATGTTTCCACGATAAGGAAACACTCCGGATTTGCTGCGTGTTTGGCGCAGTGCGTTGGCGCAGCGCCAAACACGCAGCGTCCAGATATTACAGCATAGTGGAGGGGATTTCAAGAAATCCCGTCTCCACTATGCGTAAAAATACGCAGGCGGAAGACCTGCGTTTCCGGACATGCGGCGCGTCTTTTCAGACCGCAGCATGTCCTAGCGTCTTGCGGCGACGCTGCGTCGCCGCAAGGTAAATAACACAGGGCTATGCAGCCCTGCATTCTTTCCGGATGTGTTCCGGAGGTGTCCGGAACACATCCGGAAAGAGCGCGTGTCAGAAAGGGGGCGGGGCTTTGGGCGGTGCGGAATTTCCGCTCCGTCCAAAGCGCTGTGGTTCCGGACCGTGGAACCACAGCCTTAGATTTCTATTAAAAGTTGATAGACTTGAGTAGGCGTTTGTTTTTGGTGAGTTGAAGCTTTTGTTGGTAGCATTTTGCGGTACATATTTTGGATGACTTTTAAGATCCTGTCGACATTTATTTTGTACTCTACGTTGAGCACTTACATTGGGGTTTCCATATAAAGCTCCAAAACACGTGATTCAGACAGAACCATTCACTATGATGTGGCAGGCAGAGTTACTCAGCACTGTCTGGCCTCTGTTCATCAGTGTCTGTCTCTTTTTTTTGGTGCATAAGACTGTGATTGACCCCGATTTTTGTGCATGCCTTAAAAGACGGACACCACAAGATGGAGCCCAAAGTGTCGCCATCTGTCTACTTACAATGAATCTTCCATCGGGGGTTTAGTCTTTACATCGTAAAGTAAGTGCTCAGCATAGAGCACATTGTAAATGTGAATTAAACATTATTGCTATCTTTTGGAGGCAGAATGAAAAATAAACAGGGAAAGAATTGCTCTTTTTTTTTTCTTTTGTTCATCGTACGGTATAAGTGGGAAGACCACTTATAAATTTGGTATTATGTAATTGCTCTGATGTTATCAGTTTTCCGACTTTTATACACTAAACACTTTTTACATCGCTGTATTTTGAGATCTATGTCATGGGTTTACTGCAACAGAGAGGGGCCAGAAGACTGAGGTGTCTGATTCCACACAATCCTGCACTGATAAGCACTTCACCTTCATATTAAAAAGTGCAGGTTTCTGCTAGCAGTGCAGAGGTTAAAGTTCAGTTGAGTCTGAGACTTTCCTGCTTTGATTATCTCATCTGTTCAGTAATGTATACTATCCCCAGCATTCAGAATTGCCAGCGTTGGTTTTATACTGCCTGGTGTGGAATTTCAGATGTTTGTTGAGAAGGCGTTGGGAGTGTTGTTCTAAAGACTGTTGCTTGGTGATTTGTCTGTGTACATATCCTCATCCTCTCCTATTTGGTTGTTCCTTCCTTTTACTTCTTGGTGTTCCACTCTGCTGTTTGTGAGTGCATATTTGTATGATTGGTATTTTCATTTATCCCTGTACGTCTTCCCTTGTTAGTCTGGTTTGTGTATTCTTAAAGTGAACCTGTCATCAGGTTTGGCCGATATAAGATGCGACCACTGCCCTTTCAGGGCTTATCTACAGCATTCTACAATGCGACCTGAAAGATAAGAAAAATAAGTTTTATTATACCCGGGGGCAGTCCGGTCTGATTGGTGTCGCGGGTCCGGCGCCTCCCTCCTGCTTGCGTCATGGCTCCCCGGCATCGCGCTCCTGCGCAGGCGTACTTCTCTGCCCCGTTGAGGGCAGAGCAAAGTACTGCAGTGCGCAGGTGCTGGGGAAGGTCAGAGAGGCCTAGCGCCTGTGCACTGCAGGAATTTGCTCTGCCCTCAACAGGGCAGATCAGTACGCCTGCGCAGGAGCGTGATGCTGGGGACCCTGTGACGCAAGCAGAAGGGTGGCATCGCAAGAAGATGGGAGGCGCCGGACCGCGCCTCGTGTGAGTGTAATAAAACTTATTTTTCTTATCTTTCAGGTTGGATCAGGGGCTTATTTACAGCATTATAGAATGCTGTAGATAAAGGGTATGCCACACTAAACAATATCGCTAACGGGATTGCTAAAAAACGTCACTATTTAGCGATCCTGTTAGCGATGTTGTTCAGTGCGGCAGCTTCCAGCGACGAGCTTCCTGCTGTGATCTCGCTCGTCGCTGGAATCGCTCCGGACCCTATTTTCTCGTCGGCGCTCCCGCTGGGTAAGTATCTAATCGCTGTGTGGCACCTTTTCTTAGCGATTTAGCGGTACTTTTGTACCGCTAAAGTCGTTAAGAAGATCGCTAACGGCGATAGCGTCGTTAACTATATCGCTAAATGTGGCCGCATTTAGCGATATAGAAACAATCCCGCTAGCGATCGCATTAGTATGCGTCGTTATTGTGATCGCTAGTGGGATTGTTTAGTGTGGCAGTACCTTAAGCCTTGAAAGGCAGTGGCCCATATCTTATATCAGCCAAAAGTGCTAATGGGTTCCCTTTAAATTCAATAACTCCCCACTTCCCTGGGTGGGAGAGGGAACAGATAAGGGCTGATTCAGGAGCTCAGCAAGATACCTGGCCCAGCATCTTCATCATTAGAAGTATTGGAGGGAGCAGGTATAGCCAGAGCACCCCTATATTTGAGGATGGAGAAGGAGCTCCAGGATATCAAACTCGAGCTACGTGATGCTATAATTTTTTTTGCTGAGTCATTTGAGAGCTGTTTTTTTTGTATGCATCTCGATATTCTGAGAGCTGTATTTTTTTTTTTTCTGCTGCCAGAGAAGAGTGGGTGGATACTCTCTGTGTGACGAGATGATGTTTTCAGGGATGGGACTTTATTCCAAGGAACTAGTCTGATTGTGATGTCGGGAAGGATTTTTTTCCCTAGTATTGAGCAATTGGCATTTGGGTTTTTACCTTCCTTTGGCTCAACATGTTAATGTAGTAGGTTCAGCTCGATTGACTTATGTTCACTTTTACCCTTAAAAACTATGAAACTCTGTATTTACAGCGTTGGCCCTTTTTTTTTTTCTTAAGACTTTGGCAATCTGCCCAAGAATGGTGGTTTCTGGGTGCAATCCTAGATGTTGATATGCAAATTGCCTCTTCAGATTGAAGGAGGACTTGAACTCTATAGCACCACCTGTTGCAAGAACTGATCCTACAAGTCTGGCAATATGACTTGGGGATAAAAGCCAAATCAGAATCTCAATTTGCATACACGGTGTTTTGGGCCATTGGTCCTCGTCAGTGCAAAGTAAGAGAACTTATTTGGCTAGGTGAGAGGCTCTGGACTGGAGTCTGAGTGGTAAGGTTTCTCCTTGTGGAGAGTGATATATCCGCTCTGGCTTGTCAAGGTAAGGAGGCTTATTTGCCATGCAATGCTCCTCTGGAAAATTTTAACCCCTTTCCGACGTCAGGTGTTATTAATAGTACGCCGATGTCAGACACCCTCCCTTTGATGTGGGCTCTGGTGGCGAGCCCACATCTTTCCCAGCACATGTCAGCTGTTTTGAACAGCTGACTTGTGCCCGGAACAGCTGCGGGTGGAATCGCGATCCACCTGTGGCTATTAACCCGTTAAATGCAGCTGACAAGCACTGACCGCGTCATTTAACATGCGCTTCTGGCAATCGTGCTAGAAATCAACCCATCGTTGACCCCGTCACGTGATTGCAGGTCACCGGTGGGTTGGTATGACAACCAGAGGTGGTCTACTGACCTCTGTGGTTATCACTGCTGGCTTGCTGCAAGCTCCGCCCAGTGGTCGGCATTCATAGCAAGTGAGTAATTCAGCTACATACAGGCGAATTGATCATCGCCTGTATGCAGCAGAGCCAATCGGATTATGGAAGCTTCCAGTCTCCCATGGGAAAAAACTTGCAAAGGTAAAAAAAAAAAAAGTTTTTAAAAATATAAAAGCTCAAATTTCCCCATTCAAAATAAAACAATAAAAATATACACATATTTGGTATTGCCGCGTTCAGAATTGCCCAATCTATTAGTAAAAAAAAAAAATGGATTAATACGATCGCTAAATGGCATGGTGAGAAAAAAAGTAAAAACTCCAGAATTAAGTGTTTTTTTTTTTTTTTTTGGTTGCCATAACATTGCATTAAAATGCAATAACGGGTGATCAAAAGATCGTATCTGCACCAAAATGGAATTCTTAAAAATGTAAGCCTTGCATGCAAAAAAAGAAGCCCTCATCCAACCCGAGATGAAAAATGGAGACGCTACGATTTTCAGAAAAAGGCACAATTTTTTTTTTAACAAAGTTTGCAACTTTTTTTTACTGCTTAGATAAAAAAGAACGTAGACATGTTTGGTGTCTATGAACTCGTAATGACCTGGAGAATCATACTGGCAGGTCAATTTTCGCATTTAGTGAACCTAGTAAATCCTAGTGCACTTTTTTTGCAATTTCACCGCACTTGGAATTTTTTTTTCCCGTTTTCCAGTACACGACATGGTAAAACCAATGATCTCGTTCAAAAGTACAACTTGTTACACAAAAAAACAAGCCTCACACGGCCATATTGACAAAAAACTAAAAAAAAGTTATGGCTCTGGGAAGAACGGGAGCGAAAAAGGAAAATGCAAAACCGAAAATACCTCAGGTCATGAGTGGGTTACTATGCAATATCCTAGATGTTGGTAACCAATTCTTGCCTAATCAGCGCTTGAAGTTTATTGCATTTTCTGTGGTTTTATTTGTCCACCAGCTTTTTGAACAGTGACAATAGGTTTTCACTGAGATTCAGGTGTGAGGCGTTTCTTGGCCATGGATCCAAAATGTCAATGTTTTGGTCACTGAGCCACTTGGTTAGCACTTTTGCTTTGTGGCATGGTCTCTATCATGCTGGAAAAGCTTTGTTCATCATCATATTGTTCCTAGGTCGTTGGGAGAAGTTTCTCTTGAAGTATGCTTGGGTACCTTTCTTTGGTTTCACCTGGATGAAAAGCCTCTCCCTCACATGAACGGTCTCGGGATGCTTCACTGTTAGTTTGGCACAGAACTCATGGTAGCGCTCACCTTTTCTAAATCTGATATCTAAGCATTTTTTAAGAGCAACTTCTCCCAACGATCCAGGAGTGATTTGGTGATGGACTATGGAGCACCATGTCACAAGACCAAAGTGATAAATAAGTGACTCTGAGAACAAAACATTGAACTTTTGGGTCCATGACTCCATGACATGGTCATTCTCCAGATCTCTATCCCAGTGAGGACCTGTGGCCAATCTTCAAAAAGCAGGTAGACAAACAAAAACACAGAAATTTTGATAAACTCCAAGAACTGTCTACACAAGATTGGGTTGTCATCAGTCAGGATTTGTCCCAGAGCCCGTTGTGAATTGCAGAAGTCTTGCAAAATAAAGGTCAACACTTTAACAAATTTATCAAGTTTATGCAAAGACCCAATATTTAAAGTTTAAGAACTTATGAAATGCTGATAATTATACGTCAGTGAAAATGGAAAACCAATAACTAAAATATCTAATCATATTGAAGCAGCAAACTTTGAGAACTAAAATTTGTGTCGGTCTCAAAACTTTTGGACACAATTGTATACTTTCCATCCACGCTCAACATTAATTCCTCACATGCATAATGTCACAACCAAAATAAAATTTTGTAACTTTTACTTTTCTATATTTCTTATTATACTCTCTGAAGAGGGGCGGGGGATGAAGAATAAGGACAGTAAAGAAATGGGCAGAGGGAGACACCGCTTATGCAGAACTTTCTAACAAGTCTTCTACCTCACTCCAGCTCAGTGTTGCAGTATAATGTTCTCCAGACTGTTGCTTCTGCTTACTTTGTTTTTTTTTGGTTTTTTTAAAAAAAGGACTTTGGGACTATGTTTTCTCAATTGTTTGGGTCCCACTGGTCAAACACTCTATCCTGTTAATGGATGATAAATGTATTATTAGGAAAAGTTATTTTAGCTAAATAAATGATGCCGTATTAAACCTGGTCTAAATGTTTGCTAAAATATGCATGTTCATCTTTCGAGAGATCTGTCTCGCCCTTTTAGGTTACCTTGTTACAGACCAGGTAATATGTGGATTCTGTTACCTTTTATATAGGTACATATAAACCTCATACTACATTGGCATAATTCCTCTAAGCAATCTAATGGGCCTTTTTTTTTTTTTTTTTTCTTTGCCCTCATTTATATAGTCTTTCCAAGGGGTTGTGGCTAATGGTGTAATGCAGTTTCCTTTGTCAAGACACAACTCCAGAGAATCTTGTGGGTAACACCCCCTTGGTAAAGACAATCACATTTTACACTAAGAAGGCCCATGTGTCTGGAATGATGTAGCAGATTTTATAAACCCAAAAATCAGAATATGTAGTTGAGTAGCAGGAATAAAGTAAAGGCAAAATCTGACCACTTTTGACCTGGCAACAGAGCCCATTTAATGCCCGGGGTCACACTTGCGAGTGTGATGCAAGAAACTCGCGCGAGTCTCTCGCATCAATACCCGGCAGTGCCGCCGGCACTCGTACTGGAGTGTGTGGCTACATGTATTTCTATGCAGCCGCACACTCCGGTCCGAGAGCTGGTGGCAGTGCTGGGTATTGATGCGAGAGACTCGTGCTAGTTTCTTGCGTCACACTCACAAGTGTGACACCAGTCTAAAGGGTATGCCACACTAAGCGAGATCGCTAACGAGATCGCAATTGCGTCACCATTTATGACGCAGTTAGCGACTTAACTGTGTGTGACATGTAGCAGCGATGTGGCCCCTGCTGAGATGTTGCTGATCGTTTGTAAACGTTCTGAGCCGTTTTTTGGTGGTTGGTGTCCCGCTGGTGAGCCTGAATCGCTGAGTGTGATACCCTTTATGAATGACTTCACCAGCATCGCAGGTGGGACTAGATTTTCCCAACGACCGCAGAGGTCGTTATACAGATCACTGATGAGATGTGTTTGGAATCACAGATCGCTGATGAGAGGTGTTTGGAATCACACAGCTAAGTCGCTAACGAGATCGCTGCCACCGCACTGCCAGCCCCAATGCGCGTTTCGTGTGGGCTTCCTCGGGGTAAACGCGCGTTGGGGCTGGCAGTGCGGTGGTCCCAGGTGGTTACTATGGGTAAGATAAAAAATTAGTCTTTATTGTGCAATTTTTTTGTTTCCCTTAAAGGGATATGTGCCGTATAATTTCATTGGTTACTATATCCCTTTGATACCTTCAGTATATAAATAATCATGTGATGGTAAACCCTTTCTTATTTAGACTTGGGAATAAATAATTGCACTAGCACTTTATATGTAAAAAATTATTTTTTTACTACTTCATTATCTTCCCCTATCCACTACACGTTACTGGGGCCAATGCACATTACATCTGTGCTAATCGTCTATTGACTTTGTCAATTTATGTGATGTCTGTTGTTTAATAATATATGTACTTTTTTGTTTAATAAATTTTATATAATTTTATGGGATATATTGTGCTCATTTTTTATGTTTTCATGTATGATGGGGGCATCCCGTGCTGAAACAGGGCCCTTCACCACTTGGTATGGGGATTGATTTTCTTATATAAAAATATGTATTCTGTCTCAAGGATTTTGATTATAAATGCACTCTTGGCAGCATTTGTGGCCAACATTTTAATTTACTGGTCACAAATCTACAGGGAAGACCTGTAGCATATAGTGTGTGTACGTATGTGTACAAGACCTAGAAATTTAGCTCTAACATACCATAAGACTATTCATGTTTTTCATCTTTGCTTCCTATCCATGAAGACAGGCTTTTAACTGCATGTAATATATTACAATGTGTTTTAGGTTATATGCCACAACAGGATACCTAACACTGTATTCCTTTGTTACAGAAGAACGCTCCTGGGGGCTTGTCAGTCATTGTCCGCAGATTGAACTTGAAGACGGAATCCGACCTGGTTGCCATCATCTTTCCAGTCTGAGTCTCCATTTTCCTGTTCTTAGTAGAGAGAACTCCCCAAACAGCAGGGGCCCTTCACAAGCACCTGAGGAAGGGAACTCTGCAGCACCTCCAGCCCCACCTACAAAAAGACACTGCCGCTCCTTATCAGTGCCAGAGGACCTATCGCGCTGGAGGCCTATTTGGAGGCCTAGTGGTTCTAAAGTGTGGACTCCTGTTAAGAGGAGATGTAATAGTGGTGGGGTTGGAGCAGTACTGGGAGTGCAGACTCAAAGTCCATCCCAAGGGGTCTCCAGTCTCAGGTTCCAAAATGACCCCAGTGCCTCTTTTCGCTGCATCCAAGCCAACAGCCCTCCCTTCTTTAGCCTGGCTCTGTGCCGGGAATCGCCGTGTCCCTACACCCTTTCCCCAACCACTATATTCTGGGAGAACACAGAAGGGCCAAGCTGCTTTCCATTGCAGCGCCGGTTTTCCCCTCTCCTGTACACATCAAGGATGCAGGACGGTTCCTTCCTTCAGCCAGCAGCTCCCCACCTTCCACACCAGAGCTGGTCCGGCGACAGCAATGTTTGCCCCGCAGCCAATCGCAGCCTTGTGACCTTGACACAAGGAAATGTGGAATCAAGCGAAGGCACGAGGAAGATACACGGTGGCATCGTCCTTCTCTGGACTTCTACAAGATGAACCAGGTAACGTGTTTTTTTTTTCTCACGACTTTTCTTAAAGTCAGTCTATCCAGATTTTTCATCATCTAATGGTTTTTTTTATTTGCAGAATGCTGGTGCTATGTGTTTCTTGGATAACTTTGATGAAGGCAGCTCTTCTCCTTTTATGGCTTGTCATGGGGAATCTCCTTGCACTTCTGGAAGTCCTGTTACAACTTGCACATTGGCACTTAGTGAAGAAGATATGACTAGGAGGGATCACTCGTCCTGCTCCCAGGCAATGCTCTTCCAGCACGATTTTGCGGACCTGGATTTAAATCTAATTGAAGAGAATTAGCACTCTCAGGAAACATCATACTACAAACGGAGTTCTGTTCGTGAGGTGGATGTATGAATGAGAGTGTCTGGGTGCCTGTTTCAGGCCACCACCAACAGACTTGCACCAAGAGCATTCCACAAACCTTCTAACCTTCATGACAGATAGGAATTGATTGGGGGAGTAGGGTATAAGGGGGGAGAGCCAAAAGTTCCAATCTAATGCTGAAGGATTAGCCTGAGGCAGGATCATCCGTACTCCCAATCTCTCATTTCCCAGTGATTCTGCTGGAGTTGGGATCTCTCATTACTGTGTTACAAACCTTTACATAAAGGGTGCTGTGGGATTGCTTTATTTTTATATTGATGGCTTTTGGAAGGATATGTTCTGCACTGCCCCAAGGGGATCACATGCAAAAAGAGGCATGTGATTAATTCTTGTCTAAGGTGACTATTGGGGGGGGGGGGGGTGGGAGGGCTGGGGAGGATATTAGGTAAACTAACCAAGGTGGCAAATCTGGTCATGCACAAAGGCTAAGACCTTGTTTTGAAACGAATGCCCCAAGACATAAGCCCAGAGCGTCACAACAGGGGAACCCAAGCCTGTGTGTTCCATAATGGACCCCTTTTTAGTTCTCCAATGCATCCTGAGGAAGGCTGACAACAGAACAAAAAAAAATGTTGTTTCTATTGTTGTAGGTGTGTTTGTATTTATTTTTAATTTTTTGTTTCGAATGAATATTCGCCTGTGGCAAATATTCTAGAAACGGTATTGAATTTGTTCTTTTAAATTGCTGGCCAGTTAAAAGGGAGCTTCCAGGTCATCCTGAGCCTATCTGTTGTCTGCACTGCCATCCAAGTCTCGCATAAAGTGATCACCCCAATACCTCAGACAGGTGTAAAACCTTTGTCCTGCACATCCCAAATCCTCCTGTACCTCCCATCTAAATGATTTTCACTCTTCAGGAATGAGTCCTTTTTTTTTTTTTTAGATATATATATTTACATGTAACAAAATGTGGGTGGTTATATCATTCTTCATATTGCCGTTTTTTCACCATGACACTGAGCAGTGTGCTGCATATCCAGTCAGAGCAAATAGTCAGGTTCTGATGCACGATTTTGAATGTTGTATGACAGCCATATGAGTATTTCAGTGTACAGCATGGTTTGTTGTACCTTAGAAAACTGCCCACTTGAGTTTGCAGAAACTTGTCAAATCTGGAAAACCACTATTTTTATTTATTTTGTTTGTCAATGTGCAGTTCCAAAATTTATGGTAAAAATCCTGCTGCATCTAGAATGCACCTGTAACTGGAGCAGTGCACCGCCATGTGACCCGTCTATATTGCAATATTGCACCCTTCATGGAGAACTAGTTATACACCTCTTTAACAGTCTGGTAGCTTTAGAGCGCTACGAGATAAAAGCTCTTGAAAATGAATATAGAAAATGTTCTTCGAACAACTTTCTATTTAAGAAAGTGAAAGAAAAAATGCCACAAACTTTATTTCCGCTTTTTATTTTAATTTTTTCTTTTTTCCCCCGCTTTACTTTCCATAGAATTCAATGTAGGGATGAAATCCTAAACATGCTCTGGAAACCTTGTGCAATAATAAATGATTAAAGGGAACCTGCCATGTTGTATATGCAGTCCGATCTGCGGACAGCATAGTATGGAGAAGAAAAAGCTGAGCAGAAGATGTAGGTGTGTGGGAAAAGATTGAGTATAAATTGTGTTTTATGCACTGAAATCTCTGGTGGTTGTATGTATAGGAGTCCAGTGGGCGGTCCTACTCGGTGATTGGTAGTCTTTCCTATATGCGGAGAGTTCTCAATCATTAAATAAGACTGCCCACTGGACTGTTTTGCATAGAAACACCAGAATTTCAGTGAATTAAATGGCAGTTTTGTTAAAACTATTCCAATAAAAAAAGTATACCAATCTGATCAGCTCCTCCTGCTCTGTAACATCCTGCCTGCAGATCAGGCGCCATTTTCAACATAACCGTTCCCTTTTTTACAATTCTGTTCACTGGTTACAGCTGGCTTCCGCTGAGGGGTGTGATCATAGCTGATGCCCCTTTTGCCTCAGACTTATTATCAAGGCTATATAACATTGGGTTAAAGTAGGGAAGTGGTAGAATCATTTGTTCTCAACTTCGCCTTTTTAATCCTGAGCCTGATGATGCAGCTTAGGGACAGTGTAAACCCCAAATGGTTTGGAATTCCAGGCCATAGATTTTCAGTACTGTATTTAATGTATGAGAGACTTTTTGAGCATTTTTCATAAATGACCCGTCCTGGATTAAAAAAAAAAAAATTCCCCAAATTCAAATTTGACTGGTGCATTGCACATTAGTGAAATGAAGTTTGCTTTTTATTGTTTTCTACCCTCTAGAAGCAGGGAATAGCAGTCTTTAATGCACTTTTTGTTTAAAAAAAAAAAATGTGCCCAAGTATAGAGTATAATTTGTACAGCATGTATGGATAATTTTACCATAATTTGCCCTGCATCGGTAAAAAAAAGTTAATTTTAAAGGCGCATTATGCTAATCCTCTCTAAATGATGAACCCACTTAGATCTCTGTACTGTGCAGCTGTTAGTGGGTAATGCAACTCCATTCCCCTTCTAGTAAGTTGGAGAAAAGTAAGTGAACACATGGCTGCAACCTCCTTCATTCTCTGGATTGTTGGGGTCAGAACCTGCCCATCCCCCAGAAAACCTTATGCCATCGTTTGCTGAGATGGGAATGACTCTGTGTAGTCTGATTCTGTTTATTTTTTTTTTTTTGCTTGTTTCTTGCTGACCTAACCTGTTCACCTAGGTGTTTTTTTTTTTTTTTTTTTTTTTTTTCAGTCTGTAATCATGAATACCCCAGGGTCTGAATAGGAGCTGTGTACACAAAAAGGAAATTAAGAACGTCATCTATAAGCTTAGATATTTTATCACATTCTAAAGTTTTATATTATTTTTGGACTGGGAGCTTGTTTTCTACAGCAGACAGATGTAGGTGCTTTTAAAGGGAATTAGGGAATTTCTAATCAGAAAATTACATATTTGATCATTTCTGGTATTTTTTTTTTTATGTAACTATCCATATAAGAGTTGTATTAAGAAAATATAAAGCTGCACTCTAGATTGTTTGGAATGGTTCGTCTAGAAAATTGGAACTGCATTACTGCCATAGAACATTGGTTAAGTGCTATATTATGTACATGTTGAATTTTGGAGAATTAGAAATGCAATATTGCTATAGGAAAATTTTCGGTAAAAAGAAGGTACTTGGTACATAGATTGGCCAATGTACAGTTGTGCTCAAAAGTTTACATACCCCGGGAGAATCTTTGCTTCTTGGCCTTTTTTCAGAGAATATGAATATTACCAAAACTTTTTCTCTACTCATGGTTAGTGGTTGGGTGAAGCCATTTATTGTCAAACTACTGTGTTTTCTCTTTTTTAAATCATAATGACAACCCAAAACATCCAAATGAGCCTGATCAAAAGTTCACATACCCCATTTCTTAATACTGTGTATTGCCACCTCTAACATCAATGACAGCTTGAAGTCTTTTGTGGTAGTTGTGGATGAGGTTCTTTATTTTCTCAGATGGTAAAGCTGCCCACTCTTCTTGGCAAAAAGCTGTATATGACCCCAACTGCAGCGTCAATGCGTACCTTATAGTCGCATGAGTTTGCTACAAGCAAACTAGCACATACATGACATGTACCATTTACTTCATTGAGCTTGTCAGCTTTGTGTTGTAACCTGGAAGAATCTGCCATTCCATTATAAAGTAGATGAACATAACACCTTAAAGGGGTTTCTGTGGTGCATATGTGTTTTTTGTTTTGTTTTTTTATTCCCACCCCCATCACATTTGATAGGTTAGGCCGGTGTCACACTTGCAACTGCAATGCGAGAAATTCTCCTCAATACCCAGCACTCGAACCGAAGCGTTCAGCTGCATAGGAACACATGCATTCGCACACTCCGGTATCAAGTGTCGGCGGCAGTGCCGAGTTTTGAGGCGAGAGACTCGCACGAGTTTCTCGCATTGCAAATGCAAGTGTGACCCTAGCCTTAGAATAATAAACCGCATCTCTGCTGCATGGAACTTTGCTGATGTGCTGCAGTGGCGACACAACAAACATACTCTGCAGCCAATCACTGGACTCAGTAGCTCTGTTTATACAGATGGCGCAATCCACTCAGCCTAGTGATTTAGCTGTTGACTGCAGCCTGTTAAGACTGAAACCGTGCCGGCCTGAGGAAGGTGAGGAACACCTGAGTTATTGTTTGTACCTAGCATAAGCTATTGGGGATGAAAAAAATTGTGCCCAAAAAAATTAAGGATGAAAATGTACATCATGGCCAGCTGTCAGTTCCACCTGCGAGATCAGCAGTCTCTTCTCCTATAACCCTTCAACGGCTTGGATTGTGGGGTGTTTATGGGTCATCATGGTAGTGAGTGACCCCTTTGGTCAGACATAGGTGAAAAAAACATGCAGGAATGCTTTGTAATGCCCAAGAATTAGCAGCAATTAAACAGCTTCTAGTTCTTAGAAAATGTTTTTTTTTTTATATTAGTAAAACAACACCATTTGATTTTAGCAAAAGTATTAAAAGTTGAACTATATAAATTTGGTGTGTAAATTCCTAGAGTAAAGATAACCCCATACATTGCATTGCCATTACATGGCTTAAAGAAAAACTATGATGACTATTTTATTTTTTTCACCCAGTGAATCCTATGTACCCACCCAAAAAAAAAAATCAATTAAATCTATACGTTTTTGACCCGCAAAAAAAAACAAGCTCTCATACAGCGCTGATTTTAAAAAGTATCCATGTATTGAGAGCATAAAATAGCCTTCCATGACACTTTTCTGACCAGTTTTAATTGGCATTTACTGTAGTACAGCAACCATAAGAAAATACACCCTCTTAGGCTGAGATCACACATGCGAGAAACTCGCACGATTCTCGTGCAAGTCTCTCGCATGAACACCCGGCACTCGGACCGGAGCATGCGGCTGCATAGAAATGGGCAAGGAATGGTCCGTTAGGTGGCGGCGACAATCTTATTCTTCCTGGGTGGTTTTGCACAACCATTTTGTATTTGTAAGCCATGTTCCTTACATTTTTTTTTTTTATATATGTTTGGTATTTGCATATTATTTGAAAAAATAACTGGAAAAGGGGGAATTCTTGTTCCATCAGAGTTGATGATGATGCAGGGACTTCCATTAGGTATAGCTTGGATCTAGTGTTAAAATTGACTTTAGTTTTTGCACATTAGCTCTAGTTTTCGTCCATATTTTCTCTCTCCTACCACTTCATTTGAAGCACCAACCTGAAGTGATAAAAGTAAGAATGGGAAAACTACTTGCGATGTGTATGGCTTCAGTGACCAGTAAAGCATTGCAAAGCCCAAAGGGGTGTAGCTGTGTATTTTGCACTATATGCATTTGGGAACTTAGGAGACAAAAGTGGCAATAAACTCTGTGCTCTACTACAGAGTAGTTATCTAGTCACGAACCTGGATGATCATGGTCTCTCATTAGTATTTCATGATGGTGTCCCTTTTTTTCTTTTTCCTAAGGCCGGGATCACACATGCGAGAAACTCACACGAATCTCGTGCGAGTCTCTCGCATGAACACCCGGAGCATGCGGCTGCGTGTATTTCTGTGATGTCGCACGCTGCGGTCTGAGAGCCGGCGGCAGTGCGGGTGTTCATGCGAGAGAATAATGCGAGTTTGTCGCATGTGTGATCCCAGCCTTCGATGATTATTTTATAAATTAATTTTAAACTTGGGTAAAAACTACCCAGGCTCTCCTTTTTTTACCCAGATGTCAAAGGGAAAGGGTTATTCTTAGGCTTATTTATATTTGAATTCTTGTCTGATTGAATGCTAGTAACATTTAAAGTGGTTTTTTTTACAGTTTCAGATAAAAATGGGTCTTTGTTTAGTGTGCCCAATATAATTTAGAATACAGCAGAGCTGAGAAAGCGAACCCTGCCCCCACCATGGTCTGTATATATAATGTCCATAGACAGTGAGCTGCTTATCACAGGAGGGGGAGGAGTCGGACTATGTTTCTCTTAGTGATAAATCCTTCACCGTAAACGGCACGCACTTTGACAAGTGACACATCCATGAATTATGTGTTTCAGCCTCTATCCTCTGCTGTCTTCAGATTACATAGCAAAAACCTGCTGACAGATTCACTTTTAAACACTCTGCCACAGAAGATCCTGTGAACAACGCCTTCTTGATATAGAATATCACAAAAGAGCAGCTGTACTTGCCAATATTGAGTTGAAATACTAATGCGCAGCAGGCCCCTATGATAAATAGAGGCAGCACAGGTGCACAATACTGATGAAACAACCACTCACACACCTACCATTCATGAGCAGAGTTTGTTGCTTAGTATTTTAAATGCTGCTGTAAAGGCTTGTATAGAGCACCAGTCCCACCCATAAGTGCAGTGTACCATGCCAGCTTCCTGCCTATTAGTGCCCCCCATACTATTAGATCAGGCGTGCTGCCGAGCACTCTGTATAAGTACACCCCACAGTGCTATATAAATATTTATAAATCAAAAAAAACATCACGGGAAAAAAAGCCCCTAAACTTGCCAAGACCTGGTCACAATTCTAATGCACTACAGGTTGCAGCAGACCCAGCATGATATAAGTCTGAGGTAATACTGGTGCAAAATACCGATGGAACAACCACTCGCGCCTACCAATCATGGGGACTGCCTAGTTTTATTGATGCACACAGGTAAGAGTAAAAATTAGCATACTGAGAAAACTTCATACAAAGGACTGTGTCTGTGAGCTTATATGGCAGGTTGTATGAGAGCAAGTAGTGTTCACTGGCGACAGGTTCTCTTTTAGACAGGCATCTACCGTTATTTTATTTTTTTTATTTAAGTCTGCCTCATTCAGCCGTACTCGTACTTGGGTAGGAAAGAGAATCATGTCTGGACCGTCAGATACTTTATCTTCTAGGGCTGGGCTGAACCGTCGCCATGTGTAAATGCCATGACGCCACTGTGACCAGTACAGTCCTCTGCTCTGTCCTGCTGGGAACCGATGACTATCCTTTGAGTGTACATATGACCATCACTTATTTTTTTTTTCTGTTTTTAATTTGGGGTCTGAATTGAATTCTTTGCTTTTGGTATTTCTATGTTTTATTTAATACCACTTGATGTGGTGATGAAATGCCGCATTGTAATATGATTTGTACCGACTTCTTGCTTGATCTACTTTTCTTGAAGCCATGATCTGGGATTCTTAGACATGATGGCATCATTACCGACAGCTCTCAACGCCTAAGTACTCCGTATATTTTATTTCAATTTAAATAGGTCTAAAATTGTCGTTATTTTCTTAAAAACAAAGCTCTGATGCTATAAAGCTGAATTTTGATACAGACCCAAAGGTTCTGTATTCAGTGAAGGAATTATTCTTTGGATAGAGGTGCAAAATTTCGCACAACACTGAAATGCACAAAAATGTTTCGAGTTGCCATGCCAGTTTTGCCAAGAAAGGCGGGATGCCACAGCTTGTCTAATTCATGATGAGATGTAGCGTACCTTACGCCAGTACCTGACTAGAGTAAGATTTGTGGCGAGGTGCACACCACTTGTCAGACACCCCTGATTCATTAAGAGGCATGCACCTCTTAATCATCAGCATCTGACTTCAACATGCTCCCTCCTCAAGTCCGGCATTGTTCTGTTCTGATGAATCTAGGCCTAAAAAGCCTTCTGCATACACATATATAAAAATACCTGTATTAACCACTAGGGAAAACCATGCAAAACTGATCAATTATCCAGGTCAATCTATACATGCAGTGTGCAGTAAGCTCCCTCTAGTGGTGGTTAGAAGCAGCCAGAATGTGATCCATTAACACCTATTCTCGCACAAGTGATATAAAGGCATTTGGCCAGGAGGGCATGCCTGTGCAAGGGGTCTATAAATCGGAATAGGACCCATGCACAATATTTGCTGGCTTTTTTGATGCCTTGGCAAATGTACCTTGTAGCGTGCAGCAGCCTCTTTATTTCTCAGCATCAGATCAGATGGGAGAGTGTGAATGCATTCCATTTTAATTTTTTTTTTTAATAAAACTAGTTTCTACTATTGTGGAGATATAAAAATCTGTGTAGTGTGTTGGACCTAAAAAAAAAATGACATTCTTAAAAAGATGGGCATTAATGAACTAGTTAAACATGCAGACATGGATGGCGCTATGCCTTTATAGTGATAGAGCTGTCGTTTAGTGCCACTCGGCTATAGGACTTGTGTAACCTCATAGGACAGATCCAATAAAAACTAATTTATTGACTTGTGGCAAAAAAAACCCAACTTTCTGAAGAAGCCCGTTATGTATCTTACAGATGTTGGTTTCTTCTGTTTTATATTATTTTTTTGAATATGGAATTTTTTGTTAATAATTTTGTGTTTTGGATTTAATGACTTTTCGGATTAATATTTTAAAAATTAACTGAATTTTGTTACTTTTTTTTTATTTATTTTTTTTAAATATTTAACAGGCACTTAAACTGGCTGCTGATCATTGGGGTTCTGAGACCCCTCTGATTGCGCACTAGACCTGTCTGAGTATGGTTCCAATAGCCTATGCTCCTGTCTGCTGAGGTGCATAGTTCTCCAGGGTCTAGTGTGGGATTGGTAGGGGTCTGGTTCTGTCTGCAGGCAATTTAGGTGCCTGCAAACTATGAAAAATCAATAAGCAACAACCCTATGCTTCCTGTTAAGTCCATACTTCAGGCTGCGTGCCACATGAGACAGGAGCTATGCCCAGTAAGTATTAATAGCTCTAAGTTTGTTACAGTAGGCAACACCTTTTACTGATAAATCAGCCAAAGTGTGTCCATTATTGCCGTCGACCTGTCTTTTTTTTTTTTTTTTTAATGATCTCTGTTTAAGAAAGTTACCATTTCAACACCATTTACTTGGAGTAGGTGTTACTCCTGAAGCAGTACTGTTAAAGGTTATCGATTACCTAAACAAGTGGAGGATCGTGTTTCGAGTCACTATGAAATGTGAGTTTGCAATGAATTGATAAGCTGTATGTTGGCATTGCCTGTGCTATGAGCTCGGTCACAGGTTTTTGGTCAACATAATGGTGCGATGGAAGAGGGCATCCCCTCTGAATCAAAAGCCTAACCTGGGCTCAAGGTGCTGCTGAATCATTGAGGTGGAATTGTTTCACTTTTTTGACCAAAAAACTAGAATTTTGGCTGTGCTAAGCTTGGTATGATATTTTGCTTTAAAATTGTTCTCTGGGACCATCAGACGCAGCTAAGGGCAACCTGACTCTAGGTTTTCCCAACATGAACTAAGGCCACCACCTTTATTGCCACTTTAACAGCAATCTAGCGAGCTGTATAGAAGTTCCACAGGCCTTGTGCATTGCCCCCAAAATACCTTTTAGTACTCTTCCCCCCCATATAGCCCAGTCCCATCTTAGGGACGTCACTAATCTTGCTTCCGTGCCTCCTTGCAACTGCCGTCCTCCTGCCCTGCTTCATGGGAATGGCTGAAGTCATCCATAGTGTCCTCCAATTGCACTCCTGCGCAGGTGTACTTTGCCCTGCTGAGGGAAGGGAAAAATACTGTAGTGCACATGCGTTGGCTTTACTTCCAGGTACTCGGCACTCTTTGGTCTATTCCGGTACTTTGCGCTGCCTTCGGCAGGACAGAGAAGTGTGCAGGAGCACGATTGAGGATATGGATGACGTAGGTTGCGTTATCCATACACAGCAGAGAAGGGGGATGGCGATTGTGAGGAGTGAGCAGGCACCAAAGGAAGACCTGAGATACCCAACCGACTGGACCATGCCAAATGGGATAATAGATATATATTTTAAGTAAGGCCGGGGTCACACATGCGAGAAACTCGCACGCTTCTCGTGCAAGTCTCCCTCATGCATCCCTGCACTCGGACCGGAGTGTGCGGCTGCATGTAATTCTATGCAGCCTCACGCTCAGGTCTGAGTGTCGGTGGCAGTGCCGGGTGTTCATGCGCGAGAATCGTGTGAGTTTCTCACATGTGTGACCCGGCCTAATGCTAAGGGTCTATTGGGTTTCTGTTCAGCTTGCTAGACTGATGTTGAAGAGGCAGCAGAGGTGGTGGATGTAGTTCATATTGGGAAAACCTGGTAGACGGGCTCCCTTTAATTGAACTGAGCACATACTGATTAATTCCCAGAGAAGCAATCCCTTACGCCGTGTATTTAGGTGCTCCTGTATGTGTTTACATGGGACATGTCCTAGGCATTGCATACCTAGAATCTGGGGAACCGTTGAATAAATTGCTTTTGTTACTCCTGGAGAATCTCTTCTCGTTCTTGTTTTCATCTGGAAAAGCCCATTTATAGCCTTTCGCAGTCAACGTCTATTCGAAATGCCTAGTGTCAAACCAGGTATAAGCTTCAAAATATTATACTTTATGTAGCTTTGGTGTTACCATGATAGTATTGTAAATGTAACTTCCTATTTTTATATTTCAAATGTCAACTTTATTTATATGTAACTTGACCTTTTTTTGTTTGTTTTTTTGTTTTGTTTTTAAGAGAATGTCAAAATATATTAAATC
This sequence comes from Oophaga sylvatica, assembly GCA_033576555.1. Taxonomy (NCBI): domain Eukaryota; kingdom Metazoa; phylum Chordata; class Amphibia; order Anura; family Dendrobatidae; genus Oophaga; species Oophaga sylvatica. The sequence goes on along the minus strand of JARQOD010000004.1, from coordinate 183,085,582 downwards.
GGTGGTAGACAAGCTGTGTCTAATCAAGGTACAGGTTTCTGCTAATGATATAATGTTGTGACAAGAAATTATTATTGGGAAAAGTATACCATAGTATTTTGACCCTACAAATTGGACAGAAAGAAGCCGTTAATATTGCATTTATGAAAATGTATTTTATTTTATTACTAAAAGTTTAAGGTGGTGATTGCTAAAAACTGTCCAACCTACACTGGTCAACCATTTGAACTGATCAATGACTTTTCAGCTGTTCATACATAGCAGCGAGACGTTAACTTATATTTATTTTATTTTCAGAGTGCATTACAGATTCATTTTATGTGTATATTGAGAGCTCTCTATAAATGTCCCTAATGTGTTTCCCTCCAAATTATTGGCCTAGATATAATAAGGAATAAAACCAAGATGAATTGAGAAACTGGAGAGTATTTGCTTTAATGAAAATGTTCATTGTAAAATTGGGGCATTTACGGCCCTCACTGTTTAATGAAATAAATTGTTCACTTTATTTGCTACATTCTTTATACACTCCTACGTGGCCAAAAGTTAATAGTTTGTTACTCAATCTGTATTTTGTTGTCTTTACATATGGCTGATTGTGTTGTAAAAATCACTGCAAGCGGGAATCTAAATGGGCCGTTTCTTTAGAAAGCACATACTTTTGTAGATTGTCTACAAATAATCTGAAAAACTGCATGAAATGGACCTGCCCTCAACTTCTTGCTAACTGGAGACTTCATTTGTCACTGTGCAAATACTTTGGGACCTGATGGTGAAGTGTTTGCTTATTTTTTTTTTTTTTTATACTTTAGACTTGTGCACACCATCACAATGGATATGAAACATAGCCATTATTAAGATGTGATTTGAAGTTTAGACTTTCAGCTTTAATACTCATCTTCAAGATCCTATCCCAATATGTTGTAGGTGTAAAATATTAGCAAGTGCATCCAAATAGAAATGTAGTATAGTTCTTCTGATTAGCTATGTCACTTACCCCATGTGCATTCCAGTCGCTTCGGTATCCATGGTTACGACCACGAACTGTCACTATATGAGTGGTCGAAACCATGGATATCTAGCTGCTGCAGTACCCTGCACATGGAGTAAGTGACATATCAGAAGAATTATACCACATTTCTAATTAGAAGTATTTGCTAATGTTATGACACCTACTATATATTTGGGTGGGATCTTGAAGATGGGAATACCCCTTTTTTAAGAAATATTTTTGTAAAACTTTGAATTAATCAATTTTTACATAGTGACTCAATTTCCACAAGCTCAAATATAATTGGATAACCTATAATATTTATTATTACTGCCCCTGGATACACCTAGTTTGCAGTAATTGAGATGGTTTCATCAAAGCTTTTATTCCAGTATCCTGGTGTAAAAATCTTTGAAAAGTCGCATAATTTTGGCGCAAATTCACCCATTTAGCTGGGATAGGAGATTGATAAATGCCACTAATCATATTCATGACAAGCGGCGGCGTTCACTATGCCATAAATCTTACTCCGATACAAGAAGCAGGAAAAACGGTGTGTGGGGTTTTTTTCACTGTCAAGTATAATCAATGAGAATTCCAAAGATGGTTGGTGAAAGGAGCAGTAACCAGTATGATTGAAAACGTGTCAACAATAAATTACATTGTAAGTATAACAAACTCCTTCCTCAGAACAAACCACAAATCTTACTCCATCAGGGACTGGAGTAGGATTTCTGGCGAGGTGCACACCACTCGTTCAATACTCCTGACTCAAGAAGAGACGTGCAGGGGCGGCACTGGTTTCTGCTGATTCATTCTCTTACAATGTGCAATGACAGGGTGCTCTGTTGCTGGCTCATCACTTCTGATCAGAGCCAGCGAGAGAGCTCATTGTCTCTGCAGGGAGAAGAACAGAGATGTCCATTCCATCCTCCAGCGCCATCTTGCTCTTCGCCATGATGGCGTTTAAGAGCAATGATAATTGTGTCAATTGAACACCTGTAGCTGGAAGTTGGTCATGCAGCCCAATGTCTTACAAAAGCTTTGCGTAAATGTTTAATGCCTTAGGCTTGTTATGTGACATCTTATTTCATTTGCAGTACAGAATGGATCACTGCCATTCTTTGGATTTCACCAGGCCACATGGGCAATGCCATAAATGGGGTTGTCCAGTCTAAAATAAGCAGGGAACGACAATGCTATATGCGATATGCATACTCCTGGGCAGAAGACGTCTAGTGGGCGCAACCGTTCCAACTCGATAGCTGTGCCCTTGCTCCGTACACTTTTGTATAGACCAAAGCCATGCCCATTAAATGGCTTTTTGCCCAGGAGTATGCATTGGTGTTCCCGGCATTGCATTGATTTGGCTGTGGTACCAGTATTTCTACCAAGTGTCCATGAGCCATTTTTTAACACCACACCAGCTTGCATGTTGTTTGTGCTTCTGTGACCAGCCTGCAGCCATAGCCTCCAGCACAACTGGACTTGTCATCTAGCACATCTCAAGGGGAGACAAGCAGGGATAGTAATATGGGTTTTCATCGGGGGGGGGGGGCAATTGATTTCCCCACCCTGAAAGAAAGCTGTTTCAGGGGCAGGGTTAGTCCCGCCTCTGAGCATATGTTGGTTGACCAACTCGGTATGATCTCACTGTGCGATTATTTTCAGCGCTCAGGGACCGTGCACTCTCTCTAGCTGTCACAACTTTGTCGGAATACCTGCAGCCAGGGGCTCCTTCCCTGTCCCTAACGCTAGTGACGCCCTAGGTAACCCTGCTCCCCGGATTACTTCTGATAGTGAAGACACTGGGGCCATGTACCTTGCTGAACTCTTGAATCAGCCCTATATGTCTTCCTCTACCACCCATTGAAGTGGGGAGTAATAGTGTATGTATATACACAAACTAACAAGGGAAGACGTACAGGGATAAATGAAAATACCAAACATACAAATATTCAACAACAGAGAGGAACACTGGGGAGAAAAAGAAGGCAAACCCAAATAGAGGATTAGGATTTGCACACAGCCGAAACGCCAAGAAACAATCATAGATCAACACTTCAAACGCCTCTACCAACAATCGAACTGACTCCACACCAGGCAGTGCAAGACTAACACTGGCAAACCAGATTACCAGAGGTGAGTATAGGAGAGGGGAGTGGTCAATACTATAAACAGCTGAGATCATCCAAGCAGGAAAGCTTCAGAGACTAATGAACAGTTTAACCCCTGCACTGCTCACAGAAACTTGCATTGTTTAATATGAAGGAGATGTGCTTCTAATCAGTGCAGGAGTAGGTGAATTCCGATGCTGCAGTATTCTGGCCCCTCAGTTGCGGTAAACCCAAGACACTGGCTCTAATGAGACCTGACAAGCCAGCAAGAGAGTGCGCTTCGCATCAGTGCGAGTTGAAAAGGAGATAATGTTGCGAGCAGAGAACAGGCCCACCCCAAAAAAGACGGGGTTGCATCACCGCTTGATGGGGGGGTTATGGACACCTGAACTATCTTCTGGTCTGGATAATAGCACATAAATGCCTCTGTCCGTGATTGACAGTGGCATTAATAGGTTAACAACAGTGATCCGAGAGATTTGCTACTGAATAAATTGACCTGTTTTGAAAATGTAGTTTCCATTTTTCATCACTTGCATATCATTAAATTCGATCCTGTAATTTTCATAATTCCCTGACTTTTCCTTCTTGGTGTTTATAATTTCAATGTGGAGGAGCATACAGCGATGATAATGTGTGCAAACTGTAAAGCGCTGCGGAATATGTTAGCGCTATATAAAAATAAAGATTATTATCTTAATTCTTCCCATTTATTGAGTGGTCTGTACTGGGATTCCAACTCTTCAGTAGCCACAGGCTGCATTGCCACGGATAGAACTTTCTCTGCTTATTGAAGCAGTTTTTACAGACACATTGTATTGCTATGTTGTCATACATCTATATATACCTCCTATATATTAGAAGTAAAACAAAAGTCAGTGTGTTCTGCTCTTCCCTTAAAAGACAAAAGGCTCAGCACAGTCTGTTTAATTGGCTCCATATGCTGATGTAAGCGACTGGCTGCAGTGGTCACGTGCTACAAAGACTAATAGTGACGCAGAGCTAACACTAAAGCATGGGAAAGTGAGTAATGCTGATAAATGTACCATATATACTCGTGTATAAGTCGACCGAGTATAAGCCGAGGCACCCAATTTTGCCCCAAAAACTGGGAAAACGTATTGACTCGAGTAGGGTATGCATTCCTCATCTCTGTCCGTGTATGCACGGGCTCCTTTTCCCTATCCTTCTATGCATAGGCTCCTTATCCCTGTCAGGGTGGATAAAAATCATGATTTTTTAAAAAAAATCTGATTTTTTTTTTTTTAAAAATCTGATTTTTTTTTATTTAAATCGGATTTTTTTTGATTTAAATAGGATTTTTTAATCAAGTTGTACACAAGCAAAACTTTGTCTTTTTGCAAATCAAATTATTTTACACAAATAAAAATATTAAAACAGTTGATGATTATGAAACCTAATAATTTTTATTTGCACTATTAAACAATCAGAATTGAACTACAGAGAGTAAGTACTTTTTAACAATAGCCTATCTCTAACGTTTGAAGTAAGCAAACATCTTCAGTGAATACATCAGTCCTTTAAGCCTACTGTTTATTTAGGACTTTTAATAGGAAAACTAGTTGTCCTGCTTTAGCAGTTCCTAAGCGGTTTCGGACTGTTGTGTGCACAAAACCAAATGAAGAAAACAATCTCTCTACTCCTGCCGATGAAGCCGATGCAGTCAGTAGCTGAGTAGCTACATTTATTATCTTCGCTGGAAGAACAAGTGATTGCGACTTCCACCAGTCCAGTGGTTTTAGTTCATTAACGACGTTATCTGCAAACATGTATTTTTGAAATGGTGCAGATTCACACTTCAATTTCAGCACAGTTGCCACAATGTCATGGTTAGTATTGGCGAGCCACTCCATTGCAGAGTTGATTTCCGCCTCAGATAGTTTTTTCCCTCTAGATGGGATGCAAGATATTGGCTAAATAGTGTTCTTCTTTTAATGCTTGGTCCTTGCGGTGGTGTATTGCAACCTTTACATTGTTTGAGAGGTTCAAGCGATCTAGCGAACCTTCTAAATCTTTCCAAACTTCTGTGGCATCAGCTATGGTTGCAGTATCTTTCTGCATTTTATCCAACGCAATAGATATTGGCTTTAACCTTTCCAAAAGGTCCTCGGCATTTCTCTTCACACCAAGATTTAATACTTTGCTTCGTATATTAGCATCAATTTTATCCCGATGTGTTTCGCAAATGGACACTAATTTTGACCAGTTGTTAATAAACAGTTCCAAGCATTCAGCCAAGGTATTCCATCTAACATCTTGTGGTAGAACCAACTTCAGTCCTCCCATTTCCTTGTAGGTTGCATGTGCAAAATGATTATTGCGGAAATATTTAACAATTTCTACAACATGTTCCTTGACACCTGAAATATGCAGGTCTTTTGCCAAAAGATGCAACAAATGGGCAGAACAACCGTATGTAATGACATTTGTGTCATCCTCATGTGCCAGTTCCGCTCGCATTTTTGCCACATTGCTTGCGTTATCAGTAACTAAGCTCCTTACTTTACATCCAAACTGTTCTTGGCATTGGTGAATTGAGTTCTTAGCAATTTCAAGTAAATATTCAGCAGTATGTGAATTTCCAGATGTGTCGATTGTGTCTGTAAGGTAAGTTTCACCATCTTCTGTTGTGACACAAGTGCAAATTATGGGGTCGTTGTGGATGTTGCTCCAACCATCCAAGCTCATGTTAACAACTTTGTCTTTCAAATATTTTGTACAAGCCGCTCTTTCTTTGTCGTATACAGCCTGAAGATTTTTTCCTGAGATATCAAATCTACTTGGTGGTTTGTAGCCTGGTCTTATTCCTTCGATCATTTGTACAAACAATGGGTGTTCAACTAGTCGGAAAGAAGAATTGGTTGCAAATATGAATTTAGCAATTAATTCATCAAAATGTTCTTTCTGGCTCCTCGTAGTCTTTAAGAGGAATTTTTCTACACTTTGCACGCAAAGTTTTTTGTTGGGCTGCTTTGTTGAAGTTGTACCCAGATATTGATTGTCACGTGCAGCACAAGCCATATTTGACCCTGAAAGCACAGTAATTAAAAATATAATTCGACTGCGTATTTGAAGAAATATAACGAAAATATTTTGAAACAAACTTTTTGAACAATGTAATGGTCTTCGTCCTATAAGGGCTGTCTCAAAAGTTATGCTACTCAAGTTTCCGGTGAAGTTGCTGTAATACTAGTAATATCAGAGCAACTGAAAAAAATTATGTCACAAAAGTTTTAAAAATGTTTTTTTAAAAAAATGGTCAATTTGGCAGACTTCAAAAGTGAATTGTAGCCTACAATAAAAAAAAAAATAGGCGTATACACACTCTTTTATTTTTACTTAACGTTAATCTTCTGTGAAATATTGCCTTAACATAAATTTAAATTCTATACTCCAGAACAAGTGCTAGAAATTTTTCTTTTCATAGACTTTAACCATCCCAGTAAAACGTCTGTTAAAATAGGTTGTAATTGCCAGACTTACCACTAGTGCTAGGGTCCTGGTGCATAAGAAGCTGTGGGGGTTCATTGACATTAGTTGTATCACTATCAACATCTTCATTTCCCTTCTGGTTGCAGTTTTCATAATGTGATTTCAAACGGCAAACAAGTCCTTGGATATCCTTTTGACAGTATTTGCACTTTGCTCTCCCACCTTTCTTTCCAAGCTCTGCTGGCATCTCAACAAAATGAACCCAAATAGGGTCTCTCTTACGACCTGCCATGGCTCACGCAGATCACTTCTGAAGTTTGATTGTTACTACAGCCAAGTACTGCTGACTGACTATCCAACAAGTTTGGGCATGTCAACTGAATGGAAAAAGAAACTGAAACCAAGCTACAGAAAGTGAAACCAAGCTAGAAGTGTGGAGTTAATTGAACAATGATTGAAAGTTTTAGATTTTAATCGTGATTTATATTAAAAAAATCTTTTGATTTAAATCAGTGATTTAAATCATGATTAAAATCACAATTTAAATCGATCTGATTTAAATAGAAAAAAATAATTTGATTTAAATCATGATTTAAATCGTTGATTTAAATCGGCGTGATTTAAATCAATCCACCCTGATCCCTGTCCTTGTCTGCATGGCTCCTCATCCCTGTCCTGGTATGCATGGATCCTTATTCCCATCCTTGTCTGCATAGCTCCTCATCCCTGTCCTTGTATGCATGGCTCCTCATCCCTATCCTTGTATGCATGGCTCCTCATCCCTATCCTTGTATGCATGGCTCCTTATCCCCATCTTTGTATGTATGGCTTCTTATCACCATCCTTGTCTGCATGGCTCCTCATTAGTGATGAGCGAGTATACTCGTTGCTCGGGTTTCCCCGTGCACGCTCGAGTGGTTTCCGAGTATTTGGAAGTGTTCAGAGATTTAGTTTCTGTTGCCGGTAGCTGCATGATTTGCGGCTATTTGACAACCTTAATACATGTGGAATTCCCCAACAGGCATTACCCACATGTATTCAGGCTGTCAAGTAGCCGCAAGTCATGCTGCTGTGGCAACAGACACTAAATCTCTGAGCACTTCCAAATACTCGGAGACCAACAAGCATACTCGCTCATCACTACTCCTCATCGCTATCCTTGTATTTTAATGGTTCCTCATCCCTATTCAAACTTGAAGGCATACTGAACCAGAATGACTACTACAGCATCTTGCAGCAGCATGCTATTCCATCCGGTTTGCGTTTAGTTGGACCATCATTTATTTTTCAACAGGACAATGACCCCAAACACACCTCCAGACTGTGTGAGGGCTATTTGACCAAGAAGGAGAGTGTTGGGGTGCTATGCCAGATGACCTGGCCTCCACAGTCACCAGACCTGAACCCAATCGAGATGGTTTGGGGTGAGCAGGACCGCTCGCCGCTTCAATTTTGAATAATCCCCAACAGTGTCACCAGCAAAGCACCCCCCACACCATCACACCACCTCCTCCATGCTTCACGGTGGGAACCATCCGTTCACCTTTTTCTTGCGAGCAAAGCAGTAATCAAAGCAAAAGGTGGCTACTTTGAAGAACCTAGAATATAAGACATATTTTCAGTTGTTTCACACTTTTTTGTAAAGTGTAATGTATAATTCCACATGTGTTAATTCATAGTTTTGATGCCTTCAGTGTGATTCTACAATTTTCATAGTCATGAAAATACAGAAAAATCTTTGAATGAGAAGGTGTGTCCAAACTTTTGGTCTGTACTGTATGTGTTATTTTTATTTATACCTTTTGAGGGGCTTTTTTTTATTAGATAAGCGATAGAATGATATATGATGCGAGGGAGACGTTCATAAAGAGATGTGATAATTAAGATGACCGATAGATATGTGATGAGAGATAAACAGACAAAGATTATATCATAGGAGAGAGTGAAAGATATATATATTTTTTTACATACCTCGTCCACCAAGAACTCCTAGCTTGATCTCTGGATTAAATACAGATTTTTTTTAATTTTCATATTTCCACTGTAGCTGAGGCACCTCCAGCTAATAGTAGAGCTGATCTGAGTGAACTAGGACCTACCAGCTCTGTGTCAAGCAGAGACCTAGTGATCACTGGGTCTAATAGAAGCCTCATTTGTGCCCATGCTTCTTTTCAGCACACAGAGCTCATTGAGCTGTATGTGTCAGTGGGACAGAAGACAGATGGCTGTGATTAACTACTTTCGTCTTCCCAGGGAAAACTGTGGCTCATCTGTGCAGCAGGACACATGGCTCACCGTCTGGAACTGCGGGACTGAGACCCAAATCCAGGATTGTCCTGCTGGATCTGGGATGGATGGGAGCTGTGCTTTAGCGTTGAATTAGAAGAGCAAGTACTTAGATTTGAAATATGATGGGAATCTTGAAAGAAAGTTGACAGAGCTCATTATAGTGAGTGGAGACATTTGGGTTCCATTCATGTGCGTCTAATGATGGGTCTGTTCCCAGCTGCCGTCCATTACTCTTTTGCCACAAAGGAATAGGACAACAAATGAGTTTAGCAGCAATGTGAACACAGCCTCAAAGGAGTGTCCATCACTTCCAAACAATTATTTATTTTTATATGCCCAGGTAAATGAAATGGTAAATAAATGTGGCGATAAGGAGATGTGGTTAAGGACAGGGCCCAAAATTTTGTGCTGAATCTTCATGTCCGTTATTAATCGTCTATGTTTTATCAGTGAAAAAATGTAACAAACTGCAAAGCTTCTGCTATTCATTACAATGTACTTAGTCTCATTCATAAAGTCCGGTAATTTATTGGAGTTGACAGGTGCTTCTCACAAAATTAGAATATCATCAAAAGTTAATTTATTTCAATTCTTCAATACAAAAGTGAACTCATATTATATAGAGTCATTACAGTGTGATCTATTTCAAGTGTTTATTTCTGTTAATGTTGATAATTATAGCTTACAGCCAATGAAAACCCAAAAGTCATTAACTCAGTAAATTAGAATACTTTAAATACCAGCTTGAAAAATGATTCTAAAATCCGAAATGTTGGCCTACTGAAATGTATGTTCAGTAAATGCACTCAATACTTTGTCGGGCTCCTTTTGCATCAATTACTGCATCAGTGTGGCGTGGCATGGAGGCGATGAGCCTGTGCCACTGCTGAGGTGTTATGGAAGCCCAGGTTGCTTTGATAGCAGCTTTCAGCTCTCTGCATTGTTAGGTCTGGTGTCTCTCATCTTCCTCTTGACAATACCCCATAGATTCCTATGGGGTTTAGGTCAGGCGAGTTTGCTGGCCATTCAAGCACAGTGATACTGTTGTTTTTAAACCAGATATTGATACTTTGGCAGTGTGGACAGGTGCCAAGTCTTGCTGGAGAATGACATTTCCATCTCCAAAAAGTTTGTCGGAAGAGGGAAGCATGAGGTGCTCTATCAAGACTTTGGTCTTGATAAAAAACAATGGACCTACACCAGCAGATGACATGGCTCCCAAACCATCACTGATGGGGAAACTTCACACTAGAACTCACGCAGCTTGGATTGTGTGCCTCTCCACTTTCTCCAGACTCTGGGAACTTGATTTCCAAATGAAATACAAAATTTACTTTCTCTGAAAACATCCACTTGGACCACTGAGTCAACAGTCCAGTCCTTTTTCTTCTTGGCCAGGTAAGAGGCTTCAGGCGTCTATTGGTCATGAGTGGCTTGACACAAGGAATGTGACACTTGTAGCCCATGTCCTGGATACGTCTTTGTGTGGTGGCTCTTGAAGCAATTGCTCCAGCAGCAGTCCACTCCTTGTGAATCTCCCCAAAATGTTTGAATGGCCTTTTCTTAAAGGGAATCTGTCACCCTAAATTGGCGGGATATTTAAATGAGGTCAGTCAGGTCAGATGGGCGGTGTTTTGGGTACTTGCCTTAACATGTTGTTCGCCGCTGTCTCCATTATTTCTGGGAATTGTAGTCGTTGCCCTCCATATAACGCGCCTGCGCATTGCAATCTTGAATTGCGCACGCGCAGTATGCTTTGCCCGCAGATTGCAATGCGCAGGCTCGTTATATGGAGGTCAACGACTACAATTCCCAGAAATAATGGAGACAGCGGCGAACAACATGTTAAGGCAAGTACCCAAAACACCGCCCATCTGACCTGACTGCCATCATTTAAATATCCCGCCAATTTAGGGTGACAGATTCCCTTTAACAATCCTTTCACGGCTGAGGTTATCCCGGTTGCTTGTGCACCTTTTTCTACCACACTTTTTCCTTCCACTCAATTTTACATTAATATGCTTAGATACAGCACTCTGTAAACAGTCAGCTTCTTTAGCAATGACCTTTTGTGGCTTAGGGTATGTTTCCACGGTCCGGAAACAGTCAGGATTAGCTGCGTGTTTGACGCTGTGCGTTGGCGCAGCGTGAAACACGCAGCGTCCAGATGTTACAGCATAGTGGAGGGGATTTCAAGAAATCCCGTCTCCACTATGCTTCAAAACACGCAGGCGGAAGACCTGCATTTCCGGACATGCGGCGCGTCTTTTTAGACCGCAGCATGTCCGATTCCCTTGCGGCGACGCTGCGTCGCCGCAAAGGAAATAACACAGGGCTATGTAGCCCTGCGGTCATTCCGCATGTGTTCCGGATGTGTTCAATGAACACATCCGGAATGACCGCGCGTTCAGTAGGGGGCGGGGCTTTGGGCAGAGCGGACTTTCCGCTCCGTCCAAAGCGCTGTGTTTCCGGACCATGGAAACACAGCCTTACCCTCCTTGTGGTGTGTGTGTGTCAATGACTGCCTTCTGGACATCTGTCAAGTCAGCAGTCTTGCCTGCATGACTTTTGGAATTTTATTGGGTGTAAGCCATAATCATCAACATTAACAGAAATAAACACTTGAAATACATCACTCTTTTTGTAATGACTCTATATAATGAGTTTCACTTTTTGTATAGAAGAACTGAAATAAATTAACTTTTTGATTATATTTTAATTTTGTGAGAAGCACCTGTATAACACAGTAGGAAATAATGCATCTCACAGTCTCCTGTGTAGTGTAAAAGGGAGGCCATCTAACACTGAGGAAATGTTACTTTTTAATATTCTTTGACCCCTTCACCCCCATGGGTGGTTTCCACGTTAATGACCGGGCCAATTTTACAATTCTGACCGCTGTCTCTTTATGAGGCTATAACTCTGGAACGCTTCCACGGATCTTGGCGATTCATAGATTTTCTCATGACATATTGTACTTCATGATAGTGGTAAAATTTGTTCGTTATAACTTGCGTTTATTTATGAAAAAAATGGAAATATGGCAAATGTGGAAAATTTTGCAATTTTCAAACTTTGAATTTTTATTCCCTTAAAACAGAGAAATATGTCACACAAAATAGCTACTAAATAACATTTCCCACATGTCTACTTTACATCAGCACAATTGTGGAAACAAAATTTTTTTTTTTGTTACGAAGTTATAAGGGTTAAAAGTTGACCAGCGATTTCTCATTTTTAAAACAAATTGTACAAAACCATTTTTTTAATGACCACCTCACATTTGAAGTCACGTTGAGGGGTCTATATGGCAGAAAATACCCAAAAGTGACACCATTCTAAAAACTGCACCCCTCAAGGTACTCAAAACCACATTCAAGAGGTTTATTAACCCTTCAGGTGCTTCACAGGAGCTGAAGCAATTTGAAAGAAAAAAATGAACATTTAACTTTTTAGTCACAAAAATGATCTTAACAAACAATTTTTTTTTATTTTAACCCCTTACTGCCATCGGACGTACTATCCCGTCCATGGTACCTGGGCCCGTATGACCATGGACGGGATAGTACGTCTCGTGCGATCGGACGCGCTCCCGGGGGGAGCGCAGCCGATCGAAGCCGGGTGTCAGCTGATTATCACAGCTGACACCCATGACTGTGTGTCAGGAGCGGTCACGGACCGCTCCCGGCACATTAACCCCTTGCACACCGCGATCAAACATGATCGCGGTGTACTGGGGGCACGGGAGGATCGCGCAGGGTGGGGCTCCCTGCGCGCCCCCCTGAGACCCTCAGAGCAGCGCGATGTGATCGCGCTGTTCTGAGGGCTTCCTCCCTCCCAGGACCCGGATCCAAGATGGCGCCGGGGTCCTGGAGGGAGGCGGCTTCCTCAGTGCCTGCTGAGAGCAGGCACTGAGAAGCCTGCTGCACTGCCTGAGCGATCGCTGATGTGACAGAGTGCTGTGCACACTGTCACACCAGCGATCTGACAAAATACAGTGATGTCCCACCTTGGGACAAAGTAAAAAAGTTAAAAAAATAAAAATAAACATGTTTAAAAAAAAAATCCAAAATAAATTAAAAAAAAAAAAAATATTCCCCAATAAATTCACTTCTTCCTGTAAATAAAATAAACAAAGCAATAAAAGTACACATATTTGGTATCGCCGCGTCCGTAACGACCCCCCCTATAAAATTGTCCCACTAGTTAACCCCTTTAGTGAACCCCTTAAAAAAAAAAAAAAAAAAACGAAGCAAAAAATCAATGCTTTATCATCATACCGCCGAAACAAAAAGTGGAATAACACGCGATCAAAAAGACCGATATAAAAAAACATGGTACCGCTGAAAACGACATCTTGTCCCGCAAAAAACGAGCCATCATACAGCATCATCAGCGAAAAAATAAAAAAGTTATAGCTCGCAGAATAAAGCGATGCAAAAATTATTTTTTATATAAAATTGTTTTTATTCTATAAAAGCGCCAAAACATGAAAAAATGATATAAATGAGGTATCGCCATAATCGTACTGACCCGAAGAATAAAACTGCTTTATCAATTTTACCACACGCGGAACGGTATAAACGCCTCCCCAAAAGAAATTCATGAATTGCTGATTTTTGTTCATTCTAACCTCCCAAAAATCGAAATAAAAAGCGATCAAAAAACGTCATGTGCTCAAAAATGGTACCAATAAAAATGTCAACTCGTCCCGCAAAAAATAAGACCTCACATGACTCTGTGGGCCAAAATATGCAAAAATTATAGCTCTCAAAATGTGATGATGCAAAAACTATTTTTGCAATAAAAAGCGTCTTTTAGCGTGACAGCTGCCAATCATAAAAACCCGCTATAAATAGTAAATCAAACCCCCCTTTATCACTCCCTTAGTAAGGGAAAAATAATAAAATTAAAAAAAAGTATTTATTTCCATTTTCCCATTAGGGTTAGGGTTGCGGCTAAAGTTAGGGTTAGGGTTGGCGCTAAAGTTAGGATTAGGGTTAGGGTTGGGATTAGGGGTGTGTTAGGGTTAGGTTTGTGGTTAGGGTTGGGACTAGGTTAGGGGTGTGTTGGGTTAGGGTTGGAGTTAGAATTGGGGGGTTTCCGCTGTTTAGGCACATCAGGGGCTCTCCAAATGTGACATGGCGTCTGATCTCAATTCCAGCCAATTCTGCGTTGAAAAAGTCAAACGGTGCTCCTTCACTTCTCAGCTCTGCCATGCGTCCAAACAGTAGTTTATCCCCACATATGGGGTATCAGCGTACTCTGGACCCCAAGAGTTATTGTGCAATTTGTCCTATTTCTTCTGTTACCCTTAGGAAAATAAAAAACTGGGGACGAAAATATCATTTTTGTACAAAAAAAAATATTTTTTTGTTTTTACGGCTGTACATTATAAACTTCTGTGAAGCACTTGGGGCTTCATAGTGCTCACCACACATCTAGATAAGTTCCTTGTGGGGTCTATTTTCCAAAATGGGGTCACTTGTTGGGGATTTCCACTGTTTAGGCGCATCAGGGGCTCTCCAAATGCGACATGACGCCCCCAGACCATTCCATCAAAGTCTGCAATCCGAAATGTCACTACTTCCCTTCCGAGCCCCAACGTGTACCCATACAGTAGTTTTCTCCCACATATTGGATATCAGCGTACTCAGGACAAATTGGACAACAACTTTTGGGGTCCGATTTCTCCTGTTACCCTTGTAAAAATAAAATATTGGGGCAAAAAAATCATTTTTGCAAAAAAAAAAAAGATTTATTATTTTTACGGCTGTGCGTTATAAACTTCTGTGAAGCACTTCGGGGTTCAAAGTGCTCACCACACATCTAGACAAGTTCCTTGTGGGGTCTATTTTCCAAAATGGGGTCACTTGTGGGGGGTTTCCACTGTTTAGGCGCATCAGGGGCTCTCCAAATGCGACATGACGCCCCCAGACCATTCCATCAAAGTCTGCAATCCAAAACGTCACTACTTCCCTTCCGAGCCCTGACGTGCACCCATACAGTAGTTTTCTCCCACATATTGGGTATCAGCGTACTCAGGACAAATTGGAAAACAACTTTTGGGGTCCAATTTCTCCTGTTACCCTTGTGAAAATAAAATATTGGGGGCGAAAAAATCATTTTTGTAAAAAAAAAAAAGATTTTTTATTTTTACGGCTGTACGTTATAAACTTCTGTGAAGCACTTCGGGGTTCAAAGTGCTCACCACACATCTAGATAAGTTCCTTGTGGGGTCTATTTGCCAAAATGGGGTCACTTGTGGGGGGTTTCCACTGTATAGGTGCATCAGGGGCTCTCCAAATGTGACATGACGCCCCCAGACCATTCCATCAAAGTCTGCAATCCAAAACGTCACTACTTCCCTTCCGAGCCCTGACGTGTGCCCATACAGTAGTTTTCTCCCACATATTGGGTATCAGCGTACTCAGGACAAATTGGACAACAACTTTTGGGTTCCAATTTCTTCTGTTACCCTTGTGAAAATAAAATATTGGGGCGAAAAAATCATTTTTGTAAAAAAAAAAAAAGGATTTTTTATTTTACGGCTGTACGTTATAAACTTTAGTGAAACACCTGGGGGTTAAAAGTTCTCACCACACATCTAGATAAGTTCCTTGAGGGGTCTAGTTTCCAAAATGGTGTCATTTATGGGGGTTTCCACTGTTTAGGCAGATCAGGAGCTCTCCAAACACGACATGGCGTCCAGCCAATTCTGCGTTGAAAAAGTCAGACGGCGCTCCTTCCCTTCCAAACTCTGCCATGCACCCAAACAGTGGTTTACCCCCACATATGGGGTATCAGCACACTCAGGACAAATTGCACAATAACTTTTGGAGTCTTGTTACCCTTGGAAAATAAAAATTGGGGTGAAAAGATTTTTGTGGAAAAAATATGATTTTTAAATTTTACGGCTCTACATTATAAACTTGTGTGAAGCACTTGGGGGTTCAAATTGCTCACCAAAGATCTAGAAAAGTTCCTTAGGGGTCTAGTTTCCCAAATGGGGTCATTTGTGGGGGGTTTCCACTGTTTAGGCACATCAGGGGCTCTCCAAATGCAACATGGCATCCAATCTCAATTCCAGCCAATTTTGGTTGGAAAAAGTCAAATGGTGCTCCTTCTATTCCGAGCTCTGCCGTGAGCCCAAACAGTGGTTCCCCCCCACATATGGGGTATCAGCGTACTCAGGACAAATTGAACAACAACTTACGTGGTCCAATTTCTCCTGTTACCCTTGGAAAAATAAAAAATTAGTGACTAAAAGATAATTTTTGTGGGAAAAAAATAGGATTTTTTATTTTCATGCCCGGGCATTATAAACTTGTGTGAAGCACTTGGGGGTTCAAAGTGCTCACCAAAGATCTAGATAAGTTCCTTAGGGGGTCTAGTTTCCAAAATGGGGTCACTTGTGGGGGTTTCCACTATTTAGGCTCATCTGGGGCACTGCAAACGGAACATGACCCCCATCAACGTCTGCATTCCAAAACGTTACTACTTCCTTTCCAAGCCCTGCCGTGCACCCAAACAGTTTCCCCCCCCCACATATGGGGTATCAGCGTACTCAGGACAAATTGGACAACAACTTTGTGGGTCCAATTTCCTTGGGAAAATTCAAAAATTTGGGACTAAAAAATCATTTTTGTGGAAAATTGTTTTTTTTTTTTTTCCACACCCAGGCATTATAAGCTTTTGTGAAACACTTGGGGGTTTAAAGTGCTCACAACAGATCTAGATAAGTACCTTAGGGGGTATAGTTTCCAAAATGGTGTCACTTGTGGGGGTTTCCACTGTTTAGGCGCATCAGGGGCTCTCCAAACACGACATGGCGTCCAATCTCAATTCCAGCCAATTTTAGTTTGAAAAAGTCAAACGGCGCTCCTTCCCTTACGAGCTCTGCCGTGTGCCCAAACAGTGGTTTTCCCCCACATATTGGGTATTGGCGTACTCAGGAGAAATTGCATAACAACCTTATCTGTCCATTTTCTCCTTTTACCCTTGTCAAAATAAAAAAAAAGTTTGTAAAAGATCATTTTTGTGGCTAAAAAGTTAAATATTCATTTTTTCCTTCCACGTTGCTTTAGTTCCTGTGAAGCACCTGAAGGGTTAATAATCTTCTTGAATGTGGTTTTGAGTACCTTGAGGGTGCAGTTTTTAGAATGGTGTCACTTTTGGGTATTTTCTGCCATATAGACCCCTCAACGTGACTTCAAATGTGAGGTGGTCATTAAAAAAATGGTTTTGTACAATTTGTTTTAAAAATGAGAAATCGCTGGTCAACTTTTAACCCTTATAACTTCGTAACAAAAAAAAAAATTTTGTTTCCACAATTGTGCTGATGTAAAGTAGACATGTGGGAAATGTTATTTAGTAGCTATTTTGTGTGACATATTTCTCTGTTTTAAGGGAATAAAAATTCAAAGTTTGAAAATTGCAAAATTTTCCACATTTGCCATATTTCCATTTTTTTCATAAATAAACGCAAGTTATAACGAACAAATTTTACCACTATCATGAAGTACAATATGTCATGAGAAAATCTATGAATCGCCAAGATCCGTGGAAGCGTTCCAGAGTTATAGCCTCATAAAGAGACAGCGGTCAAAGTGACTTCAAATGAGAGGTGGTCCCTAAAAAAAATGGCTTTGTAAATTTTGTTGTAAAAACGAGAAATCGCTGGTCAACTTTTAACCCTTATAACTTCCTAACAAAAAAAAATTTTGGTTCCAAAATTGTGCTGATGTAAAGTAGACATGTGGGAAATGTTATTTCTTAACTATTTTATGTGACATATTTCTCTGTTTTAAGGGAATAAAAATTCAAAGTTTGAAAATTGCAAAATTTTAAAAATTTTCGCCATATTTGCGTTTTTTTCAAAAATAAACGCAAGTTATATCGAAGAAATTTTACTTCTAACGTGAAGTACAATATGTCACGAGAAAACAATCTCAGAATCGCGAAGATCCGTTGAAGCGTTCCAGAGTAATAACCTCATAAAGAGACAGTGGTCAGAATTGTAAAAATTGGCCCGGTCATTAACGTGCAAACCACCCTTGGGGGTGAAGGGGTTAACAAGGGTAAAAGGAGAAATTGCAGAACAACTTTCTGTCCATTTTCTCCTGAGTATGCCGATACCCCATATTTGGGGGAAAACCACTGTCTGGGCGCACGGCAGGGCTCCTGTTGTGAATACTCTGGAGGCAACGTCTGAGATGTAGCTCACTCCGGTGGTTGCTGAGGGTAATGAACTAATTACTGAATGGCCTTCAGCTGGCTCTTAAAGGTCTGATATAAGTGACCTGAACTCCCTTCAGCCTTGCCTATAATCAATTGTTCTTCCTGGTCTTGCTTGGAGCTCAGCTTGCATTCCTGCTCTCATTCAGATAAGTGATTTGCTGTTTTTTTTCCTCTGGTTGGATTTTCCTTGCTGGGTTGCTGCTTGCAGTGGACTTCAGCCTGGTCCCCTGTTGGGGCCTGGCGTTACAATTGTGCTCATTTTGTATTTGCACTTTTGCTCTGTCCTTTGTCACTTTTTACTTGCTGAATTGCTGTGTGTTACACCAGAGATCTGATTTAGGTGGTAGAGATCGTGTGATCTCAGGTTTTTTGTTAATCAGAAGTGTTGGTATTTTTGTCAGGGTTTTTTTTGGGTTGCAGTCAGAATTCTTTCCCATACTTTTCTATCTAGACAGATTGGGCCCCAGCATTTGCTCATTCTATTTTCTGTCTGTGTCCGTATTTTCTTCTTGTCTAACCGCCATTACATGTTTGGGAGCTTCCTATTTCTTTGGGGTTCTGCTACGGGGCAGATAGCTTTCATCTTTCTGCCTTTAGGTGTAGCTATCTCTCCGGCTGTGACGAGGCATCTAGGATCACCGTAGGTACGCTCCACGGCTACTTCTAGTGTGGCAGTTAGCTTAGGGTACTGCAATCCAATAGTTTCCAGCCTCTCTGGTGTATTGCTATTTTTGCAATTTCTTCTCAGCTACCGAAACATAACAGGCTCCGAAGGGAAGGAGCGCCGTTTGACTTTTCAGCTGCAGATGAAGGAAGGGAGACACAGTCATTACTATTGGGTAGGCGGAGCCCACATAGGATAAACACACCTCAGATTAAAAAGTGTTGACCGGCCCCTCCAGCTATATAGGGCTTCTCCTACTCCAGCTCTCCAGTCTAAAATTTGAGGTTCACAGAGGATAGTCGCTGCTGGAAGCAGCTCCTCAGAAGACTTTTTTATTTTAGTCGGACAGAGACTTGGATCACCAGAAGTGGTCTAGAGGTCTCAGGGGTCTCAGCGCTGCTGGACTCCCACCTCTCCCTTGGCGGATCTGTATTACCCTATAAGGTGGTCCCTGCAGAACCCTGCCGGCCCTGGGGGATGAGGATTGCTTCCCTGGCGGGGATGCAAACCGCGCTTCTGGGGTCACTGCGTTCCCCGCCCTGGGGGGAAGCTACGGGCAGCGCCACAAATCTCTGAGGGGTCCCTGTGGCGCTCAGCTGGGTGAGTACTCCACATGTTAATGTGTTTGAGTGCTTTAGCGGCCGTTGCGGCAGCCGCTGCTACATGTATTCATGTGTGGTGATTGTGTACTTTTGTCCGCAGGTGGATTGCCTGCAGGACATGGGAGCGGAGAGCGGAGTGAGTCGCGCGCTTTTTTTGAAACCGGCAGGGGGCGTGGCTTTGCGCTCTCCCATTTTTTCATAGGCAGGAAGCGCTCTGAGCGCGCGCCTTGTCCTGCCCTTTTTTCTTCCGGTTTAGATCTCCTAGCGCGGCGGCCATTACTGACGGCCTCCTCGGGCTCCTCACTCTCCGCTCTCCCCGACCGACCGAAAGGAGACACTACACCACGGCCAGCTGGGTGAGTCGCCTCTACCTGTCAGGGCAGAAGCTTGACCCCCTCAGCGCAGGACTTGGTATTGCGATATACAATTCAGCGCAATATGTTAGCGATCTCGTTGGCTTTCTTGTTTTATGTGGCATACTTTTGAACACTGTCCTGCAGCTGTTACCTCATAAGAGGCACCTGCGGCTCACACACCCTTTTCATTAAATAAGGGTTGTGGAGAGTCTGCAACATTAACCCATTCTTTGGTGGTTAACCCTTTTTTGGGAGACAGCTGGGGTAGCTCTCTATTTAAGAAGCTTAACCCTTCAGCGTTCATTTTTGCCTTTGAAATCCACACTGTTCTGGTGCTGTCAGGTTTTTACCTGTCATATACTGTGTGAGGGCATGTCGGATCAGGGTCCAGGAGCGGACCGTCTCCCAGATCCGCTACAGGATCAGCCTCGCGTATCTGACATGCAGACCTCGACGGCGTCAAGCGCAGCAGTCGGAGGTTACAGGGACGCCAAAATGGATGCCCTCGCTCGTTCTATTGATGGCCTATTTGACCTTCTAGGTTATTGGGTGTCAGCTAGATCCTCTCATGGCAAGAAGCAACACAGGCCGGTGCCATCTTTCTCGCGTAGCGACTCAGAGATTTCTGATATGGAGGGTTCCCCTCCAAGCTCAGATGGTGAGATATCCAATTCGGATAAGGAGGATTGGCAGGGACAATCTGCCTCTCTTTTGAGCCGTACAGAGGCTTTTATTGGAGCCATGAGGGAGGCGTTACAGTTACCAGAGGAGGTAACTAGACGTCCTGGTAAGTCGGCCCGGATGTTTCAGGAGCCGCATAGGTCGCGTTCAGCCTTACCATCTCTGAATGAGCTTAATGAGGCAGTGGAGAAGGAACGCCTGTGTCCAGATAAACGTTTTCAGGGGACACGGTTTTTCGAGACGCTGTATCCGTGTACTACGGAGTTGATTACTAATTGGATTCCTTCTCCTGAAGTGGATGTCCCTTTATCCCAGCTTAGCAAATCCTCATTACTTCCTGTTAAAGGGAAGGCGAGTCTGCAGGATCCGCTGGACAGAAAAACGGAGATGGCGACGAAATCCATCTACGAGGCCGCGGGTCATGGATTCAGAGCTGTGCTAGGATCCATGTGTGCTTGTAAAGCCTCCTTGAGCTGGTTAGACCGTCTACGGACGGCGTGGCAAGATGGATCCCCACTATCCGAGGTAGAGGGGCTTTTCAAGTCATTGGAGAATGCAGCTCGATATGGCAGTGATGCAGATTTGGATACTGCCTCCATGCTGTCCAGAGCACAATCCTCGGCGATCACAGTCAGGAGAGCTCTGTGGCTTAGACAGTGGACCGGAGACGCGGTTTCCAAGCAAGGTTTGCTTTCCTTAGCTTACAAAGGTGGTCAGCTATTTGGATCTGGCCTCACGGAGCTGATTGCCAAAGCAAAGGCAAAAGAAACGGCTTTACCGCAACGAAGAGCTGTGGCTTCTGCGTCTGGCAGGCCTAGTGCCGGTGGTAGTCAGCGGTCCTTTCGGTCCAGGGGACGGTTTTGGTCAGCCCTCTTGGGGATCGGGTTGTCCCTCTTTTTCGGGAAAAAAGAGCGCTCAGAAATCTCGCACTCCCTGGAAACAGAGCTTCCGCCAAGACAAGCGGGAAGCTGACAAAAAGCCCGCTAAAGCGGACTGACGCCAGGGTCTCACTCGAGGGCTCTCGAGTGGGAGGTTGCCTGCTCCAATTCAAGCCGACTTGGGCTTCCCGCGTGTCGGACACCTGGGTGACGCGGGTCATGTCGGCAGGCTACTTCATAGAGTTACTTTCTCGACCCCCAGACAGTTTTTGCCTATCCCGCATTACGTCAGAGCCCGGGCTAATTGCCGCTCTACTACGGGTGGTCGATTCCCTTCTACAGAAGGGTGTGGTGGTACCAGTTCCACCGGAGGACCAAGGAAGAGGTTTTTATTCCAACCTCTTTGTAGTCCCCAAAAAGGAGGACAAATTTCGTCCCATTCTGGATCTCAAAAGATTAAATCGGCATGTCCGCACCCAGAAATTCCGCATGGAATCACTTCGCTCCGTTGTGGCGGCCTTGTCACAGAACGATTTTTGGTGTCAATCGACATTCGCGACGCTTATTTGCATGTCCCCATCGGAAGGGCCCACCAGCGTTTCCTGCGTTTTGCCATAGGTCAGGACCATTACCAGTTTGTGGCCCTGCCATTCGGTCTGGTCTCAGCACCCAGAGTTTTTACAAAAATTCTGGCTCCTCTCATGGCGATTCTGCGAAGACAGGGGATTACGATTCTTCCCTATCTGGACGACCTTTTGATTGTGGCGTCCTCGAAGGAGGAGGCGGTGACGGCTCGCGATTTATCCCTTCAGCTCCTGGAGGACTTCGGGTGGCTGATCAATTGGGAGAAGTCATCCCTGGAACCGTCGCAGTCAATCCTGTTTTTGGGAATGCAGTTCGACACAGTCAAGCAGTGGTATCTCTGCCCTCAGACAAGCAAGCGAGTCTTCTTCACCATGTGCAGGGTATGAAGTCTGCGACAGCAATGTCCCGTCGAAGGTGTATGCGCCTTCTGGGTTTGATGGTGGCATCAATGGAAGCAATTCCGTTTGCCAAAATTCATTCCAGGGCTCTCCAAATGCTCATCTTGAACCGTTGGGATCGATCACGGTTTTCACTGGATTGCAGTGTCATCATCTCCTACAGGGTGAGAAAGTCGCTAGAATGGTGGTTACGTCCAGAAGCGTTATCCCTGGGGAAGTCTTTCCTTCCTCCAAGGTGATCGATCATAACCACCGATGCCAGCCTGACGGGCTGGGGAGGCGTCTGGAATGGTCTTTGGATTCAGGGGTCATTGGAAGGGTCTGTCCTGCCGTTCAACATCCTGGAATTGAGGGCAATTTTCCTTTGCCTCCAACACTGGACGGTCCCTTTAAGCGGTCTACCAGTCCGAGTGCAGACAGACAACGCGACGGCGGTCGCGTATATCAACCATCAAGATGGAACGAGGAGCTTCGGGCTCATGATGGAAGTGTCTCAAATCCTGGTATGGGCCGAGGCCAGGGTGCCAGCCATCTCTGCGATTCACATTCCAGGAGTTCAGAATATCACAGCGGACTTCCTGAGTCGCACAAAGATGGATTCCGGAGAATGGAGTCTTCATCCGGAAATTTTTGCACTGCTGTGCTCCCGTTGAGGAACTCCCCAAGTGGATGTGATGGCATCCAGGCTCAATGCCAAGTTACCGACATTCATGTCCAGGTACAAGGACTTGAAGGCTGTGGCGGTGGATGCTCTGGTGGCTCCTTGGACCATTTCGAGCTAATTTATGTGTTCCCGCCGATATCCTTACTTCCTCTGGTTTGGCGTCGAATCAGACTGGAGAGAGTCCCGGCTATATTGATAGCCCCAGATTGGCCAAGGAGGATGTGGTTCTCGACGCTGGTGTCGCTTCTGACAGCGCCTCCACTTCCACTCCCTCTTCGCCATGACCTGTTAAACCAAGGGCCCGTTCGTCACCCGGACCTGAAGTCTCTGCGTTTGACGGCGTGGCTCTTGAGACCGAAATCTTGACCCGTCAAGGTTTTTCAGCCGAAGTCATTGCCACTCTGCGAGCTGCCAGAGGTCCAGCTACCACTAGAATTTATCACAAGACTTGGGAAGCCTTCTTTTCGTGGTGTTCGGGTTCTTCTAGGAACCCGAGGAGTTTTTCCATTCCCAATTTGTTGGCCTTTTTGCAATACGGGCTGGACAGGGGTTTGGCAGTTAGCACTTTGAAGGGGCAAGTTTCTGCTCTGTCCTTGCTATTTCGGAAGGCTATCGCTTCACATAGGGACGTACGTTCCTTTTTTCGTGGAGTAACTCGTCAGTTTCCGCCGCGGAAGGCGCCTGTGTCGCCCTGGCGGCTCAATCTTGTCTTGGAGGCTCTTCAACATGGGCCTTTTGAGCCTATGGACTCTGTTAGCCTTTCTTTGCTTTCTTGGAAGGTTGCCTTCTTAGTGGCGGTCACTTCTTTGAGAAGGGTTTCTGAGTTGGCGGCTCTCTTGCTCGCCTCCCTTTCTGGAGTTTTTCCCAGATCGCGTAGTGCTTCGCACACGGGGCGACTTTCTACCTAAAGTAGTATCGCAGTTTCATGTTAACCAGGATATTGTGTTGCCCTCGCTCTGCCCGGAGCCAAGGAATGCGAAAGAACGAGCCTTGCACACATTGGATTTGGTGCGGGCTTTAAAGTTCTATTTGTCCATTACTCAAAATTTTCGGAAGTCGGATTCTCTGTTTGTGATTCCAGCAGGTCGTCGACGTGGGCAACGAGCTTCCAAGGATTCTATAGCTCGTTGGATTCGGTCGGCCATTTTAGAGGCTTACCGACTTAAGGGCGAACCCTGCCCGATTAAAATTCGAGCTCACTCCACAAGGGCTGTGGGTTCATCGTGGGCTTTTCATCAAGGAGCCTCGGCAGCTCAGCTCTGCCGGGCGGCGACTTGGCGTTCCGTCAACACATTTACGAAATTTTATAAGGTGGATGTTAGTGCTTCCGCTGATGCGGCCTTAGGACGTAGGGTCCTGCAGGCGGCTGTAGTTTAAAAGTTCTTGGGAACTTATAGTTAGCGCTATTTGCGCATTTATCTAGGTTGTTGGGTATCTACCTCTTTTGGTTTTTTGCCCACCCTTATTTTTGGACTGCTTTGGGACGTCCCACTAGTAATGACTGTGTCTCCCTTCCTTCATCTGCAGCTGAAACACGGATTTTGGTAAGAACTTACCTGTAAAATCCTTTTCAGCGAAGAAGGAAGGGAGACACAGCTCCCTCCCATGGTAGAAGTGTGTTGTTGTGTTTTCAGATGCGGCGTGACCCTTCTCTGATAGCGATTATCTGGGCTGAGGTCGGCGCGCTAAGGCTCTGTTCCAGCATTTGCCAGCTCATCGCAGTGGTCAGGTTCAGTGAGTAGTACCTGGACTGTGTGGTTGTTTCGGCTATATGCATAACCTGTCTTCTTGTTTTTTCTCTGAAGTCCTTCAGAAGGGGTTATGTTGCTACGCTGGTGATATTTGCTCTTCCTTAAGCTTGGGTACGACTGGAGAGCTGGAGTAGGAGGAGCCCTATATAACTGGAGGGGCCGGTCAACACTTTTTAATCTGAGGTGTGTTTATCCTATGTGGGCTCCGCCTACCCACTAGTAATGACTGTGTCTACCTTCCTTCTTCGCTGAAAAGGATTTTACAGGTAAGTTCTTACCAAAATCCGTGTTTTCAAACCAAAATTGGCTGGAATTGAGATTGGACGCCATGTCGCGTTTGGAGAGCCCCTGATGTGCAAACAGTGGAAACCCCCCCACAAGTGACACCATTTTGGAAACGACCCCCTAAGGAACTTATCTAGATCTGTTGTGAGCACTTTGAACCCCCACTTGCTTCACACAAGTTTATAGTGCCCGGGCATGAAAATAAAAAATCCTTAAGTCACCAATTTTTTATTTTCCCAAGGGTAACAGGAGAAATTGGACCATAAAAGTTGTTGTTCAATTTGTCCTGAGTACACTGATACCCCATATGTGGGGGGGGGAAATACTGTTTGGGCGCATGGCAGAGCTCAGAAGGGAAGGAGCACCGTTTGACTTTTTCAATGCAGAATTGGCTGGAATTGAGATCAGACGCCATGTCACATTTGGAGAGCCCCTTATGTGCCTAAATGGTGGAAACCCCCCAATCTAACTCCAACCCTAACCCCAACACACCCATAACCCTAATCCCAACCCTAATCCTAACTTTAGCCCCAACCCTAACCCTAACTTTAGCTCCAACTCTAACCCTAATGAGAAAATGGAAATAAATACATTTTTTGAATTTTATTATTTTTCCCTAACTAAGGGAGTGATAAAGGGGGGTTTGTTTACTATTTATAGCGGGGTTTTATGTTTGGCAGCTGTCACACGCTAAAAGACGCTTTTTATTGCAAAAAATTGTTTTTGCATCATCACATTTTGAGAGCTATAATTTTTTCTTATTTTGGCCCACAGAGTCATGTGAGGTCTTATTTTTTGTGGGACCGGTTGACGTTTTTATTGGTACCATTTTTTGGCACATGACATTTTTTGATCGCTTTTTATTACGATTTTTGGGAGGCAGAATGAACAAAAACCAGCAATTCATGAATTTCATTTGGGGGAGTCGTTTATACCGTTCCACATGTGGTAAAATTGATAAAGCAGTTTTATTCTTCGGGTCAGTACGATTACAGCAATACCTCATTTATATCATTTTTTTATGTTTTGGCGCTTTTATACAATAAAAACAACTATATATAAAAATAATTATTTTTGCATCGCTTTATTCTGCGAGCTATAACTTTTATTTTTTCGCTGATGATGCTGTATGGTGGCTCGTTCTTTGCAGGACAAGATGACGTTTTCAGCGGTACCATGTTTATTTATATCCGTCTTTTGGATCGCGTGTTATTCCACTTTTTGTTCGGCTCTATGATAAATCCTTGTTTTTTTTGCCGTGATGTTTTTTTTTTAAGGGTTTACTAAAGGGGTTAACTAGTGGGACAGTTTTATAGGGCGGGTCGTTACGGATGCGGCGATACTAAATATATGTACTTATTGATTTTTTTTATTATTTTATTTACATAAAGAAATGAATTTATTGGGGAATATATATATATATTTTTTCTTTATTTAAGTTTTTTGTTTTTTTTTACACGTTATTTTTATTTTTTTTACTTTGTCCCAGGGTGGGACATCACTATATAGTGTCAGATCGCCGATCTGACAGGCAGTGCAGGAGACTTTGTCAGAGCCTGCTCTCAGCAGGCACTAAGGAAGCCGCCTCCCTGCAGGACCCGGAAGGACCCCGCGGCCATCTTGGATCATATTCAACTTCTCACTGTATTGATCAGATTTAGAGAATGTGCCTTTATAGTCTCTGGTTCAGAACTGTAATCTTGTTTTATCCTAATAAGAAACAGTCATTTGAGCTTCTTCCCACATGAATGTTTTATTGTCAGAATTTGGCATAAGCCATTTTACCCGATTTTCCTCTGAGGATATTTGTGCACACTTCTTACACAAACTCTTATTTTTGTTTTTCAATTAATTTGAAATAGTTTATTTTCGATTCTTACTATTTTTTACTCAATATCCTCCTCCAAAAAGCCTTTATTGTTATGATTTGGTAGCTGAGGAGAGCAGGCAAAAAAGGAAATACACCAGAGCAGTTGGAAACTATGAGATTGCAGTACCCTGACTAACCACCACAACTAGAGGCAGCCGTGGAGCGTTCCTACGTTGGTCCTAGACGCCTCGTCACAGCCTGAGAAACTAACTACACCTAAAGATAGAAAGAGGAAAGCTATCTGCCCCGGAGCAGACCCCAAAGAACATAGAAAGCCCCCAAACATGTAATGGCGGTTAGACAAGAAGAAATACTGACACAGACAGAAAATAGTATGAGCAAACGTTGGGGCACAAACTTACTAAATGGAAAAGGATAGGAAGGGCACTTACTGCAATCCCAAAAAACCCTGAAAAGCACCAACTCTACTAATTTCAAAAACACCTGAGATCACACGACCTCGACCACCTAAATTAGTTCTCTGGTGTAACCAAAAACAAAACAGCAGCCACTGAAAAAACTGGAAAAAGCAAATGTACAAACAACAGTGGCTGAACTGAACTGAGAGGCAAAAGCCCCCAGAGGGGACCCTGAAGGCCTCCACAGAAGTGCAGGACAAAATGCAAAAATCAAGCACAAAAACAAAAAGAAGAAAATGTCTTATCTGTTAGCAGGAGATTCAGACACAACACAGCAGGCTACCAAGGAAACAGGAATCAAGGATTGAGACCAGAACAATTGATCACCGGCAACCCTGATGGGAAGGTGACTCCCTTATATAAGACCAGTCAGTAACACCTGATTCCCAATCCTCACAATCTTCACTGGACAGTCCAGTACCGTTTGTAACCACCAGAGGGAGCTTCTGCTCAGAGCTCATTTCCAGCCTATTCACAACAGTACCCCCCCTTGAGGAGGGGTCACCGAACCCTCATTTGAGTAACCAGGTCAGTCAGGATGAGTTCTATGATACGCACGGATGAGTCTCCTAGCATGGATGTCCGAAGCAAACACCCAAGAATTGTCTTCCTGACCATAACCTCTCCATTTAACCAAATACTGGAGTTTCCGTCTAGAAAAACGAGAATTCAATATTTTCTCAACCACATACTCCAGATTGCCCTCAACCAAAACAGGGTCAGGAGGCACAGTAGTAGGAACCACTGGCTCAACAAACCTCTTCAACAAGGACTTGTGGAACAAGTTATGGATCTTAAATGTCCTTGGAAGAAGCAAACGAAAAGAAACAGGGTTAAGAATCTCCATGATCTTATAAGGTCCAATGAACCTAGGCTTAAATTTAGGAGATGCCACTCTCATAGGAATATTTCTTGAGGACAACCAGACCAAGTCCCCCACTTTAAACCGAGGACCATCAGTCCTATGCCGGTTAGCAAACCGCTGGGCCCTCTCCTGAGAGAGGGACAACCTCTCCACTACCTGGTCCCAAATCTGTTGCATACTCTCCACAACAGAGTCAACACCTGGGCAGACAGAAGCCTCCGTCTGTCCAGAAGAAAATCGAGGGTGAAACCCAGAATTACAAAAAAATGGAGACATCAAAGTGGCAGAGCTAGCCCTATTATTAAGAGCAAACTCAGCCAAAGGCAAAAAAGAGACCCAGTCATCCTGATCAGCAGACACAAAGCATCTTAGATAAGTCTTGTAAGCTTTTCAGGGGATATAGCTCTGGGATCGCCGTCCGGGTAGACGGAGTGGCACGGAAACAGTTCATTCACAGACAGCAGTTCTGGTAAAAACTGGCCGCAACCAGTTTTATTAAAGTCCACAGCAAACAGAACATAATCAAAACCAAATAATAAACATAAGCCCTGGGCTTGTCCAGCCACTTACTACACTTAGATAGATTTCCCTATCTATCCGGGTCCAGACTCTAACAGCCTGTCCCCAAAACAACACATATGTTCAGTAGTTACCAACATGGAGGTTCGCAGAGGCTCCTCTTGTGTCTAAAGGCATATCCAACATCCAGACTTGAGAGAGCTCCCCTCCTATTCAGCAGCTATCCGCATGGATTCTCACAGAGACTACTCCTGTGTCCGGGGTACATCGAGCACCCAGACTGAGACAGCTCATACTCCTGGAGACTCCTTCTTGTGCCTGGACTCCTTGTCCAGACTAAGCGAGCTCTCTGTCTGTGTTCGCAGACACCTACTTCTGGTCTCCTAATTAACAGCTGAGTGGTTTCAGGCCTGAGCTGCAAGTGTGTACTGAATGTAAGGTGTAGTGACCTTTCTCTACCACTAGGTTTACAAAGCCATACATTTCCCTTATACCAGTCAGCAAAGTATCTAGGTGAAATGTACACCCCATTCAACACACATATTCTCACTGTCTCACATATCCCCCCCCTTTTCTCCAGACCGGAGGGCTGGTCATCCAGACCGGAGGGCTGGTCAACAATCCAAAAGAGACAGTGAACTCTGGACCAGTCATGGCCCTCATCAGCTTCATCTTCACTACTGTCATTTGTATCTTCACCTGAGCCATAGCCAACATCAGCTTTCTCTTCATCTGAAGCATCCGCACTACCCTGTACCCTCCCAGGCCTATGCTCTCTGCGGGCCTCGGGTATCCTGCACGGTTTCATCTTGACCTTAGGGCCGGGCTCAGTTTCGATATAGTGCCTGGCCAGAGAAGTACGACCCGGCACATCAGAACACTTCTGCTGACTCTTCCTTAGAAACTCACGTACCTCCTGTCCTTGGTGCACTGACCATGTGTCACCAACTATCACAGAAGGTATAGGGGTTTTTTCACTTTTCTCTAGTTCCCCTTGAACCCTCTTTAGCACATCTATTTTCTTGAATATCGGTTGACTCATAAAGTCTATTTCACAGACCTTAAGCTCCTCTGCCATGGTCTCTGACCATTTTAAGCTACACTGTTCAAATGATTGGGACTGTAGAAGGAGCTGATCGTTTTTTTTTTGCAGTACACATAATTCATCCGCTAAGTCTCCAGCTGAATTGTAATGTTCTACCGTAACAACAGCATTCTTATATAGAGCCTTAGACTTATTGAGCAGCATTTGCTCTTGCAACGAAGAGATTCCCTGTATCCTTCCTTTTACTTCATTGACCTTCTCACGAAGATGCTCATGGCTTTCATCACACTCCTTCATCACAGTTTGGAGTTTTTTCTGAGAAGTCATCAATTCATCTGGTACCTGTTGGACGTCTTTTATGTCTTCAGGCTCTTCTGGTAGAACATGCTCAGAAGCCCTACCGTCAGTCTTACATTCTACCTCTTCAGTCACATCATTATGGTCTCCAATATTTCCATTTATTCCGGCTTTCAAGTTCTCCTTGATAGCTGCATCTGTATACTCAGAACCCGCCGGATTCTTCTCTTCCACCACGTTCTGCATCCCATCTGAGCTCCCGTGTGTCTGTAGCGGCAACGGAGTGACACATCGCTTTTCCCATTTGTTGGGACGTGGCTCCGATGTAGACTCCATGAAAGTGCCCTTGAGCTCACCAACGCCAGCCTGATGTCTCAAAATCTCATCTTGTGACTTATCCAGATCCTTGGTGTCACTCGGGAACACCGCTGGGGCTCCGGGCGCCGAACTTCCAGCCTGAGCTTCACGAGTTGCAGCTACTGATCCGAACCGCAACCCGTCCACGCCGCTGTCTTCGGCAGAAACAGATTCCTGGACAGAGTCAGTCCCCATATCTTCAGTCTTGTTCCTTACAGCTTCACTTGAGACCTCAGCTTCTGATGAGGCATCTGGCTTGGTGACTACCACTTCTATGGCTTTTTCCACCTCTGCAGCATCTCCCTCAGAGTCCTTGGCACGATACAGATCCACACCATACCTTGGTAACTTCACATTTCCAACAGCACCTACTTGGGCTGTGTTCAGTTTCAGAGTCCTGCCTTTAAAGCTCAGCTCTCCTCCTTTCACCTTAGTCTTCGCCAGGGAACCGGCCAACTGTAAAACATCTTCAGATGCCATCTTCTGTCCGACTGCAAGGTCAGCATCAGCCTTCCTCTCAGGACTCTCAACCTCCTCTGCTACCATGCCTTCCTCATTTGCACTGGTTGCTTGATTGTCATCAGATGATTCACTATCACTACCACTATCCCTGTCTGACCCCTTTTTCTCAGCCACATCTGGCTCACTTTCAGGGTTATACACTTCATTTTCATTCACATCCTGCTCACTGTCAGAGTTATACAATTCATTCTCATTCACATCTTGATCTGGAACCTTAGTTAACATGTCATCCACAACATTAATTTCACCATCTGGTCCCTGGTTTCCCTCAGGTGGTCCCTCAAGTATGTGACTATGTGACAACCCCAGCACTATACTTCCATATAGCTCAGGTACTAGGAGCTGGCTCACGACCTCTCCCTGGACTTCAGTGTCCCTATACAACAGGTGAGTGTTTATGGCAACATGAGGAAACCTCTCCTCAGAGCCAGGCTCTTGGAAAACCTCATTTAGAACAATTATATTTTCCTGGGCAGTTTAAAGAGAGGGGTCTCGCCACTGCTCACTCTCAAAATTGTCACAGGACACAGGTAAGTCAGGGACACTCGGTTCCCGAGAACCACCATCCTCGTCTCCCAACATCACCTGCAAAGGAATTTCATCACTATCACAGTCATCATTATTATCAATATCATTATCATGATTATGATCAGTATCATCATCACTATCATGATCATCATCATTATCATTATCAGCAAAAGCATCATTATCATGGTCATCATCATTATCATGATCATCATCATCATCATCATTATCATCATCATCATTATCACATAAGTTTAACGGCCCACTAGCATTGTGTTCCGCCCCTCGGGACTGCGCACCCTCAATAGGAGCTTCATCACACTGTCCATCAGAAACATTTTTCCCCCAGAGATCCTTAGACCGGGGAAAGTCATTACCCAATATGACGGGGGGCACCAGGTTCTTCACTACCCCCACTTCACATGAAACCTCCCCGCGTTTGGGGATCAAGTCCACGACAGTCTCTGGGTAGACTTTGGTGTCTCCATGGACGCACACCACACTCAGGTGTTTATCAGGGATAAAGTCCCTATCAATCAGGCTGTCCCATACTGAAGTCACTGGACTCTCTGAGTCCAAGAGGGCCTGTGCTGGGCAGTCATTTACAACCACCGGGGACCCCTGTGGTCCAGTCTCTTCGGCTGAGGTGGACACACACACAGGCTCTGCGCAGGGAGAGAGGGATCCGCCAACATCACAACACATAGGCTCCCCCTCTATTGGACAGTTGGCTGCAATTTCACGACATCTCCAACACTGTCCATCACACTCTCCCACCCACACGACCCCAACAGCTGGAACGCTCTTACCGGGAGAGTTCGGCGTCCAGGAACTCTGAAGTGACGACCTCTCAGACGGCTGGTCACGGAGGCAGTCTTTGGTGGCGAAGGCCCTCTCCACCAGGCTGACCAGACGATTGGCGTCCTGGTGGTCTCCTTGTCCGACCTCTGGCTGTACCTCAGGAGGACGTGCTTGGGTGTAGCGGTCCACTATCACCTTTTCAACTCCATAATCAGGTTTGCTGACTGCAGACTCCCAACTGCATCTCCAGTCATGAACTCCCCTGGCACGGGCTGTCACCGTAACACCCAGCCGGGTAAGAATCTCCGCTTTCAGCTTGGCATAGTCTTGGCTGTCCTGCTCGCTCAGGTCAGCATAGGCCCTTTGGGGTTCTCCAATCAGATAGGGTGCGACCATCATGGCCCATTCAGATAGGGGCAGATTCTCCTTCTCTGCCAGTCCCTCAAACCTAGTGAGATATACCTCCACATCGTCACGAGGTGTCATCTTTTTCAGGGACCGTCTTACCGCCTTCTTTACAGCGGACAATGCAGGTGACTTTGCAACATTACTTTGGGACGATGCGCTGCAAGTCTTTTGTAGTGCTGCAACCTGCTCAAAAAACAACCGGTTATTCTCCTGCTGCTGCTGCAGGAATTGCTGCTGGGCCTGCTGCATGCGCTGCTGGTGCTGCAGGCGCTGCCGCTCCATGCTCTGCTGCATGCTCCGCTGGGCCTGGACCAGGTACTCAACGAGCTCCTCCATACTGCCGGACTTATCTGTCTCAACCACGGCAGTCTTATGTTGCACATTAACTTGCGCCATTTGTTCAAACAGCGCCTCCATGCTGTCATCCATGCTGTCAGACTTCTCTGTCTCAACAACGGCAGTCTTCACTCAAGACATACACACTCCACAGTCTTTTCCACAGAAAGTTCAGCTTTGCTGTGCAGACACTTTTTTTTTTCTCTGCAAACTCTATTAGGGCCACTGTCTCTTTAAGACTGCTCCAACAGACACACTTTTTTTTTTCTTTCTCTGCTGCTGCTTCAACAGACTTCACCTTTTATTGCTGTCTCTCGCCACTGTGTTGCACGCACATTCCAGCACCAATTGTAAGCTTTTCAGGGGATATAGCTCTGGGATCGCCGTCCGGGTAGACGGAGTGGCACGGAAACAGTTCATTCACAGACAGCAGTTCTGGTAAAAACTGGCCACAACCAGTTTTATTAAAGTCCACAGCAAACAGAACATAATCAAAACCAAATAATAAACATAAGCCCTGGGCTTGTCCAGCCACTTACTACACTTAGATAGATTTCCCTATCTAACTGGGTCCAGACTCTAACAGCCTGTCCCCAAAACAACACATATGTTCAGTAGTTACCAACATGGAGGTTCGCAGAGGCTCCTCTTTGTGTCTAAAGGCATATCCAACATCCAGACTTGAGAGAGCTCCCCTCCTATTCAGCAGCTATCCGCATGGATTCTCACAGAGACTACTCCTGTGTCCGGGGTACATCGAGCACCCAGACTGAGACAGCTCATACTCCTGGAGACTCCTTCTTGTGCCTGGACTCCTTGTCCAGACTAAGCGAGCTCTCTGTCTGTGTTCACACCTACTTCTGGTCTCCTAATTAACAGCTGAGTGGTTTCAGGCCTGAGCTGCAAGTGTGTACTGAATGTAAGGTGTAGTGACCTTTCTCTACCACTAGGTTTACAAAGCCATACATTTCCCTTATACCAGTCAGCAAAGTATCTAGGTGAAATGTACACCCCATTCAACACACATACTCTCACTGTCTCACAGTCTCCAATGTCTGGTTTGTTCTCTCAGTTTGACCATTGGTGTAATGTATGTAGTACAGTTCATATTTCTATGGGAAATCATGGTAGAATGTTAGGATGATAACCTAGATTAGAGTAAAAAGGAGACTGCTTAGTGGAGGCACTCTGAGAGTTGTTATACGAGAACTCAGCTAATGGAAGTAGATCCACCCAATCATCCTGTAGGTGGCAGATAAAGCAGCGGAGATACTGCTCCAGGGTTTGATTGGTTCGTTCGGTCTGTCCATTAGTCTGGGGATGAAAAGCAGAAGAAAGGTTTACTTTAATGTCCAATGCTGCACAGAAATTTTGCCAAAACCTAGAAGTGAATTGCACCCCTCCATCCGAAATAACCTCATCCGGTACTCCATGTAAGCGAAACACATTCTTAATCATCAAGTCTGATGTCTGTTTTGCAGTGGGTAAGCCGACACAAGGGATAAAATGAGCTGCCTTTGTTAGACGGTCAACCACCACTAGAATGGTGTTCTTCCCTTGAGAGGTTGGTAACTCCACAATGAAGTCCATAGAAATGGATCCCCACGGGCGGGACGGGGTGGGAAGAGGCTGTAACAGACCAGTTGGTGAGGAGCGAGGTGTTTTGCATCTTGCACAGACTTCACATGAAGTGACATAGTTTAAAACATCCTTCCTGCAAGTGGGCCACCAAAAGAAACGAGAAAGAAATTCCTGTGTCTTTAGAATTCCTCTATGCCCAGCTATCTTGGAATCGTGAATGAGTTGCAATACTCTCAATCTGACTGTTTCAGGTATATACAAGAAGAATAAACACCGCACTCTAAGGGAATAGTGATGATGCTGAAAATAACTATTTTATTCACAATTTAGGCAACATCTAGGGACAAAATCAAAGCGATAAATAACGTTTCGGCCCAGCCAGGGCCTTTGTCAAATAACGCCAGTGGTGGTAGATAAGAATGGAGCCAAATGTCTCTATTTGAGCTATATCCTGTGGGATAAAGTCACGGTGAATGTGATCTCTGCATGGGACGCGGTGTCCAGACTTGCGGTGGACACCGCGTCCATGCAGAGATCACATTCACCGCTGACTTTATCCCACAGGATATCAGCTCAATAGAGACATTTGGCTCCATTCTTATCTACCACCACTGGCGTTATTTGACAAAGGCCCTGGCTGGGCCGAAACGTTATTTATCGCTTTGATTTTGTCCCTAGATGTTGCCTAAATTGTGAATAAAATAGTTATTTTCAGCATCATCACTATTCCCTTAGAGTGCGGTGTTTATTCTTCTTGTTATTATGACCCTTGGTCTATAACACCTGCACCTTACCTAATTCTGGTTGTGTGCACGCCGACATCTATTCTATCAGGTATATACAGACGTTGTCCCTGAATCCACACACCATTCTTAAAGACAAGACTTACGTCCCTTGGGGGTTGAGCCAACAAAGAATCCGCATGGTATGCTTCCTTGATGTCCTTAAGTAGGTCTTGATTATGAATCACTTCCAGGAATCTAGAGTCAGGAAGAATAGTCTTAGGAGGAGTAAGTGGACGTGTCTCTGCTGAATGAATCCTAGAGAGGCATCAGCCTTTCCATTGCGCGATCCTGGTCTATAAGAAATGATAAAATTAAATTGGTTTAAGAAAAGATTCCAGCGAGCCTGGCGAGGAGTCAGGCACTTAGCCGACCTGATAAACTCAAGGTTACGATGGTCTGTCAGGACGACTATTTGCTGTGCAGCTCCCTGAAGAAGGTGTCTCCATTCTTTGAAGGCGGCAATAATGGCCAACAACTCTCTATTGCCCACATCGTAGTTCCTCTCAGCCGAAGACAACTGCTGGGAAAAGAAGGCACAGGGATGCAAGACATTCTTCTCACCTGTTCTCTGAGAGAGTATAGCTCCAACGGCACAGTCTGAAGCATCCACCTCTATTATGAAGGCAAGCTCGGGGTTGGGATGTACTAGGATAGGTGCAGTGGTAAATTTATCTTTTAGACGGGAAAATGCTTCCTGGGCTTGGGGAGTCCAGGAGAACCTAGACTCTTTCCGGGTAAGTTGGGTGATAGGTGACACTACCTCAGAGAAATTTCTAATGAAACGTCTATAGAAGTTGGCAAACCCGATGAAGCGCTGTACCTCCTTCACATTTCTAGGACTTGGCCAATCCTTGATGGCTTGGGTTTTGCTTCCATCCATACTAATTCCTTGTGTAGACAGTACATACCCCAGAAATTGAATTTCGGTCCTATGGAATTCACACTTTTCAAGTTTGATGTAAAGATGATTTTGTCTTAGACGTTCCAAGACCATTCTCACATGTCCATGATGTTCCTCTGTGGAGTTAGAAAAAATTAGAATATCATCCAAATAAATTACCACGAATGTATCTAGGAGATCCCTGAAGATGTCATTCACCAAGTGTTGGAAAGTGGCTGGGGCGGTACTCAGACCAAAAGGCATAACTAGATATTCAAAGTGTCCATAGCGTGACCTGAATGCAGTCTTCCATTCATCCCCAGGTCTAATACGGACTAAGTTATAGGCCCCATGAAGATCTAGTTTAGAGAAAATTTTGGCATGTCACACTCTCTCCAATAACTCAGGGATTAAAGGCAATGGATAACGGTTTCTAATAGTAACCTTATTGAGTTCCCTATAGTCTACGCATGGTCTCAGAGATCCATCTTTCTTCTTTACAAAGAAGATGGGTGCACCTGCAGGAGATGAAGAGGGGCGTATGAAGCCCTTGGCTAGATTTTCGTCTATGTAATCCTTTAAAGCCTTTAGCTCGGGCCCCGCCAGGGGTAGATCTTACCAAAAGGTATCTCTGCTCCAGGCAATAATTCAATTGGACAATCATATGGACGGTGAGGAGGAAGCTGGTCAGCGTTCTTCTTGTCACATAAATCCACATAGTCCTGGTATACAGCTGGTAGTTCAGGGACTGACATGGTTCCTTTAGGAACAGAGCAAGCTGAAACTTTTGAACTCATCTGTTTCTCTGGAAAGTGTAATTCCTTGGTCTCCCAGTTAATGGTAGGATTCTGAGCCTGCAGCCATGGTAGCCCTAGAATAATGGGAAAGTGGGGAGAAGAGATAAGCATAAAGGACAGTTTCTCTTGATGATCTTTACCCATAAGAACCCTCAAAGGCTCTGTTTCCTGATCCACTGGTCCAGAGGTCAGCAGGGAGCCATCCACAGTTTCCATCTGTACTGGAGTAGCCTTCTTCACTGAACGTATCCCCTGTTTCAGAGCAAAGGAGACATCCATAAAATTTCCACTTGCCCCTGAGTCGATCATAGCAGAGCTAGACACCCAAGCTGAGTCAACCCAGAGTTTGATGGAAAGAAAGCAATGAGAATTGTTTTTCTTACAACTCAGCTGGGACACCGCTGAGGAAACTTGAAAAATGGCAGCGTTTACACAGTCAACGTCCTCAGAGGTAACAGAGTTTAAGTCCGAGAAATCAAGATCTGTTGCTGCAGATCTCTCTGGAGCCTGAGGCTCGGACCTGACAGATCCCCTCTCGCAACACTCACAATGAATGAGTGCTGCAGTAGTCTTACGAGAACGGCTGGGGCAGTTTATAATGAAGTGCCCTGATTTACCACAATAGAAACATAGATTCTCCTTAAAACGATGTTCCTTGCGTGCATCACTAACCCGTCGTTGTAAAGAGTCTACCTGCATGGGTTCAGGTTCAGGTTCCCGTGTAATCCTACTCAAAGGTTCCTTAGCTGGAGAGGAAGGTAGGAAAAGGTTAGTGCGATTGCTTTCGAACCATCTCTCTTGCCTGCGTTCAGTCAGACGAGTATCAATACGGATGCAGTAGTTAATAAAGTCACCTAACGCAGTGGGAGGGTCGGCACGAGCAAGTTCATCCTTAATCAGTGGAGATAACCCCTTTCGAAAAATAGATTTTTTGGCGGAACTGTCCCAGGTGGTATCAAGGGCCCATCTCCTGAAATCCAAGGCATATTCAGCACCGAGTGCTTACCTTGGCGCAAAGCTAACATGGCTGCTTCAGCTGTTGCACCTCGATTGGGGTCATCAAACACCTGCCCCATGGCTGAAATAAAAGCATCAAGGTGATTCAAACAATCATCCTCCGTCTCAATCAGAGGGTTTGCCCACATCAAAGCCTTGTTGGTAAGCAACATAATTATAGTAAGCACCTTAGATCGTTCAGTGGGAAATTGTGAAGCATGTGCAGAAAAAAAAGATTGCATTGATTAATAAATCCCCTGAATTTCTCACGTTCACCGCCAAAACGAAAAGGGGGCAACTTGGGAATCCCAGAACTCGGGGCTACGGCAGGAGCATGGACTCGCTCCTCTAGAACCTCAATCCTGGCTCGCAAATCCTGGGCAGTCTGTCCAAACACTTGCAAATTGTGATTAGTGAGGTCCTGTAGGTTTGTAAAACGGGTCTTTATATTCTGCAAATCTGCAAGGATATTATCAGTCACTCCGCAAAGTTCCTTTATGCGGGCCTCCATTTTCCAGATCTTTTAAGACAGGAGTACTGGAAGAAGAGGAGAGGAGAAAAAAAAAACAATAGTGTTTACCTGTGGTAACACTGCAGAGAGAAAAAAAAAATTAAGGGAACTGCTCACCTGGAATGGTTGTGAGAAGTCACAACCACTATCATCACAGAAAGTTCACCCGGACATCCGATATCCACAGTTACAGCAGACACAGCCTTTCCAGACCCAGCAGACACTAACGTTTGGCTTCAGAATCTTGTAATGTATGTAGTACAGTTCATATAGTGTCTTGTGCTTGGGTGCGATGAAAATACGTGAGACACAGGTTTGATATAGAAAGTCTTGTATTACTTCATACAAGTTGGCAAAAATAGTCACACAGTTGCAGACACAGAAGCAGGAGACACAGCAGGCCAGAGTAATCTAATCTCGGCAATCACTCTCCACAACAGGTTCAGGATCTTCTTCTTTGTTACCGTAAGTCCATGCAAACGTGGGTCTTTCAAAGAGCAGGGTTCAGAGTCCACAAGTGCTTCAGAGTTCCTCAGTAGGAATAGCTGGAGTACAAGGTCCAAGGCTTTAGGAGTCAGGTCACAGGTTCACTGCAGGCTAGATTCTGAAGCACTGATTGCTCAGCTGTGGCTGCTTAAGAAGCAAAAGGAGAGAATCAGGGCGGGAACATGCAAGCTGGAAACTCCATTTTGACTGAGGGCAAGATAGCTGCAGCAAGACAGAAAGTAAAATGGCTGACGAACAAACTGAGTTTCAGGAACATGTACACAGAACCTTACAATTGGTCTGAGGATGAAACGCCGAGGAGAAAGACAATTGAACACCAATTTTAGAACAAAAGGTCCTCCAAAATCTGGAAACAAACTGGACTCCTCTGTCAGACACAATGTTCTCAGGAATGCCGTGTAAACGAACCACGTGCTGAAGGAACAAAGGCACCAATTCAGAGGAGGAAGGCAACTTAGGTAATGGCACAAGATGTATCATCTTGGAAAACCTATCGCAAATCACCCAGGTGACGGTCATTCTCTGAGAAACAGGAGGTCGGAAATGAAATCCATAGAGATATGGGTCCATGGTCTCTTGGGCACAGGTAATGGCATCAACAAACCACTAGAACGAGAGCAAGGCTTGGAGCGAGAGCAAGTCCCGCAGGACTGCACAAACTCCCTGACATCACGAGACAAGGTAGGCCACCAAAAGGACTGACCAACCAAGTCCCTGGTACCAAAAATTCCGGGATGACCGGCCAACGCGGAACAATGAATCTCAGACATTACACTCTTTTTCCACTGGTCCGGGACAAACAATTTCCCAACAGGGCAGCGCTCGGGCTTATCCTCCTGGCACCCCTCCAGAGCCAGTCTCAAATTGGGCGAGATGGCGGAAAGAACTACACCCTCTTTCAAAATAACAGAAGGATCAGATAACTCAGGAGAGTCCGCCAGGAAACTCCTCGAGAGGGCATCCGCCTTAACATTTTTAGTGCCAGGAAGAAATGAAACCACAAAATTAAAACGTGTGAAAAACAAGGCCCACCTGGCCTGTCTAGCATTAAGTCGCTTTGCAGATTCCAGATAAACTAGATTCTTATGGTCAGTAAGGACCACCACCTGATGTTTGGCTCCCTCCAGCCAATGTCTCCACTCTTCAAAAGCCCACTTCATGGCCAATAACTCCCGATTACCCACGTCATAATTACGTTCAGTGGGAGAAAATTTTCGAGAGAAAAAGGCACAAGGGTTACTTTTAGAAGTCTCTGGATCTCTTTGGGACAAAACGGCACCTGCCCCAATTTCAGAGGCATCAACCTCCACCTGAAATGGTAGAGAACATCAGGCTGCCGTAGAACAGGGGCAGAAGTGAATCTCTGCTTAAGTTCCTGAAATGCAGAGACTGCCTCAGGAGGCCAATTCACCACATCAGAACCCTTCTTGGTCAAATCAGTTAATGGTTTAACAATAACAGAGAAATTACCAATAAATTTACGATAAAAATTGGCAAAACCCAAGAATCTTTGAAGAGCCTTTAATGAAGTAGGTTGGACCCAATCACAGATAGCCTGAACTTTGACCGGGTCCATTTCAATAACAGATGGGGACAAAATGAAACCCAGAAATGAGATCCTCTGAACGCCAAAAAGACACTTTGATCCCTTCACATACAGAGCATTCTCTCTCAAAATCTGGAACACAGTCCGAACATGTTTTACATGAGAGTCCCAGTCATTGGAAAAAATCAAGATATCATCCAAATAAACAATCAGAAATTTATCCACAAAATCCCTGAAAATGTCATTCATGAAGGACTGGAAGACAGAAGGAGCATTAGTGAGCCCAAAGGGCATCACAAGGTACTCAAAATGCCCTTCAGGGGTATTAAATGCCGTCTTCCATTCATCCCCGTGCTTAATGCGAATAAGGTTATATGCCCCCTGAGGTCAAGCTTGGTAAACCAAGTAGCGTTTTTCACCCTGGAAAACAGATCAGAGATCAAGGGTAACGGATATTGATATTT
Organism: Oophaga sylvatica; assembly: GCA_033576555.1. NCBI lineage: Eukaryota > Metazoa > Chordata > Amphibia > Anura > Dendrobatidae > Oophaga > Oophaga sylvatica. The sequence goes on along the minus strand of JARQOD010000004.1, from coordinate 183,044,597 downwards.
CACAGTAATATTGTTCAAGAGACGATAATCAATACACGGCCTTAATGAACCATGCTTTTTGGCCACAAAGAAAAAACCGGCACCTAAGGGTGAAGAGGATGGCGTGATATGACCCTTCTCCAATGACTCCTTGATATAAGACCGCATAGCGTCATGTTCAGGTACAGACAAGTTAAAAAGGCGACCTTTAGGGAATTTACTACCAGGCACTAATTCAATAGCGCAGTCATAGCTCCTATGGGGAGGTAAGGATGCAGATTTACTTTCGCTAAACACATCAGAAAAATGAATCAAAAAGTCAGGAACATCCTGAGCCTGGGGGGAGGCAGAAAAAACAGGAGTGTTGGTATTAACACATTGACAGCCCCAAATGGTAACAGACACAGATTTCCAATCCAAAACAGGATTATGAGACTGTAACCAAGGGAAACCCAGTACGATAATGTCATGCAGATTATACAGAACTAGTGTTGAGCATTCCGATACCGCAAGTATCGGGTATCGGCCGATATTCGCTTTATCGGAATCAGGGTGGATTGATTTAAATCACGCCGATTTAAATCAACGATTTAAATCAAAAGATTTTTTTAATATAAATCACGATTAAAATCTAAAACTTTTAATCATTGTTCAATTAACTCCACACTTCTAGCTTGGTTTCACTTTCTGTAGCTTGGTTTCAGTTTCTTTTTCCATTCAGTTGACATGCCCAAACTTGTTGGATAGTCAGTCAGCAGTACTTGGCTGTAGTAACAATCAAACTTCAGAAGTGATCTGCGTGAGCCATGGCAGGTGGTAAGAGAGACCCTATTTGGGTTCATTTTGTTGAGATGCCAGCAGAGCTTGGAAAGAAAGGTGGGAGAGCAAAGTGCAAATACTGTCAAAAGGATATCCAAGGACTTGTTGTCACGCGGTCTTATGATATGTGTACGATGTCAGTAAACTATTCTTAAAAGAACAACACTCTATACAACATATAGATTAGCAACATCAGCATGTAAATATAGAATAGATTTACCTGACACGATATCCGTTGAACTCAGGGTTAATCTTGAGGACTTGATACACTGTCACAGGAAAGAGGAGGACCGGGGGTCTAACCTGACCCTAAACTGGGGTCCTAACTATAATCCCTCACCTTGGAGGTACTGATAATGGTTCAGAGGTCCAAGTCTCCAGCCTAACCCTGTCTCCTATCAGTCCCTGAACCCTGTAATCAGTCCTAAGAAGGATTCTGATTACCACCAAAGGGATATGGGCTGATCTCTGCTAAATACACAGATTAGACATATAAGACAGACTGGAGAAAACACAGACTTGCATACACACTCAAACACAGAAGGAACATAAATGATCTGGGATATTAAACTCTAAGCAAGGTGAGCTTAAAACAACTAAGGAGCTCTTTAACTTAAGTCTATACAGATACAATCCTATCTGTGGTCTGCATGAAGAATTTCACTGGCAACTCCCAACACAGACAACCAGAGATTTAAAGGAAACCAATCAACAAATAATTAATTGCAGCCGGGAGAAACTGCACCCAGTCCCAGAACTGAGCACAGACAGAATTAACTCCCTAACTGCCAAACACAAAGAAACAGCAACTCAGCTGTGAGAAGTCAGAATGTGCAACCGCGACGATCTTCGTGGCGATGCACACATGACAGTACCCCCCCTTCTACGAGGGGCCTCCGGACCCTCAGGGCCAGGTTTGCCCGGGTGAGTTCTGTGGAAGGTTCGCACCAAACGATCTGCGTTAATGTCAGACGCAGGAACCCACGTCCTCTCCTCTGGACCATACCCCTTCCAATGCACCAAGTACTGAAGGGACCGGCGATTCAGACGTGAGTCAATGATCTTTGACACTTGAAACTCCAAGTTACCATTGACCACCACTGGAGGAGGAGGTAGAGGTGATGGTATGACTGGTGCCACGTACCTCTTAAGTAATGACTTGTGGAACACATTGTGGATTTTAAACGTAGGAGGGAGGTCCAGACGAAATGCCACAGGATTAATTATGGAACTGATCCTGTACGGCCCGATGAATCTGGGGCCCAGCTTCCAGGAGGGAACTTTAAGTTTTATATTCCTGGTAGACAACCATACCAGATCGTTCACATTAAGATCTGGACCAGAAACTCTCCTCCTATCAGCCATACGTTTATAACGGTTCCCCATAGCACTCAGATTATTCAATACACCTCTCCACACTGAAGCAAGTGACGACGAGAAACGCTCCTCCTCAGGAACCCCAGAAGGGCCCCCCCCATTGAATGTACAAAACTGGGGATGAAAACCATATGCCCCAAAAAACGGGGACTTACCAGTGGACTCGCTCCGCCTGTTGTTAAGAGCGAACTCTGCCAGAGGCAAGAAAGAAGACCAGTCCTCCTGGTTCTCTGAGACAAAACACCGAAGATAAGTCTCTAGGCTTTGATTCAGACGCTCTGTCTGACCATTGGTCTGCGGATGAAAAGCCGAGGAAAATGACAATTGCATCCCCCGACGTAAACAAAATGCCCTCCAAAACTTGGACACAAACTGAGACCCCCTATCTGACACCACATCAGAAGGCAACCCATGAAGTCTCACAATCTCCCCAATGAACACCTGCGCCAGAGTTTTAGCATTAGGGAGGGCAGGAAGAGCAATGAAATGTGCCATCTTACTGAACCTGTCAACAACCACCAGTATGACAGTCTTCCCTGACGACTGAGGAAGGTCCGTGATGAAGTCCATAGACAAATGAGTCCATGGACGCTCCGGAAGTTTCAAGGGTAAGAGGGTCCCAGACGGACGGGTATGAGGGGTCTTAGAGCGAGCACAAACCCCACAGGACGCGACAAAAGTTAAAACATCTTTATTAACGTTAGGCCACCAAAACCGGCGAGAAAGGAGATCTAAAGTAGCCTTACTCCCTGGATGTCCTGCTAAAGCAGAATTATGATGTGCCTCAATAACCTTTTGTCTCAACTGATTTGGGACAAACAGTCTCCCTGGAGGTCCTGCAGGGGCGTCCCCCTGAGCCTCTAACACCTCCTCCTCAAGCTCAGAACATACAGCCGACACTACCACCCCCTCCTGAAGGATAGGAATCGGGTCATCCATTTTCCCGGCCCCTGGGAAACTGCGAGACAAGGCATCCGCCTTAACATTCTTAGATCCAGGGCGATAAGTGACAACAAAATTAAACCTGGTAAAAAACAACGACCATCGAGCTTGTCTGGAATTCAGACGCTTAGCAGATTCCAAATACAGCAGGTTCTTGTGATCAGTAATGACGGTGACCGGGTGGACTGCCCCCTCCAAAAAGTGACGCCATTCTTCAAAAGCCAACTTAATGGCCAAAAGTTCCCTATTGCCGATATCATAATTCCTTTCGGTGGACGACAATTTTTTAGAAAAGAAAGCGCACGGATGCCATTTACCAGGGGACGGACCCTGGGACAATATTGCACCCACCCCTACGTCAGACGCGTCCACCTCCACAACGAACGGCTGTGATGCATCTGGTTGGATGAGAACGGGTGCCGAAACAAAACATTTTTTCAAAGAGGAAAAAGCTTGGCAAGCTTTGTCCGACCATTTAGAAAAATCCGTCCCTTTTCTTGTCATGTCAGTGAGAGGTTTGACAACAGATGAGAAATTACAAATAAATTTCCGGTAGTAGTTAGCAAACCCCAGAAAACGCTGCAGAGCCTTAAGATCCTCTGGCTGATCCCATTCAAGCACTGCTCTCACCTTTTCAGGGTCCATACGGAAACCGGAGGCTGACACCAAGAAACCCAAAAACTGAAGTTCCTGTACGGCGAATACACACTTTTCCAGTTTGGCGTATAGTTTATTGTCTCGCAAGATCTGCAACACCTGTCTCACATGCTCCTGGTGAGACACAAGATCTGGTGAGTAAATTAAAATGTCATCCAAATATACGACCACAAACAGCCCCACCAGATGACGAAAAATGTCATTAACAAAATGTTGGAATACTGCTGGTGCAGTAGTCAGACCAAAAGGCATGACAAGGTTCTCATAATGTCCCTCTGGCGTGTTAAACGCCGTTTTCCACTCATCCCCCTCTTTTATCCTAATCAGATTATACGCCCCCCTGAGATCCAATTTAGAGAACCATTTGGCGCCAACAATTTGATTGAAGAGATCAGGAATCAGAGGGAGTGGATACGGATCTCGAACAGTAATCCGATTAAGTTCGCGGAAATCCAAGCAAGGGCGTAGGCCTCCATCTTTTTTCTTCACAAAGAAGAACCCCGCGGCCACTGGGGAAGATGAAGGTCTAATATGCCCTTTGGCCAGACTTTCCGAAATATAATCTTTCATAGCCTGCCTCTCAGGACCAGAAAGGTTATATAACCTAGCTTTAGGTAACTTAGCATCAGGAAGTAAATTAATAGAGCAGTCATACACGCGATGAGGAGGCAACTCCTGACACCCCTCCTCAGAGAACACATCCCCAAAGTCCTCCAAAAAAGGAGGCAAAGTACTAGGCACGACCGCACTGATGACTGTGTTCATGCAGTTACTTTTGCAAAACTCACCCCATTGGCTTATATCTCTGGACTGCCAATTAATCACAGGGTTATGTTTAACCAACCAAGGAAGTCCCAACACAATAGGAGTAGGTAGACCCTCCAACACATAACAAGATAATAGTTCCCTATGTATTGCCCCTACCCGAAGGTCAATGTTATGAACCTCATGAACAAAGCTACCTTGGCCGAGAGGCCTGGCGTCAATGGAGAATATAGGGATCGGTTTGACCAATACACTCAGATGCATACCTTGAGCCTGAGCAAACTGAGCGTCAACCAGATTAGCCCCGGACCCACTATCAAGAAGAACAGAAAATCTCTCCACTCTCGTACCAACCACCACCTCCACTGGTACAAGGAACTGAGAAGAACTAGCGGACGAAATACATACTCCCAGGTTGTCGTCCACCACACAACCTGGGATTAACAGTTTTCCGGCGACTTTTTGCTCAACAAGGCACGGGATGGACATCCCTCAACAAAATGTCCCTCTTTCCCGCAGAAGAAACACCTTCTAGTCCTGCGGCGTACCGCCAATCCCCTCCTACGAAATGATGTCCCTCCCAACTGCATAGGCTCCTCCGAACAGACAAGGGGAACCTCAACATAAGGGACTTTAGTAGTAGGTGGAGTAACAACAGGGGGCGGAGTTACCTCGCACCTCTCCCGGAGCCGTCTATCAGTACGGATAGCTAGGGCCATAGCAGCCTCCAGTGATGGAGGAGAATCATACTGAGCCAAAACGTCCTTTAATTTGTCAGAAAGCCCATGACAAAACTGGCTTCTAAGAGCTGGGTCATTCCACTGAGTATCTGTGGCCCATCTACGGAACTCAGAAGCAAATTCCTCCGCCGGACTATCTCCCTGCTGTATCTTACGTAATTTTGTCTCAGCAAGAGAGACCCGATCTGGGTCATCATATACCAAACCCAGGGCAGTAAAAAATCGATCTACTGACTGTAGAGCCGGGGATCCCGGAGGAAGGGAGAAGGCCCAGGATTGAGGGTCCCCTTGTAGGAGCGAGATAACAATTCCCACTCTCTGCTCTTCACTCCCTGATGATCGAGGCCGAAGCCGAAAATACAATTTACATGCTTCCCTGAAGGTAAAAAATTTGTCTCGCCCACCAGTGAACCTGTCCGGGAGAGCTACTTTAGGTTCAAATCTGGTTTGCTCCGAGGGAGACAAAACTTTGGACTTAATGTCCGTCAGCTCCATGGATAATCCCTGCAACTGCAGAGCCAGCTGGGCTACTGGATCCATGGCAACTGGGAATAATTTTATGGGCCAGTGAAAATGTCACGCGGTCTTATGATATGTGTATGATGTCAGTAAACTATTCTTAAAAGAACAACACTCTATACAACATATAGATTAGCAACATCAGCATGTAAATATAGAATAGATTTACCTGACACGATATCCGTTGAACTCAGGGTTAATCTTGAGGACTTGATACACTGTCACAGGAAAGAGGAGGACCGGGGGTCTAACCTGACCCTAAACTGGGGTCCTAACTAATCCCTCACCTTGGAGGTACTGATAATGGTTCAGAGGTCCAAGTCTCCAGCCTAACCCTGTCTCCTATCAGTCCCTGAACCCTGTAATCAGTCCTAAGAAGGATTCTGATTACCACCAAAGGGATATGGGCTGATCTCTGCTAAATACACAGATTAGACATATAAGACAGACTGGAGAAAACACAGACTTGCATACACACTCAAACACAGAAGGAACATAAATGATCTGGGATATTAAACTCTAAGCAAGGTGAGCTTAAAACAACTAAGGAGCTCTTTAACTTAAGTCTATACAGATACAATCCTATCTGTGGTCTGCATGAAGAATTTCACTGGCAACTCCCAACACAGACAACCAGAGATTTAAAGGAAACCAATCAACAAATAATTAATTGCAGCCGGGAGAAACTGCACCCAGTCCCAGAACTGAGCACAGACAGAATTAACTCCCTAACTGCCAAACACAAAGAAACAGCAACTCAGCTGTGAGAAGTCAGAATGTGCAACCGCGACGATCTTCGTGGCGATGCACACATGACACTTGTTTGCCGTTTGAAATCACATTATGAAAACTGCAACCAGAAGGGAAATGAAGATGTTGATAGTGATACAACTAATGTCAATGAACCCCCACAGCTTCTTTTGCACCAGGACCCTAGCACTAGTGGTAAGTCTGGCAATTACAGCCTATTTTAACAGACTTTTTACTGGGATGGTTAAAGTCTATGAAAAGAAAAATTTCTAGCACTAGTTCTGGAGTATAGAATTTAAATTTATGTTAAGGCAATATTTCACAGAAGATTAACGTTAAGTAAAAATAAAAGAGTGTGTATACGCCTATTTTTTTTTTATTGTAGGCTACAATTCACTTTTGAAGTCTGCCAAATTGACCATTTTTTATAAAAAACATTTTTAAAACTTTTGTGACATAATTTTTTTCAGTTGCTCTGATATTACTAGTATTACAGCAACTTCACCGGAAACTTGAGTAGCATAACTTTTGAGACAGCCCTTATAGGACGAGGACCATTACATTGTTCAAAAAGTTTGTTTCAAAATATTTTCGTTATATTTCTTCAAATACGCAGTCGAATTAACGCAGTCAAATTATATTTTTAATTACTGTGCTTTCAGGGTCAAATATGGCTTGTGCTGCACGTGACAATCAATATCTGGGTACAACTTCAACAAAGCAGCCCAACAAAAAACTTTGCGTGCAAACTAGTGTAGAAAAATTCCTCTGAAAGACTACGACGAGCCAGAAAGAACATTTTGATGAATTAATTGCTAAATTCATATTTGCAACCAATTCTTCTTTCCGACTAGTTGAACACCCATTGTTTGTACAAATGATCGAAGGAATAAGACCAGGCTACAAACCACCAAGTAGATTTGATATCTCAGGAAAACATCTTCAGGCTGTATACGACAAAGAAAGAGCGGCTTGTACAAAATATTTGAAAGACAAAGTTGTTAACATGAGCTTGGATGGTTGGAGCAACATCCACAACGACCCCATAATTTGCACTTGTGTCACAACAGAAGATGGTGAAACTTACCTTACAGACACAATCGACACATCTGGAAATTCACATACTGCTGAATATTTACTTGAAATTGCTAAGAACTCAATTCACCAATGCCAAGAACAGTTTGGATGTAAAGTAAGGAGCTTAGTTACTGATAACGCAAGCAATGTGGCAAAAATGCGAGCGGAACTGGCACATGAGGATGACACAAATGTCATTACATACGGTTGTTCTGCCCATTTGTTGCATCTTTTGGCAAAAGACCTGCATATTATTTCGGGTGTCAAGGAACATGTTGTAGAAATTGTTAAATATTTCCGCAATAATCATTTTGCACATGCAACCTACAAGGAAATGGGAGGACTGAAGTTGGTTCTACCACAAGATGTTAGATGGAATACCTTGGCTGAATGCTTGGAACTGTTTATTAACAACTGGTCAAAATTAGTGTCCATTTGCGAAACACATCGGGATAAAATTGATGCTAATATACGAAGCAAAGTATTAAATCTTGGTGTGAAGAGAAATGCCGAGGACCTTTTGGAAAGGTTAAAGCCAATATCTATTGCGTTGGATAAAATGCAGAAAGATACTGCAACCATAGCTGATGCCACAGAAGTTTGGAAAGATTTAGAAGGTTCGCTAGATCGCTTGAACCTCTCAAACAATGTAAAGGTTGCAATACACCACCGCAAGGACCAAGCTTTAAAAGAAGAACACTATTTAGCCAATATCTTGCATCCCATCTACAGAGGGAAAAAACTATCTGAGGCGGAAATCAACTCTGCAATGGAGTGGCTCGCCAATACTAACCATGACATTGTGGCAACTGTGCTGAAATTGAAGTGTGAATCTGCACCATTTCAAAAATACATGTTTGCAGATAACGTCGTTAATGAACTAAAACCACTGGACTGGTGGAAGTCGCAATCACTTGTTCTTCCAGCGAAGATAATAAATGTAGCTACTCAGCTACTGACTGCATCGGCTTCATCGGCAGGAGTAGAGAGATTGTTTTCTTCATTTGGTTTTGTGCACACAACAGTCCGAAACCGCTTAGGAACTGCTAAAGCAGGACAACTAGTTTTCCTATTAAAAGTCCTAAATAAACAGTAGGCTTAAAGGACTGATGTATTCACTGAAGATGTTTGCTTACTTCAAACGTTAGAGATAGGCTATTGTTAAAAAGTACTTACTCTCTGTAGTTCAATTCTGATTGTTTAATAGTGCAAATAAAAATTATTAGGTTTCATAATCATCAACTGTTTTAATATTTTTATTTGTGTAAAATAATTTGATTTGCAAAAAGACAAAGTTTTGCTTGTGTACAACTTGATTAAAAAATCCTATTTAAATCAAAAAATCCGATTTAAATCAAAAAAATCCGATTTAAATCAAAAAAATCCGATTTTTTTGATTTTTTTTAAAAAATCATGATTTTTATCCACCCTGATCGGAATTCCGATACTTAGTTCCGATATTTTTCCTATATCGTATACCGGAATCGGAAGTTCCCATAATTCTTTGAGAGGCAATGTGATTTTAGTCAGCCAATGAGGAATCTTATGAAGTGTGGGCACATCCTGTAATGCTGCGGTCATCTTAACTAATGGCATGGCTGTGATTGGCTGCTGAAATGATGTCAGAATGCACTATAAAAGGCGCCGCCGCCATTTTAGCGTCACTGTGCTGTGAACTCAGTTAGGGACAGAACGCTGTTCTGCTGACT
>JARQOD010000004.1:182940685-183035163 GCA_033576555.1 Oophaga sylvatica | reverse complement strand
TTGAGGGACAGTTAGATATTGCGATTTTGTGTACTGGGCTTTAGGCAGGCTAGTTTACTAACCGCTGTGTAAAGCTTCCTTTTGCCAGTGTTGTTTTAACAGCTCTGTTGTTGTGAATGGGTTTGAGATGAGTTCTGAGCAGAGGCTCCCTCTGGTGGTTACAAGCGGTACTAGTGAAGATTGTGAGGACTGGGAATCAGGTGTTACTGACTGGTCTTATATAAGGGAGTCATTTTCCCATCAGGGTTGCCGGTGATCAATTGTTCTGGTCTGAATCCTTCATTCCAGTTTCCCTTGTAGCCTGCTGTGTCGTGTCTGCATCTCCTGCTTCCAGATAAGTCTTTTTCTTCTTTTGTGTTTGTGCTATATTTTTTGCATTTTGTCCTGCACTTCTTTGGGGGCCTTCTGGGTCCCCTCCGGGGGCTTCTGCCTTCTCAGTTTAATTCAGCCACTGAGTTTTGTTCTTTTGCTTTTTCCAGTTTTTTCAGTGGCTGCTGTTTTGATTTTGTTACACCAGAGAGCTAATTTAGGTGGTAGAGGTCGTGTGATCTCAGGTGATTTTGAAATTAGTAGAGTTGGTGTTTTTCAGGGTTTTCTGGGATTGCAGTAAGTACCCTTCCTATCCTTTTCTATTTAGATAGTTTGGGCCCCAGCGTTTGCTCATACTATTTTCATCCTGTGTCTGTATTTCCTCTTGTCTAACCGCCATTACATGTTTGGGGGCTTTCTATTATCTTTGGGGTTCTGCTCCGGGGCAGATAGCTTTCCTATTTCTATCTTTAGGTGTAGTTAGTTTCTCAGGCTGTGACGAGGCGTCTAGGACCAACGTAGGAACGCTCCACGGCTGCCTCTAGTTGTGGTGGTTAGTCAGGGTACTGCAATCTCATAGATTCCAACTGCTCTGGTGTATTGCCTTTTTTACCTGCACTCCTCAGCTACCGAAACATAACAGTATCACCGGCCCAAAAAATTGAAAATTGTATGGTACTCACAGAAGGGAAAAAATATTGTGATAGAAAAAAGGTTGTCAGAGTTGTCAGAGATATTTTTCTGTTTGTTGCATTTTTTTTTTTTTTTTTTCCCCTCTGTATCTCTGGGTGCTGGGGAGGATCTTTTTTCCCAATGGAGTTTGCACAGTTGTCTGGCCGTGTGGATCAGCTTGCCACTGAGGTTCGGAGTATTGCTATCTATCTTGCTGGGTTGCCTGTTGTGGAACCTAGGATCCCCATGCCAGATTTGTTTTTAGGGGATCGAGCTAAGTTTCAGAATTTCAAAAATAATTGTAAATTGTTTTTTGCCTTAAAATCTAAGTCCTCAGGAAACGCAGCGCAGCAGGTTCAAATTATCATCTCTCTCCTGCGCGGCGATCCTCAGGATTGGGCTTTTTCCCTGATACCTGGGGATCCTATTTTGAGTGATGTTGATGCGTTTTTTCAGGCTTTGGGGTTATTGTACGATGAGCCTAATGTCACTGATCAAGCTGAAAAAGCCTTGTTGGCATTAAATCAGGGGCTTGATGACGCTGAGTTATACTGTCAGAGATTCCGTAGGTGGGCAGTCCTGACCAAATGGAATGACGACGCTTTGGCGGCCCTTTTCCGGAAGGGTCTGTCAGATAATGTAAAAGATGTTATGGTGGGATTCCCAGTCCCCTCTGGTCTCAATGATTCTATGTCATTAGCGATTCAAATTGACAGACGTTTGCGTGAGCGGAGAAGTATGCGTGGTATGGTGTTGCCTTGTGAACCAGCTCCTGAAACCATGCAGTGTGATAGAGTGGTGTCGGGGGCACAGCGTCATGAGTTTCGAAAGCGCAATGGGTTATGTTTCTACTGTGGTGATGCCTCTCATGCTATTTCAGTCTGCCCTAAGCGGGGAAGACGTTTTGCACGCTCAGTTGTCTTGGGTAGTGTTCAGACTAAGTTTTTATTAACTGTCACTCTGATATGCTCTCTGTCCTCATTTTCTGCTCAGGCTTTCGTTGATTCTGGAGCAGCTATTAACCTGATGGATTATGATTTTGCTAAACGTTGTGGGTTTCCCTTGATACCCCTACAGAAGTCTATTCCCCTACTGGGGATCGATTCTACCCCTTTGGCTGAGAATAAACCCCAGTTTTCTACTCAGGTGATAATGAGGGTTGAACCTGATCACCAGGAGTGCTGCAAATTTTTGGTTCTATATAATCTGCATGACATTATCGTGCTGGGTTTCCCTTGGTTGCAGTCTCATAATCCTGTTTTGGATTGGAAGTCTGTGTCTGTGGCCAGTTGGGGCTGCCAATGTGTTAATACTAACACTCCTGTTTTTCTGCCTCCCCCCAAGCTCAGGATGTTCCTGACTTTTTGTTTGATTTTTCTGATGTGTTTAGCGAAAGTAAATCTGCATCCTTGCCTCCCCATAGGAGCTATGACTGCGCTATTGAATTAGTGCCGGGTAGTAAATTCCCTAAAGGTCGCCTTTTTAACTTGTCTGTACCTGAACATGACGCTATGCGGTCTTATATCAAGGAATCATTGGAGAAGGATCATATCAGACCATCCTCTTCACCCTTAGGTGCCGGTTTTTTCTTTGTGGCCAAAAAAGATGGTTCATTAAGGCCGTGTATTGATTATCGTCTCTTGAACAATATTACTGTGAAATATCAATACCCGTTACCCTTGATTTCTGACCTGTTTTCCATGGTGAAAAATGCTACTTGGTTTACCAAGCTTGACCTCAGGGGGGCGTATAACCTTATTCGCATTAAGCACGGGGATGAATGGAAGACGGCATTCAATACCCCTGAAGGGCATTTTGAGTACCTAGTGATGCCCTTTGGGCTCACTAATGCTCCTTCTGTCTTCCAGTCCTTCATGAATGACATTTTCAGGGATTTTGTGGACAAATTTCTGATTGTTTATTTGGATGATATCTTGATTTTTTCTAATGACTGGGACTCTCATGTGAAACATGTTCGAACTGTGTTCCAGATTTTGAGAGAGAATGCTCTGTATGTGAAGGGATCAAAGTGTCTTTTTGGCGTACAGAGGATCTCATTTCTGGGATTCATTTTGTCCCCATCTGTTATTGAAATGGACCCGGTCAAGGTTCAGGCCATCTGTGATTGGGTCCAACCTACTTCATTAAAGGCTCTTCAGAGATTTTTGGGTTTTGCCAATTTTTATCGTAAATTTATTGGTAATTTCTCGGTTATTGTTAAACCATTAACTGATTTGACCAGAAAGGGTTCTGATGTGGTGAATTGGCCTCCTGAGGCAGTCTCTGCATTTCAGGAACTTAAGCAGAGATTCACTTCTGCCCCTGTTCTACGGCAGCCTGATGTTTCTCTGCCATTTCAGGTGGAGGTTGATGCCTCTGAAATTGGGGCAGGTGCCGTTTTGTCCCAAAAAGATCCAGAGACCTCTAAAAGTAACCCTTGTGCCTTTTTCTCTTGAAAATTTTCTCCTACTGAACGTAATTATGACGTGAGTAATCGGGAGTTATTGGCCATGAAGTGGGCTTTTGAAGAGTGGAGACATTGGCTGGAGGGAGCCAAACATCAGGTGGTGGTCCTTACTGACCATAAGAATCTGGTCTATCTGGAATCTGCCAAGCGACTCAATCCTAGACAGGCCAGGTGGGCCTTGTTTTTCACACGTTTTAATTTTGTGGTTTCCTTTCTTCCTGGCACTAAGAATGTTAAGGCGGATGCCCTCTCGAGGAGTTTCCTTGCGGACTCTCCTGAGTTATCTGATCCTTCTGTTATTTTGAAAGAGGGTGTAGTTCTTTCCGCCATCTCGCCCAATTTGAGACTTGCTCTGGAGGGGTGTCAGGAGGATAGGCCCGAGCGCTGCCCTGTTGGAAAATTGTTTGTCCCGGACCAATGGAAAAAGAGTGTGATGTCTGAGATTCATTGTTCCGCATTGGCTGGGCATCCCGGAATTTTTGGTACCAGAGACTTGGTTAGTCGGTCCTTTTGGTGGCCTACCTTGTCTTGTGATGTCAGGGAATTTGTGCAGTCCTGCGGGACTTGCTCTCGCTCCAAGCCTTGCTCTCGCTCTAGTGGTTTATTGATGCCATTTCCTGTGCCCAAGAGACCATGGACCCATATCTCTATGGATTTCATTTCCGATCTTCCTGTTTCTCAGAGAATGACCACCATCTGGGTAATTTGTGATAGGTTTTCCAAAATGATACATCTTGTGCCATTACCTAAGTTGCCTTCCTCCTCTGAATTGGTGCCGTTGTTCCTTCAGCACGTGGTTCGTTTACACGGCATTCCTGAGAACATTGTGTCTGACAGAGGAGTCCAGTTTGTTTCCAGATTTTGGAGGACTTTTTGTTCTAAACTGGGTGTTCAATTGTCTTTCTCCTCGGCATTTCATCCTCAGACCAATGGTCAAACTGAGAGAACAAACCAGACATTGGAGACTTATCTTAGATGCTTTGTGTCTGCTGATCAGGATGACTGGGTCTCTTTTTTGCCTTTGGCTGAGTTTGCTCTTAATAATAGGGCTAGCTCTGCCACTTTGATGTCTCCGTTTTTCTGTAATTCTGGGTTTCACCCTCGATTTTCTTCAGGACAGACGGAGGCTTCTGTCTGTCCAGGGGTTGACTCTGTTGTGGAGCGTATGCAACAGATTTGGGACCAGGTAGTGGAGAGGTTGTCCCTCTCTCAGGAGAAGGCCCAGCGGTTTGCTAACCGGCATAGGACTGATGGTCCTCGGTTTAAAGTGGGGGACTTGGTCTGGTTGTCCTCAAAGAATATTCCTATGAGAGTAGCATCTCCTAAATTTAAGCCTAGGTTCATTGGACCTTATAAGATCATGGAGATTATTAATCCTGTTTCTTTTCGTTTGCTTCTTCCAGGGACATTTAAGATCCATAACGTGTTCCACAAGTCCTTGTTGAAGAGGTTTGTTGAGCCAGTGGTTCCTGCTGCTGTGCCTCCTGACCCTGTTTTGGTTGAGGGCAATCTGGAGTATGTGGTTGAGAAAATATTGGATTCTCGTTTTTCTAGACGGAAACTCCAGTATTTGGTTAAATGGAGAGGTTATGGTCAGGAAGACAATTCTTGGGTGTTTGCTTCGGACATCCATGCTAGGAGACTTATCCGTGCTTATCATAGAACTCATCCTGACCGACCTGGTTGCTCAAATGAGGGTTCGGTGACCCCTCCTCAAGGGGGGGGTACTGTTGTGAATGGGTTTGAGATGAGTTCTGAGCAGAGGCTCCCTCTGGTGGTTACAAGCGGTACTAGTGAAGATTGTGAGGACTGGGAATCAGGTGTTACTGACTGGTCTTATATAAGGGAGTCATTTTCCCATCAGGGTTGCCGGTGATCAATTGTTCTGGTCTGAATCCTTCATTCCAGTTTCCCTTGTAGCCTGCTGTGTCGTGTCTGCATCTCCTGCTTCCAGATAAGTCTTTTTCTTCTTTTGTGTTTGTGCTATATTTTTTGCATTTTGTCCTGCACTTCTTTGGGGGCCTTCTGGGTCCCCTCCGGGGGCTTCTGCCTTCTCAGTTTAATTCAGCCACTGAGTTTTGTTCTTTTGCTTTTTCCAGTTTTTTCAGTGGCTGCTGTTTTGATTTTGTTACACCAGAGAGCTAATTTAGGTGGTAGAGGTCGTGTGATCTCAGGTGATTTTGAAATTAGTAGAGTTGGTGTTTTTCAGGGTTTTCTGGGATTGCAGTAAGTACCCTTCCTATCCTTTTCTATTTAGATAGTTTGGGCCCCAGCGTTTGCTCATACTATTTTCATCCTGTGTCTGTATTTCCTCTTGTCTAACCGCCATTACATGTTTGGGGGCTTTCTATTATCTTTGGGGTTCTGCTCCGGGGCAGATAGCTTTCCTATTTCTATCTTTAGGTGTAGTTAGTTTCTCAGGCTGTGACGAGGCGTCTAGGACCAACGTAGGAACGCTCCACGGCTGCCTCTAGTTGTGGTGGTTAGTCAGGGTGCTGCAATCCCATAGATTCCAACTGCTCTGGTGTATTGCCTTTTTTACCTGCACTCCTCAGCTACCGAAACATAACACTCTGTGCAAGGTGTGTGTGAGAGTGCAGGTGACGCTGCAGTTTGCTCTGCATGCAACGCTGTCTGTAGGCATCTGCATGTGTCACTCACAGACTCTTTTTTTTTTTCTTCAGTGTAATTCTTGCTGCTCCATGCAATTTAACTATTAGTGTGACGCGCTTCCATCCGTATACAATACATTGGTTGCAAACACTATAGAAGTAGACAAAGGAGTAGCCTTTCCCAGATTGTGAACAGTTGTGTTTCAGTGTTCACTTCAGTCTGTGTTTTTTATTTTTTGAGTGCATATCACGCTCCAGTTACTTGTTCAAGCACTGCTGCTTGTACTCTGCTGAGCGTGTCTCAGTGCCTCATCCTTTTCATTTTTCTCCAATTGGTGCTTCTCCATTATATTTGAAAAAAATCTAATCTATTAGTGTGACGCGCTTCCATCCGTATACAATACATTGGTTGCAAACACTATAGAAGTAGACAAAGGAGTAGCCTTTCCCAGATTGTGAACAGTTGTGTTTCAGTGTTCACTTCAGTCTGTGTTTTTTATTTTTTGAGTGCACATCACGCTCCAGTTACTTGTTCAAGCACTGCTGCTTGTACTCTGCTGAGCGTGTCTCAGTGCCGCATCCTTTTCATTTTTCTCCAATTAGTGCTTCTCCATTATATTTGAAAAAAATCTAATCTATTAGTGTGACGCGCTTCCATCCGTATACAATACATTGGTTGCAAACACTATAGAAGTACAGAAAGGAGTAGCCTTTCCCAGATTGTGAACAGTTGTGTTTCAGTGTTCACTTCAGTCTGTGTTTTTTATTTTTTGAGTGCACATCACGCTCCAGTTACTTGTTCAAGCACTGCTGCTTGTACTCTGCTGAGCGTGTCTCAGTGCCGCATCCTTTTCATTTTTCTCCAATTGGTGCTTCTCCATTATATTTGAAAAAAATCTAATCTATTAGTGTGACGCGCTTCCATCCGTATACAATACATTGGTTGCAAACACTATAGAAGTACAGAAAGGAGTAGCCTTTCCCAGATTGTGAACAGTTGTGTTTCAGTGTTCACTTCAGTCTGTGTTTTTTATTTTTTGAGTGCACATCACGCTCCAGTTACTTGTTCAAGCACTGCTGCTTGTACTCTGCTGAGCGTGTCTCAGTGCCTCATCCTTTTCATTTCTCTCCAATTGGTGCTGCTCCATTATATTTGAAAAAAAACTAATCTATTAGTGTGACGCGCTTCCATCCGTATACAATACATTGGTTGCAAACACTATAGAAGTAGACAAAGGAGTAGCCTTTCCCAGATTGTGAACAGTTGTGTTTCAGTGTTCACTTCAGTCTGTGTTTTTTATTTTTTGAGTGCACATCACGCTCCAGTTACTTGTTCAAGCACTGCTGCTTGTACTCTGCTGAGCGTGTCTCAGTGCCGCATCCTTTTCATTTTTCTCCAATTGGTGCTTCTCCATTATATTTGAAAAAAATCGAATCTATTAGTGTGACGCGCTTCCATCCGTATACAATACATTGGTTGCAAACACTATAGAAGTACAGAAAGGAGTAGCCTTTCCCAGATTGTGAACAGTTGTCTGCAGTGTTCACTGCAGTCTCTGAGGAATAACCACACTTAGGCCTTATAACTTTTCTGACTTTCTTTATCAATCTACCAAGATGAAGAAGGCAGGGAGTAAGGCACGTGGTCGTGGCCGTGGAGTTTCAGCAGGGAGAGGACGTGGGGATTCTGTGGCTGCTGCCGCACCCAGTGACACAGCATCCACCAGTTTTCCCCGTGAGCGTTCCTTTATGCGCACTTTTGTAGGAGCTCAGCGTACCCCCCTGCTGCGGGAAGAACAAATTGAAGCCGTTGTTGGTTGGATGGCAGCCAATGCATCGACTTCAATTCCTTCCACCTCCTCTCAGGACCACAGCACTGTTGAACAACCATCTGTCTCTTCACCGCCTGCCAAATTGCCCAGGCAGTCAGAGAGTTCTGAACTGGAGCCAGCTGAGTCTCTGCTTCTGTTCTCAGAATCTGTTGGCTTGCAAACAGGGGCCCAGCCAAGCAGCATTCTGGAATGTGAAGAAGAGGCAGTATGCAGTGATGCGCAACAGCTGTGTCTCTCTGAATGTGAAGAGGCGGGTGAGCCAGTGCCGATGGTCAGCACACCGCAGAACGCATCTGATGATGATGAGACTCAGGTGCCATTTTCTGTTGAGCATGGTGCTGGCCAGACCACCCAACAGCAGCAGGTGTTGGAAGAGGGTAGTGGAGATGATGAGGTCCAAGACCCAACATGGCGTGAGGAACAGGAAGGTGGTGGTAGCAGCTCTGAGGAAGAGATTGCCCCAACGGTCCAAACAGTAGGGAGAGTTAGGCTGCAGACTCGGTTGCCTGTAGCCTCCAGTTTGGCACCCGTTTGTAGCAGTTCTCTTCCAACAGCCAAAACGGGCGCTCCCAGGACTTGCACTGCGTGGTCCTTTTTTGACACACTTGCAGATGATATTTGCTATGTCAAATGCAAGCTGTGTAATCAAAAAGTAAAAAGAGGTAAAAATGTCAGTAACCTTAATACCACAAATATGTGGAAACATGTGCGGTCAAAGCACGTGGTTGAGTTCCAAAGACACACTGGAGATGTAGGCCAACCTACAGCAGCACCTACATCTTCAGCTCGTGTTGGAGCCTCTTCCTCCAGCTCACACACAGCTGGTTCTGCTTCCTCACAGGATCGCCATGGAAGAACCTCTGTCACTGTTGTCCAGAGACCCAGTGTTATTCCACCCACAGCTGCAAGTTCCCTGTCATCCTCACACTCCCAGGCCACAAAACAGCTATCGGTAGCACAGGCATGGGATAAAAGACGGCCATACTCGGCAAACCATCCACGAGCACAGGCTCTGAATGCTGGCATTGCAAAACTCCTGTCCCTTGAAATGCTGTCATTCAGGCTGGTGGAGACTGACAGTTTCCGTAACTTAATGGCATTGGCAGTCCCACAATACAATGTGCCCAGCCGATTTTATTTCAGCAGGCAAGCCGTCCCTGCTCTGCAAAAGCATGTTGAGGGAAAAATTAAACATGCGCTACTAAACGCCGTCAGTAGCAAGGTCCACCTGACCACCGATGCGTGGACCAGTACCCATGGCCAGGGACGATACCTTTCCCTCACTGCCCATTGGGTCAATGTTGTGGAGCCGGGTACAGATCTTGCGAGTGGCGCTGTACGTGTTCTGCCAACTCCAAGGATTGCAGGAATCAAGTCTGTCCACATTGACTCCTCCTCCTACTCCAGTTCCTCAGAATCATCGCTGCAGGAGCCGTCACGGTCTACCTCTACATGGACCCGTGAACGCTTACCTGATGCGACCGATATGAGCACAGCCGTGGCCAAACGTCAACAGGCCGTCCTGAAATTTATTTCCATGGGGAATCGAAGCCACACAGCGCAGGAGCTCTGGAATGCCATCAAGCAGGAGAGCGACGTGTGGTTTTTGCCAGCGAATCTCCAGCCAGGCTTGGTAGTGTGTGACGATGGCCGAAATCTGGTGGCAGCTCTGGGCCTTGGCAACCTCACTCACATACCATGTCTGGCACATGTGCTCAACTTGGTCGTGCAGAGTTTTTTGAGGGACTATCCGGATCTTGATGCACTGCTGCACAAGGTCCGCCTAGAGTGCGCTCACTTGCGACGTTCCAGCATGGCCAGATCGCGCATTGCAGCTCTGCAACGCAGATTTCGCCTTCCTGAACATCGCATCATATGTGACGTACCCACCAGGTGGAATTCCACGTTACATATGTTGGAGCGGTTGTGTGAGCAGCAGCCAGCAGTAATGGAGTATCAGCTGCATCAGGCGCAATCAACTCGCAATTTGCGCCGTTCACACTTCACCACTACTGAGTGGGCCTCTATGAAGGACATCTGCCACGTTTTGCGTCCGTTTGATGAGTCAACGCGGATGGCGAGTGCAGATGATGCACTAGTCAGCCTGACTGTCCCCCTTATCTGCCTGCTTCAAAAAACACTGCAAGCACTAAGGGATGAGGTTTTGGAAGAGGTGGAGGATGAGGAGTCACAAATTCCATCACCTTCAAGACAGTCAGCGCAACGTGGTTCCTCACAAAGGGCTGGGCAGGGCTCACTTTGTGAGGAGGATGAGGAGGAGTCAATGGAGGAGGAAGACATCGCTCCAGAGGGAGGTACACAACGCTCTAGTCAGTATTTTTACCAAAACATTTGTCAATGATAAGACAAAATACAAAAGAGCAAAGTCACATAATAATCAAAAAATTGTACAAATTTTATTACTAAATTCAAGATACATAATAACAATATTTATAAAAAATGCATAATAAAAGAGACGGACAAAATATCTCCTACAAGTAAATATAGCTGCAAGCAAAAAAAGCCAAGGTATCCCAATCAATGCTATAGTATTTGTAAAATACCCAAAAGAAAAGAGTCTATAGGACCTCTAACATAGTTTGCAAATGTCAGAAAAAATAAATTTATTACTGACTGATGACAATTCCTGTGAAACGATAATAAAGTAAAAATCTGGACACAACTGTAACTAGTAAATTGTACTTTCCCCTTCAGGAGTCTACAATCAAACCAGGAATGAAACCTATCATGGAATAGAAAGAGGTACATATGTGTGTGCTAGAGAAGGTGCAAATCACCAAAGCCGTTGCATAAAATCAGCCTGACCTGCCCAGAGGGGCAGAGGGACGGCATCTCCTTTCTAATTTTCATGCTGCTAGGATTCAGGTAAATGACCCTGAGGGTCCCATTAGATATTGGATTATTTACTAATAGCATGTGTGTGTCTGGTGAATAGTGTGCTCCACATTGCCTAGAGATATAGACTATGACTGCAGGTCAGGCTGATTTTATGCAACGGCTTTGGTGATTTGCACCTTCTCTAGCACACACATATGTACCTCTTTCTATTCCATGATAGGTTTCATTCCTGGTTTGATTGTAGACTCCTGAAGGGGAAAGTACAATTTACTAGTTACAGTTGTGTCCAGATTTTTACTTTATTATCGTTTCACAGGAATTGTCATCAGTCAGTAATAAATTTATTTTTTCTGACATTTGCAAACTATGTTAGAGGTCCTATAGACTCTTTTCTTTTGGGTATTTTACAAATACTATAGCATTGATTGGGATACCTTGGCTTTTTTTGCTTGCAGCTATATTTACTTGTAGGAGATATTTTGTCCGTCTCTTTTATTATGCATTTTTTATAAATATTGTTATTATGTATCTTGAATTTTGTAATAAAATTTGTACAATTTTTTGATTATTATGTGACTTTGCTCTTTTGTATTTTGTCTTATCATTGACAAATGTTTTGGTAAAAATGTTTATTGTCTAGAGCAGATACTAATTGTTACAATTCAGGCACTTTGTTTCTATATTAGCTCTAGTCAGTATGTAGAGCGAGGGTGGGGTGATGCAGAGTAGGCAGAGATGACGCCTCTTGCAGGGGACAGCGTTTGTTGGCCAGTTGGGAGTCTGCAGCACATGGTTGATTTCATGCTGCAGTGCCTGAGAAACGACCGCCGCATCGCCCACATTCTCACCACGTCTGATTATTGGGTGTACACCCTCCTAGACCCTCGCTACCGGGACAACTTACAAAGCCTCATCACACCGTTGAACCGGGAGCGTAAAATGCGGGAGTACCAAGACACACTGGTGCAATCCATAATGTTCTCCATTCCAGCCGAGAGCACTGCTGCTGCTACTGCTTTACAAAGCAGCTCTGTGCGTCGAGGCAGTGGAGACAGCTCTGCAACAAGAGGGAGCACAAGCAGCGCCTCTGCACAGGGCAAGACCAGTATGTTCCAAATGTTGCGAAGTTTTGTGGCAGCGCCACAAATGTCTACACCATCCGAGACGGCTCCAGTCAGCAGGAGGCAACGTTTCCGTAAGATGGTGACAGACTACATGTCTTTCCCTCTCAGTGTACTCCCAGATGGCTCTTCCCCATTCAAGTTTTGGGTCTCTAAGCTGGATACATGGCCAGAGCTTAGCCAGTATGCATTGGAGGTGCTGGCTTGCCCTGCTGCCAGTGTATTATCGGAGCGCGTCTTTAGTGCTGCAGGTGGTGTACTAACAGACCGTCGCATGCGACTATCCTCCGATAATGTAGACCGGCTTACTTTTCTTAAAATGAACAAGGCATGGATCTCGCCAGAATTTGTCTGTCCGTTTTCAGATTAAATAACTGGTTCGCAACGTTATCCATGTCTCCTGTTCTGTTCATCTTTCTACCACCTGAACTCTACTCCCTGGGCTACAACACTGGCAGTTGCTGCTCAGAAGTGTCGTGTCCACAGACCAATACACAAGCTATAGTGTTACTGGCGTTCAGTAATGTCAGCTGTTCCCCTGCTGTGTGAACGGCAAAAAGTCATGCTGCCTCCACCCTGTTGTCTTCTCATCCCTGGGCTTCAACACCGCCAGTTGTTGCTCGGAAGTGTCATTGGCACGGGTACTCACTCCTGCCCAGACTGGTTACAGCACGCCATCTGTTTCCTGTCAGTGTAAACGTCACTTAGCCTCCAATAAGTTGTCCTGTCGTGTTGCGGTCGGGTTAGCCGACTCTATGGTGCTTGGAGTTTAGGTGCTTCCTATGTGTGCTGCGGGATATGCAAATAAAGGCTGTTTCCGTTGTGACAATAGGACAATCACCCACTGTAGTACTGTGGGATTCGGTAACTGTGGCCGGCTCGCGGCCTGTCAACTTAAATTTCCATGGGTACCTTCTGCTACCCGTCCGGGTTCCAGTACCGTCAGCTGGTTCTCCGCAGTGCCTTTGCCCTAGGTGCCTCCATCTCGGTATCCGAGTTCCAGCAACGTCTGCTGGTCCTTGGTAGTGCTTTGGAGCACAGGTACCTCCTGCTTAGTAACCGTGTCCCAGTAACGTCAGCTGGTCCTCGGTTGTGCCATTGGCTCTTTTCCTTCTGCTGCCCCTCCGGGTTCCAGCACAGTCAGCTGGTCCTCGTTACTTGCATTGGCTCTTGTACCTTCTGCTACCCGTCCGGGTTCCAGTACCGTCAAACTGGTTCTCCGCAGTGCCTTTGGCCTAGGTGCCTCCATCTCGGTATCCGAGTTCCTGCAACGTCTGCTGGTCCTTGGTAGTGCTTTGGAGCACAGGTACCTCCTGCTTAGTAACCGTGTCCCAGTAACATCAGCTGGTACAAGGTTGTGCTACAAATACAAGATACAGAACAAGAGACACAAGAACAATAAGCAGAAGATCTAAAAGCAGAAGAACATGAAGTATAAGACCAAAATGAAGAGCAAAATATATGCTCTAAATTATAAGCAGAAGAAGACTAAGCAGTGTATGGGGGTGAGTCCGTTCCTCCTCGTGGTGCCCCTGGAAAATGCCTGCTGCTGCTGCAGGCTAAACTGAACACGGACAAATACTGTTGTAATTTAAATTTTTTGTGACAGCAAGAACGGAAGAATGAAAAATTCATACTTTGACAGATTACAAGTACAGGATTCTCTGTCACAAATAAGAATATGATGAAGAAGATGAAGTACAATATGAATTAGAATAATAGTTTAATAAGAAGAATATGAGTAATGTTAACAAAAAGATGAATAGCAAGAAGTTTAAGAAGATAAAGAAGGTGAAGATGAAGAATAATTTGATGAAAAAGATGATGCTGCTGAAGATTATGAAGGAGAAAGTGTGTCAAAAGTTAAAAAGGTGAAGAGCATGGAAGTTGTGAAATATACATATTTGCCAAAATAGAAAAAACGTGAACAACATTGTCAATTTCTTCGTCAATCCGAACATCTTTAAAAAAAAAAATATTTATGCTATTCCATTTGATTGGGTTAAACATCTATGCCTTTAATGTCTCCTCAACCTTCCCCAATACATTCTACATTACTCTTTGTTGTTTTCCTTCATGTACAATTAACCAACAAGGCAAGAATGGGTTTTTTTTAATTCCGATATTTTGTTCCCATAGACTTACATTGGATTTCCGGTATCGGTATCGGGTATCGCCGATATTTTTTGGGTATCGGCGATACCATTCCGATTCCGATACTTTTGGATATCGGAAAGTATCGCTCAACCCTAAACATAACCCATTGCGCTTTCGAAATTCATGACGCTGTGCCCCAGAAACCACTCTATCACACTGCATGGATTCAGAAGCAGGTTCACAAGGCAACATTATTCCACGCATACCTTTCCGCTCACGCAAACGTCTGTCAATTTGAATCGCTAATGACATAGAATCATTGAGACCAGAGGGAACAGGGAATCCCACCATAACATCCTTTACATTATCTGACAGTCCCTTCCGAAAAAGAGCTGCCAAAGCGTCGTCATTCCATTTGGTCAGGACTGCCCACCTACGGAATCTCTGACAGTATAACTCAGCGTCCTCAAGCCCCTGACTTAATGCCAACAAAGTTTTTTCAGCTTGATCAGTGACATTAGGCTCATCGTACAATAACCCCAAAGCCTGAAAAAACGCATCAACATCACTCAAAACAGGATCCCCAGGTGTCAGGGAAAAAGCCCAATCCTGAGGGTCGCCGCGCAGGAGAGAGATGACAATTTGAACCTGCTGCGCTGCGTTCCCTGAGGACTTAGATTTTAAGGCAAAAAACAATTTACAGTTATTTTTGAAATTCAGAAACTTAGCTCGATCCCCTAAAAACAAATCTGGCATGGGAATCCTAGGTTCCACAACAGGCAACCTAGCAAGATAGGTAGCAATACTCCGAACTTCAGTGGCAAGCTGATCCACATGGCCAAACAACTGTGCAAACTCCATTGAGAGAAAAAAAAAAATCCTCCTCAGCACCCAGAGATACAGAGGGAAAAAAAAAATGCAACAAACAGAAAAAAAAAATCTCTGACAACTCTGACAACTTTTTTCTTTCACAATATTTTTCCCTTCTGTGAGTACCATATAATTTTCAGTTTAGGCCGGTGATACTGTTATGATTTGGTAGCTGAGGAGAGCAGGCAAAAAATGAAATACACCAGAGCAGTTGGAAACTATGAGATTGCAGTACCCTGACTAACCACCACAACTAGAGGCAGCCGTGGAGCGTTCCTACGTTGGTCCTAGACGCCTCGTCACAGCCTGAGAAACTAACTACACCTAAAGATAGAAAGAGGAAAGCTATCTGCCCCGGAGCAGATCCCCAAAGAACATAGAAAGCCCCCAAACATGTAATGGCGGTTAGACAAGAAGAAATACTGACACAGACAGAAAATAGTATGAGCAAACGTTGGGGCCCAAACTTACTAAATAGAAAAGGATAGGAAGGGCACTTGTGTCGACCCGCCACCACAATTGTGGGTTACCAGGGCAATGGGGTACTCAGAGCCGAGCCCATGGAAGTCTATGGGGATTTGTCACAGGTAGCTGTGGCTCGGTCTGTGGCCCTGGCGGTCTGGCGTATGTTGGGGGGGAATATTTACAGGGGATGGATTTATATACAGTTCGTGACGCCACCTGTAGTATTCTGGTAATTTGTACCAGCGCTGCGGTAGATCTCTGAGGGGATGGTGAGGCAGCTAGATGTCGGGTCCCCTACAGGTGGGACTGGTCCCTCAAAGTCTATGAAGTTAGTGAAGTCGGGTGCAGATAAATAACACAGTCTCACACGGTCAGCGTCTTTCCATACCTTTACTTGTAAGATGTTCAGGCAGGTCCCAGGGAGGCTGATCCAAGGAGAGTGTATCTTGAGACAGCAGCTGGACAAGTTAGGGGCCTCCTTTACTTTCAACACAACGAGTACAACCAGCCTGAAGAGTAGTTCCCTCAATAACTCCAGCTAATCCATAGCTGTACTGCCCAGTCAGTTTTGTGGTAGGAGCCTTCCTGCGAGAGAGCTGAATTCCTATATTGCTGATCAGGCTCAAAGTCTTCACTCCCCTGACCCCAGTTACGTACTGACTATAAGGGGCTGTTTGCCGCGACCTAAGGTCCGGTAAATTCCTGGTTTTCTTACCACTATGCTTGAAGCTAATAGTGATCCTTCGGTCCCCAGTGACCGGTTGCAATGTGCAGGACTTCTTCAATCCAAACGCACCTTTCCAATAAACTTTCCACTGTGCCTTTCGCCTTGTCCTCGCTGGTAGTATAAGCACTCACACTTGCATAAAGTCGGGTAGTCACTTCCTTCATTCACTTTCTTCAAAGTTAGTTACAGATTCTCAGTTATCACTAGGCAGGAGCACGTCTCTGAACCTTTCACTGTCCTTGAGACAGGTGACTGAAGTCTTTCTGCACTAAGCTTCTTCTTTCTTTCAATGTATTCTGGTGAGGTACAGCTCTGACTAGGCTAAGGTGAATTAGACCACCTGTACCAGCCTCCACGTTCTGAACTGATGATGAGCAGGCTGGACTGCTTCCTCCCTCCAGCTAAACTCCAGACGTCTCCTCTGTCCGAAGACAGGAACACTCTCTGAACAGACTCAAAATCACTCAACAAACATACACCCTGACCACTCCCTCAATAGTAACTACACTACCCTAAGGGTGTGTCTAGTGTATGTTGAGTGAATGGGTATTTAGCATTAAACTGCTGTCTCGCCACACACTCTCCAGGGTACTGCGTGTGCCTAACACCAGGGCTACACACACTTACTGCAATCCCAAAAAACCCTGAAAAGCACCAACTCTACTAATTTCAAAAACACCTGAGATCACACGACCTCTACCACCTAAATTAGTTCTCTGGTGTAACCAAAAACAAAACAGCAGCCACTGAAAAAACTGGAAAAAGCAAATGTACAAACAACAGTGGCTGAACTGAACTGAGAGGCAAAAGCCCCCAGAGGGGACCCTGAAGGCCCCCACAGAAGTGCAGGACAAAATGCAAAAATCAAGCACAAAAACAAAAAGAAGAAAATGTCTTATCTGTTAGCAGGAGATTCAGACATGACACAGCAGGCTACCAAGGAAACAGGAATCAAGGATTGAGACCAGAACAATTGATCACCGGCAACCCCGATGGGAAGGTGACTCCCTTATATAAGACCAGTCAGTAACACCTGATTCCCAATCCTCACAATCTTCACTGGACAGTCCAGTACCGTTTGTAACCACCAGAGGGAGCTTCTGCTCAGAACTCATTTCCAGCCTATTCACAACACTTTATCAAACGAGCTTTGCCATTTCAGCGCCCCAATTTCCATGTTATGTGTGGTTTTCCAGCTTACCTCAAGTATTCTTCAGTAGAACCTTATCTTAGCTCTACCTTAGTTCTGCGATCATAGAATTATATGACACTCCTGGTGTAATATTTAATATTATCAACTAAGTTCATCATATTTTCACTACACACCATAAAATCTATGTGTGACATGCAGGGGTGGATTAAGGGTAGCCAGGGCCCCGGGCTGTTCAGACTCTGTGGGCCCCCCGGTCATGTGACAGGGTCAAGTGACGGGGTCATCATATACCTGAAATAGATTATTCCAGGCGCCTCCACCCCTCGAACTGTCCACAGTCCCACCGCTCTCTCTTGGAAAAACTCCACTTCTCACCAATCACACATTAACAGTTCCCATCACCAGATCACACCTATAGCCAGCAGCTTTTGTTTTGGCCAAAAGATTTTTTAAGCTTTCACCATAACACAGTAGACACTTTTGGCCGGGCTCTACTCTACTGTAACCTATTAAATATTTGTTATAATATGCAATACAATTTAGGTATATTTTTATTTATTTTTCAACCACATACAAGGGATAAATACCACCAGACCACATATTACCACGACAGTGATCGAATAATATCACATACAAGGAACAAATACCACAACACCATGACCAGAGCACATATTACCACCACAAAGTGATCAAATAGTACATACAAGAGTCAAATACCGCAACACCATGTCCAAACCACATATTCAGTCACTATGTGGTGGTAATACTACAATACTGATCAGTAATAAAAAAAAACACAATACTATCACCATAAGTGCCATTATACACAGGAGATCTGTACTTAGTATACAGTGTCTGTGTACAGGTAATACAGTGATCACTGGTGACATTGTACACAGGACGGCTGTATATAGTATACAGTGTATAGTGTCAGTGTATAGGTAGCACACTGACTCACCAGTGACGTCTCTAGGTGAAGTCCTTCATCTTTGTTTTTCATCTTTTATCCAGCACAGACCGCCATCACTTCTTCCAGCAAGGGCTCGTCTCTGCAGGAAATAACACAGTTATCTCGAGCTCTGCTTGCAGAACACAGTACTGAATTTTTCCCAACTTCTACATTACACCACATGAAGAAAAAAAGGCGACATAGTATCACTCTACACAGTAACAGGACGCCCCTCATTTAAAACAGTATGCTCAAAAAATAAAAAAATACATCACTGCAGTTATATCCCTTAATTAGCAGCTATGGTAATAATATTCCTCATCCTGGCCCCCGTGTGTCTCATTCCTGGCTTCAGCCATATGTTCTCCCATCCTGCCCTCATGAATATCCATTCTGCCCCATATGATCTCTCCATCCTACCCCATCTGTCTCTATCGTATCCATCCTGCCCCATGATCCTGCACGATCTGTCTCCAACCCTGCCCCGTATCTCCATTCTGCCCCGTGTCTTGCATTCTGCCCCCATGTCCAGCATTCTGCCCCCGTGTCTCACAGTCTGCCCCATGTCCAGCATTCTGCCCCCATGTCCAGCATTCTTCCCCATGTCCAGCATTCTGCCCCGTGTCCAGCATTCTGCCCCCGTGTCTCACAGTCTGCCCCATGTCCAGCATTCTGCCCCATGTCCAGCATTCTGCCCGTATCCAGCATTCTGCCCCGTATCCAGCATTCTGCCCCGTGTCCAGCATTCTGCCCCATGTACAGCATTCTGCCCCATGTACAGCATTCTGCCCCCGTGTCCAGCATTCTGCCCCCATGTCCAGCATTCTGCCCCCGTGTTTCAGTCTGCTCCCATGTCCAGCATTCTGCCCCCATTTCCAGCATTCTGCCCCGTGTCCAGCATTCTGCCCCCGTGTCTCACAATCTGCCCCCATGTCCAGCATTCTGTCCCCATGTCCAGCATTCTGCCCCGTGTCCAGCATTCTGCCCCGTGTCCAGAATTCTGCCCCCGTGTCAGCATTCTGCCCCCTTGTCCAGCATTCTGCCCCCGTGTCTCACAGTCTGCCCCCATGTCCAGCATTCTGCCCCGTGTCCAGCATTCTGCCCCCATGTCTCAGTACTCTGCTCCCATGTCTCAGTACTCTGCCCCATGCTGCCTCACATTCTGCCCCATGTCCAGCTTTCTGCCCCATGTCTCAGTCTGCCCCAATGTCCAGCATTCTGCCCTATGCTGCCTCACATTCTGCCCCATGTCTCAGTCTGCCCCAATGTCCAGCATTCTGCCCCATGCTGCCCCCATGTCCAACATCCCCCATGTTCAGCATTCCAACTCCCCATCATGGCAGGCAGAATCTTCCCCCATGTGTCCGTCCAGGGCAGCAGTGAGTCTGCTCCCGGCCCCGAGTCTCTCAGTCACAGGCTTCCCCGGGCCGCCGGCGCCACTCAATAAAAAAAAAAAAAGTTCTATTCTTACCTTGCCGACCGAGCTCCTGCGCCGAAGTTCCCTCCACAAGCGCACACTCGCCGGTGACTGACAATGACGTCAGATGCCGGCGACTTGTGCGGTAGCCTGGGGCTGACGTCAGCTGCCACTGCCAGCCCCCGATTGGCTGGTGGGCGGCGACTGTTAATTATTGATGTGCGGGCGCCGGCGCCCGCACGTCAATAGCGGTAAACTGCCGCAGCACGCCGCCGTCAGGGCAGTAATGCCCTGTTGGCGGCGGCCCTGTGGTGGGCCCCCCCACACCATTGGTCCCTGGGCTACCGCCCAGAATGACCCTATTATAATCCGCCCCTGGTGACATGGTGTTTTGAGATTAAAACCATATAAAGGTCATAATAAAAGGTTTCTTTGCTTTCCACATATCAGACCCAGTTGGGAGCACAGTTTTGAGAAAATCTAGTTTTTCCTGTTTCTGGGCTTCGAACCGAGTCTGATCCTTTTGAATCTTTATCCATCACACATTTCATGTCTCCCATTATCCTATTTAGGTGGTGTTCAATGCTCCACACCAGAATATGCAGTAACAATCTTCTCTGGTTATTGTATTTTTGCTGCTTTTTTTTCCTGCGTTTTCCTCTTTTGTTTGATGCGCTTTCGGAGCAGAATTGAAGTAGAGTTTTATAGTACAGAAAAGCTTTGATTCTTAACTTAAAAATGCATTTGTGCTTTTACATAGAAGCTTATACAGAAAAATGCACTGTTCAAAAGTCTTATAGAATCATAGACTAGGGACCTCCAGGGTCATCGTCTCCAACACGTTGCTCAATGCAGGATTCACTAAACCATCTCAGACCGTACATCCTCTGTTTGAAGACTCCCATTGAAGGAGAACGCTCCACCTGTTGTGGCAGCCTGTTCCATTTACTGATAATCATCACTGTCAAAAAGTTTTTTCCAATATCTAATCTGTATCTTCACCCTTTCAGTTTCATTCCATTGCTTCTAGGATCCTTTAACCGTTCCTTGTAGGACATACTTTGCAGTCTGCTCACCATCCTGGTAGCTCTTCTCTGAACGTGCTCCAGTTTTTCAATGTCCTTTTTTTTTTTTTTAACTGTGATGCCCAGAACTGGATGCAGTATTCTAAGTGAGGTCTGAACAAAGAGGAGTAGAGAGGGATAACTAATTCACGTAATCTAGACTGTGCTTCTCTTAATACATCCTAGAACTGTGTTTTCCTTTTTTGCTGCTGCATCACGCTGTTGACTCGTGTTCTTTTAGTATACCCAAGTCTTTTTCACACGTGCTGTTACTTAGTTCTGTTCCTCCTATTCTGTAGATATAATTTTTGTTTTTCTTGCCCAGATGTAGAATCTTGCATTTCTCCCTGTTAAATACCATTCTATTAATCGTTGCCCATTGTTCAAGCTTATCTAGATCCTTCTGAATTCTTACTCTCTTCTCTAATGATAACTATCCCTCGTAGCTTTGCACAGTCTGCAAATTTGATCAGTTTACCTTCAGTACACTAAGGCCTCTTTCGCACATCAGTTTTTTGCCATCAGTCACAATCCGTCGTTTTTAGAAAAAAACGGATCTGGCGATTGATGCAGCAGGATCCGTTTTTTTCTCATAGACTTGTATTAGCGACGGGTGGCTGCGACGGATCTTTCGAAAATTTTTAGTCCGGCTGCCGGACACGACGCACAAAGCAACGTTCAGTCACTGGCTTTCCCTCTCTGGCGGAGAATATTACGCAGGAGCCCATGCAATTTTTTATAGCCTTAAATTTAACCCCTAAAGTTCCAAATTTTTCCTAACCCAAACTAATAAATTGATTAAACACTGACATGTATAAATCGTATTGATATGACATGGTTTACTATATGTAAACGATGTGTCATATCATGTCGGGTTCGGTAATGATTTTTATTGAAGCCGGCAATTGATTTAGCGGCTATTATGCTATGTAGAACTGTATGAACTATAAAAAAAAAATATAATATATTATTCCATAGGTTTAGACAGTGGCAAAACAAGAGGCCCAGCAGAGAACAACTCAACCTCTCGCTGTGCGATACCTCTCTCCCGCAGCCTCCGATCCATGCGGATAGCCTGAGTCATAGCTTCCTCCAATGAGCTGGGAGGTGGATGGAGAGCCAGAGCGTCCTTCAGATTATCCGCCAGTCCACACCTGAACAGACCTCTCAGCGCAGAGTCACGCCAGGACACTTCAGAGGACCACCGGCGGAATCCGGAGCTGTACCACTCGGCTGAGCGCTTTCCCTGAACCAGACCCATAATACTGTCCTCTGCCACCCTGACACGGTACGGTTCCTCGTGGATAAGTCCTAGGGCCTCAAAGAACCTATCTACCGACATCCGTTCAGGGGCAGAAGGGGGCAGTGAGAAAGCCCAAGTTTGGGGACCCTCCCTTAGGCTGGTTTCACACATCCGTTTTTCCCCTTGCGGCGCCCCCGGCATTTTCCCGCAGCGCCGCATCTGAAAATCTGATGCGGCGCATGCGGCTTTTTTCGCATTGACATGCATTAGCGCCGCATGGCGCCGCATGTCAATGCGTTGCATGCGGTTTTGTCCGGATGCGGCGCAAATGTACATTGCGGCGGCCGGACAAAACGCTGCATGCAACGTTTTTTTTTTTTGCCGGATGGTTTCTTATCTCTCCAAGCATCAGAAACCATCCGGCAAAAAAACGCATTTTGGGCGCCGGAAGTGTGAAAGCTTTTCACATGCGGCGCTGCGGTAAAATGCCGGGGGCGCCGTTTAGGCGCCCGCCGGATGTGTGAAAGAGGCCTAAGTAAGGAGATAATAATCCCTACTCTCTAAGGCCTCTTTCACACATCCGGCGGGCGCCTAAACGGCGCCCCCGGCATTTTACCGCAGCGCCGCATGTGAAAAGCTTTCACACTTCCGGCGCCCAAAATGCGGTTTTTTGCCGGATGGTTTCTGATGCTTGGAGAGATAAGAAACCATCCGGCAAAAAAAAAAAACGTTGCATGCAGCGTTTTGTCCGGCCGCCGCAATGTACATTTGCGCCGCATCCGGACAAAACCGCATGCAACGCATTGACATGCGGCGCCATGCGGCGCTAATGCATGTCAATGCGAAAAAAGCCGCATGCGCCGCATCAGATTTTCAGATGCGGCGCTGCGGGAAAATGCCGGGGGCGCCGCAAGGGGAAAAACGGATGTGTGAAACCAGCCTAAGTCTCATCCCCAGACAATCTAGGTCTCGGAGGAAAAAATAATTTGCAACTCTCCCTGAACGTATGAAATGTATCTTTTACGCCAGAAAAGGAATCAGGAAGCTTAACCGGGGATTCGGAGCGTGCACAACAATATCAACTGAATTACCAAGTTGACTAACAGCATGATGGGTGGTTTCCTGCACAGTCTGAACAGTCTCAGTCAGTTCTTTTCTGTAAGAGAGTATGAGACGTGACAAGGGCCTGATGTTCCACTGAAAAAAACCACATCTTCTGTGTCAATTTGGAAACTTGATCCCCTAAGTTACCAAGCGGATCCATGACCAGAGAAAAAAATGCAAAATCCCCTTTAAATGTGTTGGTCAGCTATAATGCAACGTGCGGCTACAGTGCAGTCTAGTGCAACCTCCACCAGGGGTGCTGGTGATGGAAGAGAGGTTATACACACACGGCGTAATAACACAGCAGCAGCACAAGTGCCACAGTAACGAAAGAGTGGTTAGCAACTGTCAGGAGCAGAAGTACCAAGGGAAACAGCAAGTGCAAAGTCAAGGACAAGCAAGAAGTCAGGGCCTACTGGGAACGTGGTATCCAAAACGTAAGACGTAGTCGGGGTACAAGCAGGGGCGTGCTGGCTTATGAAAAGGGCGGTGGATAGTATAGTCATGAGGGCGCCATGCTCCAACCCATTCTCCGCCCCTTCCCCCGCCTATTCTCTGCCCCAACCAAAGGGGGGGGGAATGAAATGACAAAAATTATCAGTAATGTACCCCTTTCTTAACCACCACCCACATCCAGTAGTAATGCACCCCCTTTTAACCCCAACCCAGTAGTAATACACCTTTTTACCGCCACCCCATCCAAAAGTAATGCACCCCCATACACTGACCATATAGTAGAAGATATCAGCATTACATAGGCACTCTTCAGACCTCACAATTTACATGTGCCACACTTATGGAAAAGGAGAAGAGGAGGAGGAGGTGGAAAAGAAGAAGAGGAGGAAGAGGAGGCGGTAATCTCTCCCCCCCTAACGAGCAGCTGGTGGATCGCGATCCCCAATCAACCTCCATATTAATGCTAATGGTCCAAGTAATTAGATTACCAGGACTGCCAACGACAACTTCCATGTGTGGTATAGACTCCAAAATGGTACCTTCTTCACTGGGCCACCGGCTCTTGTGAAGGACATGCACCTCTACAGTATATACACCTCTATATACACCTCACAGCCCCCCCCATGCACCTCTATATACATCACAGCCCCCCATGCACCTCTACAGTATATACACCTCACAGACCGTGTATATACTGTAGAGGTGCATGGGGCCGGGGGCTGTGAGGTGTATGATGCACCTCTACAGTGTATACTACACCTCACAGCCCCCCATGCACCTCTACAGTATATACACCTCACAGACCCCACCCATGCACTTCTACAGTATTTACATCTCACAGACCCCCCATGATGCACCTCTCTATATACATCTCACAGCCCCCCAAGCACCTCTACAGTATATACACTTCAAAGACCCCCACCTCTATAATACACCTGACCTCACACAGACAGCCCCTGACTGTGCTTTACAGGGTTCAGCTCCTCAGAGGTGACTCACAGCCGCCTCGCGCTTCCCGCCCTCACACAGGAGAAGTCTCTCCATGGCAACGGGCACAGCGCAGGAGCTCCGCCCACTCCCGTCATGTGACCCTCGCCACTGCTCCCGCAGCCTCTTCCCCGCCCCCCCTCTCGCCGTCTCGCGTCACCGCAGCCGCAGGTCCTTGTCCTCCGTCCAGGGCCGGCTCCAGGTTTTTATGGGCCCCGGGCGAAAGAGCCTCAGTGGGCCCCTTTAACACAGACCACGATTCATGATGCACAGATACGGCAGAGAAATATGGGTATAGTACAATGCCAAATACTTCACTTCTTACATTACATGAGTGATATCTATTGTAAATTGTACAATAGCTCAAAAACCGCCAAATCCTCACAGCGCACAGTACAGACCGGACAGTACAGTCCTCCATACAATATTATGGGCACCACAGTCTCCCCCTCATCACCCATATAATACCCCATGCAGGATGTCACCCCCCATATAATGCTCCATACAGAATACTGGACCCAAAATAATGCTCCATACAGAATACTGGACCCAATATAATGCTCCATACAGGATACTGGTCCCCATATAATGCTCCATACAGGATACTGGTCCCCATATAATGCTCCATACAGGATACTGGTCCCCATATAATGCTCCATACAAAATATGGAGCTCTCCTCTGCGCTGTACTGCGTTCTGCACTGTTACAGCTCAGGAAAGGGCGCTGTGGAAAGACTCCCCATTATCATCATGATTGCCTCCCCATCATCATCAATGCCTGCCCATCATCATCATCTTCTCCCCATCATCAATGCCTGCCCATTATAATCAATGCCTGCCCATTATCATCATCTTCTCCCCATCATCATCAATGCCTCCCCATTATCAGCAATGCCTGCCCATCATCATCTTCTCCCCATCATCAATGCCTCCCCATTATCAGCAATGCCTGCCCATCATCATCTTCTCCCCATCATCAATGCCTCCCCATTATCAGCAATGCCTGCCCATCATCACACACAGACAGCACACAAGCACTCTCTCACATACATACATACACACACACACATACATACACACACAAAGCACCGCACTACATACACACACAGAGACACACACAGAGACGTCTTACCTGTTCAGCGTCCCCCGCTCTGTGCCACAGCCGGCCGCTGAATGATGACGTCATTCAGCGGCCGGCTGTGAGAGGAAGCGCCGGCGCCCCCTGGAGCCCGGAGCTGCAGCAGCGGAGGCACGGGAGAGGTAAGTATTGTTGCCAGCTGCTGCCGGGGCCCTGAGCAGGCGGGGGGGGCCCAGTGGCGGCGCTGACACCGCTCTCCGCGCGGGGGTGCCAGACTGCGAGTGGGCCCCCCCGCCTGCTCAGGGCCCCGGCACTGGCCCGGGTGTGCCGGGTGCTGACGCCGGCCCTGCCTCCGTCCTGCGGTGGTCATGGAGCGCCCACCCCGGATCGGATTCGGAGGCGCCGGCCGACTCCGAGGGCGCACCGGGACACGTCCCGGTGTCCCGGTGGGCCAGCACGCCCCTGGGTACAAGTCAGAAGTCAGGGTCTACCGGGAACGTGGTATCAGAAACGGAAAACCAGAAGCAGAGTCCAGAGAACAAGCAGAGTCATACACAAGTACAGGTAGTCAGAGGCAGAAGGATCACTAACGGAATACAGGTCAGAGGCACTAGCTTGGAAGCTTGAAGTATAGCTGACGCTGGCCCGCAGGCTGCAGAGGACTGAAATAGCCCAGCCAGCTCCAAAACGAGGCAGAGGGGATTAACCCCTGCATGACCAGTCCAGAGAGAAGACAGCAGAAATCAAACTCTGGACTGGATTATGACACTATATGGTGTCAGTGTACAGGTAATACAGTGATCACCAGTGACATTATACACATGAGCTCTGTATATTGTATACAATGTATAGTGTCAGTGTATAGATAATACAGTGATCACCAGTGATATACACAGGAGGTCTGTACATCACATATAGTGTACAAGTAATAAAATGTTCACCAATGACATTACAAATAGGAACTCTTTATATAATGTCACTGCACAAATAATACAGTGCTCACCAGTAACAGTGTATACAGTAGTGTCAGTGTACAGGGGTCAGAATTCCAGGAAGGTAGGGGATCAAGTCAAAGAGGTTAGGCAAATGGATGGTCAAAGGCAGTCCAAGGTTGGGCAAAAAAGATCAGAACACAGAGCAAACACAAACCACTTGAGCTAAGCTATAGTCTAATCATTGCCAGCCTGCTAAATAACCAGGTAATTGCCCATAACGGTGACACCAGGAGGTAACACCCACAGGCCTGGCCAGATTGGACAACTGAGCTGTCATTTACTATTATGACAGCTTATCATGCTCCTGATCCTATAGGGCAGCTGTGCTGTCACTCACTATGTCCTTAGGACACTGAGTGGTGGAATCATGAAAGTACCCCCTCTGCTAGGGGGGCCACCAGTCGATTGGCCTTCACATCTTAAGCTGGATACCAGTATCTTTCCTCCTGTATGTGTCCCTTCCAAAGGATGAGGTACTGGAGGGAATTTTTGACCCTCTGAGATTCTACGATTTTCTGTACCTCATGCTCTAAACTGCCATTGACAGAAACCGGAGGAGACGAGGATGAGGGAGATAAAACTGAGGGGACAAACTCTTTTAACATGGATCTATGGAAGATGTTAGGGATGCGAAGAGATGGAGGAAGCTTCAACCTAAAAGCCACTGACCACCTCCAGAATCTTATGGGGACCAATGGACTTCGGATCCAACTTCGTCGACAGTACTTTAAGTTTAATATTTTTGGATGACCACCAAACCGTATTGCCTATTTTAAAGACAGGACCCACCGAACGTTTTCTATCAACCTTCCGTTATTGGCGAACCTTAGCAGCCTTAATATTCTTTTAAACCTCCCTCCAAACATCCACATGTTTCTGTGTGGTGACCTCCAGCCCATGTGTGTCGACCCGCCACCACAATTGTGGATTACCAGGGCAATGGGGTACTCAGAGCCGAGCCCGTAGAAGTCTATGGGATTTGTGTCACAGGTAGCTGTGGCTCGGTCTGTGGCCCGGGCGGTCTGGCGTATGTTGTTGGGGGATATTTACAGGGGATAACTATATACAGTTCGTGACGCCACCTGTAGTATTCTGGTAATGGGTACCAGCGCTGCTGTAGATCTCTGAGGGGATGGTGAGGCAGCTAGATGTCAGGTCCCCTACAGGTGGGACTCTTCCCTCAAAGTCTGTTAAGATGGTGAAGTCGGGTGCCGGTAAATAACACAGTCTCACACAGTCAATGTCTTTCCATACCTTTACTTGCTGAATGTCAAGGCAGGTCCCGGGGAGGCTGATCCAAAGGGAGTGTATTTTGAGACGGCAGCTGGACAAGTTAGGGGCCTCCTTTAACTCCAATGAACGAGTACAACCAGCCTGAAGCGTAGTTCCCTCTATGATTCCAGCTAATCTTAGCTGTAACTGCCCCGTCAGCTTAGTGTTAGGGGCCTTCCTGTGAAGGAGCTGAATACTTATGTTTGTCCTGCAGAACGCCAAAGTCTTCACTCCCCCTGACCCCAGCTACGTACCGACTATATGGGGCTTGTCTGCCGCGACCTAGGGTCCGGTAGATTCCTGGTTTTTCTGCCTCTGTGCCTGAAACAACAGCGACTCTTCGGTCCCCAGTGACCGGTAAACAGGGTGCTAGACTTAAGCAATCCTTTAGCACCAATTCTACAATCCACTTGCCTTTCGCCTTGTCCACGCTGGTAACATAAACATTCTCACTAGCCAGGGGTCGAGCAGTCACTTCCAATCTTTCTCCTTCCAATAGAGCCAGCCACAGATGCTCAGTTGTCACAGGCAGGAGCACGTCTCTGTACCTGATACTGTCCTTAGACAGGAACGCTGAAGTCTTTCTGTGCTGATACTCCTTACTTTCTTCAATGTGTGCTGAGAGATAATCCAGCTCTGACCAGACTAAGGTATATTTTAAAACCTATACCGGACTCCACTATTTGAACTGGTTATGAAGCAGGCTAGACTCCTCTCTCCTCTTTCCACAGAGGTCTAAGCTCCACTTCATGCGTCTTCTCTGTCCGGAGACAGGAACTAGACTCTTTTCAAAATCACCCTACACCCACTACTTTGACCACTCCCTAGAGTATACTTCACTACCCCAAGGGTG
Organism: Oophaga sylvatica; assembly: GCA_033576555.1. Taxonomy (NCBI): domain Eukaryota; kingdom Metazoa; phylum Chordata; class Amphibia; order Anura; family Dendrobatidae; genus Oophaga; species Oophaga sylvatica. The sequence continues at coordinate 183,006,561 of JARQOD010000004.1, read as the reverse complement.
TGTCCAGTGTGTGTAGAATGAATGCATATTGAGCATTAAGCCGCCGTCTCGCCATACACTCCCCAGGGTACTGCGTGTGCCTACCACCAGGGCTACACATTCCCCCATGGTAAATGACAGCACTCCCGGGCTGTGAAATACAAAAGACAGAAAATTTTGTTTATGCAATAACATTTGGAACAATAACATCTTCCCATCCGGGAGGTAAGAATACTTCGAACGTTACAAACTTTAATACAAATAGTATCAAATGTCATTTTCAATAAATAAATTTACAAGATACTTGTGAAGGACCCGCACCAAACCTTCAACGTGGGTCCTGGGTGGGCTGCAGGACATCCAAGTGCAGACCTCACTCAGTGCCACACCACACGGGTTTTGTTTTTCAGAGGTAGATATGTATGGCTTATGTAAAACCAAGATAGGGCGCCGGAGCGCAACTATGTACAAGAAAGTTTTTAGGCTGTCTCAGTCCTCAACCTACGAGTCCATTGTAAACCAAAGGCATATATCAAAACCAAAGGCATATATCAAATCACATTATGATAAAGTGCAATAACTTTTTATGGTTCTTTTCACCATTTACCCAGCCGGGCATTCTATAATTAGGACTATATATATACACATTATATATAAACTTGTGCAAAAACTTTATAAACATTTTTCAAACTTTGACTGATGGTAGATCCTTTATGGACCTTACCAATTCTTTCTATATATTTACTCAACAAATAGTACGCTTTCCACCCCGGGGGCTGGAACAACGCAATGGGCCCTAGATCCTAAGACCAGCAAGTCATGTGCTGCGATCAGGGTTTGGGTTGCGACATCTCTGGTTTGAACCTCTAGGGGCGCAACCGGTACACTTTCTTCACACGACACCGATTGCGTCTCAATTACTGTTAATGATATAGACCGCGTCAGGGTTTGCGATTTAGACTGGGTCGCATTTGGCGATATGGAAGTGGCTTTCACTTGCGATAGACTTTGGGTCGCATGTTGCGATGACTTTGACGGGGGCGATGCTGGGGCACAGCCGGATGCTGCTGAAGCTGGATACGGGGACGCTGCGGTAATGGTGACGATACCTGCGTCTGGGACGGGGTCGCGGACGATGGCGACGTTCAGGGCATACCACCCCTTCATTCCCCAATGCCGCGTATAGGTGACTATGTCGCCGTTCACTAAGTCCCTCCCGGGATGGCCTTGTGGCAGGTGAGATTCCACGTCACGCCTGCTGACGAAGACCGCCGGGTAGAGGCCCGGTTCACGAATAAAGCCCCAGCCCTTCCGGAGCTGGAACTCAGTCACACACCCCTGCCGCCGCGGTTCCCGTAAGGTACCTTTGTCGCGACGGACAGTCTCCTTATCAGCAATCAGCTCGGCAAACTGTCGCTGGCGGTTCTTCTTGATTTCCCGCGCTTCCTCCTGCTGGCGCCTCTTCGTCTCCTCACGACTCCGCCATTCTTGCTCCCACTGGGCGGTGTAGGCGACGTCATCCAGGCGCGCCATTTCGTCCCAGTCCACATCTGGTAGTGACGGACAGGACCCCTCCGGTGTCCCTGCCGGGGATTGATAATCTGCTGCGGCCTCCTGGCCGGGCGGGCGTTCCGGGATTGGCTGTACCTCCTCAACCTCCTCCGCATCCACCGCTTCACCAGTGGGATCGGGAACGGTACTTTCGGGGGCAGCCTCCGGTTGCTCCTCCGCCTTGGGCAGCAGACTTTTCGGTACTTTGAATCGTGGGGGTTCGTTGAGGGGAGGAGACGCCGTGTTCGTCATCCGCCATTTCTGCAGGTTACAGCGGCGTCTCTCTATCTCCTCCAGGCCAGGTTGGAACAACTTCTTTAGGCGTGAGTTCTCCTCCCGCACCTCTAACAACGCCTGTTGCAGGTGCAGGATCACGGATAACTCCGGAGTTGGTGGCAGCTTGGCTGGGGCACGGGGCCTGCTTTCCTCCGCTGCTCCGCTCGGCTCCACTCGTCCTGCCTCCATCACGCTCCAGAAGATTCTTTCTTTCTGTGGAGACATCCGGTCTCTTCCGTGGAGGTGGGATTTGCGTCTCCTCCTCCTCGCAGGGAAGGTGAAGAGGAGGCGGACCTCCTTTGCTGTAGGGCAGGACCGCATGTTATAGTAGCACTTTGAGAGGACAGGCATTTTCCTCGCGCCACAGGGGGGGTAGACGCCCACGAAGGTACGCCCACCTTCTTCTCCAGCGCCTGAGGGCGCGAATATGGCGACAAAAATGGCGATTTTGGCGCCAAAAGTGCAAACAGTCCTTTTTACAAAAACAAGTCCTTAGGCACGCAGGGCTCGCAATTTCGCGAGTTTGGTATCCTGTTCGTGACGCCAAGTTTAGTTGTGTCGACCCGCCACCACAATTGTGGATTACCAGGGCAATGGGGTACTCAGAGCCGAGCCCGTAGAAGTCTATGGGATTTGTGTCACAGGTAGCTGTGGCTCGGTCTGTGGCCCGGCGGTCTGGCGTATGTTGTTGGGGGATATTTACAGGGGATAACTATATACAGTTCGTGACGCCACCTGTAGTATTCTGGTAATGGGTACCAGCGCTGCTGTAGATCTCTGAGGGGATGGTGAGGCAGCTAGATGTCAGGTCCCCTACAGGTGGGACTCTTCCCTCAAAGTCTGTTAAGATGGTGAAGTCGGGTGCCGGTAAATAACACAGTCTCACACAGTCAATGTCTTTCCATACCTTTACTTGCTGAATGTCAAGGCAGGTCCCGGGAGGCTGATCCAAAGGGAGTGTATTTTGAGACGGCAGCTGGACAAGTTAGGGCCTCCTTTAACTCCAATGAACGAGTACAACCAGCCTGAAGCGTAGTTCCCTCTATGATTCCAGCTAATCTTAGCTGTAACTGCCCCGTCAGCTTAGTGTTAGGGGCCTTCCTGTGAAGGAGCTGAATACTTATGTTTGTCCTGCAGAACGCCAAAGTCTTCACTCCCCCTGACCCCAGCTACGTACCGACTATATGGGCTTGTCTGCCGCGACCTAGGGTCCGGTAGATTCCTGGTTTTTCTGCCTCTGTGCCTGAAACAACAGCGACTCTTCGGTCCCCAGTGACCGGTAAACAGGGTGCTAGACTTAAGCAATCCTTTAGCACCAATTCTACAATCCACTTGCCTTTCGCCTTGTCCACGCTGGTAACATAAACATTCTCACTAGCCAGGGTCGAGCAGTCACTTCCAATCTTTCTCCTTCCAATAGAGCCAGCCACAGATGCTCAGTTGTCACAGGCAGGAGCACGTCTCTGTACCTGATACTGTCCTTAGACAGGAACGCTGAAGTCTTTCTGTGCTGATACTCCTTACTTTCTTCAATGTGTGCTGAGAGATAATCCAGCTCTGACCAGACTAAGGTATATTTTAAAACCTATACCGGACTCCACTATTTGAACTGGTTATGAAGCAGGCTAGACTCCTCTCTCCTCTTTCCACAGAGGTCTAAGCTCCACTTCATGCGTCTTCTCTGTCCGGAGACAGGAACTAGACTCTTTTCAAAATCACCCTACACCCACTACTTTGACCACTCCCTAGAGTATACTTCACTACCCCAAGGGTGTGTCCAGTGTGTGTAGAATGAATGCATATTGAGCATTAAGCCGCCGTCTCGCCATACACTCCCCAGGGTACTGCGTGTGCCTACCACCAGGGCTACACACATGACATTCAGAACTTATCCTAGAAAATTCACCAAAATTGGGTTGAAAACTATAATTGCAAACAAACAGGCAAGGTTCCAGCGAACTGATTGATTTGACTGTTAAAGGCGAATGCCGCAAAAGGTAAAGGGTACATCACACATAGCGAGATCGTTAGCGAGATCGCTGAAACGTCACAGGTTTTGTGACGCAACAGCGACCTCGTCAGCGATCTCACTACGTGTGACACATAGCGGCGACAGGCACCCCGCTGCAACATCGCTGATCGCGCTGGAATGTCCTAGGCCATTTTTTGATCATTGGTGTCCCGCTGACCAGCATGCATCGCTGTGTTTGATACCATAAAAACGACGAGCGACCTCGTTGGTGACTCGGAACTCAGCGACGCAGGCGAGATTTTGATTTGTCAGAATCGCTGCTGGGACAAGGTCCCAACGACCGCCGAGGTCGTTATACAGATCGACATATCGTTGCTGCGTCGTTGAGTAGATCTGCCTGTTTGACACCTTACTAGCGACCATGTAGCGACGTACCAGCGATCCTTACAAAGTCGTATCGTTGTTGGGATCGCCGGAGCATCGCTATGTCGATCAGTATAACGACCTCGGCGGGCGAGATCGCTGCTGAGTCACAAATTTTGTGACGCAACAGCAATCTCAGAAGCGATCTCGCTATGTCTGACACGTACCAGCGATCAGGCCCCTGCTGTGAATCGCTGGTCGTGTCAGAAATGCCTGGACTTTTTTTTGATCGCTGGTCTCCCGCTGGCCAGCACGCATCGCTGCGTGTGACAGGCGGGAGACCAGCGATCAGCCAGCCGGAGCTGGTAACCAAGGTAAACATCGGGTTTCCATGCGCCGGGCGGTACCTGGAAACCCGACGTGTACCTTAGATACCAGCGCACTGATGCAGGGGAGCTGGTAACCAAGGTACACAGCGGGTTTCTAAGCGCCGAGCGGTGCCTAGAAACCCGCTGTGTACCTTGGTTACCAGCTCCCTGCACCAGCGCGCTGGTATGCCGGTAACTAAGCGATGTGTGTCGCTTGTTACCGTCGTACTCGCTGTCCTGATCGCTGCTAAGTTCTGCCTGTTTGGCAGCTCAGCAGCGATCATGTAGCGACTCAGCAGCGATCCTGACAAGTTCACATCGTTGTCGGAATCGCTGATGAGTCGCTATGGGAGACGGGGCCCTAAGAATGAAGACCAGTCCTCCTGCTGAGCTACAACAAAACACATTAACGTTTGTTCCAAAGATTGATTTGTCCTTTCAGTTTGACCGTTGGTTTCAGGGTGGTAGGCAGAGGAAAATGACAAGTCAATACTTAGTTTTTTCAAAAAGCTTTCCAGACCTTCGAGACAAATTGCACTCCCCTAACAGACACAATGTTGAGAGGAATTACATGGAATCTCACAAGATAACAAATAAACAACCAGGTCATGTCTCAGCATTAGGTAACCCTGTCAAAGAAAATAAATTAGCCTGTTTACTAAATCGGTCAACCACCACCCAAGTAAAGCCCCCGTCACACACAGCAATCTCGCTAGCGAGATCGCTACTGAGTCACTCGTTTTGTGACGCAACAGCGATCTCCCCAGCGACATCGCTGTGTGTGACATTCAGCGACGATCAGCCCCCCTGCTGGGTATCGCTGATCGTCGCTGAATGTCCTGGACATTTTTTTGATCGTTGGTCTCCTGCTGGCCAGCACGCATCGCTGCGTGTGGCAGGCAGGAGACCAGCGATCAGCTGGTAACCAAGGTACACATTGGGTTTCCAGGCGCCGGGCGGCGCCTGGAAACCGATGTGTACGTTGGATACCAGCGCGCTGCTGCAGGGGAGCTGGTAACCAAGGTACACATCGGGTTTCCAGGTGCCGCGCAGCGCCTGGAGACCCGATGTGTACTGTACCTTGGTTACCATGTTATGTTACGGTAGCTGAGGAGTGCAGGCAAAAAAGGAAATACACCAGAGCAGTTGGAATCTATGAGATTGCAGTACCCTGACTAACCACCGCAACTAGAGGCAGCCGTGGAGCGTTCCTACGTTGGTCCTAGACGCCTCGTCACAGCCTGAGAAACTAACTACACCTAAAGATAGAAATAGGAAAGCTATCTGCCCCGGAGCAGAACCCCAAAGATAATAGAAAGCCCCCAAACATGTAATGGCGGTTAGACAAGAGGAAATACTGACACAGAAAGAAAATAGTATGAGCAAACGCTGGGGCCCAAACTATCTAAATAGAAAAGGACAGGAAGGGTACTTACTGCAATCCCAGAAAACCCTGAAAAACACCAACTCTACTAATTTCAAAATCACCTGAGATCACACGACCTCTACCACCTAAATTAGTTCTCTGGTGTAACAAAAACAGCAGCCACTGAAAAAACTGTAAAAAGCAAAAGTACAAAACACAGTGGCTGAACTAAACTGAGAGGGCAAAAGCCCCCGGAGGACCCTGAAGGCCCCCACAGAAGTGCAGGACCAAATGCAAAAATATAGCAAAAACACAAAATAAGAAATTGTCTTATCTGATAGCAGGAGATGCAGACACGACACAGCAGGCTACAAGGGAAACTGGAAAGAAGGATTCAGACCAGAACAATTGATCACCGGCAACCCTGATGGGAAGATGATTCCCTTAAATAAGACCATCAGTAACACCTGATTCCCAGTCCTCACAATCCTCACTAGTAACCAGCTTGTAACCACCAGAGGGAGGCTCTGCTCAGAACTCATCTCAAACCCATTCACAACAGTACCCCCCCCTTGAGGAGGGGTCACCGAACCCTCATTTGAGCAACCAGGTCGGTCAGGATGAGTTCTATGATACGCACGGATAAGTCTCCTAGCATGGATGTCCGAAGCAAACACCCAAGAATTATCTTCCTGACCATAACCTCTCCATTTAACCAAATACTGGAGTCTTCGTCTAGAAAAACGAGAATCCAATATTTTCTCAACCACATACTCCAGATTGCCCTCAACCAAAACAGGGTCAGGAGGCACAGCAGCAGGAACCACTGGCTCAACAAACCTCTTCAACAAGGACTTGTGGAACACGTTATGGATCTTAAATGTCCCTGGAAGAAGCAAACGAAAAGAAACAGGATTAATAATCTCCATGATCTTATAAGGTCCAATGAACCTAGGCTTAAATTTAGGAGATGCTACTCTCATAGGAATATTCTTTGAGGACAACCAGACCAAGTCCCCCACTTTAAACCGAGGACCATCAGTCCTATGCCGGTTAGCAAACCGCTGGGCCTTCTCCTGAGAGAAGGACAACCTCTCCACTACCTGGTCCCAAATCTGCTGCATACGCTCAACAACAGAGTCAACACCTGGACAGACAGAAGCCTCCGTCTGTCCTGAAGAAAATCGAGGGTGAAACCCAGAATTACAGAAAAACGGAGACATCAAAGTGGCAGAGCTAGCCCTATTATTAAGAGCAAACTCAGCCAAAGGCAAAAAAGAGACCCAGTCATCCTGATCAGCAGACACAAAGCATCTTAGATAAGTCTCCAATGTCTGGTTTGTTCTCTCAGTTTGACCATTGGTCTGAGGATGAAATGCCGAGGAGAAAGACAATTGAACACCCAGTTTAGAACAAAAAGTCCTCCAAAATCTGGAAACAAACTGGACTCCTCTGTCAGACACAATGTTCTCAGGAATGCCGTGTAAACGAACCACGTGCTGAAGGAACAACGGCACCAATTCAGAGGAGGAAGGCAACTTAGGTAATGGCACAAGATGTATCATTTTGGAAAACCTATCACAAATTACCCAGATGGTGGTCATTCTCTGAGAAACAGGAAGATCGGAAATGAAATCCATAGAGATATGGGTCCATGGTCTCTTGGGCACAGGCAATGGCATCAACAAACCACTAGAGCGAGAGCAAGGCTTGGAGCGAGAGCAAGTCCCGCAGGACTGCACAAATTCCCTGACATCGCGAGACAAGGTAGGCCACCAAAAGGACCGACTAACCAAGTCTCTGGTACCAAAAATTCCGGGATGCCCAGCCAATGCGGAACAATGAATCTCAGACATCACACTCTTTTTCCATTGGTCCGGGACAAACAATTTTCCAACAGGGCAGCGCTCGGGCCTATCCTCCTGACACCCCTCCAGAGCAAGTCTCAAATTGGGCGAGATGGCGGAAAGAACTACACCCTCCTTCAAAATAACAGAGGGATCAGATAGCTCAGGAGAGTCCGCAAGGAAACTCCTCGAGAGGGCATCCGCCTTAACATTCTTAGTGCCAGGAAGAAAGGAAACCACAAAATTAAAACGTGTGAAAAACAAGGCCCACCTGGCCTGTCTAGGATTGAGTCGCTTGGCAGATTCCAGATAGACCAGATTCTTATGGTCCGTAAGGACCACCACCTGATGTTTGGCTCCCTCCAGCCAATGTCTCCACTCTTCAAAAGCCCACTTCATGGCCAATAACTCCCGATTACCCACGTCATAATTACGTTCAGTAGGAGAAAATTTTCGAGAGAAAAAGGCACAAGGGTTACTTTTAGAGGTCTCTGGATCTTTTTGGGACAAAACGGCACCTGCCCCAATTTCAGAGGCATCAACCTCCACCTGAAATGGCAGAGAAACATCAGGCTGCCGTAGAACAGGAGCAGAAGTGAATCTCTGCTTAAGTTCCTGAAACGCAGAGACTGCCTCAGGAGGCCAATTCACCACATCAGAACCCTTTCTGGTCAAATCAGTTAATGGTTTAACAATAACAGAGAAATTACCAATAAATTTACGATAAAAATTGGCAAAACCCAAAAATCTCTGAAGAGCCTTTAATGAAGTAGGTTGGACCCAATCACAGATGGCCTGAACCTTGACCGGGTCCATTTCAATAACAGATGGGGACAAAATGAATCCCAGAAATGAGATCTTCTGTACGCCAAAAAGACACTTTGATCCCTTCACATACAGAGCATTCTCTCTCAAAATCTGGAATACAGTTCGAACATGTTTCACATGAGAGTCCCAGTCATTAGAAAAAATCAAGATATCATCCAAATAAACAATCAGAAACTTGTCCACAAAATCCCTGAAAATGTCATTCATGAAGGACTGGAAGACGGAAGGAGCATTAGTGAGCCCAAAGGGCATCACAAGGTACTCAAAATGCCCTTCAGGGGTGTTAAATGCCGTCTTCCATTCATCCCCATGCTTAATGCGAATAAGGTTATACGCCCCCTGAGGTCAAGCTTAGTAAACCAAGTAGCGTTTTTCACCCTGGAAAACAGGTCAGAAATCAAGGGTAACGGGTATTGATATTTCACAGTAATATTGTTCAAGAGACGATAATCAATACATGGCCTTAATGAACCATCTTTTTTGGCCACAAAGAAAAAACCGGCACCTAAGGGTGAAGAGGATGGTCTGATATGACCCTTCTCCAATGATTCCTTGATATAAGACCGCATAGCGTCATGTTCAGGTACAGACAAGTTAAAAAGGCGACCCTTAGGGAATTTACTACCCGGCACTAATTCAATAGCGCAGTCATAGCTCCTATGGGGAGGTAAGGATGCAGATTTACTTTCGCTAAACACATCAGAAAAATCAAACAAAAAGTCAGGAACATCCTCAGCCTGGGGGAGGCAGAAAAAACAGGAGTGTTGGCACTAACACATTGGCAGCCCCAACTGGTTACAGACACAGATTTCCAATCTAAAACAGGATTATGAGACTGTAACCAAGGGAAACCCAGCACTATAATGTCATGCAGATTATATAGAACCAAAAATTTGCAGCACTCCTGGTGATCAGGTTCAACCCTCATTATCACCTGAGTAGAAAACTGGGGTTTATTCTCAGCCAAAGGGGTAGAATCGATCCCCAGTAAAGGAATAGACTTCTGTAGGGGTATCAAGGAAAACCCACAACGCTTAGCAAAATCATAATCCATCAGGTTAATAGCTGCTCCAGAATCAACGAAAGCCTGAGCAGAAAATGAGGACAGAGAGCATATCAGAGTGACAGTTAATAAAAACTTAGTCTGAACACTACCCAAGACAACTGAGCGTGCAAAATGTCTTCCCGCTTAGGGCAGACTGAAATAGCATGAGAGGCATCACCACAGTAGAAACATAACCCATTGCGCTTTCGAAACTCATGACTCTGTGCCCCAGACACCACTCCATCACACTGCATGGGCTCAGCAGCTGGCTCACAAGGCAACACCACTCCACGCATACTTCTCCGCTCACGCAAACGTCTGTCAATTTGAATCGCCAATGACATAGAATCATTGAGACCAGAGGGGACAGGGAATCCCACCATAACATCCTTTACATTATCCGACAGACCCTTCCGGAAAAGGGCCGCCAAAGCGTCGTCATTCCATTTGGTCAGGACTGCCCACCTACGGAATCTCTGACAGTATAACTCAGCGTCATCAAGCCCCTGATTTAATGCCAACAAGGCTTTTTCAGCTTGATCAGTGACATTAGGCTCATCGTACAATAACCCCAAAGCCTGAAAAAATGCATCAAAATCACTCAAAACAGGATCCCCAGGTATCAGGGAAAAAGCCCAATCCTGAGGATCGCCGCGCAGGAGAGAGATGATAATTTGAACCTGCTGCGCTGCGTTTCCTGAGGACTTAGATTTTAAGGCAAAAAACAATTTACAATTATTTTTGAAATTCTGAAACTTAGCTCGATCCCCTAAAAACAAATCTGGCATGGGGATCCTAGGTTCCACAACAGGCAACCTAGCAAGATATGCAGCAATACTCTGAACCTCAGTGGCAAGCTGATCCACACGGCCAGACAACTGTGCAAACTCCATTGGGAGAAAAGATCCTCCCCAGCACCCAGAGATACAGAGGGAGAAAAAAAAAAAAATGCAACAAACAGAAAAATATCTCTGACAACTTTTCTTCCTTCAAAATATTTTTTCCCTTCTGTGAGTACCATACAATTTTTATGGTCCGGTGATACTGTTATGTTACGGTAGCTGAGGAGTGCAGGCAAAAAAGGAAATACACCAGAGCAGTTGGAATCTATGAGATTGCAGTACCCTGACTAACCACCGCAACTAGAGGCAGCCGTGGAGCGTTCCTACGTTGGTCCTAGACGCCTCGTCACAGCCTGAGAAACTAACTACACCTAAAGATAGAAATAGGAAAGCTATCTGCCCCGGAGCAGAACCCCAAAGATAATAGAAAGCCCCCAAACATGTAATGGCGGTTAGACAAGAGGAAATACTGACACAGAAAGAAAATAGTATGAGCAAACGCTGGGCCCAAACTATCTAAATAGAAAAGGACAGGAAGGGTACTTACTGCAATCCCAGAAAACCCTGAAAAACACCAACTCTACTAATTTCAAAATCACCTGAGATCACACGACCTCTACCACCTAAATTAGTTCTCTGGTGTAACAAAAACAGCAGCCACTGAAAAAACTGGAAAAAGCAAAAGTACAAAACACAGTGGCTGAACTAAACTGAGAGGGCAAAAGCCCCGGAGGGACCCTGAAGGCCCCCACAGAAGTGCAGGACCAAATGCAAAAATATAGCAAAAACACAAAATAAGAAATTGTCTTATCTGATAGCAGGAGATGCAGACACGACACAGCAGGCTACAAGGGAAACTGGAAAGAAGGATTCAGACCAGAACAATTGATCACCGGCAACCCTGATGGGAAAATGATTCCCTTAAATAAGACCAATCAGTAACACCTGATTCCCAGTCTTCACAATCCTCACTAGTACCGCTTGTAACCACCAGAGGGAGGCTCTGCTCAGAACTCATCTCAAACCCATTCACAACATTACCAGCTCCCTGCACCAGCGGGCTGGTATCCAACGTACACTGCGGGTAACTAAGCGACGTTACCCGCAGTGTCGCTGTCCTGATCGCTGCCTGTTTGGCAGCTCACCAGCGATCATGTAGCGACACACCAGCGATCCTGACAAGTGCATATCGTTGTCGGGATCGCTTGTGTGTCGCTAGGTGTGACGATGCCCTAACAGACAGAGATAAATCTGTGATGAAATCCACTGACAGACGAGTCCACGTTCTTTCTGAAATTGACAATAGAGCCAATTTCCCTGCCGGCAAGATATATCAAACTTCACAAGTGGATAATCTTTTAATATCATTATTCATAGACAGTCACGAAAAAAGCCTAGTAATAGCTTTCTGTGTATCTTGTCTCACGATGACCACTCAAAATGGAATACTGAAACTCCTGCAACTGACTCCATCTTAGGTACACAAATGAAGGAACTGAGTTAACTGTTTAAATTTACTAATGACACAAAGCTAGGAGGGATAGCAAATACTAGAGAAGAGAGAGGATTCAAAAAGATATAAACAAACTGGAACTGTGGTCAGCAACTAACAGAATGGTTTTTAACAGGGAGAAATCCAAAGTCCTATATCTGGGCAAGAAAAATTAAAAAAGAATACACAGAATGGGAGAAATAGGGCTAAGCAACAGCAGAAGTGAAAAAGACTTGGGTATACTGATGGCTCACAGATTGAACATGAGTCAACAGTGTGATGCAGCAGCAAAAAAGGCAAGCACTATTTTGTGTTGCATTAACAGAAGCATAGAGTCTAGATCACGTGAAGTCATTATTGCCCTCTACTCCTCTTTGGTCAGACCTCATCTGGAATACTGTGTCCAGTTCTGGGCAACACATTTTAAAAAAGACATCAACAAACTGGAGCAAGTTCAGAGAAGAGTGACCAGAATGGTGATCAGTCTGCAAACAATGTCCTATAAGGAACAGTTACAGGATTTGGGAATGTTTAGCTTGCAAAAGAGAAGACAGAGGAGACTTAGTAGCTGTCTACAAATATCGCAAAGGCTTGCACACTGTAGAAGGATCGTCCTTATTCTCATTTGCACAAGGAAAGACTAGAAGCAATGGTATGAAGCCAAAAGGGAGAAGATATAGATTAGAAAAATCTTGATGACAGTGAGGGTGATCAATGAGTGGAACAGGCTGCCACGAGAGGTGGTGAGTTCTCCTTCAATGGAAGTCTTCAAACAGAGGCTGGACAGACATCTGTCTGAGATGATTTAGTGAATCTGGCATTTGACAGGGGTTAGACCAGATGGCCCAGGAAGTCCCTTCCATCTCTAACATTCTATGATTCTACACAGGTACAAATACTGTGGATCCAGGAGTGGCAGAAGAAAAAAGAGAACAGACAATACATAAGTGATGAGGACACCTAATGCTGACAAATGTATGTATATTTATTAAACCCCATAGAAAACACATCTAAAACCATTACAAAAACACATGGTTCCATAAATGACATTCAATAGGTCCACAATAAACCAGACCAATGCAAAAATTGTGACATGCCCCTAAGAATTATACAATAGAAAGTAAATACCGTATTTTTCGGATTATAAGATGCACTTTTTTCCCCAAAATTTGGGGGAAAATGAGGGTGTGTCTTATAATGCGTATATAGCTTATCAGTACCGTTGTTGCAGGCCGAAGGCTGGGATGAGGGGGGGTCTGGCGCTGCGGGGGTGTCCTGCGGCGCTGCCCGGTGCTGCAGCAGATGTCTTCAGATGTCTTCGGTGTTGCGGGGGGCTCTGCCGAACATTTTGTGAAAGGTCAGAGCCCCCGCAGTTCCATGGTTTCCTGTACGGAGGACTCTGGGAAAATGGCCGCCGGGGGCGGCGCATGCGCAGATCAAGATCTCGGCACCAAGATCTCGGTAGATGAGATTTCAGCGCTGAAATCTCATCTCCCGAGATCTTGGTGCCGAGATCTCCATCTGCGCATGCGCCGCCCCTGGTGGCCATTTTTCCAGAGTCCACCTCACAGGAAGCCATGGAAATGTGGGGGCTCTGCCCTTTCACAAAATGTTGGCTGAGCCCCCCGCAGCATCGGAGACACCTGCAGTAGCACCGTGCAGCACCGCAGGACACCCACGCAGCACCAGACACCCGCAGCGGTGCACCACACATCGGGACGCCCCCTCATCCCAGCCTGCGGGATCACCCCACTCCTGCCTCCTCCAGCAGCGATCCTGTGACCCCACTTCACTGCAGCCGCTATCCCCGCTAAGCAATAAGACACATGAATTATAACAAGCACCACCATTTTATATAAAAAAAAAAATTCCTATTTTTCTCCTCAAAATTTGGGGTGCATCTTATAATCCGGAGAGTCATATACGCCGAAAAATACGGTAAATAACTTAGAAAATCTAAAGAAATAAAATTGATGCAGAAAATACCAAAACAAAATTCCCCTTGCAGATGGTCACAAATATAAGCTCATAAGTATCTATATAGGATTAAGAGGATAGACAACATGAGGACCCCTGAAATACATAGAACACTATGTCTGGTGGATCACAATAGGAAAATGCGAGTGCATGGTAATAATATGTGGAAGGGAGCGAAAGGTGGTTTTAGTCAGAAGGTAAAGCTTATACTGACCCAAAAGGATAGGATAAATGAAGACAAATTCCAAGTGTTGGCAGCTAAATAAAATCTTCAAAGCTTTATTTCAAAACATTGAATTAAAACAGTGATCAAGGGCAGTTTATGCCTGAAACACGTCTGACGTTCTCTTATCTACCACCATGAAGTTTTAAGTAAAAGCTTTGAAGCTTTTTATTTAGTTGTCAACACATGGAATTTTTCTTGATATTTTACCGTCGGTCAGCGGTTTTCCTTGCAGCAGCAACGCCATATTGTGAATGGTGCGGATATTATTAAATAACATAGTGAGGCTTTAAACTTTTTTTTCTCATGGTAGGATAAATGCTGGAGCCATGTAAAGAACATTATTATTATTATTATGCTTATACAGCACTATCTTATTCCGCAGTGCTTTACATACATTATGATCACTGTCCCCAATGGGGCTCACAATCTAAATTCCCTATCAGTATGTCCTTGGAGTGTTGGAGGAAACCAGAGTACCTGGAGGAAACCCACGCAAACTCGGGGAGAACATACAAACTCCTTGCAGATGTTGTTCTTGGTGGGATTTGAACACCAATTTCCTGCGGATTCATTGCGGATTTTGTGCGGATTTGGCATGCGTTTTTACACCTGCGGATTCCTATAATGGAATGGGTAAATCCGCTGTGGAATCTGCACAAAGAATTGACATGCTGCGGAAAATAAACCGCTGCGTTTCCGTGCGGATTTTTCGCAACATGTGCACAGCGTTTTTTTTTTCCTATAGATTTACATTGTACTGTAAATCACTAGGAAATCTGCAGTGGATCCGCAGCGGCAAATCCACAGCAAATCCGCAACGTGTGCACATACCCTAAGGATCTCAGCTTCCAACTCTGAGGATACCACAGAAACAGCAATTACCTTGGGGACGATGGAGGTTCTAGAGCAGAAACTGAACCAAGACTGCATAATAGTGAGTTAAGGGTATGCCACACTAAACAGCGTCGCTAACGAGATCGCTAAAAAACGTCACTATTTAGCGATCTCGTTAGTGACGCCGGTGTGTGTGGCTTGTAGCAACGACGTGGCCCCTGCTGTGCCCCTGCTGTGATCTCGTTCATCGTTCACATCGTTCTGGACCCTATTTTTATCGTTGGCGTCCCGCTGGTGAGCATATCGCTGAGTGTGGCACCTTTTTGTGAGCGATGTGCGGTGTTTTTGTACAGCCAAAGTCGTTAAGGAGATCGCTAACCGCGATAGCGTCCTTAACGACATCGCTAAATTAGGCCGCTACTAGCGATATTATAACAATCACGCTAGCGATCTCATTAGTATGCGACGTTAACGAGATCGCTAGCGGGATTGTTTAGTGTGGCAGTACCTTAAGTCTTCATTCTTGGACCCTGACCTGAAGTGACAGAGAAATTGAATCAAGAGAAAAATAAGGACCATCTGGCTTGTCTAGTACTTAGCGGTTTAGCTGATTCAATATATGCTAAATTCTTATGGTCAGTGAAATAGGGGGAAGTTTTCTCACCAAAAATGTTAATAAAGGGGGGAGACTCCTACACCTCTATTGAGGTCCAATATTAACTGTTAACATCGAACTTGACTATTCATAATTAATATACGACTTAGCGATGCCTTAATGTTATCTGTTCCTTATGCTATATACTGAGACAAAATCATGTATCAATAAAGAATATTTATTACACACAGAAGTCGTCTACAGTCTATTACATACATACAGTTGAAACCAGAAGTTTACATACCCTATATAAAAAGACACATATTGTCACGAATATACCGACACACACGGTCTGGGGTTGCGCCTGCAAAAGTTAATCTACCGCCTCTCACTCAGTCCAGCATTCAACCTCTGTCCTAAGCTGCAATGGGAGCATAAATCACACCCCGACACAGACCACACCACCCCGCTCATACACGCTGCCACCACTCACCGAACACACGGGCGATGAGTCCCGGAAATATTACTACTATGTGCCAATCACCAGGAGCACACACTTCTAAGGCTATGGATTCTTTAGAGCAACAAGGTTCAGACTTATTAAAGTTTAAAGCTTTAATATAAAAGATACGGTGCTTACAATAAAAAGGATATAAAAATAGGAAATAACAAAGGACATACAAATATGCAAAACAGTATAAAATAACAGGGAGAAAGCTTACAGAAATATCAAACTTTGCATTCTGGTACTCTGTCCCAGAGGGAGGGGGGAATATGAGATGATCACATCAGCTTGGCTGCCCTCATATATGACACCGTTCTTTTGTGTGGAAGTCTAATTTATAGATATGACTTGGGGATCCAATTTCTAGACCAGCCTCTCATTATAATATTCTAATTGCTGGTTTGTGAGTGGACCATGCCATGCTACCAATGAATACATTATTTTCTCTCTGAACCTCTGGTGTAAACTTTCCCATAGATAGCTAGCATTGACATCTAACTTCAAAAGGGCCAGAAGGTGTGAAATGCTCCAATTCTATGTGCTCTCAGGAAGGCACCCTTGAGAGATTGGAGACTAGGAGACTGCCAGTCAGGCTAACATGAGGTCATGACCTTGTGGAGAGCTAAAGCCTAAAGGTACTGCCACACCTAGTGATCTCGTTAGCGATCTCAATAACGACGCAAGCTAATGAGATCGTTTGTGAGATCTCTTTTAGGTCGCTAGTAGCTGCCAAACAGGAGATCTCATAAACGACACATCAGCGGTCAGCGATCTCTTTAACGACTTTGGCGGTCGTTAGGATGTCATTAGCATGTACTGAGCGCTTCTGATTCATAGGAATTTCCAGCATCGCTCCTGCTCTCTGCGTCCTGCTAGCCTGCTTTGCAACTGCTGCGATCCTCTCTGTGACGCAAAAGAGAACTTTACAGATATTGCGATCCATTCTGTGACGCTAAACCCATATGCGTCACAAACGAGGTCGTTCGCAAAAGGTGCCAAACAGCGATATAGGCTCACCAGCGGGGACGCCAACGATCAAAAAACGGTCCAGAACTCTAGTGAACGATCAACGAGATCACAGCAGGGGCCACATAGTTGCTACATGCCCCACACAGCTAAGTCGCTAACGAGATTGCAAAATAGTGAAGTTTTAGTGATCTCGTTTGCGATCTCGTTTGCGATCTCGTTTAGTGTGGCATACCCTTGACAAACGTCACTTACTGCTGGTCATATATACATATTTCACTACACATATGCAAGATTTTCTCAATATTTTTTAAATCAAATATTGTTTTCATTATTAAAATACTTTTTTGTAACACAACAGTAAAAAAGCAACAACTCAGCCATGAAAGGGTCCCAGTCCCTCTATCCTCCCACAACATATCACCCTTTAAACCAGGGGTCTCAAACTCAATTTACCCGGGGCCGCTGGAGGTAGAATCTGGGTGAGGCTGGGCCGCATCAGGTTTTCCACAAGAAAAACGCTACTAGCAGTGTTTTTTTGTCTTATCGCAAGTGCCGCACATGTTTGCAAGTCCCATAGGGAATGAATGAGGCCGAATCCATGTGTGTGCCCATGTAGGTCTTTCAAAGACGGTGGTTTCCTACCACACTCAAAAGACATACAAATAGGATGTTTAGATTGTGAGCCCCAATGGGGACAGTGTTGATGATGTATGTAAAGTGCTGTGGAGTCAATAGTGCAATATCAATGAATAAATATTATTCTTAATATTATGTTACAATACCAGGATCTGAGGATTTTATGTTTCGAGGTCAAGAGCTCTCTGATGCAATGTTGCTGCCTGTCTCGCTGTCTTCCTCTTTTGACACTGCTGTGTGGTGGACAAGAAAACATTAACTGGTTAACAGCAAGAAGTTATTCCCCCAGCGCTCATTCCCCCCAGCTCTCATCCCCCCAGCGCTCATCCTCCCCAGCGCTCGTCCTCCTCAGCGCTCATTCTCCCCCAGCGCTCATCCTCCCCAGTGCTCATTCTCCCCCAGCGCTCATTCTCCCCCAGCGCTCATCCTCCCCAGCGCTCATTCTCCCCCCAGCGCTCATTCCCCCCAGCGCTCATCCTCCCCCAGCGCTCATCCTCCCCCAGTGCTCATCCTCCAACAGTGCTTATTCTCCCCAGCGCTCATTCTCCCCCAGCGCTTATTCTCCCAATGCTCATCCTCCCCAGCGTTCATTCCCCCCAGCGCTCATCCTCCCCAGCGCTCATTCTCCCCATCGCTCATTCCCCCAGCGCTCATCCTCCCCAGCGCTCATTCTCCCCAGCACTCATTCCCCCACGCTCATTCCCCCACGCTCTCCCCACGCTCATTCTCCCCAGCGCTCATCCTCCCCCAGCGCTCAGCCTCCCCAGCGCTCATTCTCATTCTCCCCCAGCGCTCATTCCTCCCCCAGCGCTCTTCCTTCCCAGCGCTCATCCTCCCCAGCCTCATTCAGCTCCCCCAGCGCTCATTCCCCCAGCGCTCATCCTCTCCCAGCGCTCATTCCCCCCACGCGCTCCTCCTCCCCAGCGCTCATTCTCCCCAGCACTCATTCCTCCCAGTGTTCATCCTCCCCAGCGCTCATTCCCCCCACGCTCATTCCCCCAGGCTCATCCTCCCCAGCGCTCATTCCCCCAGCGCTTATCCTCCCCACAGCGTTCATTCTCCCAGCGCTCATCCTCCCCCAGCGCTTATTCTCCCCAGCGCTCATTCTCCCCAGCGCTTCATTCCCCCAGCGCTCATCCTCCCCCAGTGCTCATCCTCCAACAGTGCTTATTCTCCCCAGCGCTCATTCTCCCCCAGCGCTTATTCTCCCAATGCTCATCCTCCCCAGCGTTCATTCCCCCAGCGCTCATCCTCCCCAGCGCTCATTCTCCCCAGCGCTCATTCCCCCAGCGCTCATCCTCCCCAGCGCTCATTCTCCCCAGTGCTCATTCTCCCCAGTGCTCATTCTCCCCAGCGCTCATCCTCCCCAGCGCTCAGCCTCCCCAGTGTTCATTCTCCTCCAGCGCTCATTCTTCCCAGCGCTCATTCTCCCCCAGCACTCATTCCCCCGGGCTTATCCTCCCCCAGCGTTCATTCCCCCCAGCGCTCATCCTCTCCCAGTGCTCATTCTCCCCCAGCGCTCATTCTCCCCAGCGCACATCCTTCCCCAGTGCACATCCTTCCCCCAGCGCTCATTCTCCCTCAGCGCTCATTCTCCCCCAGAGCTCATTCCCCCGGGGCTTATCCTCCCCAGCGTTCATTCCCCCCAGCACTCATCCTCTCCCCAGCGCTCATTCTCCCCCAGCACTTATTCTCCCAACGCTCATCCTCCCCCAGCGTTCATTCCCCCCAGTGCTCTTCCTCCCCAGCGTTCATTCTCCCCACCGCTCATTCCCCCAGCGCTCATTCTTCCCAGCGCTCATTCTCCCCAGCACTCATTCCCCCGGGGCTTATCCTCCCCCAGCGTTCATTCCCCCCAGCGCTCATCCTCTCCCAGTGCTCATTCTCCCCAGCGCTCATTCTCCCCAGCGCACATCCTTCCCCCAGTGCACATCCTTCCCCCAGCGCTCATTCTCCCTCAGCGCTCATTCTCCCCCAGAGCTCATTCCCCCGGGGCTTATCCTCCCCAGCGTTCATTCCCCCCAGCACTCATCCTCTCCCCAGCGCTCATTCTCACCCAGCACTTATTCTCCCAACGCTCATCCTCCCCAGCGTTCATTCCCCCCAGTGCTCTTCCTCCCCAGCATTCATTCTCCCCACCGCTCATTCCCCCAGCGCTCATCCTCCCCAGCGCTCATTCTCCCAGTGCTAATTCTCCCCAGCGCTCATTCTCCCCAGCGCTCATCCTCCCCAGTGCTCAGCCTCCCCAGTGCTCATTCTCCCCCAGCGCTCATCCTCCCCCAGTGCTCATTCTTCCCAGCGCTCATTCTCCCCCAGCGCTCATTCCCCCGGGGCTTATCCTCCCCCAGCGTTTATTCCCCCCAACGCTCATCCTCTCCCAGTGCTCATTCTCCCCCAGCGCTCATTCTCCCCAGTGCACATCCTTCCCCCAGCGCTCATTCTCCCTCAGCGCTCATTCTCCCCCAGCGCTCATTCCCCCGGGGCTTATCCTCCCCCAGCGTTCATTCCCCCCAGCGCTCATCCTCCCCCAACGCTCATCCTCCCCCAGTGCTCATTCTCCCCAGCGCTCATTCCCCCAGCGCTCATTCCCCCAGCGCTCATCCTCCCCCAGCGCTCATTCTCCCCCAGCGCTCATTCTCCCCAACGCTCATCCTCCCCCAGCGCTCATCCTCCCCAGCGCTCATCCTCCCCAGCGCTCATCTTCCCCAGCGCTCATCCTCCCCAGCACTCATTCTCCCCAATGCTCAATCTCCCCAGCCCTCATTCTCCACAGCGCTCATTCTCCACAGCACTCATCCTCCCCAGCGCTCATCCTCCCCCAGCGATCATCATCCCCATCGCTCATCCTCCCCAGCGCTCATCCTCCCCCAGCGCTCATCCTCCCCAGCGCTCATTCTTCCCCAGCGCTCATTCTCCCCAGTGCTCAATCTCCCCAGCCCTCATTCTCCACAGCGCTCATTCTCCACAGCACTCATCCTCCCCAGCGCTCATCCTCCCCCAGCGATCATCATCCCCAGCGCTCATCCTCCCCAGCGCTCATCCTCCCCAGCGCTCATCCTCCCCAGCGCTCATCCTCCCCAGCGCTCATTCTTCCCCAGCGCTCATTCTCCCCAGTGCTCAATCTCCCCAGCCCTCATTCTCCACAGTGCTCATTCTCCACAGCACTCATCCTCCCCAGCGCTCATCCTACTCAGCTCTCATTCTCCCCCAGCGCTCATTCTCCCCAACGCTCATCCTCCCCAGCGCTCATTCTCCCCAGCGCTCATTCCCCCAGCGCTCATTCTCCCCAGAACTCATTCTCCCCAGCGCTCATTCTCCGCCAGCGCTCATTCTCCCCCAGCGCTCATTCCCCAGCGCTCATCCTCCCCAGCGCTCATTCTCCCCAGCGCTCATTCCCCCAGTGCTCATTCTCCCCAGCGCTCATTCTCCCCCTGCGCTCATTCCCCCAGCGCTCATCCTCCACCAGTGCTCATTTTCCCCAGCGCTCATCCTCCCCCAGTGCTCATTCCCACAAGCGCTCATTCTTCCCCTGGCCTGGCTCATTCCCTCCGCCCCTCATTCTTCCCCTGGCCTGGCTCATTCCCCACCGCTCATTCTTCCCCTGGCCTGGCTCATTCCCCACTGCCCCACCACTCATTCTTCCCCTGGCCTGGCTCATTTACCACCACCCATTCTGAACCCGGCGCACCTGAATCTGTGGCGCGGTCCGGTCCCTGCTCGGCTGCTCCTGCTGCATGTGTTGTGAGTGTGACTCATACGTCTTGCCTGCTGACAGCAGACTGCTGTGACTGTCTAGCCATCATTATACTCACCTCCTCCTGCTGCAGCTCCGATGGTCCAGCGCTGACATCTTCTTCCTGTACGAGCTCGCGGTCACACGTCACGTGGTACTGCTCATTAAGCTCATGAATATGGGGCCACGCCTATGAGAGTGGAGTGGCGTCCATATTCATGACCTTAATGAGCGGTACTACGTGTGACTGGGATTTCACATGCGAGACTCGGCCGTGTTTCTCGCATGTGTGATCCCGGCCGAAGTGAGGGCCGTAAACTATTGTCCCGGGGCCCATGAAGTGAGTGCCTCAAACTATTGTCCCAAGGGCCGCAGTTAGCCCGCGGCCGCGAGTTTGAGACCCCTGCTTTAAACATAACATTTTGAGATAAATGTTTCACAGTTCTGTCCACAGCAGATTAGAAGTCTCACAATATGAATAATCACAATTTTAACAGTGTTAATGGGGAATCTAGATCTTAGTTTGGCATAGTTATATACTGTACGTGTCTAAAGCTGCCCAATGTGGAATATAGAACCTATCATGTCTTTAAATTGAATCTATGCATAAATCAAAACAGACCTAGTTGAAATCTTTGCACTTCTCTAGATGCTAGGCCGGAGCCGTCAATCCACGGAGCCCATATTTTTTCAAATTTGTAGATGGCCTTCCTTTTCAAATATATACTTTTTTCCAAATTTAATAACCAATTAATCTTTTTTTTTTTATAAATTCTGTTACTGTAGGCGCCTACTCTGATAACTCCCCAGGCAAGCATTCATAGCGTACCATAGTGAATTCTGCACCACAGAGCCATTATTTTCTATAAAATAGTTTTGAAGAGCTGATGTGATCAAGTTTGTTTCTGTAATTTGCAACCAAAAGGAATTCATGGACCACCTAGTAAGGGTAGCATTCAGTCTGGGCAGGAGACAGCGACTCCGCGTCAGAGGTGAGTGATCTGACAATACTCTGGTTAAGTATTCCACCTTTTCCACTAAAGGGAGAATGTGTTCTGTTCCCAGTGCTAAGTCTATGTGTGAGAGTGTATTACGGTATGTGATTTAGAGTAGCAGGAGAACTGTTGTGTTTTGGGATATTTAAGATGCCATTTATCAGTCAAGGGTAACTCTAACAGGGGCTCCCCAAACTTGGCTATGGGGGTGCCCTCTGTAGCTGTGTCTGATCTGAATCTATCCCAGTATGTGTGTACAATATTGTTAAAATCTCCCATGTACAGTATAGAATAACGGACTGGGTGGTGGAACCACTGTGCCAAAGCCCAAGGAACACCTGGAGGGGCGTGACTAGGAGCCTCACCCAATCTGACCACTGACATGCAGCAGCTAACAACACTGAGGTCCGTGGAGGGACAAGGGAGATGATCCAGGTGCTACTCCAAGACTGAACTTGGGTAGATGGCAGCTGACCCCTAGGAACTGGTCGCTGGGATGGCCCAGGGCAATGTCCAACAGATGCAGACAGGCAGAGATGACAGGACAGTCTGACAGAGAGATGGGCACTGATGGGTGCAGCTGGCTCGGCTGCCGTTGAGGTGAGCATTGGTGGGTGCAGCCGGTTCGGCTGCCATTGAGGTGAACACTGGCGGGTGCAGCTGGCTCAGCTGCTGTTGAGGAAAAAACTGGCGGGTGCAGTAGACAAGATACAAGTACTGGGACCTGAGAACTGACAAGTGTGTTAGGAACAAACTCACAACATTGCACAGGCACCTCCATGTTGGAGGAGGCGCTTTAAATAGTAAAAGACCTTCAGCTATTGGCTTTTGAGGAACACGCGCGGCTCCTTTAAGAAAGAGGAAGTGTGCGTGTGCTCTAAGCACAGTGCCTGGAGACCTGCTAGGAGTCCATGCACCTCGGGCAGCAGCAGACCCGAAAGGAGCAGGACAGGAGCCTCAGAGGTGAGAATGCTGGTAGGGAGAGAGGGACTGCAGGCAGAGATGTGCGCGCTACACATAGCACATGGACCCCGGGTACTATGTCTGTAAGCGATGCAATCGCCTTCATAATGGTATTATAGGAATGTGGGATGTAGACTGCCACAAGTAGGATTTCTTTTGCAAATGTTCTACAATTAGTGTCAATGAATCTTCCCTCCCCATCCACCTTAGTGGATATCGATTCAAAAGGGACAGACCCATGTACTAAATTACTGACACCCCTCGAGTAACTTGAAAAGGTAGAATGAAGGCTGTGACATCCATGAATGCTTCAGGGTCACTATTTTATTTTTTTTCTAGATGTATTTCCTGCAAGGATATCACTGCTGGTGAATTTCACTGTATATATTCCATGACAGCCGCCCTCTTTAAGGGGTCTCCCAAACCTTTTACATTCCAAGAGAGGAATTTCACTTGGTTAGCCACTAGAATATGGCACATAGGGGATAGACAGGATATGTATGGCAAGCGTTATCATGGCTAATGTAAGGCTATGTTAATAACCCATTTTACATGCAAGATTACTGTCATCCATACGAGTAGCAGAATTGAGCAGCACATTCTATAAACATTCAACTTAAAAAACATATAAACAGAAAAATACAGATCCAGCCAGAAAAACCAGATGGATGAAAAAGAGAGAAAAATAAACATTTCTTGGGATCCTGACATTATAGGATAATAGACAACATATCCATTTTCCACTGGGCCGCGGGTTACTCAATAAGAAATATGACTCCAACAGTCAATCAGATATTTCCTGATGGCACGTGACTTAAGTTAAACTTTTTCATTCAGCGTTGCGGATCCTTGCGAAGTCGCTGTTCATTTAGATCAAGCCAGCGGAATGCTTAGTTTTTCTCAATATCTGACATGAAATCAGAATAAACCTTTCCCGTTTTAGGTCAATTAGGATTACCATAATTATTAATATTTGCCAAATGCCAGAATAATGAGAAAGAGAATGATTTAAGGCATTTTTATTACTTAGTGAAGAAGGAAACGTGTTAGATTTGTGGTCCTTTCCACCTACCATACTTTACTTCGTCACCATCACGTGACCAAAGACGTCACGGGGTCCTGTAAGTACCGAAGTCTCAACGCAGGTACCACCGGACTCTATGCAATGAGCGCTTGCCACCGGCTGGGGCTGCTCTCCTATCTTCATTCACTCTGCAGCACTGCAGCCTGCAACTCCATCATCCTGTTACTCCATCTGAGGAACCAGCACTCAAGATTCTACAAGGATTCCTGTGAAGACAATTATACTCTCATATTGATACAAGGTAATCCAGCCTATATCTAATTATCAGCATATTTTGGCTTAAGGCCCCGTTACACATAGCGAGATCGCTGAAACGTCACCGATTTTGTGACGTAGCAGCGACCTAGCCAGCGATCTTGCTTAGTGTGACACTCAGCGACGATCAACTCCCCTGCTGGGAGTCGCTGATCGTCGCTGAATGTCCTGGACCATTTTTTGATCGCTGGTCTCCCGCTGGCCAGCGTGCATCGCTACGTGTGACAGGCGGGAGACCAGCGATAAGCGAGCTGGAGCTGGTAACCAAGGTAAACATCGGGTTTCCAGGCGCCGGGTGGCGCCTGGAAACCCGATGTGTACGTTAGATACCTGCGCACTTGTGCAGGGGAGCTGGTAACCAACGTACACAGAGGGCGCCTGGAAACCCGATGTGTACCTTGGTTACCAGCTCCCTGCACAAGCGCGCTGGTATCTAAGGTACACTTGCGGGTAACTAAGCGACGTGCGTCGCTTTTTGGCCACATAGTCGCTGTCCTGATCGCTGCCTGAGCTGCCTGTTTGGCAGCTCAGCAGCGATCATGTAGCGACACACCAACGATCCTGACACGTGCATATCGTTGTCGGGATCGCTGGTGTGTCGCTATGTGTAACGGGACCCTTATAGTTACCATTGCCAAACCTGCCTCCTCCCTTTTCCTTGTACTTGACATTGTCATACTGGTTATCAATCCTTTCCCCCTTCCCCCTTTTTTCAGGCTCTTTGTCTCCTGCAAATTGAATCATAGCGCAAATAATCACTATTTCATATTTAGTTTCTCCTCGACCTATGTGGTTATTGGTCCTGTTTGCAATTGGTTCATTGTGTATATACAAGCGCCGCTATCTAGATACACTTATTAAGTATATAGTTATACCCAAGCTGTCAATTATAAATATTTATGTATGTGTATATAATATATACATATATTGGTGCTACAACACTAATACAGCAATAGCAAAACAATACCACACATTCAAATCCACGATTACCTAATAATATTTTCCACCCACATTACCTAATCACACACATCCAATATCAGCCCTCTCGTCTAACATTAACTAACTGTCCCTTTGTAATATTAAATTAGTGTGAAGTGGGTACCATCAGACTAAATACAAATATTAGTATTATGCATGGGATCACCAGATGCATGTAAAACACATCATAGCACACAAAGAGAAACGTACATGCATAAAAAAACAGGATCACCACAATATTAGAAAAATACAAAAAAAGTTTTTATTTCCAAATCAGAAAAGCCACACAAATTTAAAAACATCTAAAAAATTCCAAAGGATAGAGCATGTACATTTGATCCAATATTCAGAATATCATATTCAAAAGCAGACCCATTGGCTATACAAATAGCTATACAATGCCAAATACATATAACATAATATCACAAAAAGAGTAGAATACTCATGCTGCTATCATATCATCATGCAAAGGAATGTTGCTTGCATATGTTATGATCTGCTACAAGCACTAAGGAAAGAAGGGAGACCTGTCCCTACAACAGAACTAAGCTGGATCCCTACGATGTAACGGGGAACCTGATCCTGCGATCAGACCCGCTAAAGTCCTCAGCTAGTCTGAACGAAGACCTATAGATGTGAGGGAGGGATCCCTACAAGCACTAGGGACTGGGAGAAAAAATGGACACCTCCTAACAGAAGTTGTAACAGCAAAAGGCAAAACAAAGAACATAGAACATAGAGGTCAAAAGACCAAGCAAAAACTGTCTGAGTTAGGTAACAAAACACCTGGCTAGCTTAAGAGTATAAGTTACAATGAAGTCCAGCAAAGCCAGAAGGGTGGAGCTGGATTAAATAGGCCACAAAGGTCATGTGACCAGCAAGATAAAAAAAAAACTAACAGGAGAGTTCTAACAGTATCCCCCTTCTAAGAGGATCCTCAGGATCCCTTAGAACCAGGCTTATCCAGAAACCTCTTGTGAAACGCTCTGACAAGTCTGGACGCAGAAACATCATCCGCCCTCACCCATGAGTTATCCTCGGGTCCGAAACCGTTCCAAGCGAAGAGATACTGCAAACTCCCTCTATACCGTCTAGAATTTAGGATGCGAGAAATTCATATTCCCCGTCCTCCACCACCGGGGGAACAGTGGCAGCAGAGTCTCCATCCGACACATCAGCTCTTTTCAACAGAGAAACATGAAATACCGGATTAATCTTCCACTAGATAGGAACCTCCAACCTAACAGCAGATTGGTTAACAACCTGAAGCACCTTAAAGGGCCCTACAAACTTAGTGTTAGAACCCTCTTGTTAGGTTTTTTTCAGTTTGCTGGTCACATGACCTTTTTTCCCTATTTAGTCTGGCTCCGCCCTTCTGGCTTTGCTGGACTTCATTGTATTATCTACTCCTAAGCTAGCCGGGTGCTTAGGTGCCTTACTCAGTCAGTTTTGCTTGTTCTTAGGATCTCTAAGTAATTTGTTTTCTGTTTTATTTTCCCTGCTACAATTTCTGTTAGGAGGTGTCCACCTTTTCTCCCAGTCCCTAGATCTTGTAGGGATTCCTCCCTCGCAACTATAGGTCTTCGTTCAGACTAGCTGAGGACTTTAGCGGTCTGGTCGCAGGATCAGGTTCCCCGTTACATCGTAGGGATCCAGCTTAATTATATTGTAGGGACAGAATTCCCATCTTTCCTCAGTGCTTGTAGCAGATCATAACAGTAAGTCCAGCCCAAAAAAAAAAAAAGAAAAGATCTCTAAGGAAAGATTTTCTGTTTCCATCATTGGTGTCGGTTCAGGATTTGGCTCAACGCCTGCAGGTGACTTTCTCTAGGAGGTGCTGAGATCCAGCAACACGTGAGTAGTTGTTCTAGGAGCACATTTTCGTGGAGCCAAAGGTACGTTTGCTCTGATTTATTTTTTTGGTGAACAACAAGATTTTTTTTCTTTTAAAAATGCTTGCTTGTTGTATTTCCGTTTGAGACCCAGATCCTCTGGTGATGAATCACAGCGCATAGGGTTCATAATGTCACTTTTGCGCAAAGAACCTCAGGACTGGGCCTTTTCTCTGCAGCCTAGTGATCCATGCTTTAGATCAGTGGATAGTTTTTTTTCTGCTTTGGGGTTATTGTATGACGATCCTGATCGTGTCTCATCAGCTGAGACAGAGTTGAGACGTTTGAGACAGGGATCAGGTAATGTGGAAAGATATTGTACTCACTTCCGAAGGTGGTCCACTGGGTCATTTTGAGAATCTGGTCATGCCTTTTGGGCTTTCCAGTGCTCCGGCATTTTTTCAGAATCTTATTAATGACATCCTTAGACCTTTGATCGGCAGAAGTGTGGTCGTGTATTTGGATGACATTTTGATTTATTCACTGGATCTGGAGTCTCATTGGAGGAGTGTGCGTGTAAGGTTCTATGTATATATTCCTGAAACTCAGTTTGTTCGTCAGCCATTTTACTTTCTGTCTTGCTGCAGCTATCTTGCCCTCAGTCAAAATGGAGTTTCCAGCTTGCATGTTCCCTGCCCTGATTCTCTCCTTTGCTTCTTAAGCAGCCACAGCTGAGCAATCAGTGCTTCAGAATCTAGCCTGCAGTGAACCTGTGACTTGACTCCTGTAAGCCTTGGACCTTGTACTCCAGCTATTCCTACTGAGGAACTCTGAAGCACTTGTGGACTCTGAACCCTGCACTTTGAAAGACCCACGTTTGCATGGACTTACGGTAACAGAGAAGAAGATCCTGAATCTGTATTGGAGAGTGATTGCTGAGCTTGGATTACTCTGGCCTGCTGTGTCTCCTGTTTCTGTGTCCGCAAACTGTGTGACTATTTCTGCCAACTTGTATGAAGTAATACAGGACTTTTCTATATCAAACCTGTGACTCCTGTGTTTTCATCGCACCCAAGCACAAGACGCTATATGAACTGTACTACATACATTACAAGATTCTGAAGCCTAAACGTTAGTGTCTGCTGGGTCTGGAAGGCTGTGTCTGCTGTACTGTGGATATCAGACGTCCGGTTGTACTTTCTGTTATGACAGTGGTTGTGACTTCTCACAACCATTCCAGGTGAGCAATTCCCTTAAGTTTTTTCTTTTTGCAGTGTTACCACAGGTAAACACTATTGTTTTTTTTTTTTTTTTTTCCTTTCTTTTCTCTTTTTTGTCTGCTGTAACTCTGGATATCAGATGTCTGGTTGAAACTTTCTGTGATGATAGTGGTTGTGACTTCTCACAACCATTCCAGGTGAGCAGTTCCCTTAATTTTTTTTTCTCTCTGCAGTGTTGCCACAGGTGAACACTATTGTTTTTTTTCTCTCCTCTTCTTCCAGTAATCCTGTCTTAAAAGATCTGGAAAATGGAGGCCCGCATAAAGGAACTTTGCGGAGTGACTGATAATATCCTTGCAGATTTGCAGAATATAAAGACCCGTTTTACAAATCTACAGGACCTCAATAATCACAATTTGCAAGTGGTTGGACAGACTACCCAGGATTTGCGAGCCAGGATTGAGGTTCTAGAGGGGCGAGTCCAGGCTCCTGCCGTAGCCCCGAGTGCTGGGATTCCCAAGTTGCCCCCTTTTCGTTTTGGCGGTGAACGTGAGAAATTCAGGGGATTTATTAATCAATGCAATCTTTTTTTTCTGCACATGCTTCACAATTTCCCACTGAACGATCTAAGGTGCTTACTATAATTATGTTGCTTACCAACAAGGCTTTGATGTGGGCAAACCCTCTGATTGAGACTGAGGATGATTGTTTGAATCACCTTGATGATTTTATTTCAGCCATGGGGCAGGTGTTTGATGACCCAATCGAGGTGCAACAGCTGAAGCAGCCATGTTAGCTTTGCGCCAAGGTAAGCACTCGGTAGCTGAATATGCCTTGGATTTCAGGAGATGGGCCCTTGATACCACCTGGGACAGTTCCGCCAAAAAATCTATTTTTCGAAAGGGGTTATCTCCACTGATTAAGGATGAACTTGCTCGTGCCGACCCTCCACTGCGTTAGGTGACTTTATTAACTACTGCATCCGTATTGATACTCGTCTGACTGAACGCAGGCAAGAGAGATGGTTCGAAAGCAATCGTACTAACCTTTTCCTACCTTCCTCTCCAGCTAAGGAACCTTTGAGTAGGATTACACGGGAACCTGAATCTGAACCCATGCAGGTAGACTCTTTACAACGACGGGTTAGTGATGCACGCAAGGAACATCGTTTTAAGGAGAATCTATGTTTCTATTGTGGTAAGTCAGGGCACTTCATTATAAACTGCCCCAGCCGTTCTCGTAAGACTACTGCAGCACTCATTCATTATGAGTGTTGCGAGAGGGGATCTGTCAGGTCCGAGCCTCAGGCTCCAGAGAGATCTGCAGCAACAGATCTTGATTTCTCGACTTAAACTCCGTTACCTCTGAGGACGTTGACTGTGTAAACGCTGCCATTTTTCAAGTTTCCTCAGCGGTGTCCCAGCTGAGTTGTAAGAAAAACAATTCTCATTGCTTTCTTTCCATCAAACTCGGTTGACTCAGCTTGGGTGTCTAGCTCTGCTATGATCGACTCAGGGGCAAGTGGAAATTTTATGATGTCTCCTTGCTCTGAAACAGGGAATACGTTCAGTGAAGAAGGCTACTCCAGTACAGATGGAAACTGTGGATGGCTCCTGCTGACCTCTGACCAGTGGATCAGGAAACAGAGCCTTTGAGGTTCTTATGGGTAAAGATCATCAAGAGAAACTGTCCTTGATGCTTATCTCTTCTCCCCACTTTCCCATTATTCTAGGGCTACCATGGCTGCAGGCTCAGAATCCTACCATTAACTGGGAGACCAAGGAATTACACTTTCCAGAGAAACAGATGAGTCCAAAAGTTCAGCTTGCTCTGTTCCTAAAGGAATCATGTCAATCCTGAACTACCGCTGTATACCAGGACTATGTGATTTATGTGACAAGAAGAACGCTGACCAGCTTCCTCCTCACCGTCCATATGATTGTCCAATTGAATTATTGCCTGGAGCAGAGATACCTTTTGGTAAGATCTACCCCCTGGCGGGGCCCGAGCTAAAGCTTTAAAGGATTACATAGATGAAAATCTAGCCAAGGGCTTCATACGCCCCTCTTCATCTCCTGCAGGTGCACCCATCTTCTTTGTAAAGAAGAAAGATGGATCTCTGAGACCATGCGTAGACTATAGGGAACTCAATAAGGTTACTATTAGAAACCGTTATCCATTGCCTTTAATCCCTGAGTTATTGGAGAGAGTGCGACATGCCAAAATTTTTTCTAAACTAGATCTTCGTGGGGCCTATAATTTAGTCCGTATTAGACCTGGGGATGAATGGAAGACTGCATTCAGGTCACGCTATGGACACTTTGAATATCTAGTTATGCCTTTTGGTCTGAGTACCGCCCCAGCCACTTTCCAACACTTGGTGAATGACATCTTCAGGGATCTCCTAGATACATTCGTGGTAATTTATTTGGATGATATTCTAATTTTTTCTAACTCCACAGAGGAACATCATGGACATGTGAGAATGGTCTTGGAACGTCTAAGACAAAATCATCTTTACATCAAACTTGAAAAGTGTGAATTCCATAGGACCGAAATTCAATTTCTGGGGTATGTACTGTCTACACAAGGAATTAGTATGGATGGAAGCAAAACCCAAGCCATCAAGGATTGGCCAAGTCCTAGAAATGTGAAGGAGGTACAGCGCTTCATCGGGTTTGCCAACTTCTATAGACATTTCATTAGAAATTTCTCTGAGGTAGTGTCACCTATCACTCAACTTACCCGGAAAGAGTCTAGGTTTTCCTGGACTCCCCAAGCCCAGGAAGCATTTTCCCGTCTAAAAGATAAATTTACCACTGCACCTATCCTAGTACATCCCAACCCCGAGCTTGCCTTCATAATAGAGGTGGATGCTTCAGACTGTGCCGTTGGAGCTATACTCTCTCAGAGAACAGGTGAGAAGAATATCTTGCATCCCTGTGCCTTCTTTTCCCAGCAGTTGTCTTCGGCTGAGAGGAACTACGATGTGGGCAATAGAGAGTTGTTGGCCATTATTGCCGCCTTCAAAGAATGGAGACACCTTCTTCAGGGAGCTGCACAGCAAATAGTCGTCCTGACAGACCATCGTAACCTTGAGTTTATCAGGTCGGCTAAGTGCCTGACTCCTCGCCAGGCTCGCTGGAATCTTTTCTTAAACCAATTTAATTTTATCATCTCTTATAGACCAGGATCGCGCAATGGAAAGGCTGATGCACTCTCTAGGATTTACTCAGCAGAGACACGTCCAATTACTCCTCCTAAGACTATTCTTCCTGACTCTAGATTCCTAGGAGTAATTCATAATCAAGACCTACTTAAGGACATCAAGGAAGCATACCATGCGGATTCCTTTTTGGCACAACCCCCAAGGGACGTAAGTCTTGTCTTTAAGAATGGTGTGTGGATTCAGGGACAACGTCTGTATATTCCTGAAACAGTCAGATTAAGAGTATTGCAACTCATTCACGATTCCAAGATAGCTGGGCATAGAGGAATTCTAAAGACACAGGAATTTCTTTCTCGTTTCTTTTGGTGGCCCACTTGCAGGAAGGATGTTTTGAATTATGTCACTTCATGTGAGGTCTGTGCAAGATGCAAAACACCTCGCTCCTCACCAACTGGTCTGTTACAGCCTCTTCCCACCCCGTCCCGCCCGTGGGGATCCATTTCTATGGACTTCATTGTGGAGTTACCAACCTCTCAGGGGAAGAACACCATTTTAGTGGTGGTTGACCGTCTAACAAAGGCAGCTCATTTTATCCCTTGTGTCGGCTTACCCACTGCAAAACAGACATCAGATTTGATGATTAAAGATGTGTTTCGCTTACATGGAGTACCGGATGAGGTTATTTCGGATCGAGGGGTGCAATTCACTTCTAGGTTTTGGCAAAATTTCTGTGCAGCATTGGACATTAAAGTAAACCTTTCTTCTGCTTTTCATCCCCAGACTAATGGACAGACCGAACGAACCAATCAAACCCTGGAGCAGTATCTCCGCTGCTTTATCTGCCACCTACAGGATGATTGGGTGGATCTACTTCCATTAGCTGAGTTCTCGTATAACAACTCTCAGAGTGCCTCCACTAAACAGTCTCCTTTTTACTCTAATCTAGGTTATCATCCTAACATTCTACCACGATTTCCCATAGAAACACCTTTACCAGCAGTGGCTGAAAGAATTACGTCTTTACAGAAGAATATGGATCTTCTAAAGGAAAATCTGGAATCGGCTCAAGAAAGGTACAAGAAAGCAGCAGATGAATTTCGTAAACCTGCACCAGCTTTCAAGGTAGGAGACTTGGTCTGGCTGTCAACCAGAAATCTTAAGTTAAGGATTCCATCGTCTAAGTTGGGACATAAGTACATTGGACCCTATAAAATCAGTAAAATTATAAGTGCCGTTGCTTGTCGTCTTCAACTGCCCAGAACTATGAGAATCCACCCTGTCTTTCATGTATCCCTACTAAAGGCTGCGACACCCAATACGTTTCCTGGACGTTCCTCTCCTTGCCCTGACCCAGTGCTAGTCGTGGTCAGGAAGAATTTGTGGTGGAAAGGATTTTAGATTCCAGGTTGTATAGAAATCAGTTACAATATCTGATTAAATGGCAGGGCTACCCAGTGGAGGACAACTCATGGGAACCGGTCAATAACGTTAATGCTCCTCGCTTGCTCCGTCAGTTTCATCAGAGGTACCCACACAAGCCTGGTCTGAGGTCATCCGGAGGTTGTCCTTAAGGGGGGAGTAATGTAAGGTTCTATGTATATATTCCTGAAACTCAGTTTGTTCGTCAGCCATTTTACTTTCTGTCTTGCTGCAGCTATCTTGCCCTCAGTCAAAATGGAGTTTCCAGCTTGCATGTTCCTGCCCTGATTCTCTCCTTTGCTTCTTAAGCAGCCACAGCTGAGCAATCAGTGCTTCAGAATCTAGCCTGCAGTGAACCTGTGACTTGACTCCTGTAAGCCTTGGACCTTGTACTCCAGCTATTCCTACTGAGGAACTCTGAAGCACTTGTGGACTCTGAACCCTGCTCTTTGAAAGACCCACGTTTGCATGGACTTACGGTAACAGAGAAGAAGATCCTGAATCTGTATTGGAGAGTGATTGCTGAGCTTGGATTACTCTGGCCTGCTGTGTCTCCTGTTTCTGTGTCTGCAAACTGTGTGACTATTTCTGCCAACTTGTATGAAGTAATACAGGACTTTTCTATATCAAACCTGTGACTCCTGTGTTTTCATCGCACCCAAGCACAAGACGCTATATGAACTGTACTACATACATTACAGTGCGTGAAGTATTACAGTTACTGAGTGATTCACTTTTTGCCAAGCTAGAAAAATGTGAGTTCGCTGTACAGAGACTTAGTTTTTTGGGCTACATTGTCTCCAGTGAAGGTTTTGAGATGGACCCGGTGAAAGTGCAAGTTGTGCAGGATTGTCCTAGACCTATTGGTGTGAAATCAATACAGAGGTTTTTGGGGTTTGCCAATTATTATAGAAAATTCATTAAAATTTTTTCTGTGATTGCCAAACTTCTGACCGATCTCACCAGGAAAGGTGCTGATGCGGCTCAGTGGACTACTGAGGCCATTGAGGCTTTTGTGTTGCTAAAGGAGAAGTTCAGCCCTGCTCCCATCCTTACGCAGCCTGATGTGACTAAACCATTTTTTGTTGAGGTTGATGCTTCTTCTGTGGGGGTCGGCGCGGTGTTGTCTCAGGAAAAGATGGATGGAGTACATCCCTGTGCTTTTTTTTCAAAGAAATTTTCTGAGTCTGAACTAAATTATGATATCGGGAATTGTTGGCAATTAAACTCGCATTTGAACACTGGCGTCATTTTTTGGAGGGAGCGGAATTTCCCGTTCAAGTCTTCACCGATCATAAAAATCTGATCTACCTTGATGCTGCCAAACGCTTGAATGCCCGTCAGGCTAGGTGGGCACTGTTTTTCTCACGGTTTAATTTTACCGTTACTTACATCCCAGGTACTAAAAATGTTAAAGCTGATGCTTTGTCTCGCAGCTTTTCTCCTATGGTGGGTACTGAGGAGGAGGAAAACATTTTGCAAGAGGGGTTGTTATTGCTGTTTTGGACTCTGTGTTGGAAGATGAGATTCTTAAAGCACAGGAGAATGCCCCATCTAACACGCCGCATGGGAGGTTGTTTGTGCCTGGTACCCTGAGGAGAGATTTGTTTGTTGAATGTCATGACTCTCGGTTGGCAGGTCATCCTGGAATCTCTGAGACCAAGAGACTTGTGGGTCGCAGCTTTTGGTGGCCTGGATGGCAGAAGGAAGTCATTAAGTGGGTGCGTCAATGCACGGTGTGTGCTAGATCTAAGTCTTCTCATACTCCTGCTGCGGGGTTGCTTTGCCCTCTGGAGGTCCTAGTGCACCTTGGACACATTTGGCTATGGACTTTATTACTGACCTTCCCCCCTCTGAGGGTTTCACTGTCATCTGGGTGGTCGTGGACCGTTTTAGCAAGATGTGTCACTTGGTTCCTTTCATCAAACTGCCCTACGCTAAGACTCTCGCTAAGGCCTTTGTCAAGGAAATTGTCAGACTACATGGCGTTCCTACTGACATTGTTTCCGATAGGGGACCTCAGTTTGTGGCTCGTTTTTGGCGCGCTTTTTGTGACAGGTTGGGAGTTCATTTGTCGTTTTCATCCGGATATCATCCTGAGTCTAATGGCCAGACAGAAAGGAAAAACCAGGATGTTGAGCAGTTTGTTGTGAATAGGCTGGAAATGAGTTCTGAGCAGAAGCTCCCTCTGGTGGTTACAAACGGTACTGGACTGTCCAGTGAAGATTGTGAGGATTGGGAATCAGGTGTTACTGACTGGTCTTATATAAGGGAGTCGCCTTCCCATCAGGGTTGCCGGTGATCAATTGTTCTGTCTCAATCCTTGATTCCTGTTTCCTTGGTAGCCTGCTGTGTCGTGTCTGAATCTCCTGCTTACAGATAAGACATTTTCTTCTTTTTGTTTTTGTGCTTTATTTTTGCATTTTGTCCTGCACTTCTGTGGGGGCCTTCAGGGTCCCCTCTGGGGGCTTTTGCCCTCTCAGTTCAGTTCAGCCACTGATGTTTGTACATTTGCTTTTTCCAGTTTTTTCAGTGGCTGCTGTTTTGATTTTGGTTACACCAGAGAACTAATTTAGGTGGTAGAGGTCGTGTGATCTCAGGTGTTTTTGAAATTAGTAGAGTTGGTGCTTTTCAGGGTTTTTTGGGATTGCAGTAAGTGCCCTTCCTATCCTTTTCTATTTAGTAAGTTTGGGCCCCAACGTTTGCTCATACTATTTTCTGTCTGTGTCAGTATTTCTTCTTGTCTAACCGCCATTACATGTTTGGGGGCTTTCTATGTTCTTTGGGGATCTGCTCCGGGGCAGATAGCTTTCCTCTTTCTATCTTTAGGTGTAGTTAGTTTCTCAGGCTGTGACAAGGCGTTTAGGACCAACGTAGGAACGCTCCACGGCTGCCTCTAGTTGTGGTGGTTAGTCAGGGTACTGCAATCTCATAGTTTCCAACTGCTCTGGTGTATTGCCTTTTTTATCTGTACTCCTCAGCTACCGAAACATAACAGTATCACCGGCCTAACAAATTGAAAATTATATTGTACTCACAGAAGGAAAAAAAAAAATATTGTTAAAGAAAAAAGTTGTCAGAGATTTTTTTTTTTTTTTCCCTCTGTATCTCTGGGTGCTGGGGAGGATTTTTTTTTCTCTCAATGGAGTTTGCACAGTTGTCTGGCCGTGTGGATCAGCTTGCCACTGAGGTTCGGAGTATTGCTACCTATCTTGCTGGGTTGCCTGTTGTGGAACCTAGGATTCCCATGCCAGATTTGTTTTTAGGGGATCGAGCTAAGTTTCTGAATTTCAAAAATAACTGTAAATTGTTTTTTGCCTTAAAATCTAAGTCCTCAGGGAACGCAGCGCAGCAGGTTCAAATTGTCATCTCTCTCCTGCGCGGCGATCCTCAGGATTGGGCTTTTTCCCTGACAACTGGGGATCCTGTTTTGACTGATGTTGATGCATTTTTTCAGGCTTTGGGGTTATTGTACGATGAGCCTAATATCACTGATCAAGCTGAAAAAACTTTGTTGGCATGAAATCAGGGGCTTGAGGACGCTGAGTTATACTGTCAGAGATTCCGTAGGTGGGCAGTCCTGACCAAATGGAATGACGACGCTTTGGCAGCTCTTTTTCAGAAGGGTCTGTCAGATAATGTAAAGGATGTTATGGTAGGATTCCCTGTTCCCTCTGGTCTCAATGATTCTATGTCATTAGCGATTCAAATTGACAGACGTTTGCGTGAGCGGAAAGGTATGCGTGGAATAATTTTGCCTTGTGAACCTGCTTCTGAATCCATGCAGTGTGATAGAGTGGTTTCTGGGGCACAGCGTCATGAATTTCGAAAGCGCAATGGGTTATGTTTCTACTGTGGTGATGCCTCTCATGCTATTTCAGTCTGCCCTAAGCGGGGAAGACGTTTTGCACGCTCAGTTGTCTTGGGTAGTGTTCAGACTAAGTTTTTATTAACTGTTACCCTGATATGCTCTCTGTCCTCATTTTCTGCTCAGGCTTTTGTTGATTCTGGAGCAGCTATTAACCTGATGGATTTTGATTTTGCTAAACGTTGTGGGTTTCCCTTGATACCCTACGGAAGTCTATTCCCCTACTGGGGATCGATTCTACCCCTTTGGCTGAGAATAAACCTCAGTTCTCTACTCAGGTGATAATGAGGGTAGAACCTGATCATCAGGAGAGTTGCAAATTTTTGGTTCTGTATAATCTGCATGACATTATCGTACTGGGTTTCCCTTGGTTACAGTCTCATAATCCTGTTTTGGATTGGAAATCTGTGTCTGTTACCAGTTGGGGCTGCCAATGTGTTAATACCAACACTCCTGTTTTTTCTGCCTCCCCCCAGGCTCAGGATGTTCCTGACTTTTTGATTGATTTTTCTGATGTGTTTAGCGAAAGTAAATCTGCATCCTTACCTCCCCATAGGAGCTATGACTGCGCTATTGAATTAGTGCCTGGTAGTAAATTCCCTAAAGGTCGCCTTTTTAACTTGTCTGTACCTGAACATGACGCTATGCGGTCTTATATCAAGGAGTCATTGGAGAAGGGTCATATCAGACCATCCTCTTCACCCTTAGATGCCGGTTTTTTCTTTGTGGCCAAAAAGGATGGTTCATTAAGGCCGTGTATTGATTATCGTCTCTTGAACAATATTACTGTGAAATATCAATATCCGTTACCCTTGATCTCTGATCTGTTTTCCAGGGTGAAAAACGCTACTTGGTTTACCAAGCTTGACCTCAGGGGGCATATAACCTTATTCGCATTAAGCACGGGGATGAATGGAAGACGGCATTTAATACCCCTGAAGGGCATTTTGAGTACCTTGTGATGCCCTTTGGGCTCACTAATGCTCCTTCTGTCTTCCAGTCCTTCATGAATGACATTTTCAGGGATTTTGTGGATAAATTTCTGATTGTTTATTTGGATGATATCTTGATTTTTTCCAATGACTGGGACTCTCATGTAAAACATGTTCGGACTGTGTTCCAGATTTTGAGAGAGAATGCTCTGTATGTGAAGGGATCAAAGTGTCTTTTTGGCGTTCAGAGGATCTCATTTCTGGGATTCATTTTGTCCCCATCTGTTATTGAAATGGACCCGGTCAAAGTTCAGGCCATCTGTGATTGGGTCCAACCTACTTCATTAAAGGCTCTTCAAAGATTCTTGGGTTTTGCCAATTTTTATCGTAAATTTATTGGTAATTTCTCTGTTATTGTTAAACCATTAACTGATTTGACCAAGAAGGGTTCTGATGTGGTGAATTGGCCTCCTGAGGCAGTCTCTGCATTTCAGGAACTTAAGCAGAATTCACTTCTGCTCCTGTTCTACGGCAGCCTGATGTTTCTCTACCATTTCAGGTGGAGGTTGATGCCTCTGAAATTGGGGCAGGTGCCGTTTTGTCCCAAAGAGATCCAGAAACCTCTAAAAGTAACCCTTGTGCCTTTTTCTCTCGAAAATTTTCTCCCACTGAACGTAATTATGACGTGGGTAATCGGGAGTTATTGGCCATGAAGTGGGCTTTTGAAGAGTGGAGACATTGGCTGGAGGAGCCAAACATCAGGTGGTGGTCCTTATGGACCATAAGAATCTAGTTTATCTGGAGTCTGCCAAGCGACTTAATCCTAGACAGGCCAGGTGGGCCTTGTTTTTCACACGTTTTAATTTTGTGGTTTCATTTCTTCCTGGCACTAAAAATGTTAAGGCGGATGCCCTCTCGAGGAGTTTCCTGGCGGACTCTCCTGAGTTATCTGATCCTTCTGTTATTTTGAAAGAGGGTGTACTTCTTTCCACCATCTCGCCAAATTTGAGACTGGCTCTGGAGGGGTGTCAGGAGGATAAGCCCGAGCGCTGCCCTGTTGGGAAATTGTTTGTCCCGGACCAGTGGAAAAAGAGTGTAATGTCTGAGATTCATTGTTCCGCGTTGGCCGGTCATCCCGGAATTTTTGGTACCAGAGACTTGGTTAGTCGGTCCTTTTGGTGGCCTACCTTGTCTCGTGATGTCAGGGAGTTTGTGCAGTCCTGCGGGACTTGCTCTCGCTCCAAGCCTTGCTCTCGTTCTAGTGGTTTGTTGATGCCATTACCTGTGCCCAAGAGACCATGGACCCATATCTCTATGGATTTCATTTCCGACCTCCCTGTTCTCAGAGAATGACCGTCATCTGGGTGATTTGTGATAGGTTTTCCAAGATGATACATCTTGTGCCATTACCTAAGTTGCCTTCCTCCTCTGAATTGGTGCCTTTGTTCCTTCAGCACGTGGTTCGTTTACACGGCATTCCTGAGAACATTGTGTCTGACAGAGGAGTCCAGTTTGTTTCCAGATTTTGGAGGACCTTTTGTTCTAAAATTGGTGTTCAATTGTCTTTCTCCTCGGCGTTTCATCCTCAGACCAATGGTCAAACTGAGAGAACAAACCAGACATTGGAGACTTATCTAAGATGCTTTGTGTCTGCTGATCAGGATGACTGGGTCTCTTTTTTGCCTTTGGCTGAGTTTGCTCTTAATAATAGGGCTAGCTCTGCCACTTTGATGTCTCCATTTTTCTGTAATTCTGGGTTTCACCCTCGATTTTCTTCAGGACAGACGGAGGCTTCTGTCTGTCCAGGTGTTGACTCTGTTGTGGAGCGTATGCAACAGATTTGGGACCAGGTAGTGGAGAGGTTGTTCCTCTCTCAGGAGAGGGCCCAGCGGTTTGCTAACCGGCATAGGACTGATGGTCCTCGGTTTAAAGTGGGGGACTTGGTCTGGTTGTCCTCAAGAAATATTCCTATGAGAGTGGCATCTCCTAAATTTAAGCCTAGGTTCATTGGACCTTATAAGATCATGGAGATTCTTAATCCTGTTTCTTTTCGTTTGCTTCTTCCAGGGACATTTAAGATCCATAACGTATTCCACAAGTCCTTGTTGAAGAGGTTTGTTGAGCCAGTGGTTCCTACTACTGTGCCTCCTGACCCTGTTTTGGTTGAGGGCAATCTGGAGTATGTGGTTGAGAAAATATTGAATTCTCGTTTTTCTAGACGGAAACTCCAGTATTTGGTTAAATGGAGAGGTTATGGTCAGGAAGACAATTCTTGGGTGTTTGCTTCGGACATCCATGCTAGGAGACTCATCCGTGCGTATCATAGAACTCATCCTGACCGACCTGGTTGCTCAAATGAGGGTTCGGTGACCCTCCTCAAGGGGGGGGGTACTGTTGTGAATAGGCTGGAAATGAGTTCTGAGCAGAAGCTCCCTCTGGTGGTTACAAACGGTACTGGACTGTCCAGTGAAGATTGTGAGGATTGGGAATCAGGTGTTACTGACTGGTCTTATATAAGGGAGTCGCCTTCCCATCAGGGTTGCCGGTGATCAATTGTTCTGTCTCAATCCTTGATTCCTGTTTCCTTGGTAGCCTGCTGTGTCGTGTCTGAATCTCCTGCTTACAGATAAGACATTTTCTTCTTTTTGTTTTTGTGCTTTATTTTTGCATTTTGTCCTGCACTTCTGTGGGGGCCTTCAGGGTCCCCTCTGGGGGCTTTTGCCCTCTCAGTTCAGTTCAGCCACTGATGTTTGTACATTTGCTTTTTCCAGTTTTTTCAGTGGCTGCTGTTTTGATTTTGGTTACACCAGAGAACTAATTTAGGTGGTAGAGGTCGTGTGATCTCAGGTGTTTTTGAAATTAGTAGAGTTGGTGCTTTTCAGGGTTTTTTGGGATTGCAGTAAGTGCCCTTCCTATCCTTTTCTATTTAGTAAGTTTGGGCCCCAACGTTTGCTCATACTATTTTCTGTCTGTGTCAGTATTTCTTCTTGTCTAACCGCCATTACATGTTTGGGGGCTTTCTATGTTCTTTGGGGATCTGCTCCGGGGCAGATAGCTTTCCTCTTTCTATCTTTAGGTGTAGTTAGTTTCTCAGGCTGTGACGAGGCGTCTAGGACCAACGTAGGAACGCTCCACGGCTGCCTCTAGTTGTGGTGGTTAGTCAGGGTACTGCAATCTCATAGTTTCCAACTGCTCTGGTGTATTGCCTTTTTTATCTGTACTCCTCAGCTACCGAAACATAACAGTATCACCGGCCTAACAAATTGAAAATTATATTGTACTCACAGAAGGAAAAAAAAAAATATTGTTAAAGAAAAAAGTTGTCAGAGATTTTTTTTTTTTTTCCCTCTGTATCTCTGGGTGCTGGGGAGGATTTTTTTTTCTCTCAATGGAGTTTGCACAGTTGTCTGGCCGTGTGGATCAGCTTGCCACTGAGGTTCGGAGTATTGCTACCTATCTTGCTGGGTTGCCTGTTGTGGAACCTAGGATTCCCATGCCAGATTTGTTTTTAGGGGATCGAGCTAAGTTTCTGAATTTCAAAAATAACTGTAAATTGTTTTTTGCCTTAAAATCTAAGTCCTCAGGGAACGCAGCGCAGCAGGTTCAAATTGTCATCTCTCTCCTGCGCGGCGATCCTCAGGATTGGGCTTTTTCCCTGACAACCTGGGGATCCTGTTTTGACTGATGTTGATGCATTTTTTCAGGCTTTGGGGTTATTGTACGATGAGCCTAATATCACTGATCAAGCTGAAAAAACTTTGTTGGCATGAAATCAGGGGCTTGAGGACGCTGAGTTATACTGTCAGAGATTCCGTAGGTGGGCAGTCCTGAC
This sequence comes from Oophaga sylvatica, assembly GCA_033576555.1. Classification (NCBI taxonomy): domain Eukaryota; kingdom Metazoa; phylum Chordata; class Amphibia; order Anura; family Dendrobatidae; genus Oophaga; species Oophaga sylvatica. The sequence continues at coordinate 182,964,610 of JARQOD010000004.1, read as the reverse complement.
CAAATGGAATGACGACGCTTTGGCAGCTCTTTTTCAGAAGGGTCTGTCAGATAATGTAAAGGATGTTATGGTAGGATTCCCTGTTCCCTCTGGTCTCAATGATTCTATGTCATTAGCGATTCAAATTGACAGACGTTTGCGTGAGCGGAAAGGTATGCGTGGAATAATTTTGCCTTGTGAACCTGCTTCTGAATCCATGCAGTGTGATAGAGTGGTTTCTGGGGCACAGCGTCATGAATTTCGAAAGCGCAATGGGTTATGTTTCTACTGTGGTGATGCCTCTCATGCTATTTCAGTCTGCCCTAAGCGGGGAAGACGTTTTGCACGCTCAGTTGTCTTGGGTAGTGTTCAGACTAAGTTTTTATTAACTGTTACCCTGATATGCTCTCTGTCCTCATTTTCTGCTCAGGCTTTTGTTGATTCTGGAGCAGCTATTAACCTGATGGATTTTGATTTTGCTAAACGTTGTGGGTTTCCCTTGATACCCCTACGGAAGTCTATTCCCCTACTGGGGATCGATTCTACCCCTTTGGCTGAGAATAAACCTCAGTTCTCTACTCAGGTGATAATGAGGGTAGAACCTGATCATCAGGAGAGTTGCAAATTTTTGGTTCTGTATAATCTGCATGACATTATCGTACTGGGTTTCCCTTGGTTACAGTCTCATAATCCTGTTTTGGATTGGAAATCTGTGTCTGTTACCAGTTGGGGCTGCCAATGTGTTAATACCAACACTCCTGTTTTTTCTGCCTCCCCCCAGGCTCAGGATGTTCCTGACTTTTTGATTGATTTTTCTGATGTGTTTAGCGAAAGTAAATCTGCATCCTTACCTCCCCATAGGAGCTATGACTGCGCTATTGAATTAGTGCCTGGTAGTAAATTCCCTAAAGGTCGCCTTTTTAACTTGTCTGTACCTGAACATGACGCTATGCGGTCTTATATCAAGGAGTCATTGGAGAAGGGTCATATCAGACCATCCTCTTCACCCTTAGATGCCGGTTTTTTCTTTGTGGCCAAAAAGGATGGTTCATTAAGGCCGTGTATTGATTATCGTCTCTTGAACAATATTACTGTGAAATATCAATATCCGTTACCCTTGATCTCTGATCTGTTTTCCAGGGTGAAAAACGCTACTTGGTTTACCAAGCTTGACCTCAGGGGGGCATATAACCTTATTCGCATTAAGCACGGGGATGAATGGAAGACGGCATTTAATACCCCTGAAGGGCATTTTGAGTACCTTGTGATGCCCTTTGGGCTCACTAATGCTCCTTCTGTCTTCCAGTCCTTCATGAATGACATTTTCAGGGATTTTGTGGATAAATTTCTGATTGTTTATTTGGATGATATCTTGATTTTTTCCAATGACTGGGACTCTCATGTAAAACATGTTCGGACTGTGTTCCAGATTTTGAGAGAGAATGCTCTGTATGTGAAGGGATCAAAGTGTCTTTTTGGCGTTCAGAGGATCTCATTTCTGGGATTCATTTTGTCCCCATCTGTTATTGAAATGGACCCGGTCAAAGTTCAGGCCATCTGTGATTGGGTCCAACCTACTTCATTAAAGGCTCTTCAAAGATTCTTGGGTTTTGCCAATTTTTATCGTAAATTTATTGGTAATTTCTCTGTTATTGTTAAACCATTAACTGATTTGACCAAGAAGGGTTCTGATGTGGTGAATTGGCCTCCTGAGGCAGTCTCTGCATTTCAGGAACTTAAGCAGAGATTCACTTCTGCTCCTGTTCTACGGCAGCCTGATGTTTCTCTACCATTTCAGGTGGAGGTTGATGCCTCTGAAATTGGGGCAGGTGCCGTTTTGTCCCAAAGAGATCCAGAAACCTCTAAAAGTAACCCTTGTGCCTTTTTCTCTCGAAAATTTTCTCCCACTGAACGTAATTATGACGTGGGTAATCGGGAGTTATTGGCCATGAAGTGGGCTTTTGAAGAGTGGAGACATTGGCTGGAGGGAGCCAAACATCAGGTGGTGGTCCTTATGGACCATAAGAATCTAGTTTATCTGGAGTCTGCCAAGCGACTTAATCCTAGACAGGCCAGGTGGGCCTTGTTTTTCACACGTTTTAATTTTGTGGTTTCATTTCTTCCTGGCACTAAAAATGTTAAGGCGGATGCCCTCTCGAGGAGTTTCCTGGCGGACTCTCCTGAGTTATCTGATCCTTCTGTTATTTTGAAAGAGGGTGTACTTCTTTCCACCATCTCGCCAAATTTGAGACTGGCTCTGGAGGGGTGTCAGGAGGATAAGCCCGAGCGCTGCCCTGTTGGGAAATTGTTTGTCCCGGACCAGTGGAAAAAGAGTGTAATGTCTGAGATTCATTGTTCCGCGTTGGCCGGTCATCCCGGAATTTTTGGTACCAGAGACTTGGTTAGTCGGTCCTTTTGGTGGCCTACCTTGTCTCGTGATGTCAGGGAGTTTGTGCAGTCCTGCGGGACTTGCTCTCGCTCCAAGCCTTGCTCTCGTTCTAGTGGTTTGTTGATGCCATTACCTGTGCCCAAGAGACCATGGACCCATATCTCTATGGATTTCATTTCCGACCTCCCTGTTTCTCAGAGAATGACCGTCATCTGGGTGATTTGTGATAGGTTTTCCAAGATGATACATCTTGTGCCATTACCTAAGTTGCCTTCCTCCTCTGAATTGGTGCCTTTGTTCCTTCAGCACGTGGTTCGTTTACACGGCATTCCTGAGAACATTGTGTCTGACAGAGGAGTCCAGTTTGTTTCCAGATTTTGGAGGACCTTTTGTTCTAAAATTGGTGTTCAATTGTCTTTCTCCTCGGCGTTTCATCCTCAGACCAATGGTCAAACTGAGAGAACAAACCAGACATTGGAGACTTATCTAAGATGCTTTGTGTCTGCTGATCAGGATGACTGGGTCTCTTTTTTGCCTTTGGCTGAGTTTGCTCTTAATAATAGGGCTAGCTCTGCCACTTTGATGTCTCCATTTTTCTGTAATTCTGGGTTTCACCCTCGATTTTCTTCAGGACAGACGGAGGCTTCTGTCTGTCCAGGTGTTGACTCTGTTGTGGAGCGTATGCAACAGATTTGGGACCAGGTAGTGGAGAGGTTGTTCCTCTCTCAGGAGAGGGCCCAGCGGTTTGCTAACCGGCATAGGACTGATGGTCCTCGGTTTAAAGTGGGGGACTTGGTCTGGTTGTCCTCAAGAAATATTCCTATGAGAGTGGCATCTCCTAAATTTAAGCCTAGGTTCATTGGACCTTATAAGATCATGGAGATTCTTAATCCTGTTTCTTTTCGTTTGCTTCTTCCAGGGACATTTAAGATCCATAACGTATTCCACAAGTCCTTGTTGAAGAGGTTTGTTGAGCCAGTGGTTCCTACTACTGTGCCTCCTGACCCTGTTTTGGTTGAGGGCAATCTGGAGTATGTGGTTGAGAAAATATTGAATTCTCGTTTTTCTAGACGGAAACTCCAGTATTTGGTTAAATGGAGAGGTTATGGTCAGGAAGACAATTCTTGGGTGTTTGCTTCGGACATCCATGCTAGGAGACTCATCCGTGCGTATCATAGAACTCATCCTGACCGACCTGGTTGCTCAAATGAGGGTTCGGTGACCCCTCCTCAAGGGGGGGGTACTGTTGTGAATAGGCTGGAAATGAGTTCTGAGCAGAAGCTCCCTCTGGTGGTTACAAACGGTACTGGACTGTCCAGTGAAGATTGTGAGGATTGGGAATCAGGTGTTACTGACTGGTCTTATATAAGGGAGTCGCCTTCCCATCAGGGTTGCCGGTGATCAATTGTTCTGTCTCAATCCTTGATTCCTGTTTCCTTGGTAGCCTGCTGTGTCGTGTCTGAATCTCCTGCTTACAGATAAGACATTTTCTTCTTTTTGTTTTTGTGCTTTATTTTTGCATTTTGTCCTGCACTTCTGTGGGGGCCTTCAGGGTCCCCTCTGGGGGCTTTTGCCCTCTCAGTTCAGTTCAGCCACTGATGTTTGTACATTTGCTTTTTCCAGTTTTTTCAGTGGCTGCTGTTTTGATTTTGGTTACACCAGAGAACTAATTTAGGTGGTAGAGGTCGTGTGATCTCAGGTGTTTTTGAAATTAGTAGAGTTGGTGCTTTTCAGGGTTTTTTGGGATTGCAGTAAGTGCCCTTCCTATCCTTTTCTATTTAGTAAGTTTGGGCCCCAACGTTTGCTCATACTATTTTCTGTCTGTGTCAGTATTTCTTCTTGTCTAACCGCCATTACATGTTTGGGGGCTTTCTATGTTCTTTGGGGATCTGCTCCGGGGCAGATAGCTTTCCTCTTTCTATCTTTAGGTGTAGTTAGTTTCTCAGGCTGTGACGAGGCGTCTAGGACCAACGTAGGAACGCTCCACGGCTGCCTCTAGTTGTGGTGGTTAGTCAGGGTACTGCAATCTCATAGTTTCCAACTGCTCTGGTGTATTGCCTTTTTTATCTGTACTCCTCAGCTACCGAAACATAACAGCAGTTCTTGCGTTGTTTTGTGACTGATAATCAAGAGGGGTGGTCTGAGTTTCTGCCACTTGCTGAGTTTGCTCTTAACAACCATACATCCGCTTCTGCTGGTTGTTCGCCTTTTTTTTGTTGTACTGGGAGACATCCGTCTTTTGGGTCATTTTCCAAGTTGGGATCGGCTGTACCTGAAGAGGAGAATTTTTCTGGTGTTTTGGAGAGAGTTTGGACTGATGTGCCTGGTAATCTTCAGGAGGCTAACAAAAGATCCAAAGTGTATTTTGATAGAAAACGACAAGAGGTTTTGTTTGCTATTGGTGACATGGTTTGGTTGTCCTCTAAGAATCTGCGCTTGAGGATTCCGTCTAAGAAATTGGGTCCCAAGTTTGTAGGGCCCTTTAAGGTGCTTCAGGTTATTAACCAATCTGCTGTTAAGTTGGAGCTTCCTACCTCCTGGAAGATTAATCCGGTGTTTCATATTTCTCTCTTGAAAAACGCTGAGGTCTCAGATGGAGACATCTCGGCCACTGTTCCCCTGGTGGTGGAGGACGGGCAATATGAGATTTCTCGCATCCTAAATTCTAGACGGTATAGAGGGAGTTTGCAGTACCTCGTCGCTTGGAAGGGTTATGGACCCGAGGATAACTCATGGGTGAGGGCGGATGATGTTTCTGCATCTAGACTTGTCAGAGCGTTTCACAAGAGGTTTCCGGATGAGCCTAAGTCCTAGGGGATCCGGAGGATCCTCTTAGAAGGGAGGGTACTGTTAGAACCCTCTTGTTAGGTTTTTTTCGGTTTGCTGGTCACATGACCTTTTTTCCCTATTTAGTCTGGCTCCGCCCTTCTGGCTTTGCTGAACTTCATTGTATTATCTACTCCTAAGCTAGCCGGGTGCTTAGGTGCCTTACTCAGTCAGTTTTGCTTGATCTTAGGATCTCTAAGTAATTTGTTTTCTGTTTTATTTTCCCTGCTACAATTTCTGTTAAGAGGTGTCCACCTTTTCTCCCAGTAACTAGATCTTCTAGGGATTCCTCCCTCGCAACTATAGGTCTTCGTTCAGACTAGCTGAGGACTTTAGCGGGTTTGGTCGCAGGATCAGGTTCCCCGTTACATCGTAGGGATCCAGCTTAGTTCTATTGTAGGGACAGAATTCCCATCTTTCCTTAGTGCTTGTAGCAGATCATAACACTTAGGACCCAATTTTTTAGAAGGAATCCTCAACCTCAGATTCTTAGAGGATAACCAAACCATGTCACCAATAGCAAACAAAACCTCTTGCCGTTTCCTATCAAAGTACCCTTTAGATTTTCTGTTAGCCTCCTGAAGATTACCACGCACATCCGTCCAAACTCTCTCCAAATCACCAGAAAAATTTTCCTCTTCAGGCACGGCCGATTCCAATTTGGAGAATGACCCAAACGACGGATGTCTCCCAGTACAACAAAAAAAAGGCGAACAACCAGCAGAGGAGGATGTATGATTGTTAAGAGCAAATTCAGCAAGTGGCAGAAACTCAGACCACCCCTCTTGATTGTCTGCCACAAAACAACGCAAGAACTGCTCAACATCCTGGTTTTTCCTTTCTGTCTGGCCATTAGACTCAGGATGATATCCGGATGAAAACGACAAATGAACTGCCAACCTGTCACAAAAGGCGCGCCAAAAACGAGCCATGAACTGAGGTCCCCTATCAGAAACAATGTCAGTAGGAACACCATGTAGTCTGACAATTTCCTTGACAAAGGCCTTAGCGAGAGTCTTAGCGCAGGGCAGTTTGACGAAAGGAACCAAGTGACACATCTTGCTAAAACGGTCCACGACCACCCAGATGACAGTGAAACCCTCAGAGGGGGGAAGGTCAGTAATAAAGTCCATAGCCAAATGTGTCCAAGGTGCACTAAGAACCTCCAGAGGGCAAAGCAACCCCGCAGCAGAAGTATGTGAAGACTTAGATCTAGCACACACAGTACACTTACGCACCCACTTAATGACTTCCTTCTGCCATCCAGGCCACCAAAAACTGCGACCCACAAGTCTCTTGGTCTCAGAGATTCCAGGATGACCTGCCAACCGAGACTCATGACACTCAACAAACAAATCTCTCCTAAAGGTCCCAGGCACAAACAACCTCCCATGGGGAGTGTTAGATGGGGCATTCTCCTGTGCTTTAAGAATCTCATCTTCCAACAGAGTCCAAAGCAGCAATCACAACCCCTTCTTATAAAATGTTCTCCTCCTCCTCAGTACCAATCATGGGAGAAAAACTGCGAGACAAAGTGTGGAGCCCAGCTGTGACTGGATCCATATCTTCCAGAGGGATGCACTAAAGGACGATCCCACTAGAGGTCACTATACGCACACACAATGCAGCTTTCCTAAAAAGACCATTAGAGGGAGCTGTGTTTAGGCATATAAAAACTCAGTTTAGTTTCACTTTGCCTCAGAACCGAGAGAGCAGACGGTCTGAGAACAAGACAGCCTTAGAACTGAGAGAGCAGACGGTCTGAGACAGAGATGGATCTCGGATCTCCTCAAGACACCAGAGGAGAGAATGTCACGGGTGTGTCGCGGCGAAGATCGTCGCGATTGCACACCCTGACTTCGCACAGCTGAGTTTCTGGTGCTGGGTGTTTTTCGGCACTGAGGGAGTTAATTCTTTCTCTCTCGGTGCTGGACTGACCAGCCTCGCCCAGCTGCGATTGATGTTTTGTTAATTAGCTTCCTTCATATACCTGCTGGTCTGCTGGGGAAGTTGTCGGTGAAAGCATTCATTCAGACCAGCAGAGCGGATCGTTTCTGAGAAGACTTAAGCTAAGAGTGCCTGTTGTGGTTTTTCCTCTCCTCGCTTATTGTTTATCTCCTTAACCTTTTGTGTTCCTTTGTAGTGGAAGTTTTGTATGCAAGGCAGTGTTTTCTTTACCCCTTGTCTGTCTCGTTTGTCTTAGACTGTGTGTAAGCTGTGACCTGCCCATTCCCTGTGGTGGTAATCAGGGTCCTTCTCAGGACTAGATTACAGTGGTCAGGGATCTACAGGAGACAGGGTTACGCTGGCGGCCTGGACCTCTGTACCATTAACAGTACCTCCAGATAGAGGGACTAGTCAGGACCCCAGTTCAGGGTCAGCATAGACCCCGGTCCACCTCTATCCTGAGACAGCGTGACACGTACACAGTATAGACCCACAATACATAGGATATTATGTCAGGTAAGACATTGCTGGCAGATACTATGTATACATGTTGATATTTTCTATTATATCAAATATAGAATGTTGTCACATTAGATATATGTTACTATCATAGAATATATCTGTTATACGTCGTGACATTTTCACCGACCACACTAAAAGATTCTCCCCAGCTACCATGGATCCAGTAGCCCAGTTAGCTCAGCAGTTGCAGAGTTTGTCCATGGAGCTGACGGACGTTAAGTCCAAGGTTTTGTACCCCCGGGAGCAAACCAGATCTGAACCTAAAGTAGCTCTCCCGGACAGGTTCACTGGTGGGCGGGACAAATTTTTTACCTTCCGGGAGGCATGTAAATTATATTTTCGGCTACGGCCTCTGTCTTCGGGGAGTGAAGATTGTAACGGGTCAGGTAGGTGGAACCTCTGAGCTTTATTTATACAAGAAGGTTATACTTGTAAGAGAGCGGGTGGCGCCCAGGGAGACGGACAGGAAGTCACGGCAAGTGACGGGGCAGTCTCTGGTTATACGGAAAGGATCACGGCAAGTGACCGGGGCAGTCTCTGGATTGACAGGCAGGTTGTCACGGCAAGTGACCGGGGCAGTCTCTGGATAGACAGGCAGGTTGTCACGGCAAGTGACCGGGGCAGTCTCTGGATTGACAGGCAGGTTGTCACGGCAAGTGACCGGGGCAGTCTCTGGATAGACAGGCAGGTTGTCACGGCAAGTGACCGGGGCAGTCTCTGGATTGACAGGCAGGTTGTCACGGCAAGTGACCGGGTAGTCTCTGGATAGACAGGCAGGTTGTCACGGCAAGTGACCGGGGCAGTCTCTGGATTGACAGGCAGGTTGTCACAGCAAGTAACCGGGGCAGTCTCTAGATGGACAGGTATATACGACCTGAGATGGTGAAGCCTCCCGGTAGGCTAGCAGGCAGATGGCGGATGGACACTCCCAAGTGAGCAGGCGAGAGTCTCTGGAACAGCCGGGGATCACCGCTTGTGACGTCCGAACCTCCGGGTAGGGCTGCAGTCAGATGGCAGATGATCGCTCCCAAGTGAGCAGGCAAGAGTCTCTGGAATAGCCGGGGATCACCGCTTGTGACGTCCGAACCTCCGGGTAGGGCTGCAGTCAGATGGCAGATGATCGCTCCCAAGTGAGCAAGCAAGAGTCTCTGGAATAGCCGTGGATCACCACTTGTGACGTCCGAACCTCCGGGTAGACTTGCGGACAGGTAGCATACAGCAAACGGGCAGGAAACAGGCAGGTAACTGGTAACGGGACCTGAGGGCTGAAGCAGAGTGAAACAGTGCAACAACAACATTGCTCGGGCACCTCCATTAAGGAGGAAGCCCTTAATATAGGGTGGAGTCCTCCGGCATTGGCCGGGGACTTATTTGAAAAATGTGCGCGGCTCCTTTAAGAGCGGGGGAGGGCGCGGGCGCGCGCCCTAAGTCCAGCAGCAGGGAAGGAGCGCGCGGCCCCAGCAGGGCGGAAGGAGGACGCTGAGGAAGGGTAAGGGGGCGACGTCCCTGCCTGGCAGAGGACGCTGCTGCAGGGGAACAGCGTCCCTGCCTGGCAGAAGGCAGGGACGCCGACGCTACAGTACCCCCCCCTCTAGGCCCCCCCTCTTTAGGCCAGAAAGAAATTTAGCTAGGATGAGAGGGCATGGATGTTCTCCCGAGGCTCCCACGTTCTCTCCTCAGGACCAAACCCCTTCCAATCCACCAAAAAATAAGTCTTTCTTCCTACCCTTTTGGTGGCCAGAATGTTCTCTACCTCAAATTCATCGTCAGCAGACACTGGAGCAGGAGGTGTACCTGTAGACTTGAAAAAAGAGTTAAGTACCACCGGTTTGAGGAGAGATACATGGAAAGAGTTAGGAATGCGCAAATTGGCCGGGAGTTTCAATTTATAGGACACCGGGTTGATCTGACTGATGATCTCAAAGGGACCGATGAACCGAGGGCCTAACTTGTAGGAAGGAATCTTGAGCCGGACATACTTGGACGAAAGCCAGACCTTATCCCCAGGACGGAATTGAGGAGGATCCAGACGTCTTTTGTCAGCATGTCTCTTCATACGCTCGGATGACTGAATGAGTGCGGATCGGGTACTCTCCCATATGGAGGAAAATTCTCTAACCAGAGATTCCGCAGCTGGATTGTCCACAGAGATGGTGACAGGAACAGGGATCCGAGGGTGCTGACCGAAGACTACAAAAAACGGAGACTTGGAGGAAGATTCGCTCTCGTGATTATTGTAAGAGAATTCGGCCCAAGGCAGGAGCTCCACCCAGTCAGAATGGTGGGCATTAACAAAGTGCCGGAGATAACTGGTCAGATTCTGATTGATTCGCTCAACTTGTCCATTGGACTGCGGGTGGTAAGCGGAGGAGAAATCCAAGGTGACGTCTAACAACTTACAAGTGGCTCTCCAGAAACGTGAGGTGAACTGTACCCCACGATCCGACACAATGTGACGAGGCAGACCATGGAGACGGAAGATGTGGCGGATAAAGTCTTTAGCCAACTCGGGTGCAGACGGAAGACCTGGCAGAGGAATGAAGTGAGCCATCTTGGAAAAGCGGTCAGCGACCACCCAAATGACCGTACAACCGGCAGAAACGGGCAGATCTGTTATGAAGTCCATGGCTATATGCTGCCAGGGGGCAGCGGGTACAGGAAGCGGAAGAAGACGGCCGGCAGGCAGGTGTCTCGGAACTTTGTTGCGGGCACAGGAGACACAGGCAGATACAAAGTCTATTACGTCCTTGTGCAAGGTAGGCCACCAATAATGCCGGGTTATGAGTTGGAGGGTCTTTTTCTGACCAGCGTGGCCAGCTAGTTTAGACGAATGACCCCAGTGTAGGATTCTCTTCCGGTCGGTTACTGATACGAACGTCTTACCAGGAGGGAGATGATTTAGACTCACGGGAGCCACCCGCATCACTCTGGCGGGATCGATGATATGTTTAGGTTCTTCCTCGAGATCTGACACCAGGAAAGACCGGGACAAGGCATCAGCCTTGACGTTCTTGTCAGCCGGGCGAAAATGCAAGAGAAAATCGAAGCGGGCAAAAAACAAGGACCACCGGGCTTGGCGAGGGTTAAGTCTCTGAGCATGCTGGAGGTAAGCCAGATTCTTGTGGTCCGTGTAAATGATTACCGGATGAAGAGCCCCCTCGAGTAGGTAACGCCACTCCTCCAATGCCAACTTGATGGCCAATAACTCTCGGTCTCCTATGGAGTAGTTGCGCTCGGAGGAGGAGAAGAGTTTGGAGAAGAAGCCGCAGGATACCATCCTCCCGGATGAAGATTTTTGAGTGAGTACCGCTCCGGCTCCAGAAGAGGAAGCGTCCACCTCCAGGAAGAACTGCTTGTTGCCGTCCGGGCGATGCAGCACTGGAGCGGAAGAGAAGGCCTGTTTTAAGGAAAGAAAGGCCTCCTCTGCTTCGGGCGTCCACTGTTTGGGGTTAGCATCCTTGCGGGTGAGCGCGGAGATTGGAGCAGTCGTGGAAGAGAAGTGCGGTATGAAGAGGCGGTAATAGTTGGCGAATCCCAGGAACCGCTGAATGGCCTTCAACCCCTCCGGTCGAGGCCACTTCTCGATGGCAGACAGTTTCTCCGGATCCATTCGTAGGCCTGTCTGAGAAATGATGTAGCCCAAAAACGGAAGCGAGGTCTGCTCAAAGAGGCACTTCTCATATTTGGCGAAGAGGTGATTCTGCCTGAGCCTGAGCAGAACCTGACGAACATCCCTCCGGTGAGACTGGAGGTCCGGAGAGAAGACCAAGATATCGTCTAGGTACACCACAACGCAAGAGTAGAGGAGGTCCCGAAAGATGTCATTGACCAACTCCTGAAAGACTGCTGGAGCATTACAGAGACCAAAGGGCATCACCAAATACTCGTAGTGGCCGTCCCGGGTGTTGAATGCCGTCTTCCATTCATCTCCCCGACGGATACGAACCAGGTTGTATGCCCCACGAAGATCCAGTTTGGTGAAGATTCTCGCCCCTCTAAGTCGATCAAACAATTCTGGAATGAGCGGAAGAGGGTACTTATTCTTCACCGTGATCAAATTTAAGCCTCTGTAGTCAATACAGGGACGGAGAGATCCGTCTTTCTTTTTTACGAAGAAGAAACCTGCTCCCGCTGGGGAGGTAGATTTCCGGATGAATCCTTTGGCCAAGTTCTCCTCGATATATTCGGACATCGACCTGGTCTCAGCAGCGGACAATGGGTAAATACGCCCACGGGGAGGCGTAGTACCAGGTAGCAGGTCGATCGGGCAATCATACGGTCTGTGTGGGGGTAATGTCTCTGCTTCCTTTTTATTAAAGACATCAGCGAAAGACCAATATGGAATCGGGAGTCCTGGTAGATTAGCAGGTGTAGGAGAAGGACGGACAGGATGAACAGGCACCAGACACGTTTGATGACAGTCCTGTCCCCAGCGAAGAATCTCTCCAGTCTGCCAGTCTAGCACGGGTGCATGCTTTTGGAGCCAAGGCAGACCTAGTAAGAAAGCGTGAGAGAGTCCAGGTAGAACATGAAATGAGATACTCTCAGAATGTAACATTCCCACCTGCAGGGTTATAGCCTCGGTGATAAGCTGGATGGGACGTGGTAGAAGACCCCCATCTACAGCAGCAACAGATACTGGTTCAAGCAGAGGTTTGGTGGGAATGCGATATTTCTCTACCAGAGCCTGTGAGACGAGATTCCCAGCTGCTCCAGAATCAAGTTGGGCTAGTTCGAAGTAACGGTTCTCACCGAGGAGAATTGAGACAGACAGCAGCAGAGATGAAGAGGATTTATTCTTGTCTAGATGGACCTCTCCGAGCGAACCTAGACACAGGCGTTTCCCGACCTCTCTGGGCAGGTACGGATCCGGTGCTCCTTACTGCCACAGTAGAAGCAACTCCCCTCAGCACGGCGTGAGTCCTGACGGGCTTTGACCATCTTGGTCTGGTCGACCTGCATGGGCTCTGCCGGGGGCACTTGAGGAGATATGGAAGGAGTTACAGGTCTCTGAAATGAAGGAGCTAGGCGAGGAAAGCTTCTCTCACGGGGGACCTCTTTGGCTCGCTCCTGGAACCGTAGATCAATTCGATTGGCCAGAGTTATTAGGTCATCGAGAGAGGTTGGAATGTCCCGACCGGCAAGTTCATCTTTAATGCGGCAGGACAGGCCCTCCCAGAAGACAGCTATCAGAGCGTCATTATCCCAAGCCAGCTCTGAGGCAAGGGTACGAAACCTTATGGCATATTGACCCACGGTGAGACTCTCCTGACGAAGACGCAGCAGAGATGATGCAGAGGAGGTCTTCCGTCCGGGTTCATCGAATACCTTCCGGAAGGCTAAGAGAAAAGCAGACAGGTTAGACACCAGAGGATCTTCTCTCTCCCAAAGAGGATTTAGCCAGGCCAGGGCCTCTCCGGTGAGATGTGACATGATGAAGGCAATTTTGGCCCGGTCAGAGTTAAACTGGTGTGCCAGGAGTTCAAAATGCAGGGTACATTGGTTGATGAAACCCCGAGCCAGAGCAGGGTCGCCTCCAAACCGAGGAGGAGCTGAAAGTCGAGGTCCTGGACTAGAAACCACGGAGTTGGTAAGCAGCGGAACTGCCGGATTGCGAGTCATGGTGCTCGCGGTGGTTGTCGGGGAAGTATTCAGAGTGTCCAGGCGGGAATTAACACACCGCAGATGACCCAGGATGGACTCCTGTTGAGACCTCTGACGAGACAGTTCATGACACAGGTCAGATAGCGAAGGGGTTTGGGTGCCACCGGGTTCCATGGCCCGAGCAAACTGTAACGGGTCAGGTAGGTGGAACCTCTGAGCTTTATTTATACAAGAAGGTTATACTTGTAAGAGAGCGGGTGGCGCCCAGGGAGACGGACAGGAAGTCACGGCAAGTGACGGGGCAGTCTCTGGTTATACGGGAAAGGATCACGGCAAGTGACCGGGGCAGTCTCTGGATTGACAGGCAGGTTGTCACGGCAAGTGACCGGGGCAGTCTCTGGATAGACAGGCAGGTTGTCACGGCAAGTGACCGGGGCAGTCTCTGGATTGACAGGCAGGTTGTCACGGCAAGTGACCGGGGCAGTCTCTGGATAGACAGGCAGGTTGTCACGCAATGACGGGCATCCGATGACGCAGGTGCAAGCAGGACCGGCAGTCTCTGAAGACAGCAGGTTGTACGGAAGTGACCGGGCAGTCTCTGGATTGACAGGCAGGTTGTCACGGCAAGTGACCGGGGTAGTCTCTGGATAGACAGGCAGGTTGTCACGGCAAGTGACCGGGGAAGTCTCTGGATTGACAGGCAGGTTGTCACAGCAAGTAACCGGGGCAGTCTCTAGATGGACAGGTATATACGACCTGAGATGGTGAAGCCTCCCGGTAGGCTAGCAGGCAGATGGCGGATGGACACTCCCAAGTGAGCAGGCGAGAGTCTCTGGAACAGCCGGGGATCACCGCTTGTGACGTCCGAACCTCCGGGTAGGGCTGCAGTCAGATGGCAGATGATCGCTCCCAAGTGAGCAGGCAAGAGTCTCTGGAATAGCCGGGGATCACCGCTTGTGACGTCCGAACCTCCGGGTAGGGCTGCAGTCAGATGGCAGATGATCGCTCCCAAGTGAGCAGGCAAGAGTCTCTGGAATAGCCGTGGATCACCACTTGTGACGTCCGAACCTCCGGGTAGACTTGCGGACAGGTAGCATACAGCAAACGGGCAGGAAACAGGCAGGTAACTGGTAACGGGACCTGAGGGCTGAAGCAGAGTGAAACAGTGCAACAACAACATTGCTCGGGCACCTCCATTAAGGAGGAAGCCCTTAATATAGGGTGGAGTCCTCCGGCATTGGCCGGGGACTTATTTGAAAAATGTGCGCGGCTCCTTTAAGAGCGGGGGAGGACGCGGGCGCGCGCCCTAAGTCCAGCAGCAGGGAAGGAGCGCACGGCCCCAGCAGGGCGGAAGGAGGACGCTGAGGAAGGGTAAGGGGGGCGACGTCCCTGCCTGGCAGAGGACGCTGCTGCAGGGGAACAGCGTCTCTGCCTGGCAGAAGGCAGGGACGCCGATGCTACAAAGATCAGAGGGTGGGAATTGTCATCTCGCTCTTACAAGGGGACCCTCAATCCTGGGCGTTCTCTCTTCCTCCGGACTCCCCGGCTCTCCAGTCAGTAGATCGATTTTTTACAGCCCTGGGTCTGGTATATGATGACCCGGATCGGGTCTCCCTTGCTGAAATGAAGTTACGTAAGATACAGCAGGGAGATCGTCGGCGGAGGAATTTTCTTCTGAGTTCCGTAGATGGGCCACAGATACTCAGTGGAATGACCCAGCTCTTAGGAGCCAGTTTTGTCAAGGATTATCTGACAAATTAAAAGATGTGTTGGCTCAGTATGATTCTCCCCCGTCACTGGAGGCCACTATGGCCCTTGCTATTCGCATTGATAGACGGCTTCGGGAGAGGTGCGAGGTAACTCCGCCCCCTGTGATGACTCCACCTTCTACTATAGTCCCTTATATTGAGGTTCCCCTGGTTTGTTCTGAGGAGCCTATGCAGTTAGGAGGGACATCGTTTCGAGGGAGGGGATCGGCGGTGCGCCGCAAGACAGGAAAGTGTTACTTCTGCGGGAGAAAGGGACATTTTGTTGGGGGGTGTCCATCCCGTACTTTGCTGAGCAAGGAGTCGCCGGAAAACTGTTGATCCCAGGTTGTGTGGTGGACGACAATCTGGGAGTATGTATTTCGTCCCCAAGTCCGTCTCAGTTTCTCGTACCAGCGGAGGTGGTGGTAGGTACGAGAACTGAGAGGATTTCTGTTCTTCTGGATAGTGGGGCCGTGGCTAATCTGGTGGACGCTCGGTTTGCCCAGGTGCAAGGTATGCAACTGAGTGTATTGGCCAAACCTATCCCTATATTCTCTATTGACGCCAGGCCTCTCGGTCAAGGTAGCTTTGTGCAAGCCGTGCATAACATAGACCTTCGAGTGGGGGCAATACATAAAGAACTATTGTCTTGTTATGTGTTGGAGGGCCTTCCCACTCCTATTGTGTTGGACTTCCTTGGTTAACTAAACATAACCCAGTTATTAATTGGCAATCCAGAGAGATAAGCCAGTGGGGTGAATTTTGCAATAGTAACTGCATGAACACGGTCCTCGGTGCGGTCGTGCCTAGAACCTTACCTCCTTTTCTGGAGGAATTTGAGGATGTGTTTTCAGAGGAAGGGTGTCAAGAATTACCTCCTCATCGCGCGTATGACTGTGCTATAAAATTGCTTCCTGATGCTAAGTTACCAAAATCTAGGTTATATAACCTTTCTGGTCCTGAGAGGCAAGCTATGAAGGATTATATTTCGGAAAGTCTGGCCAAGGGGCATATTAGACCTTTATCTTCCCCAGTGGCCGCGGGGTTCTTCTTTGTGAAGAAAAAAGATGGAGGCCTACGCCCTTGCCTGGATTTCCGTGAGCTTAATCGGATTACGGTCCGAGATCCGTATCCGCTCCCACTTATTCCTGATCTCTTCAATCAGATTGTGGGCGCCAAATGGTTCTCTAAGTTGGATCTCAGGGGAGCATATAATCTGATTAGGATAAAGGAGGGGGATGAGTGGAAAACGGCGTTTAACACTCCGGAGGGACATTATGAGAACCTTGTCATGCCTTTCAGTCTGACTACTGCCCCGGCGGTGTTTCAACATTTTGTTAATGACATCTTTCGCCACCTAGTGGGACAGTTTGTTGTCATTTATCTAGATGACATCTTAATTTACTCGCTGGATCTTGTGTCTCATCAGGAGCATGTGAGACAGGTGTTGCAGATCTTGCGAGACAATAAACTGTACGCCAAATGGGAGAAGTGTGTATTCGCCGTACAAGAACTTCAGTTTTTAGGATTCCTGGTGTCAGCTTCCGGTTTCCGTATGGACCCTGGGAAAGTGAAGGCTGTGCTTGAATGGGATCGGCCAGAGGATCTTAAAGCACTGCAGCGTTTCCTGGGGTTTGCTAACTACTACCGGAAATTTATTTGTAATTTCTCATCCGTTGTCAAACCTCTCACTGACATGACAAAAAAAGGGACGGATTTTTCTAGGTGGTCTGACAAAGCTTGTCAAGCATTTTCCTCCTTGAAAAAATGTTTTGCTTCAGCACCCATACTCATCCAACCTGATGCATCACAACCGTTCATTGTGGAGGTAGACGCATCTGACTAGGAGTGGGTGCGGTATTATCTCAAGGTCCGTCCCCTGGTAAATGGCATCCGTGCGCTTTCTTCTCTAAAAAATTGTCGTCCGCCGAGAGGAATTATAATGTCGGCAATAGGGAACTCTTGGCCATTAAGTTGGCTTTTGAAGAGTGGCGTCACTTTTTGGAGGGGGCAGTCCACCCGGTCACCGTCATTACTGATCACAAGAACCTGCTGTATTTAGAGTCTGCAAAACGTCTGAATTCCAGACAAGCTAGATGGTCGTTGTTTTTTACCAGGTTTAATTTTGTCGTCACATATCGTCCTGGGTCAAAAAATGTAAAGGCTGATGCCTTATCTCGTAGTTTCCCGGGGGCCGGGAAGACGGATGACCCGGTTCCTACTCTTCAGGAGGGAGTTGTGGTGTCGGCTGTATGCTCTGAGCTTGAGGAGGAGGTATTGGAGGCTCAGGGGGACGCCCCTGTAGGACCTCCAGGGAAACTGTTTGTTCCAGATCAGTTAAGACAAAAGGTTATCGAGGCACATCATAATTTTGCTTTGGCAGGACACCCAGGGAGTAAAGCAACTGTAGATCTCCTTTCTCGCCGGTTTTGGTGGCCTAACTTAAATAAAGAGGTGGTAACTTTTGTCGCGTCCTGTGGGGTATGTGCGCACTCTAAGACCCCACATACCCGTCCGTCTGGGGCCCTTTTACCGTTGAAAATCCCGGAGCGTCCATGGACCCATCTGTCTATGGACTTCATTACGGACCTCCCTCCGTCTTCAGGTAAAACTGTCATACTAGTTGTAGTTGACAGGTTCAGCAAAATGGCACATTTTATTGCTCTTCCTGCTCTTCCTAATGCTAAAACTCTGGCGCAGGTGTTCATTGGGGAGATTGTGAGACTTCACGGGTTGCCTTCCGATGTGGTGTCGGATCGGGGGTCTCAGTTTGTGTCCAAATTCTGGAAGGCATTTTGTTCTCGTCAGGGGATGCAGTTGTCATTTTCTTCGGCTTTTCATCCGCAGACCAATGGTCAGACAAAGCGTCTGAATCAGAGCTTAGAGACATATCTCCGGTGTTTTGTCTCAGAGAACCAAGAGGACTGGTCTTCTTTCTTGCCTCTGGCAGAGTTCCTCTTAACAATAGGCGGAGCGAGTCCACTGGTAAGTCCCCGTTTTTTGGGGCATATGGTTTTCACCCCCAGTTTTGTACTTTCAATGGGGGGGGCTCTTCTGGGGTTCCTGAGGAGGAACGATTTTCGTCGTCACTTGCTTCAGTGTGGAGAGGAGTGCTTAATAATCTGAGCACTATGGGGAACCGATACAAACGTATGGCTGATAGGAGGAGAGTGTCTGGTCCGGACCTAAGTGTGAACGATCTGGTATGGTTGTCTACCAAGAATATAAAACTTAAGGTTCCCTCCTGGAAACTCGGTCCCAGATTCATCGGGCCATACAGGATCAGTTCAATAATTAATCCGGTGGCTTTCCGTCTTGACCTCCCTCTTACGTTTAAAATCCACAATGTGTTCCACAAATCGTTGCTTAAGAGGTACGTGGCACCAGTTATACCGTCACCTCTACCTCCTCCTCCTGCGGTGGTCAATGGTAATTTGGAGTTTCAGGTATCGAAGATCATTGACTCACGTCTGAATCGCCGGTCCCTTCAGTACCTTGTTCATTGGAGGGGGTATGGTCCAGAGGAGAGGACGTGGGTCCCTGCGTCGGATATTAACGCAGACCGATTGGTTCGGGCCTTCCACACTACTCACCCAGATAGACCAGGCCCTGAGGGTCCAGAGGCCCCTCGTAGAAGGGGGGTACTGTCACGGGTGTGTCGCGGCGAAGATCGTCGCGATTGCACACCCTGACTTCGCACAGCTGAGTTTCTGGTGCTGGGTGTTTTTCGGCACTGAGGGAGTTAATTCTTTCTCTCTCGGTGCTGGACTGACCAGCCTTGCCCAGCTGCGATTGATGTTTTGTTAATTAGCTTCCTTCATATACCTGCTGGTCTGCTGGGGAAGTTGTCGGTGAAAGCATTCATTCAGACCAGCAGAGCGGATCGTTTCTGAGAAGACTTAAACTAAGAGTGCCTGTTGTGGTTTTTCCTCTCCTCGCTTATTGTTTATCTCCTTAACCTTTTGTGTTCCTCTGTAGTAGAAGTTTTGTATGCAAGGCAGTGTTTTCTTTACCCCTTGTCTGTCTCGTTTGTCTTAGACTGTGTGTAAGCTGTGACCTGCCCATTCCCTGTGGTGGTAATCAGGGTCCTCCTCAGGACTAGATTACAGTGGTCAGGGATCTACAGGAGACAGGGTTACGCTGGCGGCCTGGACCTCTGTACCATTAACAGTACCTCCAGGTAGAGGGACTAGTCAGGACCCCAGTTCAGGGTCAGCATAGACCCCGGTCCACCTCTATCCTGAGACAGCGTGACACGTACACAGTATAGACCCACAATACATAGGATATTATGTCAGGTAAGACATTGCTGGCAGATACTATGTATACATGTTGATATTTTCTATTATATGAAATATAGAATGTTGTCACATTAGATATATGTTAATATCATAGAATATATCTGTTATACGTCGTGACAGAGAAGTGCAGAGCTGTTCAGACAAGTTCAACCTGAAGTGGAGGTTGGTACAAGTGAAGAGTGAATCACTTTAGCCTAGCCAGAGCTGAATCTGAATTGTAGCTCATTAAGAAGCGTGCCGACTAGAGTTGAGCGATACTTTCCGATATCCTAAAGTATCGGAATCGGAATGGTATCGCCGATATCACTAAAATATCGGCGATACCCGATACCGATACCGGAAGTCCCATGTAAGTCTATGGGAACAAAATATCGCAACTAAAAAAAACCCATTCTTTCCTTGTAAACACTAAATATACACACATAGAATACATATATATATATATACATGTCATTGTGACATATATATATACATATATGTATAGTTTATACACTTCTACATAGTAAAATATCCTCTCATTCAATTGCCGGGTAAAGCCGGCTTCAGTGAAAAGACAGAAGCACCCGACATGAAATGACACTTGGTGTACATAGGGTTAACCATGTCTTTTCATGTCGTTTGCTATCTGATTTGCACAAACAATTAAATCAGACTATGTGTGCAAAATTTCACACCTGTAGGGGTTAATTAAAGGTGTAAATTCGTTGTAAAAAAAACGGACTTTTTTTGCTACGAATTTACACCTTTAATTAACCCCTACAGGTGTGAAATTTTGCACACATAGTCTGATTTAATTGTTTGTGCAAATTAGGCTGGAGTCACACACAACCACAAAAAATCGGTCCGTTTTAGACGGTCGACAATCGGATCAAAATAAAAACATCACACATCCTTCTGGCATCCGATTTTCCTTCAAAGATGCGATTTAATCGCATGTGTGTGTACCTTGTAACATCCGATTTTCATCCGACTTGCGAGATTTTCTCGCAGGCTTGCAAAACTGACATATAATGGATCCAAAAGAATAGTATTTAAATGCCAAAAGAAAGAATAGATATATACACATATATATATATATATATATATATATATATGTCATTGTGACATATATATATATATACATATATTTATAGTTCTTACACTTCTACATACTGTTATAGCCGCTAATTCAATTGCCGGCTTCAGTGAAATCACAGAAGCCGACATGAAATGATACATTGTTTCCACACATTTAACCATGTAATTTCATGTATTTTTATATATGTTTGAAACATACAATTACATGAGTATATGTGTGCTAAATTTCAGACATGTAGGGGTTAATTAAAGGTGTAAATTCGTTAAAAAAAAATGCGTGGGCTCCCGCTGTATTTTCTCCACCAGACAGACAAAGCAAGCGAGTGGGGGCAGATAATAATAGCCTAGGGAGGGTACATTTTTTTTGTGCCCCCCCTGGCTACTAACATCTGCCCCCAGACACCCCAGAAAGGGCAAATCTATAATTAGATTCGCCCTTTCTGGCACTTTGCCCGTCTATTCCCATTGCCCTGTAGCGGTGGCGAATGGGTTAATAAGGGGTTAAAATGACCTTGCAATTGAAAGGTCACTTTAAGCCAGGTTAATAATTGATAGCTGTCAATTAGGCAACTATCAATTATTAATCCTATTGTATGAAAGAAAAATCAAACACACACACTTTAATAAAAAATAAGTTTAATTAAATAATCACACAGTTTTTGACCATATTTTATTTTCCTGCTAAAACCATTTCCTGTAATAAAAATAAAATAAAAAAGCAAAATTATACTTACCAATCCGATGTACAGTCAGGTCCCACGGTGTAATCCATCAGAAAGGGTTAACAGGTTACAGGTCGCAGAGAGCTAATAATGCTGTCTCAGACCTGTATTCCCCTGAATGAATAAGTTCCTCTCCCAGCGAAAGTAGAGGAATAGATTCATGAATGGAGCTTAATTGATTTCTTGCCAATTTAACTGTAGTGACCTGACCTAAAGGGAAAGTGGACACAATCAATTAAGCTTCATTCATGAAACACATCCTCTCCTGTCGCCAGGAGAGGAACTTATTCATTCATGAGCTTTGAGCTGAGCATGCAGGATTACTTGCACTGCTTGGCTCAAAGCTAGTTAACCCTTTGTGAAGGATTACAGCGTGGGACGTGACAGATCGGCGGAATAGGTAAGAATAATGTTGTTTTATTTCTTTTTCTTTATTTTAGGAGATCAATGGCTTCGCACGGATTTAGTGTAAAATAAAATATGGTCAAAAAAATGTGTTTTTATTTCATTAAAATTATTTATTCTTAAAGTGTGTGTGTTTTTTTTATTTACTTCAATAGGATTAATAATTGATAGTTGTCTAATTGACAGCTATCAATCATTAACCTGCCTTAAGGTCACCTTTCAATTGCAAGGTGACAGTAAGGTGAGATTAACCCATTCGCCACCGCTACAGGGCAATGGGAATAGACGGGCAAAGTGCCAGAAAGGGCGAATCTAATTATAGATTTGCCCTTTCTGGGGTGTCTGGGGCAGATGTTAGTAGCCAGGGGGGGCACAAAAAAATGCACCCTCCCTGGGCTATTATTATCTGCCCCCACTCGCTTTGCTTTGTCTGTCTGGTGGAGAAAATACAGCGGGAGCCCACGCATTTTTTTTCAACGAAATTACACCTTTAATTAACCCCTACATGTCTGAAATTTTGCACAAATACACTCATGTAATTGTATGTTTCAAACATATATAAAAATACATGAAATTACATGGTTAAATGTGTGGAAACAATGTATCATTTCATGTCGGCTTCTGTGATTTCACAAAACCCGGCAATTGAATTAGCGGCTATTACAGTATGTAGAAGTCTAGGAACTATAAATATATGTATATATACATGTCACAATGACATGTATATATATATGTATGTGTTCTATGTGTATATATCTATTCTTTCTAGTCTTTATTAAAGCTGTCAGTGTGATTTTACAGTATAGGCGGGGATGAATTGCCGGCTTTTCTAAAGGACACCGATGCGATTTCATCGCAAGTCACACAGTGTGGTCCGTTTGTAATCAGATTTTTCATCGCTCCCATAGACTTGCATTGGCGATTGTCGACCGACAATCGGTGACAATCGCAGCATGCTGCGATTGTACACGGACGTTTAAAACGGACCACAAAAAATCTGATACTGGGAGCTGCTCCATAGATTAACATAGGTCCGACTGCAATGCGATATTTCATCGCATTGCAGTCGTCCGATTTTGTCGCCAGTGTGACTCCGGCCTTAGATAGCAAAGGACATGAAAAGACATGGTTAACCCTATGTACACCAAGTGTCATTTCATGT
This sequence comes from Oophaga sylvatica, assembly GCA_033576555.1. Lineage (NCBI taxonomy): Eukaryota > Metazoa > Chordata > Amphibia > Anura > Dendrobatidae > Oophaga > Oophaga sylvatica. The sequence goes on along the minus strand of JARQOD010000004.1, from coordinate 182,941,928 downwards.
CACCCGACATGAAATGACACTTGGTGTACATAGGGTTAACCATGTCTTTTCATGTCCTTTGCTATCTAATTTGCACAAACAATTAAATCAGACTATGTGTGCAAAATTTCACACCTGTAGGGGTTAATTAAAGGTGTAAATTCGTTGTAAAAAAAACGGACTTTTTTGCTACGAATTTACACCTTTAATTAACCCCTACAGGTGTGAAATTTTGCACACATAGTCTGATTTAATTGTTTGTGCAAATTAGATAGCAAAGGACATGAAAAGACATGGTTAACCCTATGTACACCAAGTGTCATTTCATGTCGGGTTCTGCATTTTCACAAAAGCCGGCAATTGAATTAGCGGCTATTATACTATGTAGAAGTGTATGAACTACAAATATAAATATATATATATATGTGTCACAAATTCAATGACATGTATATATATATATGAGGTGTAAAATTGCTGAAAAAAAATGCGTGGGCTCCCGCCCTATTTTCGCAACCAGACAGACAAAGCCAGTGAGTGGGGGAATAATAATAGCCCAGAGAGGGACCATTATTTTTGCCCCCCCCGGCTACTAACATCTGCCCCCAGACACCCCAGGAAAGACAAATCTATAATTAGATTCGCCCTTTCTGGCACTTTGCCCGTCTATTCCCATTGCCCTGTAGCGGTGGCGAATGGGTTAATATGGGGTTAAAGCCACCTTGCTATTGAAAGGTGACCTTAAGCCAGGTTAATAATTGAGAGCTGTCAATTAGACAACTATCAATTATTAATCCTATTGCATGAAATAAAAATAAAACACACACACTTTAATTAAAAATCATTTTAATGAAATAAAGACACATGTTTTTGACCATCTTTTTTTACTGCAAAAACCATTTCCTGTAATAAAAATAAAATAAAAAAGCAAAATTATTCTTACCTATCCCATGCACAGTCAGGTCCCACGGTGTAATCCTTCAGAAAGGGTTAATGTTTACTGCAGGGACCGCAGCTAATGCTGCAGCCTCACAGTAAACCCCAAATGAATGAGTTCCTCTCCTGCCTGACAGGAGAGTAAAGGCTGGGTGTCACATAACGATACACCAGCGATCCCGACAACGATATGCACTTGTCAGGATCGCTGGTGTATCGCTACATGATCGCTGCTGAGCTGCCAAACAGGCAGCTCAGGCAGCGATCTGGGACAGCGACACTGCGGGTAACATCGCTTAAGGGCCCGTCTCACATAGCGATATCGCTACCG
>JARQOD010000004.1:182893544-182940585 GCA_033576555.1 Oophaga sylvatica | reverse complement strand
TGTAATGTATGTAGTACAGTTCATATAGCGTCTTGTGCTTGGGTGCGATGAAAACACAGGAGTCACAGGTTTGATATAGAAAAGTCCTGTATTACTTCATACAAGTTGGCAGAAATAGTCACACAGTTTGCAGACACAGAAACAGGAGACACAGCAGGCCAGAGTAATCCAAGCTCAGCAATCACTCTCCAATACAGATTCAGGATCTTCTTCTCTGTTACCGTAAGTCCATGCAAACGTGGGTCTTTCAAAGAGCAGGGTTCAGAGTCCACAAGTGCTTCAGAGTTCCTCAGTAGGAATAGCTGGAGTACAAGGTCCAAGGCTTACAGGAGTCAAGTCACAGGTTCACTGCAGGCTAGATTCTGAAGCACTGATTGCTCAGCTGTGGCTGCTTAAGAAGCAAAGGAGAGAATCAGGGCGGGAACATGCAAGCTGGAAACTCCATTTTGACTGAGGGCAAGATAGCTGCAGCAAGACAGAAAGTAAAATGGCTGACGAACAAACTGAGTTTCAGGAATATATACATAGAACCTTACATCCCATTGGATGAGCGCCCAGGGCCACGGACCGAGCCACCGCTACCAGTGACAACTCCCATAGATTTCCATGGGCTCGGCTCCGAGTACCCCATTGCCCTGGTACTAAGTGCGACTCAATCTTTGGCGTCACGAACAGGATACGAAAGCTTGCAATTGTGAGTCCTGTGTGTCTATTGAACTGTTTGGTGAAAAAGACTGTTTGCTGCATTTGGCGCCAAAATACCGCCATCTTTACCGCAAAATTCGCGCCCTCAGGCGCTGGTGAAGAAGGGGGGCGTACCTGAAAGTGCGCGCTGGTTCCCTGGCCCCGTCCCCAACTCTGACGCGGCGGCAGGTCCTGTGAAACAGGAAGTGAACGCTCTGGCATCAGAGCGACAGCGACAAAGGTCCTGTCTCCACCGCTGTGCCTGCAACGAAGGTCCTGTCTCCACCGCTGTGCCTGCGACGCTGCAGCCTGTGAAAGAGGTAGGCTCAGATTAACCAAGGGGGCACCAATATGTCGCAGCAACCGGCAGGCGGAGCGGCCCCCGCTGGGGGCCCTAATAGCCCACCGCTTGGCGTCGTGCCGCAGGATGGGGGTGCAGGCCCCTCACCTGGTCCGGTGGTCCCGCTTATGCCCCTAACGCTCCCATACATGCCTGGAGCGAAGTGGCTCCCCCAGTACAGCGGCGAGCCAGACACCCTGCCAGGATTTAAACGGAAGATATGTAGTATTTTGGATATGTACTCAATGACTGAAAAGCAAAAAGCTGCTGTGGTAATAGGACAGTTAGCTGGTGCGGCTGAGAGAGAAGTAGAGACTTGGCCCATTGCAGACCAGGAGTCGGTACCTGCGATTCTCTTAAAGCTACAGGCCATCTTTGAGGACCGCACAGAAACGGATCTCCGGATGGCATTTTATCAGTGCTTCCAGGGACCGGGTGACAGTATTAGGGACTACGCCTGCCGACTACAGGGGCCCTGCGAGCTCTTAAACAGGCTAACCCTACAAGTCCCATTGATGAGAGCCAAATGTTGAAAGAGCAATTCGTGCGGGGACTGAGGTCTCCAGAGGAAGGCAGGACTGTAAACTGGTGGTCCTTGGATCATCCAGATGCCACCTTTGATGCCCTAAAGGACAAGGCAATAAAAGGACTGCGACCCCTGGAAAAGCCTGAGGTGGCAAATCAGTATCACCCGGGTGAAGCCACTCTTAAGCCGGCAGTACCCACCTTTTCCCCGCAGGTGGCAGAAGCTAAAACGCAGGTGGCGCCCCCTAGTGAGTTGGAATGTCTGCGCTCAGAAGTGCGCCAGCTGACTAAGAACTTGGCCACTGTAATGGATGCCCTGCAACTGCGGAAAGAGGAAGGAGGAAAGATTCTACTAGCCGACTGTCCGGAGGATGTCCCTTGGATGAACTGGAGGAAATGGAGGACGTCGCCTCACCGAAGGAGGACCACGCCACCCCAAGGAGCGACTCCTGATCAACATCATCCTCGGCGGGAGATCATCTGCTACCGCTGCAACCAAAAAGGTCATATGGCTCAGCAATGTCCTTTAAACGAGCCGATCCTGGGTCAGAGGGCCAACACCCAGGAGTAGACTCATCAGGCCCCTTAGACTGGAACCGCAGGTTCGTGGGTGGACGGCCCTACCTGTCCATGATTCTGGACGGGATTGCGATCCCTGCACTGCTGGACACTGGATCTCAGGTGACCATCATACCTGATGTCCTTTACAATAAATTTTGGTCCATGGACAGCCTCCAGCCCCCGAGCCCTGACTTGACAGTGTACGCTACCAATGGTCTCCCTGTTGAAGTAATTGGAGCCAAAAACGTAAATGTAAAAGTGGGCAGGGTGGAGCTGAAAGATCAGGGACTCTTAGTGGTAAAGACTGTAAATGAGGAAAATGGTCTAAATGTGATACTAGGTACTAACATTATCAGTAACTGTCTGGGAGAAGTTGTGTTTTTGCTCCAACAGCTCGCTGAAGTTGCCAAGCCAAAGCAGAAGGGAGTGATCCAGAGGGAGATCCGGGCCCTGATGTGCCAGCAGCAAGCGAAGCTTACAGATGGTGAAATCGGTAATGTACGGGTCACAGACTCGAACCCCATTGTAATACCCCCAATGAGTGAAATGTTAATATGGTGTAGAGCAGCCATAGGTCTGAGGGGACAGAACTACCAAGCAGTAGTAGAACTCCATCGCTCAGAACATAGACCTACACTCATGATTGCTAGAGGGGTAGTGGAAGTAATAAATGGGAGAGTACCAGTACGACTTCTCAACTGGGGGGACGATGAAGTAAATTTGCCACGTTATGCTACAGTTGCTAAATTACATGCCGTAGATAACAATTCTATCCTCACGACCGAGTCCTTAGCCTCCCGCCGACCAGCGGAGGATAATGATCCGGCAACCCCGGTAGCGGACTGGTGTCAGCAGCTTCATATAGGAACAGACACCACTTCCGTCCACCAGAAACAGGGGGTACTACGGGTGGTACAAGAGTACGCACAAGTATTTAGCAAGCACCCACTTGACTTTGGGACCATTAAGGGAGTACAGCATCATATCCCTACAGGCAGTCATCCTCCCATCAAAGAGCGGTACAGGCCTATACCTCCAGCCCACTATCAGAAAGCTAAGGAAATGCTGCATGACATGAAGAAAGCCGGGGTGATAAGGGATAGTTGTAGCCCCTGGGCAGCACCTCTGGTTCTAGTGAAGAAAAAGGATGGTAGCATGCGAATGTGTGTAGATTATAGGCAAGTAAATCGTATAACACATAAAGATGCTTACCCATTACCACGCATTGAGGAATCCTTAGCTGCTCTGGAAACGGCTAACTACTTTTCTACCCTCGACCTTACTAGTGGGTACTGGCAAGTGGCTGTGGCTGAGGAGGACCGGGAGAAAACTGCTTTCACCACCCCAATGGGACTCTGCGAGTTCGACAGGATGCCGTTTGGTCTCAGCAGTGCCCCAGGAACATTCCAGAGGGTGATGGAGAGCTGTCTAGGACATCTCAACTTCGAAACTGTGCTGCTGTACTTGGACGACGTAATTGTGTACTCTAAGACATATGAAGATCATCTGAAGCACCTGGCGGAGGTATTTGAGTCATTGTCCAAGTTTGGGATGAAACTAAAGCCCTCTAAATGCCACCTGCTCAAACGGAAGGTACAGTACTTGGGACACATTGTCAGTTCCGAAGGAGTAGCGCCGGACCCCGAGAAGGTCACAGCTATTCAGAAATGGCCAGAGCCGAAGAACTTAAAAGAGGTGCGTCAGTTCCTGGGATTAACAGGTTACTACAGGAGGTTCGTGAAAGATTACACTAAGAAGGCGGCGCCTTTGCAGGACCTCCTGGTAGGACAACCTCTTAAGAGCAGAAACCTTCCATTCAATTGGGGAAAAGAACAAGCTGAGGCATTCAACGAGATGAAAGAGATTCTGACGGGCGATGAAATCTTAGCCTACCCAGATTACAGCCAACCGTTCCTGCTGTACACCGATGCCAGTAACGAAGGATTAGGAGCGGTCCTCAGTCAGAAGCAGAACGGCCAAGAAAAAGTCATCGCATATGCCAGCAGAAAACTCAGGCCAACTGAGAGGAATCCGGAAAACTATAGCAGCTTCAAACTGGAGTTCCTGGCGCTGGTTTGGGCCATTACCGAAAGATTTAAACATTACCTTGCCTCCAACAGGTTCACTGCGTTTACAGACAATAACCCCTTGACGCATCTGGAAACAGCCAAGCTGGGAGCCATGGAGCAACGTTGGATGGCTCGGTTGTCAAATTACCAGTTTACCATCAAGTACAGGGCAGGCCGTAAAAATGCCAACGCGGACGCCTTGTCCAGAATGCCGCATGAATCTGACACAGAGGAAGAGTCAGACAATCTGGAAGAAATTGAGCTACCTGCGTTCCACCGAAATGGGATGGTCCAAGAGCAACGAGTCTACAGGAAGCGGTGTGATGAGATGTTGAACCCTTTACCTCATCACAGCTGGAAGGAGACTCAAGACAGCGATCCAGTGGTCAGCCGTGTTAAGGAGCTGATAAAACAGGAAGGTTCCTCCTTGGAGAAAGATGCATCCATGCCAGCAAAGCTCCTGTGGAATGAAAGAAGCCGGTTGTTCATATACCGAGAGAAGTTGTGCAGGAGATACGTCGACCCAAGGACCCATGAAATGGTTTGGCAGATAGTGGTCCCCAAAGCAGACATCCAAATGGTGTTGGAAGCTTACCACGATCAAGCAGGACACTTTGGCTGGAAAAAGCTGGAGACCCTGTTGAGGTGTCGGTTCTACTGGGTAGGGATGCGCAGCTCCATCGAGAAGTGGTGCCGGAACTGTGGACCTTGTGGTCTCAGACGAAAAGACTATCATAGTCAGAGAGCACCCCTGCAGCCTATCCGGACGACTCGTCCCCTGGAGATCGTAGCATTGGATCACGTCAAATTGTCCCCAAGCAGGTCAGGATACTCATATGCCCTGACCATGGTGGATCACTATTCCAGGTTTCTGGTGGTCGCCCCTGTCAAAGATATGACAGCAGAGACAGCAGAGACAGCAGCAAGAACCTTCCAAGCAAGTTTCTGCAGACCACACGGATATCCGGAGCAGGTGCTGACTGATCGAGGTCCTGCATTCGAAGCTGAACTGTTTCAGGAATTCTGTCAATTGTATGGATGTAAAAAGATCAGAACAACACCATACCACCCTCAGACCAACGGCCTTTGTGAAAAGATGAATCACATTGTCATGGATTTACTGAAAACTTTACCCCTGGAAAAAAGAAATCGGTGGCCAGACTTGTTACCTGACCTGGTTGACTTGTACAACCACATCCCAGTAAGTTCCACTAACTGCACTCCAGCTTACCTTATGAGAGCAAGACCTGGAAGACTGCCAATGGATTTGGAGCTGGGAGTGGTAGAACCAGAGGCTGATGACAGTGCTGAAGATTGGGACACAACTCGACAGGAACAGTACAAGAGAGTACAAGCCTGTGTGGAAGACAGTCTCAATAGAGTAAGAGAAACACAAGAGAAGAACTATAACAAAAATGCTCCCGCTAAGCCTTTTATGCCTGGAGAAATGGTGCTCAAAAGGAAAAGAAGAATGCACAAGTTGGATGATCAGTGGGAACAGGAGCCATATGTCGTGCAAAATTCCAATTTTGATAACAGAAAGGTCTGTACCATTAGTAAGGATGGAGGAAAAACGACGGCAACGGTGTCCAGAGATCATTTAAAGTTGTGTCCTTGCCCATTAAAGCTCCGTGAAGAAAACCCTGTTGTCCATCAAGGAGAAAATGATGAAGCGGTCATACACACGGATTTGGGAGATTTACCTGCGGATTGGCCCAGAATGGGAGACGCTGTAATTATTCCTGTGCTGCAGTTTTATCAACCGCAAGAGGAGTCTCTACCTCCAGTCATACCAATTGTGCCCGTTGAGCCAGTTCCAGAAGAACCTGTTCCGGCAGACCCTCAACCATTAGAACCCCAAGTAGCGGACCCGCAAGAAGCAGCACCACAAGAAGTGGAGTCCTCTGGTGAAGCTGGTGAAGCAGTACCGCCTCCTCCAGTCACTAGCATGCTTGCCAGGTCCCTAGAGAGGTGGAGTCGTGTCTATAGTTTGCCGTTACGCAGAACAGAAAGGTTAGAGAATACCATACCTGATGCTACCCCAAGTAGGTCAGAACGTATCACTAAAGGTAAACTACCTATTCGCTATCAGGAGTAGTCCTAGTAAATTAGTCTAGCAAGACCCAGACAGGGTTTATTGTCACTGAAAAATTGTATAAAGTTTGAAAAAGTATTAATGTAATTATTTGAAATGTGTTTTAACCATGCCAATGGACTGCGTGGCTGTGGACTGTGCCAGCCCAAGAACTTGCTTTGTAAATAGTTGCACTACGGTGCCTTATCTTGGTTTGACACGAAACCATTACTATCAACCTCTGAAGAAAAACCCGTATGGTGTGGCCTAGAGTGAGGTCTGCAGTCAGAAGTCCTGCAGCCCACCCAGGACCCACGTGGGAGGTTTTTGGTGCGGGTCCTCCACAAGTATCTTGTAAATATGGAAATGTCTTGATATTTTGATACTTTTGTATTTTATAATGTACAAATTGTAACGTTCAAGAATTCGTACCTTCCGGATGGGATGAGTTAAAATGTTATGTTAATGCAAAACAAAATGTTCTTTTTGTCTTTTACAGCCCGGGAGTGCTGTGTTTTACCAAGGGGGGATGTGTAGCCCAGCTACGCAGGCACACATAAAATCCAGGAGAATGCACAGGAAGGTAATCGCAAAAGCTTGCTATTCATGCACTTCACTCACACTTTCAGACACACCCATCAGGGGTATAGGAGGTAGTGACACGTAGCAGAGTGATCAAGCAGCTGACAGCACTCGGGAGTTAGCACGGATGCACGTTCAGGCGTTCAAGGATCCAAATGAACAACAGTCCAACGAAAAAATTTCAGGCCTTTATCAAGTTGATAAAGGCCTGAAAATGGCCGAAACGTCGTATTTTATGGTGGCTGAATAAAGACTTGTTATACTTCACCTGGATTGGATGCTGTTCCTATTTTTTCGTTTTTTTACGTAGCAGAGTGAGTCTGTTTCCTGTCTGAGAAGAGCTCAGATCAGTCAGTTAGTTTCCTGTCTTCAGACAGTGCAGTTCAGTGCCAGTTCAGTCTGGACTAGGAGAGAGGACTGAATCCTCGCAGAGTTAGCGTAGCTCACCTGACAAAGAAGTGGAGGCTAGTACGGGTGAGGTGCATCATCCTAGCCTAGTCAGAGCTACCCTTAATCAGTACCTCAGTAGAAGCTGAAACAAGGAGGAAACTGAGAGCTGCTCAGCGAGCTCGGGAGAAAGCTGACTATTTCCATCGAAAGCTACAAGTGCTTATGCAAAGAGCAGAAGCAGGGCGAAGGGCGCAGTGGAAAAGTTAGAGAAGTGCTACAGGTATTGGATTGCCTGCACTAAATTGCCGGACACCGGGGTCCGAAGCGTTGCTACAGTTTCAAGCTTAGTAACAAGAACACCGTGTAATGTATGTAGTACAGTTCATATAGCGTCTTGTGCTTGGGTGCGATGAACATACATGAGACACAGGTTTGATATAGAAAAGTCCTGTATTACTTCATACAAGTTGGCAGAAATAGTCACACAGTTTGCAGACACAGAAACAGGAGACACAGCAGGCCAGAGTAATCCAAGCTCAGCAATCACTCTCCAATACAGATTCAGGATCTTCTTCTCTGTTACCGTAAGTCCATGCAAACGTGGGTCTTTCAAAGAGCAGGGTTCAGAGTCCACAAGTGCTTCAGAGTTCCTCAGTAGGAATAGCTGGAGGACAAGGTCCAAGGCTTACAGGAGTCAAGTCACAGGTTCACTGCAGGCTAGATTCTGAAGCACTGATTGCTCAGCTGTGGCTGCTTAAGAAGCAAAGGAGAGAATCAGGGCGGGAACATGCAAGCTGGAAACTCCATTTTGACTGAGGGCAAGATAGCTGCAGCAAGACAGAAAGTAAAATGGCTGACGAACAAACTGAGTTTCAGGAATATATACATAGAACCTTACATTACTCCCCCCTTAAGGACAACCTCCGGATGACCTCAGACCAGGCTTGTGTGGGTACCTCTGATGAAACTGACGGAGCAAGCGAGGAGCATTAACGTTATTGACCGGTTCCCATGAGTTGTCCTCCACTGGGTAGCCCTGCCATTTAATCAGATATTGTAACTGATTTCTATACAACCTGGAATCTAAAATCCTTTCCACCACAAATTCTTCCTGACCACGACTAGCACTGGGTCAGGGCAAGGAGAGGAACGTCCAGGAAACGTATTGGGTGTCGCAGCCTTTAGTAGGGATACATGAAAGACAGGGTGGATTCTCATAGTTCTGGGCAGTTGAAGACGACAAGCAACGGCACTTATAATTTTACTGATTTTATAGGGTCCAATGTACTTATATCCCAACTTAGACGATGGAATCCTTAACTTAAGATTTCTGGTTGACAGCCAGACCAAGTCTCCTACCTTGAAAGCTGGTGCAGGTTTACGAAATTTATCTGCTGCTTTCTTGTACCTTTCTTGAGCCGATTCCAGATTTTCCTTTAGAAGATCCATATTCTTCTGTAAAGACGTGATTCTTTCAGCCACTGCTGGTAAAGGCGTTTCTATGGGAAATCGTGGTAGAATGTTAGGATGATAACCTAGATTAGAGTAAAAAGGAGACTGTTTAGTGGAGGCACTCTGAGAGTTGTTATACGAGAACTCAGCTAATGGAAGTAGATCCACCCAATCATCCTGTAGGTGGCAGATAAAGCAGCGGAGATACTGCTCCAGGGTTTGATTGGTTCGTTCGGTCTGTCCATTAGTCTGGGGATGAAAAGCAGAAGAAAGGTTTACTTTAATGTCCAATGCTGCACAGAAATTTTGCCAAAACCTAGAAGTGAATTGCACCCCTCGATCCGAAATAAACTCATCCGGTACTCCATGTAAGCGAAACACATCTTTAATCATCAAATCTGATGTCTGTTTTGCAGTGGGTAAGCCGACACAAGGGATAAAATGAGCTGCCTTTGTTAGACGGTCAACCACCACTAGAATGGTGTTCTTCCCCTGAGAGGTTGGTAACTCCACAATGAAGTCCATAGAAATGGATCCCCACGGGCGGGACGGGGTGGAAGAGGCTGTAACAGACCAGTTGGTGAGGAGCGAGGTGTTTTGCATCTTGCACAGACCTCACATGAAGTGACATAATTCAAAACATCCTTCCTGCAAGTGGGCCACCAAAAGAAACGAGAAAGAAATTCCTGTGTCTTTAGAATTCCTCTATGCCCAGCTATCTTGGAATCGTGAATGAGTTGCAATACTCTCAATCTGACTGTTTCAGGAATATACAGGCGTTGTCCCTGAATCCACACACCATTCTTAAAGACAAGACTTACGTCCCTTGGGGGTTGTGCCAAAAAGGAATCCGCATGGTATGCTTCCTTGATGTCCTTAAGTAGGTCTTGATTATGAATTACTCCTAGGAATCTAGAGTCAGGAAGAATAGTCTTAGGAGGAGTAATTGGACGTGTCTCTGCTGAGTAAATCCTAGAGAGTGCATCAGCCTTTCCATTGCGCGATCCTGGTCTATAAGAGATGATAAAATTAAATTGGTTTAAGAAAAGATTCCAGCGAGCCTGGCGAGGAGTCAGGCACTTAGCCGACCTGATAAACTCAAGGTTACGATGGTCTGTCAGGACGACTATTTGCTGTGCAGCTCCCTGAAGAAGGTGTCTCCATTCTTTGAAGGCGGCAATAATGGCCAACAACTCTCTATTGCCCACATCGTAGTTCCTCTCAGCCGAAGACAACTGCTGGGAAAAGAAGGCACAGGGATGCAAGACATTCTTCTCACCTGTTCTCTGAGAGAGTATAGCTCCAACGGCACAGTCTGAAGCATCCACCTCTATTATGAAGGCAAGCTCGGGGTTGGGATGTACTAGGATAGGTGCAGTGGTAAATTTATCTTTTAAACGGGAAAATGCTTCCTGGGCTTGGGGAGTCCAGGAAAACCTAGACTCTTTCCGGGTAAGTTGAGTGATAGGTGACACTACCTCAGAGAAATTTCTAATGAAACGTCTATAGAAGTTGGCAAACCCGATGAAGCGCTGTACCTCCTTCACATTTCTAGGACTTGGCCAATCCTTGATGGCTTGGGTTTTGCTTCCATCCATACTAATTCCTTGTGTAGACAGTACATACCCCAGAAATTGAATTTCGGTCCTATGGAATTCACACTTTTCAAGTTTGATGTAAAGATGATTTTGTCTTAGACGTTCCAAGACCATTCTCACATGTCCATGATGTTCCTCTGTGGAGTTAGAAAAAATTAGAATATCATCCAAATAAATTACCACGAATGTATCTAGGAGATCCCTGAAGATGTCATTCACCAAGTGTTGGAAAGTGGCTGGGGCGGTACTCAGACCAAAAGGCATAACTAGATATTCAAAGTGTCCATAGCGTGACCTGAATGCAGTCTTCCATTCATCCCCAGGTCTAATACGGACTAAGTTATAGGCCCCACGAAGATCTAGTTTAGAAAAAATTTTGGCATGTCGCACTCTCTCCAATAACTCAGGGATTAAAGGCAATGGATAACGGTTTCTAATAGTAACCTTATTGAGTTCCCTATAGTCTACGCATGGTCTCAGAGATCCATCTTTCTTCTTTACAAAGAAGATGGGTGCACCTGCAGGAGATGAAGAGGGGCGTATGAAGCCCTTGGCTAGATTTTTATCTATGTAATCCTTTAAAGCCTTTAGCTCGGGCCCCGCCAGGGGGTAGATCTTACCAAAAGGTATCTCTGCTCCAGGCAATAATTCAATTGGACAATCATATGGACGGTGAGGAGGAAGCTGGTCAGCGTTCTTCTTGTCACATAAATCCACATAGTCCTGGTATACAGCTGGTAGTTCAGGGACTGACATGATTCCTTTAGGAACAGAGCAAGCTGAAACTTTTGGACTCATCTGTTTCTCTGGAAAGTGTAATTCCTTGGTCTCCCAGTTAATGGTAGGATTCTGAGCCTGCAGCCATGGTAGCCCTAGAATAATGGGAAAGTGGGGAGAAGAGATAAGCATAAAGGACAGTTTCTCTTGATGATCTTTACCCATAAGAACCCTCAAAGGCTCTGTTTCCTGATCCACTGGTCCAGAGGTCAGCAGGGAGCCATCCACAGTTTCCATCTGTACTGGAGTAGCCTTCTTCACTGAACGTATTCCCTGTTTCAGAGCAAAGGAGACATCCATAAAATTTCCACTTGCCCCTGAGTCGATCATAGCAGAGCTAGACACCCAAGCTGAGTCAACCCAGAGTTTGATGGAAAGAAAGCAATGAGAATTGTTTTTCTTACAACTCAGCTGGGACACCGCTGAGGAAACTTGAAAAATGGCAGCGTTTACACAGTCAACGTCCTCAGAGGTAACGGAGTTTAAGTCCGAGAAATCAAGATCTGTTGCTGCAGATCTCTCTGGAGCCTGAGGCTCGGACCTGACAGATCCCCTCTCGCAACACTCACAATGAATGAGTGCTGCAGTAGTCTTACGAGAACGGCTGGGGCAGTTTATAATGAAGTGCCCTGACTTACCACAATAGAAACATAGATTCTCCTTAAAACGATGTTCCTTGCGTGCATCACTAACCCGTCGTTGTAAAGAGTCTACCTGCATGGGTTCAGGTTCAGGTTCCCGTGTAATCCTACTCAAAGGTTCCTTAGCTGGAGAGGAAGGTAGGAAAAGGTTAGTACGATTGCTTTCGAACCATCTCTCTTGCCTGCGTTCAGTCAGACGAGTATCAATACGGATGCAGTAGTTAATAAAGTCACCTAACGCAGTGGGAGGGTCGGCACGAGCAAGTTCATCCTTAATCAGTGGAGATAACCCCTTTCGAAAAATAGATTTTTTGGCGGAACTGTCCCAGGTGGTATCAAGGGCCCATCTCCTGAAATCCAAGGCATATTCAGCTACCGAGTGCTTACCTTGGCGCAAAGCTAACATGGCTGCTTCAGCTGTTGCACCTCGATTGGGGTCATCAAACACCTGCCCCATGGCTGAAATAAAATCATCAAGGTGATTCAAACAATCATCCTCAGTCTCAATCAGAGGGTTTGCCCACATTAAAGCCTTGTTGGTAAGCAACATAATTATAGTAAGCACCTTAGATCGTTCAGTGGGGAAATTGTGAAGCATGTGCAGAAAAAAAAAGATTGCATTGATTAATAAATCCCCTGAATTTCTCACGTTCACCGCCAAAACGAAAAGGGGGCAACTTGGGAATCCCAGCACTCGGGGCTACGGCAGGAGCCTGGACTCGCCCCTCTAGAACCTCAATCCTGGCTCGCAAATCCTGGGTAGTCTGTCCAACCACTTGCAAATTGTGATTATTGAGGTCCTGTAGATTTGTAAAACGGGTCTTTATATTCTGCAAATCTGCAAGGATATTATCAGTCACTCCGCAAAGTTCCTTTATGCGGGCCTCCATTTTCCAGATCTTTTAAGACAGGATTACTGGAAGAAGAGGAGAGAAAAAAAAACAATAGTGTTCACCTGTGGCAACACTGCAGAGAGAAAAAAAAAAATTAAGGGAACTGCTCACCTGGAATGGTTGTGAGAAGTCACAACCACTATCATCACAGAAAGTTTCAACCAGACATCTGATATCCAGAGTTACAGCAGACAAAAAAGAGAAAAGAAAGGGAAAAAAAAACAAAAACAATAGTGTTTACCTGTGGTAACACTGCAAAAAGAAAAAACTTAAGGGAATTGCTCACCTGGAATGGTTGTGAGAAGTCACAACCACTATCATCACAGAAAGTTTCAACCAGACATCTGATATCCAGAGTTACAGCAGACAAAAAAGAGAAAAGAAAGGGAAAAAAAAAAAAAAACAATAGTGTTTACCTGTGGTAACACTGCAAAAAGAAAAAACTTAAGGGAATTGCTCACCTGGAATGGTTGTGAGAAGTCACAACCACTGTCATCACAGAAAGTACAACCGGACGTCTGATATCCACAGTACAGCAGACACAGCCTTCCAGACCCAGCAGACACTAACGTTTTGGCTTCAGAATCTTGTAATGTATGTAGTACAGTTCATATAGCGTCTTGTGCTTGGGTGCGATGAAAACACAGGAGTCACAGGTTTGATATAGAAAAGTCCTGTATTACTTCATACAAGTTGGCAGAAATAGTCACACAGTTTGCAGACACAGAAACAGGAGACACAGCAGGCCAGAGTAATCCAAGCTCAGCAATCACTCTCCAATACAGATTCAGGATCTTCTTCTCTGTTACCGTAAGTCCATGCAAACGTGGGTCTTTCAAAGAGCAGGGTTCAGAGTCCACAAGTGCTTCAGAGTTCCTCAGTAGGAATAGCTGGAGTACAAGGTCCAAGGCTTACAGGAGTCAAGTCACAGGTTCACTGCAGGCTAGATTCTGAAGCACTGATTGCTCAGCTGTGGCTGCTTAAGAAGCAAAGGAGAGAATCAGGGCGGGAACATGCAAGCTGGAAACTCCATTTTGACTGAGGGCAAGATAGCTGCAGCAAGACAGAAAGTAAAATGGCTGACGAACAAACTGAGTTTCAGGAATATATACATAGAACCTTACAACCGGAGGCATCTGGACTACAGGTCACAGAGAGCAGCCCTAAGTGTCAATACGTAACCGGAGACAGGGAAAACAGGAGTCTAGCCTGATCAGCAAATATAGACTTAGTTTTCACCACTTAGAGGTTTCCACCACAACGTTGGCCGGGCAGTATAGCTGTTGAGAAAGCTGGAGATTCAGAGTTAACTTCGCTTCAGGCAAGTTGGACTCACCTACATTTGAAGTAAAGGAGGCCTCTAACCTGCTCAGCGGTTACCCGAATGTGCATTCTCCACCCCGACCAGCTTCCCGGGATCTACGTGAACCATCTACCAGTAAAAGGTATGAAAATAAGCTAATTCGTGTGTGACTGAATTATTATCTATACCCTGCATCATCATCACCATAGACTTCCAGGGACCTGTCTCACCTGTGGGAGACTACCACCCAGCTGCCCCCATAACATCCCCTGTGAAAGTCCTTATAGCAGCGCTGGTTCAATTAACCAGATACCACAGGTGGCGTCACGAACTACCTATCCTAAATATCCCCTGTAAATATTCCCCATTGGATGAGCGCCCAGGGCCACGGACCGAGCCACCGCTACCAGTGACAACTCCCATAGATTTCCATGGGCTCGGCTCCGAGTACCCCATTGCCCTGGTACTAAGTGCGACTCAGCTGTGACGAAGATGGCGACTCGGCTGCAGTGAGGAGATGGCTGTGGCGAAGATGGCGACCCAGCTGTAGAGAGGAGATGGCTGTGGTGAAGATGGCGACTCGGTTGCAGAGAGGAGATAGCTGTGGTGAAGATGGCGACTCGGCTGCAGAGAGGAGATGGCTGTGGCGAAGATGGCGACCCAGCTGTAGAGAGGAGATGGCTGTGGCGAAGATGGCGACCCAGCTGTAGAGAGGAGATGGCTGTGACGAAGATGGCGACTCGGCTGCAGAGAGGAGATGGCTGTGGCGAAGATGGCGACCCAGCTGTAGAGAGGAGACGGCTGTGGTGAAGATGGCGACTCGGCTGCAGAGAGGAGATGGCTGTGGTGAAGATGGTGACTCGGCTGCAGAGAGGAGATGGCTGTGGTGAAGATGGCGACTCGGCTGCAGAGAGGAGATGGCTGTGGTGAAGATGGCGACTCGGCTGCAGAGAGGAGATGGCTGTGGTGAAGATGGCGACTCGGCTGCAGAGAGGAGATGGCTGTGGTGAAGATGGCGACTCGGCTGCAGAGAGGAGATGGCTGTGGTGAAGATGGCAACTCGGCTGCAGAGAGGAGATGGCTGTGGTGAAGATGGTGACTCGGCTGCAGAGAGGAGATGGCTGTGGGGAAGATGGAGACCCGGCTGCAGAGAGGAGATAGCTGTGGGGAAGATGGCGACCATGCTGCAGAGAGGAGATGTGTGGCATTGGTGTAGCTGCTAAACAGAAGAGAAGAAGCGACCAAGCCTAAGATGTGATGACTAAATCCCGGACAGTCTGGGCTGAAGATAGACCCGGCCTCGGAATGAGCATGTGAATGGAAAGGAAGGCTTCTGTCTCACCAGAGGAGTAATGTCCCCGCATGAAGATTGTGATTCACCAAGATGTCAGTGCTGCTTGTTCTAAAAGATGTGTGTACCCTGACCTGTGATTCAAATTCTGAGGAGACAGAATCACAGATTTGCAGGAAGTTTGCCTTCGGTGCAGTGAAAAGTAGCTGCAGGGCAACTATTAGTGGCTCTGAGATACTGCTCAGCTGAAGTCTGGAGTGGCTGCCATCTTGTGGGAGACGCGATGCAAGTTTGTGTGTTTACACTGTTGTTGTTAATGTTGCAAGTAGTGTGCCCCCCTGTGGGGAGACCGTGAACTGACTAATTCAAACGTTCTTGACGACTGCATTTTACCTCCTTGTGTCCATCTGCCCTATTATCTGCACCATCTAAAGGAGAGCAAAGCGTTATGGCCTCCAGTCACCAGACCTTGGGGCTCATTCAGACGTAGGTTTCTCATGTATGAATTCTATTAGCATTTTTCGCAGATAAGGCTGGGGTCACACTTGCGAGTGTGATGCGAGAAACTCGCTCATCAATACCCGGCACTGCCGCCGGCACTCGGGACCGGAGTGTGCGGCTGCATGTATTTCTATGCAGCTGAATGCACCGGTCCCAAGTGCTGGGTATTGATGCGAGTTTCTCGCATCACACTCACAAATGTGACCCCGGGCTAAAACTCATACTGTATTGTATTCTATCGGACTACGCACGTATATGTGTAATTATGTTGACCGAGTGTCAGCACAAACTCATGGAGACATGTATGATTGTGATCAATGTCGCCAGTGCAAATCTATGGGTCTGTGAAAGAATCGGACAGCACTCAAATGCAATCCGCAGACTGTCAGATTGTCAGGTTTGTTATATAGGAGGCGCTTGACAAAGATTTTAATGTGTAAAAAAAACCAAAAAACTGATGAAACTTTGATGGTAAAAACTCACACATGTACCAAACACTGATGAAAACTGGTCCGTTCTTTGCGTTCAGGAAAAATCTTTTACGCCTAAATGAGCCCTAACAGTGTGACCGTGTGTATGTGCGTGTAGTGTATATGAAACTTATACCCAAGCAATGTTGGCGCTGAAACAGCAAAATGCCTGGAATATTGAGTGTATGGTGCAGGGTCCTTCACGTTACATGATTGCAATTGTTAAACAACAGCTGATAATGCTTTTGTTTATGGCTCTGTGCACACTGTAAATTTTGTGCGTTTTTGACGCTGTATATTTTTGCTGCTTTAAAAACACGGTGTCTTATGGTTCCAGCAAAGTGGATGGGATATATAGAGATCTCCTGACCTCTGTGCTTCTTTTTAACCCTGTGTAAACTGACCTGCGGGCGTGCTTCAAATCTCCCCATAGACTTGTATTACACACTGAAAATCTGCAGTTAAAAAACGTACATGTGTTTTTCGTAAGTAACCGCAGCAGAAACGGATCGAAAACACATGTAATCAGCGCCTAAGTATATCAAAGCCAAATACCAGAAAGTATAAAAACAAAGCAGTTGTGTTTAAAGCATGACACATCAACAAGAGACAAAAAAATGAAGCGTCAAAACGTGATAAAAACGCATGTAAGAAGAACTAACTCAAAGATGCAATGAAAAAAAACACAAGAGGTTCTCCAACATCAAAAACTCAGCAACAGCTCATGGAGGGGACGTGGCCTTATCCTCTGTTTACCCAGGGCTCAGGGCCAGCGTTAGGGGCAGGCAGACCAGGCAGCTGCCTAGGGCCCCCACTCCCCAGGGGCCCCCAGCTAGCGGCACATCACGCAGCCGCTTTGGGGCCCCTGTGAGGCAGGGGGGCCCCCCTGCTGCCAGCACCGACTCCCCCGCCACTGCCACATTGAACTATACCGGCGTCTGCAGTGTACAGTTCAAAGCAATTATGGAGGAGAGAGCGTCAGCTGATGCTTCCTCTCCCATCATTCCGCTCTGACACTGCGGGTGCGTGATGACGTCATATCATCGCACACTCACTGTGTGCCGGGCAGTGCAGCCACTGAGACAGGAGCTGGGAACAGCGTGGGCACGAGGAGAGGTGAGGATTGTGTGTTTTTTTTTTAATATGGCAGTGAGTACTGGACTGTGGGGCCATTCTTGTGGGGGGAAGATGTGGGCTGTGCTATATACTATGTGGGCTGTGCTATATACTATGTGGGCTGTGCTATATACTATGTGGGCTGTGCGATATACTATGTGGGCTGTGCTATATACTATGTGGGTTGTGCTATGTACTATGTGGGTTGTGCTATGTACTATGTGGGTTGTGAACTATACTATGTGGGCTGTGCTATATACTATGTAGGCTGTGCTATATGCTATGTGGGTTGTGCTGTATACTATGTGGGTTGTGCTGTATACTATGTGGGCTGTGCTATATACTATGTGGGCTGTGATAATACTATGTCTCATTATATTGTATGGGGAGGTGGGCAGTATTATATTCTATTTGGGGCTACATTATATTCTATGGGGGGCTGTATTATATTTATTATATTCTGTGAGGGGTGATTGCATCATACTCTATGAAGGGGCTACATTATACTATATGAGGGGGCTACATTGTATTCTATGTGTGCTGCATTATATTCTGTGGGGGGCTAGATTATATTGTATGGGGGCTTCATTATACTTTATGATGGAGCTACATTATATTCTATGGGGCTGCATTATACTATATGAGGAGAGCTACATTGTATTCTATGGAGGGGCTACATTATACTGTATAAGGGGGCTGCATTATATTCTATGGAGGGGTTGCATTATATTCTATGTGGGGCTGCATTATACTATATAAGGGGGCTGCATTATATTCTATGGGGGGTTACATTATATTCTGTGGAGTGGCTGCATTATACTCTGTTGGGTTGTTGCATTATACTCTGTGGGGTGGCTGCATTATGATCTATGGGGTGGCTGCATTATACTATATGTGGGCTGCATTATACTATGGGGAATACATACATATGGAGGACTTATGGGGAATACATTCTACTATATGAAGAACTATGGGGTGCATTATACTATGGGAAGTGAATTGTGCTACATGGATGACTAAGGCAGTGCATTATACTATATGGAGCACTATGAGAAGTGTATTATACTATATGGAGGACTGAGCAGTGTATTTTAATATATGGAAGACTATGTGCAGTGTATTATACTGTATGGAGGACTGAGCAGTATATTTGAATCTATGGAAGACTATGAGGAGTGTATTATACTATATGGAGGACTGAGTAATGTATTATACTATATGGAGGACTGAGTGTATTTTAATATATGGAGGGCTATGAGGAGTGTATTATACTATTTGAGGGCTGTGAGGAGTGTATTATACTATATGGAGGTCTGAGGAGTGTATTTTAATATATGGAGGACTATATGGAGTGTATTATACTATATGGAGAACTATAGGGAGTGTATTATACTATATGGAGGACTATGTGGAGTGTATTATACTATATGGAGGTCTATGGGGAGTGTATTATACTATATGGAGGCCAATGGGGCACATTATATTATATGGAGGACTATGAGGTGTGTATTTTACAATATGGAGCACTGTGGTGCACATTATAACATATGGAGGACTATGGGAAGTGTATTATACTATATGGAGGACTATGGGGAGTGTATTATACTATATGGAGGACTATGGAGAGTGTATTATACTATATGGAGGACTATGGGGAGTGTATTATACTATATGGAGGACTATGGGGAGTGTATTATACTATATGGAGGACTATGGGGAGTGTATTATACTATATGGAGGACTATGGGGAGTGTATTATACTATATGGAGGACTATGGGGAGTGTATTATACTATATGGAGGACTATGGGGAGTGTATTATACTATATGGAGGACTGTGGTGCACATTATAATATATGGAGGACTATGGGTGTATTATACTAAACAAGCAAAATGCTGCATATTCGAGTGATTGGATTGTTCATGCTGGAGCAAAAATCATTGTTCTCAGCAGCACATCGCCGGTGTAAACTGTAGATGTGCTGCTGATAACATGATACTATATGGGGATCTATTAGTGATTGTTCTGTCCCCATCATTGTTCCTCAGCTGGTGGAAAGAGGCCGGGAAACAAGTGTTGAACGACTTCAATATTGTCGATCATACTCATTTATCGGTCTGAACTCAGCGCTTGTAAATGCAACCGAAATGTTTCTGTGTGATGTGCAATGTGTTAGCATTTGGGGCCCCAATTTAAACTTCGCCTAAAACCGGCCCTGACAGGCCTGACTGCATTTCACACGTGTACAGAAGTCGGTGATCGGTCGTTCAGTGTACACAGGCTGTCAATGTCCTCGGCAGCACAAATCATGTTCTGACCGCCATTTTTCTAAACCGTAAAGCCCATTCAAAATGTTAAAAAATAATCTCTTATTTAATAAGGGACATAAACTTCTCTGTCAATCAACTTTCCAGGTAAAACGCGCATGAGGAGGCGAATTCCAATTTTGCCTGACCCGACTCATCTGTAAAGAGTACTAACAAAAATATCTCTGCTTTACTAGGAACTTGTAGGATCGCTACTTCCAACAGGTGGCGCTATAGAGTTCAAGTTCTCTTTTTTTCTGAAGGGGCACAATCAGGGGTGGGATTCAAATTTTTAACAACAGGTTCTGTGTTTGTGCGTCGGTAAACCACACCCATTTTTAAGCCACACCCTTTTAAGCCACACCAATTTTTGAAGCCACACCCCCGAAGCCTGCGGAATGGGATTCCCTCAAGAGGTTCTGCAGAAGCAGGGTTGTGATTCATACATATATGTTCCCTCCGCAGCTGCAGAACCTCTTTTTAAAGAAGGGGGGAGGTATAGCTAGTCAGAGGCTGAAGGATTACATCACTGCTCCCCACGTTCTGCTGGGACTTGTAGTCCTGGAGGAACTGCAGGATCCAGGTGTGATTAATTTTTTCCACATAAAAGGTTTTAGGCAAAAACAGGTTCTGCAGAAGCAAGGCAGCCCCTCATAGCTTCACAAAAACCACTCCACTCTCCTTCCCTCTTTAAAATGAGGTTCTGCAGCAGCTAAGGAGCCGCAGGCAAGAAGGAAGGGCTCCTGGCACTGAATGTGCCTAAATAATACAGTACCCAAATAATACAGTCACAGAGTGCCCAAATAATACCGTCACATAATGCTCAAACAATACAGTGCCCAAATAATATCATCACATAGTGCTCATATAATACCTCATACAGTGCCCAAATAATACAGTGACATACTGCCCAAATAGCACATACTGCCCAAATAGTCTCCAGGCCAGGCCAGCCCCAGGCAGCGCCGCAGCTCAGGCAGCTGCTCACACTGTCATACAGTGCTGAGGGCCCACTGCCCAGCCCCAAATAATACAGTGACATACTACACTCACTGCTAGTGTTGAGCATTCCGATACCGCAAGTATCGGGTATCGGCCGATATTCGCGTTATCGGAATTCCGATACTTAATTCCGATACTTTTTCAATATCGTATACCGAATCGGAAGTTCCCATAATTCTTTGAGAGGCAATGTGATGTTAGTCAGCCAATGATGAATCCTACGAAGTGTGGGCACATCCTGTACTGCTGCGGTCATCTTAACTAATGGCATGGCTGTGATTGGCTGCTGAAATGATGTCAGAATGCACTATAAAAGGCGCCGCCGCCATTTTAGCGTCACTGTGCTGTGAATTCAGTAGGGACAGAACGCTACTCTGCTGACTCTGAGGGACAGTTAGAGATTGCGATTTGTGTACTGTGCTTAGGCAGGCTATCACCAACCGCTGTGTAAAGCTTCTTTTGCCGCATGTTGTTTAACGCTCTGCAAGTGTGTGTGATAGGTGACGCTCAGTTTGCTCTGCATCCAACGCTGTTGTAGGCATCTGCATGTCAACGCCTTTTTTTTTTTAGTGTAATTCTAGTGCTCCATTCAAGAATTTAGTGTGAGGCTCCCATCCGTACATAATGTTGCAAACACTATGAATACAAGGAGCTTTCACAGATTGTGACAGTTGTGTTTCAGTGTCTGCGCTTTTTTTTATTTTTGATGCAATCACGCTCCAGTTACTTGTTCAAGCACTGCTGCTTACTTGCTGACGTCTCTGCTCATCCTTTCATTTTAATTGTGCTTCTCATTCATTGAAAACAATCTATTAGTGTGACGCGCTTCCATCCGTATACAATACATGGTTGCAAACACTATAGAAGTGTACAAAGAGAGCCTTTCACAGATGTGGACAGTTGTGTTCAGTGTTCACTCAGTCTGTGTTTTTTTTTTGAGTGCAGATCACGCTCCAGTTACTGTTCAACACTGCTGCTTGTACTCTGCTGACGTGTCTCATGGCTCATCCTTTTCATTTTATCTCCAATTGGTTGCTGCTCCATTCATTTAAAATCTAATCTATTAGTGTGACGCGCTTCCATCCGTATACAATACATTGGTTGCAAACACTATAGAAGTACAAAGAGAGCCTTTCACAGATTGTGGACAGTTGTGTTTCAGTGTTCACTCAGTCTGTGTTTTTTTTTTTGAGTGCAATCACGCTCCAGTTACTGTTCAAGCACTGCTGCTTGTACTCTGCTGAGCGTGTCTCAGTGGCTCATCCTTTCATTTATCTCCAATTGGTTCTGCTCATTCCATTTAAAATCTAATCTATTAGTGTGACGCGCTTCCATCCGTATACAATACATTGGTTGCAAACACTATAGAAGTAGCACAAAGGAGTCCTTTCACAGATTGTGGACAGTTGTGTTTCAGTGTTCACTCAGTCTGTGTTTTTTTTTTTTGAGTGCAGATCACGCTCCAGTTACTTGTTCAAGCACTGCTGCTTGTACTCTGCTGAGCGTGTTTTCAGTGGCTCATCCTTTCATTTTCTCAATTGGTCTGCTACATTCATTTAAAATAAATCTATCTATTAGTGTGACGCGCTTCCATCCGTATACAATACATTGGTTGCAAACACTATAGAAGTAGACAAAGAGTAGCCTTTCACAGATTGTGAAAGTTGTGTTTCAGTGTTCACTGCAGTCTGGGTTTTTTTTTTTTAGAATGCAGATCACGCTCCATTTACTTTCAACCACCGCTGCGTGTACTCTGCTGAGTGTCTGTCACTGGCTCATCCTTGTCATTTTTCTAAAATTGGTGCTGCTTTATTCTATTTAAAATAATTCTAAATCTATTATGTGACGCGCTTCCATCCGTATACAATACATTGGTTGCAAACATATAGAAGTACACAAAGAGGCCTTTCACAGATGTGAACAGTTGTGTTTCAGTGTTCACTCAGTCTGGGTTTTTTTTTTTTTTTGTAAGTGCAGATCACGCTCCATTACTTTCAACCACGCTGCGTGTACTCTGCTGAGTGTCTGTCACTGGCTCATCCTTGTCATTTTTCTAAAATTGGTGCTGCTTTATTCTATTAAAATAATCAAATCTATTATGTGACGCTTCCATCCGTATACAATACATTGGTTGCAAACATATAGAAGTACACAAAGGGCCTTTCACAGCAGTGAACAGTTGTGTTCAGTGTTCACTTAGTCTGGTTTATTTTTTTCAAATGACACAAATATAAGTAATGTTGAAGAGGAATAGTCCTACATCCATTGTTTGCACAATATTACAGGTGTACATCATGTCCCTTAATCAACAATGTATTATTATATTTACTTGTATGCTTTTATTTAAAAGCCAAGAACACAGAAGGATAACCTTCGCACTGCAGCTGTTGTCAAAGTTCAACCCACATTATGCACTTCCAACATTGCAGCATTTGAGGCATGATGTGAGTTGGATTTGTCAAAGTTATGGAGTGAGAAGGTTCACCATCAGTACCCTATAGCATAAGTATGCTTTTGTGTTAGCATTTGTGTTAGACATGTGGATATCTGCCATAATATGTCACAATTATTTAGTTACAGATTTGTTACCAACACTAATCATTGAATGGTTTTAAATTTGACGTTTCACTTGTTTACAGCTTAGAAATAAGGGTGTAGCCTGATATCTATGTGTAGCACTAGCCACTTAAATGTCATGTTTTTTCAACATGTGTAGCTAGGTAGCAGTAATTTTTGCCGGACACACAGCAGGGAACAGCAGGCGTTACTGAACCCCACAAACACATCATCGATTGTTTTGATCTGTGCATCCAACACTTCTGAGCCTAGGGGCAAGGAGGGTGTAGCTGAGGCCTAGTATGAGATGTTTGAACTTTAATTTAACTTTAATTTGGAGTTAGCAGCATTAATTTTGTCAACACGCAGCAGGGGAACAGCAGGCGTTACTGAACCCCACTATCACTATAGCTTGTGTATTGGTCTGTGGACACGACACTTCTGAGCAGCAACTGGCAGTGTTGTAGCCCAGGGAGTATAGCTCAGGTGGTAGAAAGATGAACATAACAGGAGACATGGAAAACGTTGCCAACCAGTTAGTTAATCTGAAACCGGACAGGCAAATTCAGGCGAGATCCATGCCTAGTTCATTTTCAGAAAAGTAAGCCGTTCTACATTATCGAGGATAGTCGCATGCAACGGTCTGTTAGTACACCACCTGCAGCAGTAAAGACGCGCTCCGATAATACACTGGCAGCAGATCAAGCCAGCACCTCCAATGCATACTGGCTAAGCTCTGGCCATGTATCCAGCTTAGAGACACAAAACTTGAATGGGGAAGAGCCATCTGGGAGTACACTGAGAGGGCAAGACATGTAGTCTGTCACCATCTTACGGAAATGTTGCCTCCTGCTGACTGGAGCCGTCTCGGATGGTGTAGACATTGGTGGCGCTGCCACAAAACTTCGACACATTTGGAACATACTGTTCTTGCCCTGTGCAGAGGCGCTGCTTGTGCTCCCTCTTGTTGCAGAGCTGTCTCCACTGCCTCGACGCACAGAGCTGCTTTGTAAATCAGTAGCAGCAGCAGTGCTCTCGGCTGGAATGGAGAACATTATGGATTGCACCAGTGTGTCTTGGTACTTCCGCATTTTACGCTCCCGGTTCAACGGTGTGATGAGGCTTTGTAAGTTGTCCCGGTAGCGAGGGTCTAGGAGGGTGTACACCCAATAATCAGACGTGGTGTGAATGTGTTCGATGCGGCGGTCGTTTCTCAGCCACTGCAGCATGAAATCAACCATGTGCTGCAGACTCCCAACTGGCCAAGAAACGTTGTCCCCTGCAAGAGGCGTCATCTCCGCCTGCTGTGCATCACCCCACCCTTGGTCTACATACTGACTAGAGCATTGTCTACCTCCCTCTGGAGCGATGTCTTCCTCCTCCATTGACTCCTCCTCATCCTCCTCACAAAGTCCTTCAAATACATATAAATTTACAAAATTTAAAACTCAAAATTTAAAAACTTTGTATCATAATTCTGTAACATCAGTTTATGGAAACACAATAGCATTACAAAAGGATAGACAAAAAATGTACATTATGTGCTTTGTAAATACATTAAAAGTTTGTAATGGTTATGAAAATATAGACAGCGACTCTGGAGGTTCAATTGTTGATACAGCATGGTACTTTGAAAGTCCTCCAGCCCTTTGTGAGGAACCACGTTGCGCTGACTGTCCAGAAGGTGATGGAATTTGTGACTCCTCATCCTCCACCTCTTCCAAAACCTCATGCCTTAGTGCTTGCAGTGTTTTTTGAAGCAGGCAGATAAGGGGGACAGTCAGGCTGACTAGTGCATCATCTGCACTCGCCATCCGCGTTGACTCATCAAACGCACGCAAAACGTGGCAGATATCCTTCATAGAGTTATTCGCCACTCATTACACTGGCAGTGGCTGCCCATTCATTATAGGATCCAATTCTAATTACTGGTTCTCACCAACAAAGCTCTCCACAGCGCAGCACCCCCCTACATCTCCTCCCTTATTTATATTTATCGGCCTAACCGACTGCTGCACTCTGCAAACGACCTTCGACTAACCTCTGCACTAATCCGTACCTCCCACTCCCAACTCCAAGACTTCACCCGCGCTGCGCCAATCCTCTGGAATGCTCTACCCCAAGAAATTAGGACTATCCGCAATTTGGATGGTTTCAGGCGCTCCCTCAAAACACATTTGTTCACAGTGGCCTATCACATTCACTAATCAAAGTCATTCTATGTGTAATTCTGTGTGTGTAGCCCATTCACTATCTCCATGCATCCCTCACTTCCTTAAAATGGCTGGACCATCATTGTAAAAACACCATTGTATATAAACACCTGTACTTTGTATCTCCCACACCTCATTGTAGATTGTAAGCTTTCACCAGCAGGGGCGGCTGATTTTGCTTTAATTATTGTATTGTTAACGTTGTTACTTATGACTCGTGTTTTGAAACTGTTAAACTGTAAAGCACTGCGGAATATTATGGCGCTATATAAATAAATAATATTATTATTCTTATTATAGAGGCCCACTCAGTAGTGGTGAAGTGTGAACGGCGCAAATTGCGAGTTGACTGCGCCTGATGCAGCTGATACTCCATTACTGTTGGCTGCTGCTCACACAACCGCTCCAACATATGTAACGAGGAATTCCACCTGGTGGGTACGTCACATATGATGCGATGTTCATGAAGGTGAAATCTGCGTTGCAGAGCTGCAATCAGCGATCTGGCCATGCTGGAACGTCGCAAGTGAGCGCACTCTAGGCGGACCTTGTGCAGCAGTGCATCAAGATCCGGATAGTCCCTCAAAAAACTCTGCACGACCAAGTTGAGCACATATGACAGACATGGTATGTGAGTGAGGTTGCCAAGGCCCAGAGCTGACACCAGATTTCGGCCATTGTCACACACTACCAAGCCTGCCTGTAGATTCTCTTCCAAAAACCACACGTCGCTCTCCTGCTTTATGGCATTACAGAGCTCCTGCGCTGTGTGGCTAAGATTCCCCATGGAAATTAATTTCAGGATGGCCTGTTGACATTTGGACACGGCTGTGCTCATATCGGTCGCAACAGGTAAACGTTCACGGGTCCATGTGGAGGTAGACCGTGACGGCTCCTGCAGCGATGATTCTGAGGAACTGGAATAGGAGGAGGAATCAATGTGTACAGACTTGATTCCTGCAATCCTTGGAGTTGGCAGAACACGTACAGCGCCACTCGCAAGATCAGTACCCGGCTGCACAACATTGACCCAATGGGCAGTGAGGGAAAGGTATTGTCCCTGGCCATGGGTGTTAGAACCCTCTTGTTAGGTTTTGTTTCAGTTTGCTGGTCACATGACCTTTTTTCCCTATTTAGTCTGGCTCTGCCCTTCTGGCTTTGCTTGACTTCATTGTATTATCTACTGTTAAGCTAGCCGGGTGCTTAGGTGCCTTAATCTGTGAGTTTTGCTTGATGTTAGGATCACAAAGTATTTATTTTTCTGTTTAATTATCCATGCTACAATTTATGATTAGGAGGTGTCCACCTTTTCTCCCAGTCCCTAGATCTTGTAGGGATTACTCCCTCGCAACTATAGGTCTTCGTTCACACTAGATGAGGACTTTAGCGGGTCTGGTCGCAGGATCAGGTTCCCCGTTACATCGTAGGATTCAGCTTAGTTGTATTGTAGGGACAGAATTCCCTTCTTTCCTTACTGGTTGTAGCAGATCTAACAATGGTACTGGCCACGCATCGGTGTCAGTGACCTTGCTACTGAGGCTTAGTACGCATGTTTAATTTCCCTCAACATGCTTTGCAGACCAGGACGGCTTGCCTGCTGAAATGAATCGGCTTGCACATTGTATTGTGGGATTGACAATGATATTCAGTTACGGAACTGTCTGTCTCCACACCTGAATCACAGCATTTCAGGGACAGGAGTTTTGCAATGCAGCATTCAAGCCTTGCTCGTGCATGTTTGCGGATATGCCGTCTTTATCCATGCCTGTCTACCGCTGGCTGTTTGTGGCCTGGAGTGTGAGGATGACAGGAACTTGCTGCTGGTGTGGAATAACAGTTGTCTCTGGACAACATGGCCGAGTCTCATGGCGATCCTGTGAGAAGCATAACCACTGTGTGTGAGCTCGATAATTCAAAATAAATGTATTCAGGTTTACAGTTGTCTAACTCAACCTGCCACATGTACTGTGTTGGCTGACACTAGCTATAGTTCCTACACTAAAACATGCATTGTGAAAAGACCACGCATGACCAGCGCACGTTTTGACTTTGCAATGTCGCAGTCAATTCAGAAGGCTGACTACTTTGTAAGGTTCTGTATATCTGTTTCTGAAACTCAGTTTGTTCGTCGGCCATTTTGCTTTCTGTTTGCTGCAGCTATCTTGCCCTCAGTTAAAATGGAGTTTTCCAGCTTGCATGTTCCCGCCCTGATTCTCTCCGTTTGCTTCTTAAACAGCCACACCTGAGCAATCAGTGCTTCAGAATCTGGCCTGCAGTGAACCTGTGTTCTGACTCCTGAAGCCTTGGACTTTGTACTCCAGCCATTTCTACTGAGAAACTCTGGAGCTCTTGTGGACTCTGAACTCTGCTCTTGAAAGCCTCACGGTTGCATGGACTTGCGGTAACATAGAAGAAGATCTGAATCTGTTGTGGAGAGTTATTGATGAACTTAGATTACTTTGGCCTGCTGTGTCTCCTGCTTCTGTGTTTGCAACCTGTATGTTTATTTTTGCCAATTTGTATGAAGCAATACAAGACTTTCTTTTTCAACCTGTGTCTCAAGTATTTTCATCGCACCCAAGCACAAGACGCTATATGAACTGTATCACATACATTACAAGATTCTGAAGCCAAACGTTAGTGTCTGCTGGGTCTGGAAAGGCTTGTCTGCTGTACTGTGGATATCGGATGTCCGGTTGTACTCTCTGTGATAACAGTGGTTGTGACTTCTCACAACCATTCCAGGTGAGCAATTCCCTTAAGTTTTTTTTTCTGCAGAGTTATCACAGGTAAACACTATTGTTTTTTTTTTTTTCTCTTCTCTTTTGTCTGCTGAAACTCTGGATATCAGATGTCTGGTTGAAAGCTTTCTGTGATGATAGTGGTTGTGACTTCTCACAACCATTCCAGGTGAGCAGTTCCCTTAAAGTTTTTTTTTTTCAGTGTTGCCACAGGTGAACACTATTGTTTTTTTTTTTTCTCTCCTCTTCTTCCAGTATCCTGTCTTAAAAGATCTGGAAAATGGAGGCCCGCATGAAGGAACTTTGTGGAGTGACTGATAATATCCTTGCAGAGTTGCAGAATATAAAGACCCGTTTACAAATCTTCAGGACCTAAATAATCACAATATGCAAGTGGTTGGACAGACTACTCAGGATTTGCGAGCCAGGATTGAGGTTCTGGAGGGGCGAGTCCAGGCTCCTGCCGTGGCCCCGAGTTCTGGGATTCCCAAGTTGCCTCCTTTTCGTTTTGGTGGTGAACGTGAAAAATTCAGGGGATTTGTTAATCAATGTAATCTTTTTTTTCTGCACATGCTTCACAATTTCCTACTGAACGATCTAAGGTGCTTACTATAATTATGTTGCTTACCAACAAGGCTTTGATATGGGCAAACCCTCTGATTGAGACTGAGGATGATTGTTTGGATCACCTTGATGATTTTATTTCAGCCATGGGGCAGGTGTTTGATGACCCCAATCGAGGTGCAACAGCTGAAGCAGCCATATTAGCTTTGCGCCAAGGTAAGCACTCGGTAGCTGAATATGCCTTGGATTTCAGGAAATGGGCCCTTGATACCACATGGGACAATTCCGCCAAAAAATCTATTTTTCGAAAGGGGTTATCCCCACTGATTAAGGATGAACTTGCTCGTGCCGACCCTCCCACTGCGTTAGGTGACTTTATTAACTACTGCATCCGTATTGATACTCGTTTAACTGAACGCAGGCAAGAGAGATGGTTCGAAAGCAATCGTACTAATCTTTTCCTACCTTCCTCTCCAGCTAAGGAACCTCTGAATAGGATTACACGGGAACCTGAACCTGAACCATGCAGGTAGACTCTTTACTACGACGGGTTAGTGATGCACGCAAGGAACATCGTTTTAAGGAGAATCTATGTTTTTATTGTGGTAAGTCAGGGCACTTTATTATTAACTGTCCCAGCCGTTCTCGCAAGACTACTGCAGCACTCATTCATTGTGAGTGTTGCGAGAGGGGATCTGTCAGGTCCGAGCCTCAGGCTCCAGAGAGAGCTGCAGCAACAGATCTTGATTTCTCGGACTTAAACTCCGTTACCTCTGAGGACGTTGACTGTGTAAATGCTGCCATCTTTCAAGTTTCCTCAGCGGTGTCCCAGCTGAGTTGTAAGAAAAACAATTCTCACTGTTTTCTTTCCATCAAACTCTGGGTTGACTCAGCCTGGGTGTCTAGCTCTGCATGATCGACTCAGGTGCAAGTGGAAATTTTATGGATGTCTCCTTTGCTCTAAAACAGGGAATACGTTCAGTGAAGAAGGCTGCTCCCGTACAGATGGAAACTGTGGATGGCTCCCTGCTGACCTCTGGACCAGTGGATCAGGAAACAGAGCCTTTAAAGGTTCTTATGGGTAAAGATCATCAAGAGAAACTGTCCTTTATGCTTATCTCTTCTCCTCACTTTCCCATTATTCTAGGGCTACCATGGCTGCAGGCTCAGAATCCTACCATTAACTGGGAGACCAAGGAATTACATTTCCAGAGAAACAGATGAGTCAAAAAATTTCAGCTTGCTCTGTTCCTAAAGGAACCATGTCAGTCCCTGAATTACCAGCTGAATACCAGGACTATGTGGATTTATGTGACAAGAAGAACGCTGACCAGCTTCCTCCTCACCGTCCATATGATTGTCCAATTGAATTATTGCCTGGAGCAGAGATACCTTTTGGTAAGATCTACCCCCTGGCGGGGCCCGAGCTGAAGGCTTTAAAAGAGTACATAGACGAAAATCTAGCCAAGGGCTTCATACGCCCCTCTTCATCTCCTGCAGGGGCACCCATATTCTTTGTAAAGAAGAAAGATGGATCCCTGAGACCATGCGTAGACTATAGGGAACTTAATAAGGTTACTATTAGAAACCGTTATCCATTGCCTTTAATCCCTGAGTTATTGGAGAGAGTGCGACATGCCAAAATTTTTTCTAAGCTAGATCTTCGTGGGGCCTATAACTTAGTCCGTATTAGACCTGGGGATGAATGGAAGACTGCATTCAGGTCACGCTATGGACACTTTGAATATCTGGTTATGCCTTTTGGTCTGAGTACCGCCCCAGCCACTTTCCAACACTTGGTGAATGACATCTTCAGGGATCTCTAGATACATTCGTGGTAATTTATTTGGATGATATTTTAATTTTTTCTAACTCCACAGAGGAACATCATGGACATGTGAGAATGGTCTTGGAACGTCTAAGACAAAATCATCTTTACATCAAGCTTGAAAAGTGTGAATTCCATAAGACCGAAATTCAATTTCTGGGGTATGTACTGTCTACACAAGGAATTAGTATGGATGGAAGTAAAACCCAAGCCATCAATGATTGGCCAAGTCCTAGAAATGTGAAGGAGGTACAGCGCTTCATCGGGTTTGCAAACTTCTATAGACGTTTCATTAGAAATTTCTCTGAGGTAGTGTCACCTATCACCCAACTTACCCGGAAAGAGTCTAAGTTCTCCTGGACTCCCCAAGCCCAGGAAGCATTTTCCCGTCTAAAAGATAAATTTACCACTGCACCTATTCTAGTACATCCCAACCCAGAGCTTGCCTTCATAATAGAGGTGGATGCTTCAGACTGTGCCGTGGGAGCTATACTCTCTCAGAGAACAGGTGAGAAGAATGTCTTGCATCCCTGTGCCTTCTTTTCCCAGCAGTTATCTTCGGCTGAGAAGAACTACGATGTGGGCAATAGAGAGTTGTTGGCCATTATTGCCGCCTTCAAAGAATGGAGACACCTTCTGCAAGGAGCTGCACAGCAAATAGTCGTTCTGACAGATCATCGTAATCTTGAGTTTATCAGGTCGGCTAAGTGCCTGACTCCTCGCCAGGCTCGCTGGAATCTTTTCTTAAACCAATTTAATTTTATTATTTCTTATAGACCAGGATCGCGCAATGGAAAGGCTGATGCACTCTCTAGGATTTACTCAGCAGAGACACGTCCAATTACTCCTCCTAAGACTATTCTTCCTGATTCTAGATTCCTAGGAGTGATTCATCATCAAGACCTAATTAAAGACATCAAGGAAGCATACCATGCGGATTCTTTTTTGGCTCAACCCCCAAGGGACGTAAGTCTTGTCTTTAAGAATGGTGTGTGGATTCTGGGACAACGTCTGTATATACCTGAAACAGTCAGATTGAGAGTATTGCAACTCATTCATGATTCCAAAATAGCCGGGCATAGAGGAATTCTAAAGACACAGGAATTTCTTTCTCGTTTCTTTTGGTGGCCCACTTGTAGGAAGGATGTTTTGGATTATGTCACTTCATGTGAGGTTTGTGCAAGATGCAAAACACCTCGCTCTTCACCAACTGGTCTGTTACAGCCTCTTCCCACCCCGTCCCGCCCGTGGGGATCCATTTCTATGGACTTCATTGTCGAATTACCAACCTCTCAAGGGAAGAACACTATTCTAGTGGTGGTTGATCGTTTAACAAAGGCAGCTCATTTTATCCCTTGTGTCGGCTTACCCACTGCAAAACAGACATCAGACTTGATGATTAAAGATGTGTTTCGCTTACATGGAGTACCGGATGAGGTTATTTCGGATCGAGGGGTGCAATTCACTTCTAGGTTTTGGCAAAATTTCTGTGCAGCATTGGACATTAAAGTAAACCTTTCTTCTGCTTTTCATCCCCAGACTAATGGACAAACCGAACGAACCAATCAAACCCTGGAGCAGTATCTCCGCTGTTTTATCTGCCACCTACAGGATGATTGGGTGGATCTACTTCCATTGGCTGAGTTCTCTTACAACAACTCTCAGAGTGCCTCCACTAAACAGTCTCCTTTTTTCTCTAATTTAGGTTATCATCCTAATATTCTACCACGATTTCCCATAGAGACGCCTTTGCCAGCAGTGGCTGAAAGAGTCACGACTTTACAGAAGAATATGGATCTTCTAAAGGAGAATCTGGAATCGGCTCAGGAAAGGTACAAGAAGGCAGCAGATAAATTTCGTAAACCTGCACCAGTTTTTAAGGTAGGAGACCTGGTCTGGCTGTCAACCAGAAATCTTAAGTTAAGGATTCCATCATCTAAGTTGGGACATAAGTACATTGGACCCTATAAAATCAGTAAGATTATAAGTGCCGTTGCTTGTCGTCTTCAATTGCCCAGAACTATGAGAATCCACCCTGTCTTTCATGTATCCCTACTAAAGGCTGCAACACCCAATACGTTTCCTGGACGTTCTTCTCCTTGCCCTGACCCAGTGCTAGTCGATGGTCAGGAAGAATTTGTGGTGGAAAGGATTTTAGATTCCAGGTTGTATAGAAATCAGTTACAATATCTGATAAATGGCAGGGCTACCCAGTGGAGGACAACTCATGGGAGCCAGTCAATAACGTTAATGCTCCTCGCTTGCTCCGTCAGTTTCATCAGAGGTACCCACACAAGCCTGGTCTGAGGTCATCGGAGGTTGCCCTAAGGGGGGAGTAATGTAAGGTTCTGTATATCTGTTTCTGAAACTCGTTTGTTCGTCGCCATTTTGCTTTCTGTTTGCTGCAGCTTCTTGCCCTCAGTTAAAATGGAGTTTTCCAGCTTGCATGTTCCGCCCTGATTCTCTCCGTTTGCTGTTTAAACAGCCACACCTCAGCAATACCAGTGCTTCAGAATTGTGCTGCAGTGAACTGTGTTCTGACTCCTGAAGCCTTGGACTTTGTACTCCAGCCATTTCTACTGAGAAACTCTGGAGTCTTGTGGACCTGAACTGCTCTTGAAAGCCTCACGGTTGCATGGACTTGCGTTAACGTAGAGAAGCTTGAATCTGTTGTGGAAGTTATTGATGACTTAGAGATTACTTTGGCCTGCTGTGTCTCCTGCTTCTGACTGTGTTTAGTACGCATTGTTTAATTTTTTTCCTGCTCAAATTTTATGCACCAAGACAGACTTGTCTGAATGATAATCTTGGCACATTGTATTGTGGGATTGACAATGATATTCAGTTACGGAAACTTCTGTCTCCACCAGCCTGAATCACAGCATTTCAAGGACAGGAGTTTTGCAATGCCAGCATTCAGAGCCTGTGCTCGTGCATGGTTTGCGGAGTATGGCCGTCTTTTATCCCATGCCTGTGCTACCGATGGCTGTTTTGTGGCCTGGGAGTGTGAGGATGACAGGGAACTTGCTGCTGTGTGTGGAATAACAGTTTGTCTCTGGACAACAGTGGCCGAGGTTCTTCCATGGCGATCCTGTGAGGAAGCAGAACCAGCTGTGTGTGAGCTCGATGAAGAGGCTTCAACACAACCTGAAGATGTAGGTGCTGCTGTAGGTTGGCCTACATCTCTAGTGTGTCTTTGTAACTCAACTACGTGCTTTGTCCGCACATGTTTCCACATATTTGTGGTATTGAGGTGACTGACACTTTTAGCTATTTTTAATTTTTGATTACACAGCTTGCATTTCACATAGCAAATATCATGTGCAAGTGTGTGAAAAAAGGACCACGCAGTGCAAGTCCTGGGAGCGCACGTTTTGACTTTTGGAAGACAACTGCTCCGAACAGGTGCCAAACTGGAGGCTACAGGCAACCGAGTCTGCAGCCTAACTCTCCCTCCTGTTTGTACCGTTGGGGCAATGTCTTCCTCTATCTTCCTTCTATCACTAACCATTTCTCTAGGCCTCTCCCAGCTTTCAACCAAAGTACTGGTTCTCACCCACAAAGCTCTCCACAGTGCAGCACCCCTCCTACATCTCCTCCCTCATTTCTATCTATCGGCCTAACCGACTGCTGCGCTCTGCAAACGACTTTCGACTAACCTCTGCACTAATACGTACCTCCCACTCCCGACTCCAAGACTTCTCCTGCTCTACGCCAATCCTCTGGAATGCTGTACCCCAAGAAATTAGGACTATCCACAATTTGCATGGTTTCAGGCGCTCCCTCAAAACACATTTGTTCAGAGCGGCCTATCACATTCACTAATCAAAGTCATTCTATGTATTCTGTGTAAGTGTGTGTGTGTCTCTAGCCCATTCACTATCTCCATCCCTCAGTCCCTTAAGATGGCTGGAACATCATTGTAAATGCACCATTGTATATAAACACCTATACTTTGTATCTCCCCCATCTCATTGTACATTGTAAGCTGTCACGAGCAGGGGCGACTTATTTAGCTTAAATTATTGTATTGTTAACGTTGTTACTTATGACTTGTGTTCTGAAACTGCTAAACTGTAAAGCGCTGCGGAATATGATGGCGCTATATAAATAAATATTATTATTATTCCTCTGAGCTGCTCCCACCACCTTCCTGTTCCTCATGCCATGTTGGGTCTTGGACCTCATCATCTCCACTACCCTCTTCCAACACCTGCTGTTGGGTGGTCTGGCCAGCACCATGCTCAACAGAAACTGGCACCTGGGTCTCATCATCATCAGATGCGTTCTGCGGTGTGCTGACCATCGGCACTGTCTCACCCGCCTCTTCAGATTCAGAGAGACACAGCTGTTGCGCATCACTGCATACTCCCTCTTCACATTACAGAATGCTGCTTGGCTGGGCCCCTGTTTGCAAGCCAATAGATTCTGAGAACAGAAGCAGACACTCAGCTGGCTCCTGTACAGAACTCTCTGACTGCCTGGGCAATTTGCCAGGCGGTGAAGAGACAGATGGTTGCCCAACAGTGCTGTGGTCCTGAGAGGAGGTGGAAGCAATTGAAGTCGATGCATTGGCTGACATCCAAACAACAACGGCTTCAATTTGTTCTTCCCGCAGCAGGGGGGTACTCCGAGCTCCTACAAAAGTGCGCATAAAGGAACGCTCACGGGGAAAACTGGTGGATGCTGTGTCACTGGGGGCCGCAGCAGCCACAGAATCCCCACGTCCTCTCCCTGAAGAAACTCCACGACCACGTGCCTTACTCCCTGCCTTCTTCATCTTGGTAGATTGATAAAGAAAGTCTGAAAAGTTATAAGGTCTAAGTGTGGTTATTCCTCAGAGACTGCAGTGAACACTGCACACAACTGTTCACTACCCAATGCGTCTCAGCAGGAAGGCAGTCTGTGCGTCAAAACAAAGGCACAAGCATACATCCATGTACCCTGTTTATAAAGCTATATAAAAAAAATTATGTAGTAGTGACGCACACTTTATTGAGGTACAGTATTACATCGCCATTCACCATCTGTGGCTATGCAGTCTCATCTATATATACCTTATCTATCTGTTGTTATGCTTCCAAGTCGACAGTCAGCCATAAATAGCAATTTTCACTATGCACTATGCACTTTTTAAAGGTTATGTTTGTTAATAAAAATGATTATTGCCACATATTATGAGTATTACATGATGGAAATTGTATAATTTTGTATAAAATATTTAGTGACATTATTCAGCAAATGGAACATTTTAGTAATATCACAGATTACTTGTAATGCTGATGATGTTTTGAAGTCAGACATTCATTGTCTATACAATAAAAATGGTGTACATACTGTTACTTATCCATCATTAATGGATTCAGATATGTACTTGTATGCTTTTATGTACAACCGTATAGCAGATTCCTTAACTAATTTATTTTGTGGTTTGCATTGCTGTTCAACATGTTAATGTATGTGTTTATGTTTGTCAATTCTTTATTTATCTAGATATTAGTTTAAATGAAATCATCATCTTATGGTAGTAAAGGTTATCTTTCTCTTGTTTGAAGTATAGACATTTAAAATTGACAGGTAACAAGGAAATTACTTGATCTAGTATTTAAACATCCTCCTTGACCCTGGGCTCCAACACCGCCAGTTGTTGCTCGGAAGTGCTGTTAGCACAGTCAACACTTGCTCCTGTGTTACTGGGGTTCAGTAACGTCAGCTGGTCCTCGGTTGTGCCATTGGCTCTTTTCCTTCTGCTGCCCTCCGGGTTCCAGTACCGTCAGCTGGTTCTCCACAGTGCCTTTGGCCTAGGTGCCTCCATCTCGGTATCCGAGTTCCAGCAACGTCTGCTGGTCCTTGGTAGTGCTTTGGAGCACAGGTACCTCCTGCTTAGTAACCGTGTCCCAGTAACGTCAGCTGGTCCTCGGTTGTGCCATTGGCTCTTTTCCTTCTGCTGCCCCTCCGGGTTCCAGTACCGTCAGCTGGTTTCCCACAGTGCCTTTGGCCTAGGTGCCTCCATCTCGGTATCCGAGTTCCAGCAACGTCTGCTGGTCCTTGGTAGTGCTTTGGAGCACAGGTACCTCCTGCTTAGTAACCGTGTCCCAGTAACATCAGCTGGTACAAGATTGTGCTACAAATACAAGATACGGAACAAGAGACACAAGAACAATAAGTAGAAGATCTAAAAGCAGAAGAACATGAAGTATAAGACCAAAATGAAGAGCAAAATATATGCTCTAAATTCTAAGCAGAAGAAGACTAAGCAGTGTATGGGGGTGAGTCCGTTCCTCCTCGTGGTGCCCCTGGAAAATGCCTGCTGCTGCAGGCTAAACTGAACACGGACAAATACTGTTGTAATTTAAATCTTTTGTGACAGCAAGAACGGAAGGATGAAAAATTCATACTTTGACAGATTACAAGTACAGGATTCTCTGTCACAAATAAGAATATGATGAAGAAGATGAAGCAGAATATGAATAAGAATAATAGTTTAATAAGAAGAATATGAGTAATGTTAACAAAGATGAATAGCAAGAAGTTTAAGAAGAAGATAAAGAAGGTGAAGATGAAGAATAATTTGATGAAAAAGATGATGCTGCAGAAGATTATGAAGGAGAAAGTGTGTGAAAAGTTAAAAAGGTGAAGATGAAGAGCATGGAAGTTGTGTAATATACATATTTGCCAAAATAGAAAAAACGTTAACAACATTGTCAATTTCTTCGTCATTCCGAACATCTTTAAAAAAAAAAATATTTATGCTATTCCATTTGATTGGGTTAAACATCTATGCCTTTAATGTCTCCTCAACCTTCCCCAATACATTCTACATTACTCTTTCTTGTTTTCCTTCATGTACAATTAACCAACAAGGCAAGAATGGGGTTTTTTTAATTTCGATATTTTGTTCCCATAGACTTACATGGGACTTCCGGTATCGGTATCGGGTATCGCCGATATTTTAATGTTATCGGCGATACCATTCCGATTCCGATACTTTTGGATATCGGAAAGTATCGCTCAACTCTACTCACTGCCCAAATAGAACTTAGCACATACTGCCCAAATAGTCTCCAGGCCAGGCCAGCCCCAGGTAGCGCCGCAGCTCAGGCAGCTGCTCACACCCACAGTACCTCAGAGACTCTGCAGCTCTGCCTCGCATCCTCTGCTCTCTCCTCTCTCTTCAGCTCCTCCTCGTGACTGAAGATGGCCGCGGCGCGCCGCTACCCAATTGCCGCACTGCAGAGATCAGTCCGCGGGGGCTGGGGCTGGCGGTGTGTTGCGGTCAGAGGCGTATCTAGGCTTTCTGGCACCCGGGGCAAGAATTTGTTTCGGCACCCCCCCCGCACACATGCGATTTGCACACTTAGTCATGTACCGACGAGCTGCTCTCCCTAATGCTCTCAATGTTCAGTGAAAAACTGAGAGAAGCAGAAGGAGAAGCTCGTTGTCACAGGACCATAAGTATGAAAATGCCATGAGTGAAGTGTCCATGTGATGACTGCTGGAACCTGCAGAGCTGAATCCTGACATTGCAGCTTCTGAATTCTCACAACGAATGCTCTGCACACTTTTAGGATTCTCCCTTACCGGTGGCGAGAGTACACGGTCATGTCAGCACAAGCATGTGATTTATATAATTCTGGCCACATTCCGACTAGACGTGCCCGGCCTTGCTCCGTTCATTTTCATTGAGGCCACACGTCTAGTCAGCATGTGACCGCATGTATGTAAATCACCGGCACGAGAAAATCCTAACAGCGTGCAGAGCGCACTGTGAGAATTCAGAAATTGACTAATTCTCATGTTTTTATTTATGTTAGGAGCATTAAAGGGGTTGTCCAGGTTTGTGCTGAGTCTGCAGTCATTCTATGTGACACAGACCTGGAGAACCCCTTTAATGCTCCTAACAAATAAAGACATGAGAATTAGTCAATTTCACAAATAATATTTACATCCAGGTACCTTATAGATGACGCTGTCTCTGGAGTCGTTCTCCTTTTCTTCATCTTGTCCAGATCCCATGATGAGTTTTCTCATCCACAGCCGTCTCTGCAGACCTCCATCTTCTCCGCTCTTCTGCACCAACTCTCCACACGATGCCCTTAAAGACAGAAGAGTCATTATAATGCCCCTAAATAAAAATATCTGCAATATACTGTCACCTCACACTATTCCCCTCCCTCCTCACACTGTCTCCTCTCACATCCCCCCTGTTCACCATACTGTCTCCTTATATATTTACCCCCTCACTCTCTATACTGTCTGCTCACACATACCCCTGACTCCCCATACTGTGTCTGCACACATCCCATCACCCTCACTCCCCATACTGTGTCTGCACACATCCATCACCCTCACTCCCCATACTGTGTCCACATACATTCACCCGTTCACTCCCCATACTGTCTGCACCCATTC
Source organism: Oophaga sylvatica (assembly GCA_033576555.1). NCBI lineage: Eukaryota > Metazoa > Chordata > Amphibia > Anura > Dendrobatidae > Oophaga > Oophaga sylvatica. Next base: position 182,901,696 of record JARQOD010000004.1, on the reverse strand, counting down.
CCCATACTGTTTCCTCATACATACTCTTCAGTACCCTCAAATCCCCCCACACATATTAAATGCCCCCATTCTCACTCCAAATCCCCCCCACACACATTAAATCCCCCCATCCCCACTCCAAATCCCCATACGCATTAAGTATCCCCTATCCCCACTCCAAATCCCCCACACATATTAAATCCCCCATCCCCACTCCAAATCCCCCCACACATAAAATAACCCCTCATCGCCACTCCAAATCCCCCACACATACAATAACCCCCATCGCCACTCCAAATCCCCCCACACATAAAATAACCCCCCATCGCCACTCCAAATCCCCCCACACATAAAATAAACCCCAATCCCCACTCCAAATCCCCCCACACATAAAATAACCCCCCATCCCCACTCCAAATCCCCCCACACATACAATAACCCCCATCGCCACTCCAAATCCCCCCACACATAAAATAACCCCCCATCGCCACTCCAAATCCCCCCACACATAAAATAAACCCCAATCCCCACTCCAAATCCCCCACACATAAAATAACCCCCCATCCCCACTCCAAATCCCCCCACACATACAATAACCCACATCGCCACTCCAAATCCCCCCACACATAAAATAACCCCCCATCCCCACTCCAAATCCCCCCCCCACACATAATTAGAGTTGAGCGATACTTTCCGATATCCAAAAGTATCAGAATCGGAATGGTATCGCCGATACCCAAAAAATATCGGCGATACCGATACCGATACCGGAAATCCAATGTAAGTCTATGGGAACAAAATATCGGAATTAAAAAAAAAACCCATTCTTGCCTTGTTGGTTAATTGTACATGAAAGAAAACAACAAAGAGTAATGTAGAATGTATTGGGGAAGGTTGAGGAGACATTAAAGGCATAGATGTTTAACCCAATCAAATGGAATAGCATAAATATTTTTTTTTTTAAAGATGTTCGGATTGACGAAGAAATTGACAATGTTGTTAAGGTTTTTTCTATTTTGGCAAATATGTATATTTCACAACTTCCATGCTCTTCACCTTTTTAACTTTTGACACACTTTCTCCTTCATAATCTTCAGCAGCATCATCTTTTCATCAAATTATTCTTCATCTTCACCTTCTTTATCTTCTTAAACTTCTTGCTATTCATCTTTTTGTTAACATTACTCATATTCTTCTTATTAAACTATTATTCTTCTTCATATTGTACTTCATCTTCTTCATCATATTCTTATTTGTGACAGAGATTCCTGTACTTGTAATCTGTCAAAGTATGAATTTTTTATCCTTCCGTTCTTGCTGTCACAAAAGATTTAAATTACAACAGTATTTGTCCGTGTTCAGTTTAGCCTGCAGCAGCAGGCATTTTCCAGGGGCACCACGAGGAGGAACGGACTCACCCCCATACACTGCTTAGTCTTCTTCTGCTTATAATTTAGAGCATATATTTTGCTCTTCATTTTGGCCTTATACTTCATGTTCTTCTGCTTTTTGATCTTCTGCTTATTGTTCTTCAGTCTCTTGTTCTGTATCTTGTAGTTTGTCTTAACCTTCTTAGTCCTGTTGGGTAATCTTTTATTTCTTCTTTGTGATGGTGTTTAGGCTGGTTGGCTTGATGCTCGTCGTCCTTGTGGTCGTCATCTTCTTCGGGGTGGTCATCAGGGTCGTCGTCTTCATTGTTGGAGATCCAGAGTGATTACCCAAAAAAACATTTAAAAAATCTTCAATTTGTAAATGTAGCAGAAGGTACAAGAGCCAATGCAAGTAACGAGGACCAGCTGAAGGAAAAGAGCCAATGGCACAACCGAGGACCAGCTGACGTTACTGGGACACGGTTACTAAGCAGGAGGTACCTGTGCTCCAAAGCACTACCAAGGACCAGTGTTGTGAATAGGCTGGAAATGAGTTCTGAGCAGAAGCTCCCTCTGGTGGTTACAAACGGTACTGGACTGTCCAGTGAAGATTGTGAGGATTGGGAATCAGGTGTTACTGACTGGTCTTATATAAGGGAGTCACCTTCCCATCAGGGTTGCCGGTGATCAATTGTTCTGGTCTCAATCCTTGATTCCTGTTTCCTTTGTAGCCTGCTGTGTCGTGTCTGAGTCTACTGCTAACAGATAAGACATTTTCTTCTTTTGTTTTTGTGCTTGATTTTTGCATTTTGTCCTGCACTTCTGTGGGGGCCTTCAGGGTCCCCTCTGGGGGCTTTTTCCTCTCAGTTCAGTTCAGCCACTGTTGTTTGTACATTTGCTTTTTCCAGTTTTTTCAGTGGCTGCTGTTTTGTCTTTGGTTACACCAGAGAACTAATTTAGGTGGTAGAGGTCGTGTGATCTCAGGTGTTTTTGAAATTAGTAGAGTTGGTGCTTTTCAGGGTTTTTTGGGATTGCAGTAAGTGCCCTTCCTATCCTTTTCTATTTAGTAAGTTTGGGCCCCAACGTTTGCTCATACTATTTTCTGTCTGTGTCAGTATTTCTTCTTGTCTAACAGCCATTACATGTTTGGGGGCTTTCTATGTTCTTTGGGGATCTGCTCCGGGGCAGATAGCTTTCCTCTTTCTATCTTTAGGTGTAGTTAGTTTCTCAGGCTGTGACGAGGCATCTAGGACCAACGTAGGAACGCTCCACGGCTGCCTCTAGTTGTGGTGGTTAGTCAGGGTACTGTAATCTCATAGTTTCCAACTGCTCTGGTGTATTTCCTTTTTTGCCTGCTCTCCTCAGCTACCAAATCATAACAGACCAGCAGACGTTGCTGGAACTCGGATACCGAGATGGAGGCACCTAGGCCAAAGGCACTGCGGAGAACCAGTTGACGGTACTGGAACCTGGACGGGTAGCAGAAGGTACAAGAGCCAATGCAAGTAACGAGGACCAGCTGACTGTGCTGGAACCCGGAGGGGCAGCAGAAGGAAAAGAGCCAATGGCACAACCGAGGACCAGCTGACGTTACTGGGACACGGTTACTAAGCAGGAGGTACCTGTGCTCCAAAGCACTACCAAGGACCAGCAGACGTTGCTGGAACTCGGATACCGAGATGGAGGCACCTAGGCCAAAGGCACTGCGGAGAACCAGTTGACGGTACTGGAACCCGGAGGCGTGGCAGAAGGTACAAGAGCCAATGCAAGTAACGAGGACCAGCTGACTGTGCTGGAACCCGGAGGGGCAGCAGAAGGAAAAGAGCCAATGGCACAACCGAGGACCAGCTGACGTTACTGGGACACGGTTACTAAGCAGGAGGTACCTGTGCTCCAAAGCACTACCAAGGACCAGCAGATGTTGCTGGAACTCGGATACCGAGATGGAGGCACCTAGGCCAAAGGCACTGCGGAGAACCAGTTGACGGTACTGGAACCCGGACGGGTAGCAGAAGGTACAAGAGCCAATGCAAGTAATGAGGACCAGCTGACTGTGCTGGAACCCGGAGGGGCAGCAGAAGGAAAAGAGCCAATGGCACAACCGAGGACCAGCTGACGTTACTGGGACACGGTTACTAAGCAGGAGGTACCTGTGCTCCAAAGCACTACCAAGGACCAGCAGACGTTGCTGGAACTTGGATACCGAGATGGAGGCACCTAGGCCAAAGGCACTGCGGAGAACCAGCTGACGGTACTGGAACCCGGACGGGTAGCAGAAGGTACCCATGGAAATTTAAGTTGACAGGCCGCGAGCCGGCCGCAGTTACCGAATCCCACAGTACTACAGTGGGTGATTGTCCTATTGTCACAACGGAAACAGCCTTTATTTGCATATCCCGCAGCACACATAGGAAGCACCTAAACTCCAGGCACCATAGAGTCGGCTAACCCGACCGCAACACGACAGGACAACTTATTGGAGGCTAAGTGACGTTTACACTGACAGGAAACAGATGGCGTGCTGTAACCAGTCTGGGCAGGAGTGAGTACCCGTGCCAATGACACTTCCGAGCAACAACTGTCGGTGTTGGAGCCCAGGGATGACAAGAGAACCGGTTGGAGGCAGCAGGACTTTTTGCCGTTCACACAGCAGGGGAACAGCTGACATTACTGAACCCCAGTAACACAGGAGCAAGTGTTGACTGTGCTAACAGCACTTCCGAGCAACAACTGGCGGTGTTGGAGCCCAGGGATGAGAAGAGAACAGGGTGGAGGCAGCAGGACTTTTTGAAGTTCACACAGCAGGGGAACAGCTCACATTACTGAACCCCAGTAACACAGGAGCAAGTGTTGACTGTGCTAACAGCACTTCCGAGCAACAACTGTCGGTGTTGGAGCCCAGGGATGAGAAGAGAACCGGTTGGAGGCAGCAGTACTTTTTGCCGTTCACACAGCAGGGGAACAGCTGACATTACTGAACCCCAGTAACACAGGAGCAAGTGTTGACTGTGCTAACAGCACTTCCGAGCAACAACTGGCGGTGTTGGAGCCCAGGGATGAGAAGAGAACAGGGTGGAGGCAGCAGGACTTTTTGCCGTTCACACAGCAGGGGAACAGCTGACATTACTGAACCCCAGCAACACAGGAGCAAGTGTTGACTGTGCTAACAGCACTTCCGAGCAACAACTGGCAGTGTTGGAGCCCAGGGATGAGAAGAGAACAGGGTGGAGGCAGCAGGACTTTTTGCCGTTCACACAGCAGGGGAACAGCTGACATTACTGAACCCCAGTAACACAGGAGCAAGTGTTGACTGTGCTAACAGCACTTCCGAGCAACAACTAGCGGTGTTGGAGCCCAGGGTCAAGGAGGATGTTTAAATACTAGATCAAGTATTTTCCTTGTTACGTGTCAATTAAAAATGTCTATACTCCAAACAAGAGAAATATAACCTTTAGTACCATAAGATGATGATTTTACTTAAAAAAATATATGTAAATTAATAATTGACAAACATAAACGCATACATTAACATGTTGAAAAGCAATGCAAACCACAATAAAAATAGGTTAAATAATCTGCTATAACGGTTTTAAATAAAAGCATACAAGTACATATCAGAATCCATTAATGATGGATAAGTAACAGTATGTACACCATTTTTATTGTATAGACAATGAATGGCTGACTTAAAAACATAATCAGCATTACAAGTTATCTGTGACATTTATAAAACTTTACATTAGCTGAATAATATCACTAAAAAGTTTTTAAAAATATCTAAAATTTCCATCATGTAATAGGGATAATATGTGCCAATCATTTTTTTTTTAAAAAAAAAAAACCTTAAAAATGCATGTGCTAAAAAAACAGCTTTTACCGTGTGGACTTAAAGCATGAAACGGATAGTGGTTTATAGATGAGAGCATGCCACAGATGGTGAAGGCGAGTAATACTGCCCTAAAAAAAGTGTGCTTTTTAACATCCTTTTTTTTAAAAGGCTTTATAAAAGGGTCGGTGTATCTTCCCTTTTTTTGGGGACGCACGAGGTTCCTGCTGTGACGGTTGGGTTTGGAGCGCTGTGCGTTTTGGGCCCGACAAACCCGGGGGCATCGTTTCTTGCAAGGTCCCAAAACCAAGGCTTTGTCTGACTGCTTTACTCGTAACTGCCTTGTGAAAATCCGATGTCCCTATTACTAAAAAGTAAAAAAAACGGTGTGGGGTTGGCCCAGCTGTTTTTTTAAAGGGGAAGTATTAATGACATTGTACGGGTGGCTATCAGTTGAAAAAGATATATTCCCCTATTTATCAGTTGTCTTTCTTCAGCACTTTTTAAAGGTCCCCTTATATTTTTTATTTGACTATCCCTTTTTGACTTTAACAAGGTAATGATTTTTTGTTACGATTATCGGTTTAAGAAGGACCTTTTGAAGGGTTTTAAAATTTTAAATTTAAAATATGTTTTTTTTAAAAAAGCCCAAAAATAAAGTAATGTTGAAGGAATTCCTCAGCATTTTTGCAAAATTTCAGGTGTACACACCCCCTTTTCAACTTTGGGGTTTTATATTTATTGAGCTTTATTTAAAACCCCGAAAAATGAAGTCTAACTTCGCCTCCCTGTTGTCAAAGTAACCATTTGCATTTCCCCAATTTCAGCATTTGATCTGATGTGAGTTGGATTTGCAAAACTATGGAGTACAGGTTGCCCCCGTCCCCAAGCATGTGGGCTTTTTTTAGATTTTTTTCGCTGTGTATCTAAAAAAATTTTCCCCCAATTTTTTTTAAGTTTTTGGAAAAGATAATTTTTTGGTTTTAAGCTGACGTTTCAATTTTTTAGCTTGAAATCGGGGTAGCCCTTCTTTGTACATAGACACTTTAATGTATTTTTTTTCCCCCCGTGGGGTAGTAGCATAATTTTCCGGACACACAGCGGGGAACAGCGGCGTTACTAAACCCCAAAAAATAGCGATTTTTTTCTGTGCATCAAACATTCGAGCAGCAAACTGGCGGTGTTTAAGCCCCGGGGCAAGGGGGTGTGAGGGTATATGAGATGTTTGAATTGAATTTTAGTTAGCACAGTAAATTTTTTTCCGACACAAAAGGGGAAAAACGGCGTTACTGAACCCCACAAAACATCACGAGTTTTATTGTGCTCTAACACTTTGGCAGCAATGGCGGTGTTTTTAACCGGGGAAGGGGGGTTGGGGGAAATAGAGTGTTTTTAAGTTGAATTTGTGTTAGGCGTAAATTTTTTCCCGACCAAGGGGGAAAAACAGGCGTTATAAACCCCCCAAAAAAACATCAGCGATTGTTTTATTGGCATCTAAACCCTTCTGGCAGAAACGGGGGGTTAAGCCAGGGTCAAGGATTTTTAAATAAAATATTGGTTATTGCCTTGTTTGTGGCATTGCAATTTATGTACTTAAACAAGAAAAAATGGTTTTATGGACAATAAAATTTATGAATTTCAATTCCCAAAAAAAAAAAATTTTTATCTTTAGGTCCTCGTGGTTGATCCCTTTAATGGCAATGAAAAAAAAGGGAACAAATTCCCAAACTTCGGATACAGGTTTTCATCGGAGGGAAAAAAAAAAAAGAAAAAAACTTTTTTTTCACAAAAAAAGGAAAGGGTAGTGAATGGTAAGAAAAGGGGGTGGCAAATGTCTTATGGCAGGGGATGATCATAAATATTGGGGAAAGTTAAAAAAAGGGAAAAAAAAGTTTTATTGCCTTTGTTGGGGTTGGGTTCTTTTTGATCCCCCAGAAAGGCAGAGACGAGTTTTTTATTGTATAGAATGACAAAAAGTGTGATTATTTTTACGACAAGGTTCAAAAGGGCCAAAGAGATTTATTCCCCCAAACCTTTTTATTTTCTCAGATTGAATTATATTTTAATACCGAATTCCATACCATCATGCTTGAGGGCTACAAAAAGGGTTTTTCAAAGGTAAACCTTTTTTTTTTTCTTATTTTGTGGGGATGTAATTTCCTTTTTCTCAGTTTTTCCGGTTCCCCCCCATACAGCCCCCCGTTGGAATTTTGTAATTAATTAGGTATCAAAAATAAACCCCTTTCGGAAACCAAACAAATTAAAATTATTTTCAAAAACACAAAAAAAAAAAAACTTTTGAAAAAATTCATTCAAAAAGGCCCGGTTTTTTTTTCTAGATTAAAAATTAATTTATTTAAAACATAATTAAAAAAATATAAAAAGGGAACCACCAAGCAGAAAGGGACCGATACAAGTTATTCTCTAACAATTTAAGTAATTGAAAGAGGGATAAATTAATAATAAATAATTAATATAAATGTGTGTCCCCGGAAAATACCAGGAATGATGGAGAGGGACGGTTAAGGGGGTTTTTTGATAAACGTACACTTCGGGAAACCCGCGGGTTGGGGGGAGTGGTGGCAGTAGTTTGCTTCGGACGTTTGGTTGCCGGCTTGGGGGAGGAAAAAAAACCAGCCTGAGCCCTTTGATTTAAAATGGAGGCTGACAGGAGCTAGTTCCCGCCCCGTCGAGCGTGCCCCCTAGAAAACGGTGAGATTTTTTGAGAGTGTGAGCAAGTCGAAGGGCATGTGGAAAGAACAGAAAAGGCCAAGGATGGTCCCCCCCATTGGGGTTTCGGTCCGGGGCGAAAAGGGTCACATTTGGCCCCCCTAGTGGTAGGAAAAAAAAAGGCTTTTTGGACTTAGGGCGGGGAAAACAGCCCCCGAGAGTCAGTACTAAAGGGGTAGGGGGGGAATGAAAAAATTATCAGTGCCCGGAATTTGGAACTCGCTTCCTAGGAAGGTCCAACCACAAA
>JARQOD010000004.1:182770437-182893444 GCA_033576555.1 Oophaga sylvatica | reverse complement strand
GGAGGGAGAATAATCCAGCCTGAGCCTGTCAGCAGTTCAGAAAGTGGAGGCTAGTACAGGTGAGCTAGTTCACCTCAGCCTAGTCAGAGCTGTGCCCCACTAGAAGACGGACTGAGACATCTATTGAGAGTGTGAGCAAGTCGAAGGGCATAGTGGAAGAGAACAGAAAAGTGCCATAGGTATAGGATACCTGCACATTGTTACCGGTCACTGGGGACCGAAGGATCACTATAGCTTCACGCATAGTGGTAGGAAAACCAGAGGCTTATCGGACCTTAGGTCGCGGAAAGCAGCCCCTGAAGAGTCAGTACGTAACTGGGGTCAGGGAGAGTGAGAACCTTGAGTCAGTGCACGACAGGAATTGGAATTCAGCTCTCTCATAGGAAGGCTCCAACCACAAAACTGACCGGGCAGTACAGCTTTGAAATAGCTGGAGTTTCAGGAGTGAACTACGCTTTACGCTGGTTGGACTCATCATCATTGGAAAGCAAAGGAGGCCCCTAACTTGCTTAGCCGTTGCCTCAAAGCTCATCCTCCATCAACCCCATCAGCCTCCCTGGGACCTGCCTTACCATCTTACAAGTAAAAGGTATGGAAAGACGCTGACCGTGTGAGACTGAGTTATTTATTTGCATGCCTGCACAACCCTGCTTTAACTACCGACCTGAGGGAAAAGTCCCACCTGTAGGGGACCCGACATCTAGCTGCCTCACCATCCCCTCAGAGATCTACAGCAGCGCTGGTACAAATTACCAGAGACTACAGGTGGCGTCACGAACTGTAAATATATCTATCCCCTGTAAATATACCCCCCAACATACGCCAGACCGCCAGGGCCACAGACCGAGCCACCGCTACCTGTGACAACCCCATAGACTTCCATGGGCTCGGCTCTGAGTACCCCATTGCCCTGGTAACCCACAATTGTGGTGGCGGGTCGACACAAATGCATATCACGCCTCCTGACGAAGAACGGCGAAACGCGCGTTGAGGCGGCAGGCTGGGACCAGGAAAGAGATCTCTCCCCTTGTAAGTGTAATACTGGCATTTATTTACTTTTGTGCACAATATTTCTCTTTATTGAGGTGGCTATTTAATTTATTTGCATAGCAGCACTTTATGTGTCCACTAGGTAGTGATATAGTGATAACAGTCATTTCTAAGGGATATTTAGCCTGTTGCAATTTTGTCAACTAGCTTACCTAGTTTTTGACTTTTATTAGCAGGCACATGCACCCTGATTGAGATCTTTTTTGGACACATAGGTGTGTCACAGGATATTTATTTTTTACTACTGATTGCGCTCTTTGCACATTTGGATTAAAACTGAAATATCTCTGTCTCCTTATTTTTGCTGGTATTAGGAGTGCACAATAGCACTTTTTTTGCTTTTCTCTTTATTTATTGGTAAAATAAAATTATTTATTTGTATTTACAATTAATTTATACTTAATTATCTTTAAATAATATGCATTTATATTGAATTATTTATTATTAATTTATACCTCTTGTGCAATCTACTTACAATTGTTAGAGAATAACTTGTATCTGGTCCCTTTTCTGCTTGGTGTTGTTACTCTTTATATATTTTTTTATTATGTTTAAATAAATAATAATTTTTAATCTAGTAAAAAAACTCTGGACCTTTTTTGAATGAATTTTTTCATAAAGTGTTTTTTTTGTGTTATATAATTAGGTACACCACATTAGATGTGATGCAGCTGAAAGTACCTTTGATCTTGTAGTCCTGATGGGAGTAGGGGATCTTTATCTTGTCCGTGGTCATTATAGATGCACAGGTTTTACATTTCTTATTGTTGCAAGGAAAGGTTCCTGCAGCTGTTGGGGAGGACAGGGAGCTTCTGACAATGATGCTTCTTAGATTTGGGGCTGCCTAAAACACAGTAGTGGGGGGTCGCCTCAGAAAGACTTTTTTGAACCAGGGATACCATCCAAGAACAATTGAAAACCAAATTTCAAGAGCCAACAGAATATCAAGGAATCACCTGCTACATTACAAAGGTAAAGAAGAAAATAACCGGGTGCCTCTAGTGGTCACCTACAATCCAAATCTGGAGGTGCTAAGGGGAGCTACACGGAAACTACAACCTTTACTACAAAAAGATGCCCGATATTACAATCCATATTTCCAGACCCCCACTACTGTGTTTTAGGCAGCCCCCAAATGTAAGAAGCATCATTGTCAGAAGCTCCCTGTCCTCCCCAACAGCTGCAGGAACCTTTCCTTGCAACAAGAAGAAATGTAAAACCTGTGCATCTATAATGACCACGGACAAGATAAAGATCCCCAACTCCCATCACGACTACAAGATCCCAGCTACTTTCAGCTGCATCACATCTAATGTGGTGTACCTAATTATATGTACTAAATGTCCAAATGGGGGTCTGTATGTGGGGGAGACCGGACAAAAACTGAGAACAAGGATGAATTATCATCGCCACACAATAAGAGAAAAAATAATGGATTTACCTGTGGCAAAAAACTTTGGTATTCCCGGTCATAGCATGATGGATATGGAATTACTGGTATTAAAATCTAACTTCAAATCTGAGAAAGATAGAAAGGTTTCGGAATATAAGCTCATCATGACCTTTGACACTCTTAGTGCTGGAATGAATAGATCACACGGATTCATGTCATTCTATACCAATTAAGGAATCTGCGTCTCTGCCCTTCCAGGGGCATGAAAACACAAAACCAGACCCCAATCAGAGGGCAATAAAACTTTCTATCCTTATCTAGGAACTGTTCCAATATTTATGTTCATCCCTCTGGCATAATGACAGTTCTGCTGCACGTCACTTGTCTTACCTATTGCACTATTCCTGTGTCCTGTTGTGTATAGAAATATGTGATTCTTCATTTTTTGTTTTAGTCTTTGCCTGATGAAGAGACGTGAGTAGCCTCGAAAGCTTGCAATTTGTTACCATCTTTTCAGTTAGCCATTAAAAGGTATCAACCACTGAGGACTCTCAAGTCTAAATATTTTTCTATCTACTGGCTAACACGGTACAAGATACACATCTTTCCTAATTTCAAGAATAAAAATAAAGACCCTGCAAATATAAACGCATATATGCACATGGCAACAAGAAATGGAACAACACACCACCCAAAAATTAGTTTACAAAATATAGTGTTGTAAATTTAAGAATAAAAGTCCATTTTTGTATTTATGAATAATGCTTAAGGAACACTATGTTAAACCATAACATAGTGAAGACAATGGATTTTGTAATAGTCACTCATCATCATCATTGCAATTTATATGTGACAGTCACAGACATTTCAATTATTTAAGTTAATAAAATCGTTACTTTGTACAGCATGTATGACATGTCCAGCATGGACTCATCAATGTGATGACGCAATAATGTACGATAAAAAATAACCATTTAAAAAAACATTATGCATTATCACAATTTAAGTGTGTGCCTGCAAGTGTAGGTGAAACAAAGGCTACGGATAGCAAAGGTATATTCTATGTCTGTATCAGACAGTGGACAGCCTCTGATGGGTAATGGCGATGTTATACTGTACGTCAATAAAGTCTGCGGCTGCAATCATGCATTTTTTGCTTGTACAGTGTTGAAGAGGGTAAAAGCATGTCTGGTTGCGCAAGGCTTTATCCGTCAACACTACCTTCCTACTGTCACGTGTAGGGTAGGGTAGCGTGTGTCTATTAGATGACTCTCTATAAAATGTGACCTTACGCAGCGTTATTCTGCCCTAGGGATGCCAAAAATACGACAGCAGTAATCATTTACTGTCTAATACTCCACCTATGACCAACAAAAAAAGCACGTTCCCTCTTTAACAATCTACAAGACTAACAAGCATAATGGTTGACGCTGACTTTATTGAGGTACAGTATTACATCGACATTGTCCATGAGTAACTATGCACTGTGATACCTATATACCATTATTAATTTATATCTGTTGTGGTTGTTTCAACAGCACTTGCAGGTATAACTACCTATTGTCAGTATGCATGATGCACTTTCTAGATGTAATAATTTATTATTGCACATTATTACCAGGTTTAGATGCTGGCCATTTCATATATGGTGTGTGAAGTTACAGTTGGCATCAGTATGTGTATTTTATAATGTCTGTCATAAATATAACTCGTGATGATGATGATGAGGATGTTTATGATTCGTACATCCATTGACTGCATTATCTTACAGGTACAGATAAAGTTACTTAAAAAGCATTAATTGATAAGTATGAAATGTACTTTTATGCAGTAATTTCAAAAAGTGAACACTATGTTTTAGTTTTTGTTACCATTTCTAATAGACATGTGCAGATATGCGCTGTGATGACAAATTATTATTTGTCCATATTTGTTATAAAAATTTATCATTCTAGGCCTGGAAAACTTCACAATTTCCTGTTTTAAGCATAACAATCAGGGTGACGGCTCTTCCCTATTTGGAGCATGTTCGACATGGGTTTTTCTGTGCATGTGTAGGGAACAGGAGAATACTTGCCGGACACACAGTAGGGGAACAGCTGGCGTTACTGAACCCCACTAACACTATAGCTTGTGTATTGGTCTGTGGACACGACACTTCTGAGCAGCAACTGGCAGTGTTGTAGCCCAGGGAGTAGAGTTCAGGTGGTAGAAAGATGAACATAACAGGAGACATGGATAACGTTGCGAACCAGTTATTTAATCTGAAAACGGACAGACAAATTCAGGCGAGATCCATGCCTTGTTCATTTTCAGAAAAGTAAGCCGGTCTACATTATCGGAGGATAGTCGCATGCGACGGTCTGTTAGTCACCACCACTGCAGCACTAAAAACGCGCTCCGATAATACACTGGCAGCAGGGCAAGCCAGCACCTCCAATGCATACTGGCTAAGCTCTGGCCATGTATCCAGCTTAGAGACCCAAAACTTGAATGGGGAAGAGCCATCTGGGAGTACACTGAGAGGGAAAGACATGTAGTCTGTCACCATCTTACGGAAACGTTGCCTCCTGCTGACTGGAGCCGTCTCGGATGGTGTAGACATTGGTGGCGCTGCCACAAAACTTCGCCACATTTGGAACATACTGGTCTTGCCCTGTGCAGAGGCGCTGCTTGTGCTCCCTCTTGTTGCAGAGCTGTCTCCACTGCCTCGACGCACAGAGCTGCTTTGTAAAGCAGTAGCAGCAGCAGTGCTCTCGGCTGGAATGGAGAACATTATGGATTGCACCAGTGTGTCTTGGTACTCCCGCATTTTACGCTCCCGGTTCAACGGTGTGATGAGGCTTTGTAAGTTGTCCCGGTAGCGAGGGTCTAGGAGGGTGTACACCCAATAATCAGACGTGGTGAGAATGTGGGCGATGCGGCGGTCGTTTCTCAGGCACTGCAGCATGAAATCAACCATGTGCTGCAGACTCCCAACTGGCCAAGAAACGCTGTCCCCTGCAAGAGGCGTCATCTCTGCCTGCTCTGCATCACCCCACCCTCGCTCTACATACTGACTAGAGCGTTGTGTACCTCCCTCTGGAGCGATGTCTTCCTCCTCCATTGACTCCTCCTCATCCTCCTCACAAAGTGAGCCCTGCCCAGCCCTTTGTGAGGAACCACGTTGCGCTGACTGTCCAGAAGGTGATGGAATTTGTGACTCCTCATCCTCCACCTCTTCCAAAACCTCATCCCTTAGTGCTTGCAGTGTTTTTTGAAGCAGGCAGATAAGGGGGACAGTCAGGCTGACTAGTGCATCATCTGCACTCGCCATCCGCGTTGACTCATCAAACGCACGCAAAACGTGGCAGATGTCCTTCATAGAGGCCCACTCAGTAGTGGTGAAGTGTGAACGGCGCAAATTGCGAGTTGATTGCGCCTGATGCAGCTGATACTCCAATACTGCTGGCTGCTGCTCACACAACCGCTCCAACATATGTAACGTGGAATTCCACCTGGTGGGTACGTCACATATGATGCGATGTTCAGGAAGGCGAAATCTGCGTTGCAGAGCTGCAATGCGCGATCTGGCCATGCTGGAACGTCGCAAGTGAGCGCACTCTAGGCGGACCTTGTGCAGCAGTGCATCAAGATCCGGATAGTCCCTCAAAAAACTCTGCACGACCAAGTTGAGCACATGTGCCAGACATGGTATGTGAGTGAGGTTGCCAAGGCCCAGAGCTGCCACCAGATTTCGGCCATTGTCACACACTACCAAGCCTGGCTGGAGATTCGCTGGCAAAAAACCACACGTCGCTCTCCTGCTTGATGGCATTCCAGAGCTCCTGCGCTGTGTGGCTTCGATTCCCCATGGAAATTAATTTCAGGACGGCCTGTTGACGTTTGGCCACGGCTGTGCTCATATCGGTCGCAACAGGTAAGCGTTCACGGGTCCATGTGGAGGTAGACCGTGACGGCTCCTGCAGCGATGATTCTGAGGAACTGGAGTAGGAGGAGGAGTCAATGTGGACAGACTGGATTCCTGCAATCCTTGGAGTTGGCGGAACACGTACAGCGCCACTCGCAAGATCTGTACCCGGCTCCACAACATTGACCCAATGGGCAGTGAGGGAAAGGTATCGTCCCTGGCCATGGGTACTGGTCCACGCATCGGTGGTCAGGTGGACCTTGCTACTGACGGCGTTTAGTAGCGCATGTTTAATTTTTCCCTCAACATGCTTTTGCAGACCAGGGACGGCTTGCCTGCTGAAATAAAATCGGCTGGGCACATTGTATTGTGGGACTGCCAATGCCATTAAGTTACGGAAACTGTCAGTCTCCACCAGCCTGAATGACAGCATTTCAAGGGACAGGAGTTTTGCAATGCCAGCATTCAGAGCCTGTGCTCGTGGATGGTTTGCCGAGTATGGCCGTCTTTTATCCCATGCCTGTGCTACCGATGGCTGTTTTGTGGCCTGGGAGTGTGAGGATGACAGGGAACTTGCAGCTGTGGGTGGAATAACACTGGGTCTCTGGACAACGGTGACAGAGGTTCTTCCATGGCGATCCTGTGAGGAAGCCGAACCAGCTGTGTGTGAGCTGGAGGAAGAGGCTCCAACACGAGCTGAAGATGTAGGTGCTGCTGTAGGTTGGCCTACATCTCCAGTGTGTCTTTGTAACTCAACCACGTGCTTTGTCCGCACATGTTTCCACATATTTGTGGTATTAAGGTTACTGACACTTTTACCTTTTTTACTTTTTGATTACACAGCTTGCATTTGACATAGCAAATATCATCTGCAAGTGTGTCAAAAAAGGACCACGCAGTGCAAGTCCTGGGAGCGCCCGTTTTGGCTGTTGTAAGAGAACTGCTACGAACGGGTGCCAAACTGGAGGCTACAGGCAACCGAGTCTGCAGCCTACCTCTCCCTACTGTTTGGACCGTTGGGGCAATCTCTTCCTCAGAGCTGCTCCCACCACCTTCCTGTTCCTCACGCCATGTTGGGTCTTGGACCTCATCATCTCCACTACCCTCTTCCAACACCTGCTGCTGTTGGGTGGTCTGGCCAGCACCATGCTCAACAGAAACTGGCACCTGAGTCTCATCATCATCAGATGCGTTCTGCGGTGTGCTGACCATCGGCACTGGCTCACCCGCCTCTACAGATTCAGAGAGACACAGCTGTTGCGCATCACTGCATACTCCCTCTTCTTCACATTCCAGAATGCTGCTTGGCTGGGCCCCTGTTTGCAAGCCAACAGATTCTGAGAACAGAAGCAGAGACTCAGCTGGCTCCTTTACAGAGCTCTCTGACTGCCTGGGCAATTTGGCAGGCGGTGAAGAGACAGATGGTTGTTCAACAGTGCTGTGGTCCTGAGAGGAGGTGGAAGCAATTGAAGTCGATGCATTGGCTGCCATCCAACCAACAACGGCTTCAATTTGTTCTTCCCGCAGCAGGGGGGTACGCCGAGCTCCTACAAAAGTGCGCATAAAGGAACGCTCACGGGGAAAACTGGTGGATGCTGTGTCACTGGGTGGGGCAGCAGCCACAGAATCCCCACGTCCTCTCCCTGCTGAAACTCCACGGCCACGACCATGTGCCTTACTCCCTGCCTTCTTCATCTTGGTAGATTGATAAAGAAAGTCAGAAAAGTTATAAGGCCTAAGTGTGGTATTCCTCAGAGACTGCAGTGAACACTGCAGACAACTGTTCACTAGCTGTGAAAGGCCCCTTTGTGTACTTCTATAGTGTTTGCAACCAATGTATTGCATACGGATGGAAGTGCGTCACACTAATAGATTAGATTTTTTTTAAATAGAATGGAGCAGCACCAATTAGAGAAAAATGTGAAGGATGAGGCAGTGACACACGCTCAGCAGACTACAACCAGCAGTGGTTGAAGAACTAACTGGAGCGTAATCTGCACTCAAAAAATGAAAAGCTCACAGACTACAGTGAACACTGCAGACAACTGTTCACTAGCTGTAAAAGGCCCCTTTGTGTACTTCTATAGTGTTTGCAACCAATGTATTGTATACGGATGGAAGCGCGTCACACTAATAGTTTAGATTTTTTTAAAATAGAATGGAGCAGCACCAATTAGAGAAAAATGTGAAGGATGAGGCAGTGACACACGCTCAGCAGACTACAACCAGCAGTGGTTGAAGAACTAACTGGAGCGTAATCTGCACTCAAAAAATGAAAAGCTCACAGACTACAGTGAACACTGCAGACAACTGTTCACTAGCTGTAAAAGGCCCCTTTGTGTACTTCTATAGTGTTTGCAACCAATGTATTGTATACGGATGGAAGCGCGTCACACTAATAGATTAGATTTTTTTTAAATAGAATGGAGCAGCACCAATTAGAGAAAAATGTGAAGGATGAGGCAGTGACACACGCTCAGCAGACTACAACCAGCATGGTTGAAGAACTAACTGGAGCGTAATCTGCACTCAAAAAATGAAAAGCTCACAGACTACAGTGAACACTGCAGACAACTGTTCACTAGCTGTAAAAGGCCCCTTTGTGTACTTCTATAGTGTTTGCAACCAATGTATTATATACGGATGGAAGCGCGTCACACTAATAGATTAGATTTTTTTAAAATAGAATGGAGCAGCACCAATTAGAGAAAAATGTGAAGGATGAGGCAGTGACACACGCTCAGCAGACTACAACCAGCAGTGGTTGAAAAACTAACTGGAGCGTAATCTGCACTCAAAAAATGAAAACCTCACAGACTAGAGTGAACACTGCACACAACTGTTCACTAGCTGTGAAAGGCTCCTTTCTGTACTTCTATAGTGTTTGCAACCAATGTATTGTATACGGATGGAAGCGCGTCACACTAATAGATCACTGTTAATTTCAATTGAATGGAGCTGCATCAATTCCACAAAATAAAATAAAAAAAAGAGTCAGTGAGTGACACGTGCAGATGCCTACAAACAGCGTTGGATGCAGAGCAAACTGCAGCGTCACCTGCACTCTCACACACACACGTTGCACAGAGCTGTTAAAACAACACTGGCAAAAGGAAGCTTTACACAGCGGTTGGTAAACTAGCCTGCCTACAGCACAGTACACTAAATCGCAATCTCTAACTGTCCCTCAGAGTCAGCACAGCAGCGTTCTGTCCCTTACTGAATTCACAGCACAGTGACGCTAAAATGGCGGCGGCGCCTTTTATAGTGCATTCTGACATCATTTCAGCATCGAATCACAGCCATGCCATTAGTTAACATGACCTCAGCAGTACAGGATGTGCCCACACTTCTTAGGATTCCTCATTGGCTGACTAAAATCACATTGCCTCTCAAAGAATTATGGGAACTTCCGATTCCGGGATACGATATTGGAAAAATATCGGAACTAAGTATCGGAATTCCGATACAGCGAATATCGGCCGATACCCGATACTTGCAGTATCGGAATGCTCAACACTACACATAATGTATCCCCATCCCCACTCCAAATCCCCCCCAACATAATGTATCCCCCATCCCCACTCCAAATCCCCCCACACATAAAAGAAACCCCCATCCCCCTCCAAATCCACCCCCACATAAAAGAACCCCCATCCCCACTCCAAATCCCCCTCACACATAATGTATCCCCATCCCCACTCCAAATCCCCCCACACATAAAAGAACCCCCATCCCCACTCCAAATCCCCCTCACACATAATGTATCCCCATCCCACTCCAAATCCCCCCACACATAAAAGAACCCCCATCCCCACTCCAAATCCCCCCCACACATAATGTATCCCCATCCCCACTCCAAATCCCCCCACACATAAAAGAACCCCCATCCCACTCCAAATCCCCCCACACATAATGTATCCCCATCCCTACGCCAAATCCCCCACACATAAAAGAACCCCCATCCCCACTCCAAATCCCCCCACACATAATGTATCCCCCATCCCCACTCCAAACCCCCCACACATAAAAGAACCCCCATCCCCACTCCAAATCCCCCCCACACATAATGTATCCCCCATCCCTACTCCAAATCCCCCCACACATAAAAGAACCCCATCCCCAAATCCCCCCACACATAATGTATCCCTCATCCACACTCCAAATCCCCAGCCCCCACACATAAAATAGCCCCCATCCCCAAATCCCCCCACACATAAAGTAACCCCCCATCCCCACTCTAAATCCACCCCCCCATACACACACATTATGCCCCCCCATCTTCGGTGGTATCTTCAGCTCCATATTGGAGCACACTTACCACCATCGTTCCCCCACCTTGCCGCCGCCGGCCAGTGACGTCAGCAGCGTGATCACATGACCTGATCACGCTGCAGACGTCGCTCTGACCCGGCGGTCAGAGCTTCAATTGTACTGGCATCTGTATAGACCCAGTGCAATTGATCCCTGGGAGCCGGCACGCAGCAGCTTCTCTGCGCCGGCTGTCAGCATGACAGCCGGCACAGGGAACCGCCGACTCTCAGGTGCAAAATAGTTCCGGATCGCCGCTCTCATTCTCCCCGGTTCGGGGAACCGGCTGCTTTTTGAACAATCGGTTCCATCGAAGCGGGGAGAACCGGCTGAATCCCACCCCTGGGCACAATAATAAATTATATTGTGGTACCGTGTTAGCCAGAAAAATCAATGTGAGTACTTTTCCGTCCAGTTATGACAAGAGCATTCTTAGAGTGATACCTTTATTGGCTAACCAGAAAATGATATGTTGGCAAGCTCTCAGAGCACAGGGGCTCCTTCTTCAGGCAAGATTACAAATAGATTAATAAAGAAACAAAGCCCATTCAAGAGATGCTACAGTAGGAGATTTGTTCATTAGGTGGGAGGTTCTGAAGGGGCAATTTGCTTACTAGGAAACACAAATCCAATTGCTCTTCCGCAGATTCTAAGCACTGACATTATTACCAGAAGTCTCCGCGTGGTGGCGCTGCTGCACAATGAATTATACACTCACCCACAAGAATGAGCGCTAGAGGGCGTGCTAAAGCAGCAAGGCCCAGAGCCGCTCTTTCCTCGCTGGTTCTCGTTGCTACCCCTGGCGGTCATTTCCTGTTTCCTGTGTGATTCGCTGCCGAGAGCGCGACAGGTCCGGTGGGGAGGAGAAGGTAATAGAAGAAAGCGGGTGTGCAGCTGGTGGTGTCTAGAGGCTGCGCGTTGTATGTGCGGCGCCAGGGTGCACTGCTGACATCCTGCGTGTTCCCGCCGCGGAGCCATTGTGGCGCTGTGTATGGGCTCGCCGCTCCATCGTGCCCGGTGATCCGCGGTCAGCGCGCGGAGTGGCCTCTGAGCCGGGTGGATCACTATGTAGGACGCACAGCCTTGACTTCCAAGCTCCCGCAGAGTAGGAAGCGATGGCTTCCTGCCCACATAGCACACCGTGCCTGTGTGTGGGTATAATGGGGACTGGCAGGTCCTGGATGTGCTGAAGGCTCCTCACTTCTGCATAGGGCCCATTAGTGCCTATGGATGGTCTTGCTGGTGGCTAGAGAAGGCTGGAGCATACCCAGGAATATAGACGTCCCCGTGGCGCTTATGGTTGGATGTATAGCAGGGGTGGTCTCCCATAATGGCCATTAGATGCACCGTACACTGTGTATCTGGGAGTTAGCACAGTCTAGTATTCCCTGTTATCAGCCACATAAGTTGTCCTGTAATCTGGTAGCTCAGGACATCTTAGTACTTTTTTCCAATGCCATATGTTACCCTGGGAACGTGTATGATGGGAACGTCTCATGTGCGTAATAGCCATGTTCTTAGCCAACAGTCACACTTTGGTAATCTTTCCACATGTGAAACCTGTCCAAATCTGTAAACCCTACATGTTCTAAGTCTAAGGGCTCATGCCGGCGGCTGTATTTTTGGTCCTAGTCCGATCCGATGAAACGTCGGATCACATTCGGGCCAATGTTAGTCTATGGAGCCAAGCACCAGTCCCCTGAAAAAAAAAATCGCTGCACACCCTAGTATGAGCCGATATTCGGATCGCACTCGGCCATGCAATTCAGTGAATGCATGGATCTCATCGGACTGCACTCGGATGACATCTGAGCGCAGTCCAATTTCCACGCACTGGCAGAATGGAGACGATGGACACATTTTTTTTTTCTCTCCTCATCCGAGAGAATCTGATCACGCTGATTTGCACAGTGATCTCCAACATGAGAATCTATAGCTGTCTGTACCTAGCCTAAGACTGCTCTTTTGTTAGACGCTAGGCTGGAATGCACCACCATTTGCCTGCATAGAAGAGCGTAGCGTGCTGCACTTTAACTTAGAGGGACACAAACATTTCATAGTCAGTTGGTGGCATGTGCTACTGTATCAAATGTAGTTGAATTACTTCAGGGGTAAATATTGAAAAATTGTCACCTACCTGACTAGAATTAAATAAATTTAAACAAAGCCTTTCTTGACCAGTTGAAAGGTTTGGCAGTACTGTTCATGACTGATCATATATAGATGTAGATATATATATATATACACACACGCCGCTTCCAGTGTATTAGTGTGAGCCATTCTAACCACTTCAATAGACTTTGACGACTATATGTTGGGCATAGTCAGACATCCCATCACTCTCCATGTGTTTGCCATTGACTAATTTTAAAAAATAAAGGATGTTTTTGTATTACTAACCATTCTTATCCTTCAGACATTGAAGTCTCCAGTGGCGTCACCCTTTTAGATTGACTATATACAAGTTGTTCATTGCTCGTTTACTGGCCAGTTCGCACAGCGAAAGGATTCTTGACGGGAACAAAACCATGTTAGTATGGTCTTTTTGTCCCCATACAGCGCCATGTTATTGGCAGAACATCCTGGGTGTACTCGGAGATGTACTGCTGAGAGCGATGACTATGCGGGCATAAATAGTCCAATCTCATAACGAACGAGCGGTCTGCTCATTCATTGAGTGGTCGCCGACATGGTTACAAAGAGGCCAAGAATTGAAAACGCATTATTACAAATGCTCACTTAATTTTCGGCAAAGGTTTGTGCATTTATAAGTTAATGACTCTTATGACGACTTCAGCAAAACAATGCTTAGCTGGGAGCCAATCGGGTAATAATGGTGCCCAGCGCCACGAGTTAGAGTGCCAGGCTTGTAAAGGGTAAATCGAAATTATTCAATCCCACTGCAAATTGTTTGGGATTCCACAGTAAAGTTCAAATGTTTTACTTGTTTGTTTTTCTGCTGTGGATTGTGCTGTTGGTTCAGAGCAGATTTCAGCACCAAAGCATTTGAAATATATGGTGAAAATCCACAGCATTTATTCTACTGGATGAACACATGAATTGTACTCAATTCACACTCCATATACATTGCAAATGGGGTTAAAGGTCCCCATATGCGTTAGACTAATGACTGCTGTACCTGCCGATGTCTGCTGGTGTGGCTGACAATCTAATGGGAGTTAGGCCACCCGACTTCACTTGTCGGGGGGAGATATGGATCTGGCATGTTCAATTGCAGCCTCATGATTCTTTTTATCCAAGATAGGCCACCCCCAGAAATGTCTGATAGAGGTGCTCTCATGGAGAACATAAGAGCACTTGGCGGAGCAAGTGCTCCTGTGTCTGGCCGAATAACTGCCAACTGAACCAGCGTATGGGTGAATGGGAAAAGTGAAGACCCGTCTATTGAAACCTGCTTGGTATCAGTAGATGTGCAGAAGTGGAGCCTTACTAACCCTGGAGGCCGGCCGCATGTTGGATTTCTGACCCCGAACATTCGTACTCTCTCCTGACATCTGAAGATGCCCAGTCCTCCTTCTGTTAATTGATTAACCCAGAAAAAAGCCACCATATATGTCGGAACAATGTACACATCTTTTTATTCTTGGCAATCTCCATTTAGCAATTTTCAGTATGACTGTTTTCTAGCAATTGATATGCCAAGTTATCAATTTTGAATAATTGGCCTTTTTATCAAGTACTGAGATATTGAATTGAACAAGTAGGCTCTATGTGTATGTGCTGAAACAAAAGGGAACCTGTCAAGGAGATTACACCCAATTATCCTGCACAACAAGGAGATAGACACTGTAGTTGCTAACGTTCCCCAAAGGAGAGTTGAGCGCCTCGGGTTCAGATAGTTGTTTTGCTGCATTATGCCAGGTGTTAGATTAGTCCCATGGGGGGGCAGTCGTCTTGGGAATACCCTCTGCCTGCGAGCGTAGCTAAGAAGCCGTGCACCAGTGTAAGTAAGTCCTGAACACTCGCTGCGTATTGTATTCATGTTCCTTAATGTTTTGTCTGAATGCTAATAACATTTATCCATTTGTTTCCAGGCGGTTTTTAAGGCCAGAATCATGGACAAGCACAAAGTAAAGAGACAACGCCTGGATCGAATCTGTGAGGGTTAGAAGATTAAATGAGTTTGCAGGGTCCTGTGGTTATAGCAGGCCATTGTATACCACACACACTACTGTCCTTTAGTCATGTATCACTTGATATAGAAAGTAGAGGCTTGTGTTTTTCTTTGTACAGAAAGCAAGAACATTTCTAAATGATGTATAAC
Organism: Oophaga sylvatica; assembly: GCA_033576555.1. Lineage (NCBI taxonomy): Eukaryota > Metazoa > Chordata > Amphibia > Anura > Dendrobatidae > Oophaga > Oophaga sylvatica. The sequence continues at coordinate 182,878,495 of JARQOD010000004.1, read as the reverse complement.
CTTGCCTTAGAAATATGTATGGGCTTTTGTATCTTATAGCCCTGTACAAGTGTTTGTATTAAAGGGAGTCTTTCACACTAAATGACTGTTCAAACAAAGCACAGGTGCTCTGTGCACCCTAAGCATGGCCGAGCAGTTTACTTATCCATTTATCTCTGTCCTTACCCTTCTGTAAATCTACAGCTGTCTCAAGGAAGAGGTTGGAAGATGCTATGTGAACTGTTTGGCCACACCAAGGGTGCACTGAGTGCCTGTGTTTGGTTTGAACAGTCTTGGTGCTGACACTCCCTTTATATTCACGGGACTCGGTGTCACAACCATGTTTCGTAATATTATTCTTCCTGGTCTATCCTTAGGGCCCCGTCACACATAGCGACACACCAGCAATCCCGACAACGATATGCACTTGTCAGGATCGCTGGTGTGTCGCTACATGATCGCTGGTGAGCTGTCAAACAGGCAGCGATCAGGACAGCGACACTGCGGGTAACGTCACTTAGTTACCCGCAGTGTACCTTGGATACCAGCCCGCTGGTGCAGGGAGCTGGTAACCAAAGTACACATCGGGTTTCCAGGCACTGTGCGGCACCTGGTAACCCGATGTGTACCTTGGTTACCAGCTGCCCTGCAGCAGCGTGCTGGTATCCAACATACACATCGAGTTTCCAGGCACCGCCCGGCGCCTGGAAACCCGATGTGTACCTTGGTTACCAGCTGATCGCTGGTCTCCTGCCTGCCACACGCAGCGATGCGTTCTGGCCAGCAGGAGACCAACGAGCAAAAAAATGTCCAGGACATTCAGCGACGATCAGCGATACCCAGCAGGGGGGCTGATCGTCGCTGAATGTCACACACAGCGATATCGCTGGGGAGATCGCTGTTGTGTCACAAAACTAGTGACTCAGCAGCGATCTCGCTTGCGAGATCGCTGTGTGTGACGGGGGCTTTAATACATAACCTTTTTTCCTTCCTGTAGGTCACTCTATTTCATCAGATCTTTAAATTTAAAGGGAACCTGTCAGCTGATACATGCTGACCAATCTGTGGGCAGCATGGATCAGGCACTGGCTGTATGAAATCAGTCCGGTATGTTTGACTCTGAAATGATGTGGCTTTTCAGAGTAAAACAGACTTCAATAGCTTCCAGGGCAGCAGGAAGGGAGAAGTCGCCGGGGACCCACATGTCTAAGTAGTCTGCTGTGTGATCTCGGTCCCTGGCGGCTATTAAAGTATGTTTCTCTCCAAAATGCCGCAGCGTTTCAGAGTCAAACATACCTGGCTGAATCGGGCTGCATGTATCTCTTTATTTTCTTTTCTGTGTTTTAAACTTGGCATACAATTACAGCAGTAGTTTGACATTCTATCATAACTTACAGTAAAGATGTATATCTTTGTACCGTGTTAGCCAGTAGATAGAAAAATATTTACCATCTTTTCAGTTAGCCATTAAAAGGTATCAACCACTGAGGACTCTCAACTCTAAATATTTTCTATCATAACTTAGAAATCAAAATGAGTTCCCCACGGGATGACTAAAAACAGGTGCTTCCTGGCTCTGCGCAGTCACATGGTTGATCACATGGGTCGTGGATCATGTGATGGGGTGCAATTACATTCTGGTAGGAGTCTGACTCCATCACATGATCACAGCGCTGCTGAGAGGCGCCATGTGGTACACCACATAATGGCACAGAACGCTTTTCAGCCTGCTCTTTGATTTTGCTTAGTGTAGTGCATCATCCTCCATTGTGACAGGTTCCCAGTATACTGCGTGTAGAAACTCCGGAGCATCTTTTCTTGTAACTCTGCATTGTGCTGTTCCTGTTATTCCTCCAATGCATGGATACATTTACAAATGGGTGTTATCAGACTGGGGGGGTATCACCATATAGTGACAATCAGCAATGAGTGGACAAGTGTGTGCAGGGGCACACCCCATCCCCAAAACTGGTAACTCCCTTTTTTCACTTTATTTGTGAATACCTCCATTAAAGGAATCCTGTCCTCAATGGCCCTTTACCTGCAGATATAGGGTTAATCTGCAGGTTAATAGTGTAACAATGCTGCCTGGGCACCACACTGAAAGCACTGCTACTTGGAGAAAATGTTTTATTTATGTTACTCACTTATATAGCGCCATTATTTCCACAGCGCTTTACAGGCACTGGCCCTATTGGGGCTCACAATCTAGATTACCTATCAGTATGTGTTTGGAATGTGGGCGGAAACCAGAGGAAACTTATGCAAACACAGGGAGAACATACAAACTCCTTGCAGATGTTGTCCTTGGTGGGATTTGAACCCAGGGCTAGGTGACACCGTGCTGCCCTATTTCTATTGGGACCCATCTGCTGTCAGTCAGAGGCATGAGTGGCAGCTGTAAGCACAGAACCCCCCCCCCCCCCCCTTTGATATTAACAGCCAATTCTACAGCCCCTCTGTGCAGAGTGAGTTGTAAAGATGTCTGGGTGTGCTAACAGCCTCCTGCACTTTAACTGCTTCTGGCACTCCTCTACGACTGAAAGCTGGCGGCTCCCAGGAAAAATGTTAATTTTCTCCCTGTAGCTGCGCTTTCGGTAAAGCAGCCGGACAGCATTGGAACACTGTACAACTGCAGATTACCCTATATCAGGTACTCTTGAAAGCTAGATAAAAAATGCAAAGCGCAATAGTAAATTGGTGAGGATAACAAATATATAAGCTCACCTGAAGGGGTTGTGTAAGACTCAACCACTGACGATGCGAAAACGTCAGTTGCTGCAGTATCCACAAGTGTTTTAGCAGAGATGCTAGGATAGTGGATTTATGATACGTTCTGCTGATTTAAACACAATCTAAATGATCCCAAAAAAAAGTGGTTTAATATCAGTGTGGTTCAGAATCTGACTCCTTTGTCACTTGTGATTGTGTCCTGAGGAAGAAGTCAGATGGACTATGAAATGCGTTGACATTAAACCACTTTTTCCTGAGATCACTTGGATTGTGTTTAAATCGGCAACACGGATCATAAATCCAGTCTACCCAGGTTCTCATTACAGGCATAATCCTGCTGCCCTCATTTCCATCTCAGTGGTTGAGTGGGTTTGGGGACCTCGCTTCTACAGATACCTGCTGGCTGTCCTGCGTGAGAGACAGGTATCGTGCACAGGTGCAATTCTAATAAATGTGATACCTGCCGCTCGCAGCTTCCCATCCTATGCTGTGTATACAGAGATAGTTATCTGAAAGCTCTGCCTGTAAGTGAGCATGTCCCCAAACATCTGGAGGCACGCAGATCACATGTGGCTCTATTCAGGAGCTGAAAACAGCCTCCATGGCGCTGCACGCTATCATGTGCATGAGACCCTAGAAAATGCATTTAAATTATTCTCAATATTGAGCACCATTTTACAGTTCACATATAGAAATGTACATGTAAGTTCCGTAATGTTGCTTCACTCCTTCTATTTCATACAGTGCTATACATAGGCTACAGCCTTCCTGTCTGTCATGTTGGAAGCACAGAGACTGACTTGGTGCAGCATAATGCTGCACAGTCTAAAATTTACTTTGTGGAACCTGGTAAAAAAAAGCCACCATGAAAGCTGCATGTATTACATGAAGAGGTTATTGAAGATTGTGTTATGGAAATGGCCTCGAACAGCAATTGAATGAAATCCATTGACAAAATAAAAATCTTCTGCATCTCTGCAAAAGATAGACCATGCTTTGGTATTGGAGTCCAATCACAAACAGCAGAACTATGATTGTTGCTCTGGCCAACACATAATTAAGGAGCAATATTAAATAATGCAATGTGTGTGTTTTATGTACATTAGGTCTATATACACTATAAAATGGTGTTCATGGATAGACCTATGCTCAAAATTGATGTGTTCTGTGATGTTTTTCTTATTTGGTTTGATTAAAACCTGAAAAAATAAATTGCAGATTTTGTGTAGAAGTCATTTATAGTTTGACAAGTACTTATATTCAAAGAAGTTCTTTACTGATTTGTTTTTGTTCAGGTATTCGGCCGCCTATTCTGAATGGTCCTATGCCTGTCCGTCCATTGGTGGCCCTTCTGGATGGAAGGGATTGCACGGTTGAGATGCCTATATTGAAGGATGTTGCTACAGTAGCATTCTGCGACGCTCAGTCTACACAAGAAATCCACGAGAAAGTAAGTCTTTTGAAGTTCTGTATTAGTTTTTGATGATTTCATTACATATTCTTCAAATGGATGAACTTCTCTGAATGTTTTAGCAATGTCTACAGATACGGCTGCCTCAAGCCTACCTGTGTGGGCAAATTAAGAAATGTCTGTTGTGCTAGTGTTGGGAACTTGCGAACAGGGATCAGCAACTTTGGTATTCCAGCTGTTGTGAAACTTCAGCTCTCAGCATTCCTTGACAGCCACTGGTTGTCAGGAGACTGCCAGGGTATGATGGGAGTTGTAGTTTCACAGCAGCCCGAATGCCAAATATTGCTTATCTATGCTTTAACCTCTTTGTCCCTGAACCTGTTTTCACCTTCGTGACCAGGCCAAATTTTACGATTCTCACCAGTGTCACTTTGTGTGTTAATAACTCTGGAACTCTTCAACAGATCCCACTGATTCTGAGACAGTTTTTTTTTTCGTGACATATTGTACAGTGGTAGTGGTATAATTTCTTCGATATGACTTGCGTTTATTTGTGAAAAAATTGGAAATTTGGCGAACATTTTGGAAATTTTGCAATTTTCAATCTTTTAATTTTTATGCCCTTAACCCCTTTTATCCCCAAGGGTGGTTTGCACATTAATGACCGGGCCAATTTTTACAATTCTAACCACTGTCTCTTTATGAGGTTATAACTCTGGAACGCTTCCATGGATGCTGGTGATTCTGACATTGTTTTCTCGTGACATATTGTACTTCATGTCAGTGGTAAAATTTCTTTGATATAACTTGCGTTTATTTGTGAAAAAAACAAATTTGGCGAAAATTTCTCAATTTTTCAGCTTTGAATTTTCATGCCCTTAAATCACAGAGATATGTCACACAAAATACTTAATAAGTAACATTTCCCACATGTCTACTTTATATCAGCACAATTTTGGAACCAAAATTTGTTTTGTTAGGAAGTTATAAGGGTTAAAAATTAAACAGCAATTTCTCATTTTTACAACACCATTTTTTGGGGGGGACCACATCACATTTGAAGTCACTTTGAGGGGTCTATATGATAGAAAATACCCAAAAGTGACACCATTCTAAAAACTGCACCCCTCAAGGTGCTCAAAACCACATTCAAGAAGTTTATTAACCCTTCAGGTGCTTCACAGGAATTTTTTGAATGTTTAAAGAAAAATGAACATATAACTTTTTTTCACAAAAAAATTATTTCAGGTCCAATTTTTTTATTTTCCCAAGGGTAAAAGGAGAAATTGGACCCTAAAAGTTATTGTGCAATTTGTCCTGAGTACGCTGATACCCCATATGTGGGGGGGAACCACTGTTTCGGCGCATGACACAGCACGGAAGGGAAGGAGCGCCGTTAGACTTTTTCAATGCAGAATTGCCTGGAATTGAGATCAGACGCCATGTCGCGATTGGAGAGCCCCTGATGTGCCTAAACAGTGGAAACCCCCCAACCCTAACCCCAACACACCCTAACCCTAACGGAAAAATGTTATTATTTTTCCCTAACTAAGGGGGTGTTAAAGGGGGGTTTGAATTACTATTTATAGGGGGTTTTTATGTTTGGCAGCTGTCACATGCTAAAAGACGCTTTTTATTGCAAAGAAGGACCCCGCGGCCATTTTGGATCCGGGGGCCTTCAAGGAAGAGGCCCTCGGAGCAGCGCAATCACATCGCATTGCTCTGAGGGTCTCATGGAAGCATGCAGGGAGCCCCCTCACTGCCCGATGCTTCCCTATGCCACCGGAACACTGCGATCATGTTTGATCGCAGTGTGTCAGGGGATAAAGTGCCAGGAGCCGTCCGTGACCAGGGAAAATCCTTTCTCCCGGCTCAATGGCTAGTGGCAGGGCCGGCTCCAGGTTTTTATGGGCCCCGGGCGAAGGAGCCTCAGTGGGCCCCTTTAACACAGACCACGATTCATGATGCACAGATACAGCAGAGAAATATAGGTACAGTACAAGGCCAAATACTTCTCTTCTTACATTACATGAGTGATATCTATTGTAAATTGTACAATAGCTCAAAAATCGCCAAATCCTCACAGCGCACAGAACAGACTGGACAGTACAGTCCTCCATACAATATTATGGGCACCACAGTCTCCCCCTCATCACCCATATAATACCCCATGCAGGATGTCACCCCCCATATAATGCTCCATACAGAATACTGGACCCAATATAATGCTCCATACAGGATACTGGTCCCCATATAATGCTCCATACAGGATACTGGTCCCCATATAATGCTCCATACAAAATATGGAGCTCTCCTCTGCGCTGTACTGCGTTCTGCACTGTTACGGCTCAGGAAAGGGCGCTGTGGAAAGACTCCCCATTATCATCATGATTGCCTCCCCATCATCATCATTGTCTCCTTATCATCATCATTGTCTCCCCATCATCATCATGGCCTCCCCATTATCATCAATGCCTGTCCATCATCATCATCTCCTCCCCATCATCATCAATGCCTGCCCATCATCATCTTCTCCCCATCATCAATGCCTGCCCATTATCATCAATGCCTGCCCATTATCATCATCTTCTCCCCATCATCATCAATGCCTCCCCATTATCAGCAATGCCTGCCCATCATCATCTCCTCCCCATCATTATCAATGCCTGCCCATCATCATCTCCTCCCCATCATCATCAATGCCTGCCCATCATCATCTTCTCCTCATCATCAATGCCTGCCCATCATCATCTTCTCCCCTTAATCAATGCCTGCCCATCATCATCTTCTCCCCTTAATCAATGCCTGCCCATCATCATCTTCTCCCCTTAATCAATGCCTGCCCATTATCATCATCTTCTCCCCATCATCATCAATGCCTCCCCATTATCAGCAATGCCTGCCTATCATCATCTTCTCCCCATCATCAATGCCTGCCCATTATCATCAATGCCTGCCCATTATCATCATCTTCTCCCATCATCATCATCAATGCCTCCCCATTATCAGCAATGTCTGCCCATCATCACACACAGACAGCACACAAGCACTCTCTCACATACTTATACACACACACACACACACACACACACACACACACACACACACAGCACCGCACTACATACACACAGACACACACAGAGACACACACACACAAGTCTTACCTGTCTGACGTCCGCGCGCTCTCTGCCGCAGCCGGCCGCTGAATGATGACGTCATTCAGCGGCGCTGCTGTGAGAGGAAGCGCCGGCGCCCCCTGGAGCCCGGAGCTGCGGCTGCGGAGGCACGGGAGAGGTAAGTATTGTGCCAGCTGATGCCGGGGCCCTGAGCAAGCGGGGGGGGCCCAGTGGCGGCGCTGACACCGCTCTCCTCCACTAACGGGCGCGGTGGTGCCAGACGGCGAGTGGGCCCCCCCGCCTGCTCAGGGCCCCGGCACTTGCCCGGGTGTGCCGGGTGCTGACGCCGGCCCTGGCTAGTGGTGTCTATCAACGCCAGTCTCTTTGGCTGGGGAGCGGTTTTTCATCACCACACCGCTCAGGGACGCTGGTCCACTTGGGAGTCGAGCCTCCCGATCAATGTCCTGGAAATCTGAGTGATCCGGCTGGCCCTTCAGCAGTTCGTTATCTTCTGGCTGGTCACCTCATCCCAATTCAATCGGACAACGCCACGGCTGTGGTATATATCAATCATCAAAGGGGTAACCGCAGCAGGGCGGCCATGCTCGAGGTAGCCCAGATTCTCCGATGGGCAGAGAGGAGCCACTTGGTAATTTCCGGGGGACTCCGCATGTGGATCTGCTGGCTTCAAGAATGAACGCCAAGTCATCCAACTTCATAGCTCGGTTTTGGAATCCATAGGCTTTGGGATGGACGCACTGATTACTCCATGGCATCTGTTCGTTTTCCGTTTTCTCTACTACCGAGGGTCATCAGGAAGATCAAGGCAGAGGGGGTTTCCAGTAGTCCCAGTCGCCCTGGATTGTCACACCTGGTGTGGTATGCAGAGTTAGGGCAGATCGACGTCAATGTCTCCTAACTGCTGGATTGTACAGATCTGCTCTACCAAAGTCCAATTTGCCACCAGATCTCGGGGGCCCTGTGTTTAACGGCTTGGCCGTTGAAACCTCGGCTTTAGCTCAAGCTAGTTTCTCTCAACAGGTGGTTCCCACCATGATTAGCGCTTGGAAGCCTGTGTCAGCTCGCATTTATCTCTGCACCTAAAATCCTTTTTCGCATGGTGCAGGGACTGCGGACGCCCTCCTCGTGTCTTCCCTGTTCCCTCCATTTTTGGAATTTCCCCAAACTGGCCTGGACTCGGATTTGGCGCTTAGTTTCCTTAACCCCTTCACCCAAGGGTGGTTTGCACGTTAATGACCGGGCCAATTTTTACAATTCTGACCACTGTCTCTTGATGAGGTTATAACTCTGGAACGCTTCAACGGATCTTCGCGATTCTGAGATTGTTTTCTCGAGACATATTGTACTTCACTTTAGTGGTAAAATTTCTTCGATATAACTTGCGTTTATTTTTGAAAAAAACGCAAATATGGTAAATTTTGCAATTTTCAAACTTAGAATTTTTATTCCCTTAAAACAGAGAAATATGTCACACAAAATAGTTAAGAAATAACATTTCCCACATGTCTACCTTACATCAGCACAATTTTGGAGCCAAAATTTTTCTTTGTTAGGAAATTATAAGGGTTAAAAATTGACCTGCGATTTCTCATTTTTACAACAAAATTTACAAAGCCATTTTTTTTTACGGACCACCTCACATTTGAAGTCACTTTGAGGGGTCTATATGGCAGAAAATACCCAAAAGTGACACCATTCTAAAAACTGCAACCCTCAAGGTACTCAAAACCACATTCAAGAAGTTTATTAACCCTTCAGGTGCTTCACAGGAGCTGAAGCAATGTGGAAGGAAAAAATGAACATTTAACTTTTTAGTCACAAAAAAGGAGAAAATGGACAGATAAAGTTGTTGTATAATTTCTCCTGAGGATGCCAATACCCCATATGTGGGGGAAAACCACTGTTTGGGCACACGGCAGAGCTCGTAAGGGAAGGAGCGCTGTTTGACTTTTTCAAACCAAAATTGGCTGGAATTGAGATTGGACGCCATGTCGCGTTTGGAGAGCCCCTGATGTGTCTAAACAGTTTAAACCCCCCACAAGTGACACCATTTTGGAAATTAGACCCCCTATGGAACTTATCTAGATCTGTTGTGAGCACTTTGAACCCCCAAGTGTTTCACAGAAGTTTATAATGCCTGGGTGTGAAAAAAAACAAAACAATTTTCCACAAAAATGATTTTTTAGTCCCAAATTTTTGATTTTTCCCAAGGAAATTGGACCCCAAAAGTTGTTGTCCAATTTGTCCTGAGTACACTGATACCCCATATGTGGGGGGGGGGACTGTTTGGGCGCAAGGCAGGGCTTGGAAAGGAAGTAATAACGTTTTGGAATACCCCAAGTGCTTCACACAAGTTTATAATGCCTGGGCATGAAGATAAAAAATCCTATTTTTTTCCAACAAAAATTATCTTTTAGTCACCATTTTTTTATTTTCCCAAGGGTATCAGGAGAAATTGGACCACAAAAGTTGTTGCCAATTTGTCCTGAGTACGCTGATACTCCATATGTGGGGGGAACCACTGTTTGGGCGCACGGCAGAGCTCGGAATGGAAGGAGCACCTTTTGACTTTTTCCAACCAAAATTGGCTGGAATTGAGATTGGACGCCATGTTGCATTTGGAGAGCCCCTGATGTGCCTAAACAGTGGAAACCCCCCACAAGTGACCCCATTTTGGAAACTAGACCCCCGAAGGAACTTATCTAGATCTGTGGTGAGCAATTTTAACCCCCAAGTGCTTCACACAAGTTTATAACAAAGAGCCGTAAAAGTAAAAAGTCATATTTTTTCCACAAAAATGATCTTTCCACCCCAATTTTTATTTTCCCAAGGGTAACAAGACCCCAAAAGTTATTGTGCAATTTGTCCTGAGTACGCTGATACCCCATATGTGGGGGTAAACCATTGTTTGGGTGCATGGCAGAGCTCGGAAGGGAAGGAGCGCCGTTTGACTTTTTCAACGCAGAATTGGCTGTATGCCATGTCGTGTTTGGAGAGCTCCTGATATGCCTAAACAGTGGAAACCCCCCACAAATGACACCATTTTGGAAACTAGACCCCGTAAAGGAACTTATCTAGATGTGTGGTGAGAACTTTGAACCCCCAGGTGTTTCACTAAAGTTTATAACGCCCAAGCATGAAAATAAAAAAATCATATTTTTTCCACAAACATGATCTTTCAGTCTCCAACTTTTTATTTTCCCAAGGGTAACAGGAGAAATTGGACCCCAAAAGTTGTTGTCCAATTTGTCCTGAGTACGCTGATACCCCATATGTGGGAGAAAACTACTGTATGGGCACACATCAGGGCTCGGAAGGGAAGTAGTGAAGTTTTGGATTGCAGACTTTGATGGAATGGTCTGCGGGCGTCATGTCGCATTTAGAGAGCCCCTGATGTGCCTAAACAGTGGAAATCCCCCACAAGTGACCCCATTTTAGAAAATAGACCCCCAAGGAACTTATCTAGATGTGTGGTGAGCACTATGAAGCCCCAAGTTTATAACGTACAGCCGTAAAAATAAAAATTTTTTTTTTTTTTACAAAAATTATTTTTTCGCCCCCAATATTTTATTTTCACAAGGGTAACAGGATAAATTGGACCCCAAAAGTTGTTGTCCAATTTGTCCTGAGTATGCTGATAGCCCATATATGGGAGAAAACTACTGTATGGGCACACGTCGGGGCTCGGAAGGGAAGTAGTGACGTTTTGGATTGCAGACTTTGATGGAATGGTCTTCGGGCATCATGTCGCATTTGGAGAGCGCCTGATGTGCCTAAACAGTGGAAACCCCCACAAGTGACCCCATTTTGGAAAATAGACCCCACAAGGAACTTATCTAGATGTGTGGTGAGCGCTATGAAGCCCCAAGTGCTTCACAGAAGTTTATAACGTACAGCTGTAAAAACAAAAAAATAATTTTTTTTTTTTTAGAAAAATGATATTTTCGCCCCCAATTTTTTATTTTCCCAAGGGTAACCTAAGAAATTGGACCCCAAGAGTTATTGTGCAATTTGTCCTGAGTACATTGATACCCCATATGTGAGGGTAAACTACTGTTTGGGCGCATGGCAGAGCTCAGAAGTGAAGGAGCACCGTTTGACTTTTTCAACGCAGAATTGGCTGGAATTGAGATCAAACGCCATGTCACATTTGGAGAGCCCCTGATGTGCCTAAACAGTGGAAACCCCCCAATTCTAACTCCAACCCTAACCCCAACACACCCCTAACCCTAGTCCCAACCCTAACCACAAACCTAACCCTAACACACCCCTAATCCCAACCCTAACTTTAGCCCCAACCCTAACTTTAGCCGCAACCCTAACCCTAATGGTAAAATGGAAATAAATACATTTTTTTAATTTTATTATTTTTCCCTAACTAAGGGAGTGATAAGGGGGGTTTGATTTACTATTTATAGCAGGTTTTTATGATTGGCAGCTGTCACGCTAAAAGACACTTTTTATTGCAAAAAAATAGTTTTTGCATTACCACATTTTGAGAGCTATAATTTTTGCATATTTTGGCCCACAGAGTCATGTGAGGTCTTACGTTTTGCGGTACGAGTTGACTTTTTTATTGGTACCATTTTTGAGCAGGTGACATTTTTTGATCGCTTTTTATTTCGATTTTTGGGAGGTTAGAATGAACAAAAATCAGCAATTCATGAATTTCTTTTGGGGGGGGCGTTTATACCGTTCCGCGTGTGGTAAAATTGATAAAGCAGTTTTATTCTTCGGGTTAGTACCATTATGGCGATACCTCATTTATATAATTTTTTTATGTTTTGGCGCTTTTATACAATAAAAACAATTTTATATAAAAAATAATTATTTTACATCGCTTTATTCTGCGAGCTATAACTTTTTTATTTTTTCGCTAATGATGCTGTATGGTGGCTCGATTTTGCGGGACAAGATGACGTTTTCAGCGGTCCCATGTTTATTTATATCGGTCTTTTTGATTGCGTGTTCCACTTTTTCTTCGGCGGTATGATAAAGCATTGATTTTTTGCTTTGTTTTTTTTTGTTTGTTTTTTTAAGGGGTTCACTAAAGGGGTTAACTAGTGGGACAGTTCTATAGGGCGGGTCGTTACGGACGTGGTGATACCAAATATGTGTACTTTAAGGCTAAGTTCACACGTTGCGGAATTGCCGCGGAAATTTCCGCGGCAATCCCGCACTTCTCCCGCAGGAAATACGCACGTTTTTTTATGCTGATTCCCGCCAGAATAATAGCGTTTTGCAAGCGTAATTAGCTTGCAGAATGCTAGCGTTTTCCTAGCGATCTGTAGCATCGCTTGGAAAACTGATTGACAGGTTGGTCACACGAGTCAAACATAGTGTTTGACAAGTGTGACCAACTTTTTACTATTGATGCCGCCTATGCCGCATCAATAGTAAAAAGATCTAATGTAAAAATAATAAAAAAAATAATAAATAATGATATTCTCACCTTCCGGCGGCCCCCGCAGCCTTCCCGCCTTCAGCGACGCTCCCGGCAACTTCCGGTCCCAGGAGTGCTTTGCAACAAATCACACCGATGACGTAGCATCTCGCGAGACCGCTATGCCATCTGGGTGATTCTCGCAAAGCACTCTTGGGACCGGAAGTTGCCGGGAGCGTCGCTGAAGGCGGGAAGGCTGCGGGGCCGCGGGAAGGCTGCGGGGGCCGCCGGAAGGTGAGAATATCATTATTTTTTATTTTAATTATTGTTTTACCAGGGATATGGTACCCAGGGCCTGGAGGAGAGTCTCCTCTGCTCCAGACCCTGGGTACCATCCGCACATGAACCGCTTACATTGCGCATAGTGGGCATAGCCACATGCGGAAAGTAAGCGGTTCAATGCATTCCTATGCGGCGGAATCACCGCGGTTACGCTAAATTAATGAACATGTTGCTATTTTTTCCGCAAAGCGTTTTTTTCGCGGAAAAAAACGCAACATGTGGCCAAAACATGCGGAATCAATTAACATGTATAGGATGCTTAATGCTTGCGTTTTTATCGCGTTTTTACCGCGGAAAACCGCGGAAAAACCGCGAAAAAAACGCAATTATTCCTGATCGTGTGCACTTAGCCTTATTGTTTTGTTTTTTTTATTTACAGGAAGAAATGAATTTATTGGGGAATATTTTTTTTCCCTTTATATTGGAATTTTTTTTTACACATGTGATTTTCATTCTTTTAACTTTTTTACTTTGTCCCAGGGTGGGACATTACTGTATAAAGTCAGATCGCTGGTCTGACAGTGTGCACAGCACTCTGTGAGACCAGCGATCTCACAGGCACTGCTGCAGGCCTTCTCAGCGATTGCTCTCAGCAGGCACTGAGGAAGCCGCCTCCCTGCAGGACCCCGTGGCCATCTTGGATCCGGGGTCTTGCAGGGAGGAATCGCGCTGTTCTGAGGGTCTCAGGAAGCACGCAGGGAGCCCCCTCCCTGCGCGATGCTTCCCTGTGCCCCGGTACACTGCGATCATGTTTGATCGCGGTGTGCCAGGGGTTAATGTGCCAGGAGCGGTCTGTGATAATCAGCAGACACCTGGCCGCGATCTGACGCGCTCCCCGGGAGCGCGTCCGATCGCATGGGACGTACTAACTCGTCCATGGTCATATTGTCCCGGGTTTCATGGACGGGATAGTACGTCGGATGGCAGAAAGGGGTTAAGGGCCAGATCTTGGCCTTATCGGTTTTTATTCCAGCGCAGGATTACTTCCAAACTACAAGTGAGGTTTTTCATGCAGGGGGTCTTCCAGGTGGTACCCCCCTATAGAATGTCGTTACAAGCCTGGATCCTTATTTTTGTCCTGAGCGCTCTTCAAGAGACGCCTTTCAAACTGTTGCAGAACGTCGCTGACAGTTCTGTATGGGGAAGTCGCCTTCTTCTCGCAGTGTTGTTTTTCAGGTGAGTCTTGGAGCTAACTGCTCTGTCCTGTCAAGCTCATTTCCGGATTTTACACCAGGACAGGGTTGTCCTCAGACCGTTTCCATCTTTTTTGCCCAACGTGATCTTGTTTTTTCCACCTTAAGGAAGACATTGTAATTCCCTCTTTTGGTTCAGCACCGGTACATCGGGTGCAAACAGCTCTTCATGCCCTGCATGTGGTGAGGGCTCTCAAAGTACGTCTTGAGGACGGCGCCCTTTCGTAAGTATCTTCAGGGCCACAATAGCCAGAGGGATTCACTTGGCTGTTCAGGAGTCCTACCGCATCAGAGGTAAGCTTATCCCAGCAGGATTAAGGCACACTCTTCTCGATCAGTGGGCGCTATTTGAGCCTTCGGCATCAGTCTACGGCAGGACAGGTCTGCAAGGCAGCGACTTGATCCAGTCTGCACACATTCTCAAAGCACTACAGTATTCACACTCAGACTCCTGCACATGCTCTCCTTGGCAGACGTATTCTGCAAGTGGTGGTGGCTCCTCTGTAATCAGTTAGTACATGGGTTCACTCTGTTATGTTGTTCCCCACCCAGGGACTGCTTTGGGACGTCCCATGGTCTGTGTCCCCCAATGAGGCGAAGAAGAAATAGCAATTTTTGTGTACTCACCGTAAAATCCTTTTCTCCGAGCCAATCATTGGGGGACACAGCACCCATCCTGTTAGCCTTTCGGTTTGATTTTCTTTTCCTTCGTTTGATGTGTTGTACTCTGATATGATATTAATGATCTCCTACTGCTTTTGCACTGAACTGGTTCACTTGGAGCCAGCATGAGTGTGTATACTGCAGGGGAGGAGCTAACTCTTTTTGTCTCAACTTAGTGGCAGCCTCCTAGTGGCAGCAGCATAACATCCATGGTCTGTGTCCCCCAATGCTAGGCTTGGAAAAAAGGATTTTACCGTGAGTACACAAAAATCCCTATTTCTATAAGGGTTAATAGAAAAAAAAATGGACCTCACAGTTTGTTGTTCAATTTGTCCTGAGGGCACCAAATACCCTACATGTAATCCGACCTACTTTTAAGGCACAGTGCAAAACTCTGAAGGGAAGGAGTGCCATACTATAGTGCAGATTTTAATGTTATTGTTTGCGGGTGCCATGACCCTATGGGAGAGTTTGTGAGATTTAAAAACCGCAAAATCCCCCCATAAGTGACCCCATTTTATGAACTACACCTCTCAATTAATTAGTCTAAGGGCGCAGTGATCATATTGACCCCACAGATGGATCACAGGATTTTATACCATTGGGCAGCGAATAAAAAATAAAATGTTTACCACAAAAATTTTGTTTTGGCCCCAGAGTTTACATTTTCTCAAGGAAAAATGGCACCATAATTTTCCACACAATTTCTGTTAACCCCTTTATCCCATCAGACGTACTATTCCGTCCATGTGACTCTGGACCTAATTCCTAAGGACGGAATAGTACGTCACATGCGATCAGCTGTTCTCCCGGGGGAGCGCAGCTGATCACGGCCGGGTGCCAGCTGATTATCATAGCTGACACCCGGTACTATGTGCCAGGCGCGATCACGGACCGCTCCCGGCACATTAACCATTGGCACTGCGATCAAAGTTGATCGCAGTGTACCGGGGGCATAGGGAAGCATCGCTGTTATGTTTCGGCAGCTGAGGAGTGCAGGCAAAAAAGGCAATACACCAGAGCAGTTGGAATCTATGAGATTGCAGTACCCTGACTAACCACCACAACTAGAGGCAGCCGTGGAGCGTTCCTACGTTGGTCCTAGACGCCTCGTCACAGCCTGAGAAACTAACTACACCTAAAGATAGAAATAGGAAAGCTATCTGCCCCGGAGCAGAACACCAAAGATAATAGAAAGCCCCCAAACATGTAATGGCGGTTAGACAAGATGAAATACTGACACAGAAAGAAAATAGTATGAGCAAACGCTGGGGCCCAAACTAACTAAATAGAAAAGGATAGGAAGGGCACTTACTGCAATCCCAGAAAACCCTGAAAAGCACCAACTTTACTAATTTCAAAAACGCCTGAGATCACACGACCTCTTCCACCTAAATTAGTTCTCTGGTGTAACAAAATCAAAACAGCAGCCACTGAAAAAACTGGAAAAAGCAAAAGTACAAACATCAGTGGCTGAACTAAACTGAGAGGGCAAAAGCCCCCGGAGGGGACCCTGAAGGCCCCCACAGAAGTGCAGGACAAAATGCAAAAATATAGCACAAAAAACAAAAAGAAGAAAATGTCTTATCTGTTAGCAGGAGATGCAGACACGACACAGCAGGCTACAAGGGAAACAGGAATGAAGGATTCAGACCAGAACAATTGATCACCGGCAACCCTGATGGGAAGGTGACTCCCTTATATAAGACCAGTCAGTAACACATGATTCCCAGTCCTCACAATCTTCACTGGACAGACCAGCACCGCTTGTAAACACTAGAGGAAGCCTCTGCTCAGAACTCATCTCAAACCCATTCACAACACATCGCGCAGGGAGGGGGCTCCCTGCGTGCTCCCCTGAGACCCTCAGAACAGCGCGATGTGTCGCGCTGTTCTGAGGTACCCTTCTCCCTGCAGGACCCCGGATCCAAGATGGCCGTGGAGTCTTTCCGGGTCCTGCAGGGAGGCGGCTTCCTTAGTGCCTGCTGAGAGCAGGCGCTGAGAAAGCCTGCAGTGCCAGTGAGATCGCTGGTCTGACAGAGTGCTGTGCACACTGTGAGACCAGCGATCCGATATAATACAGTGATGCAGACTGTGAGCCCTCGCGGGCAGGGTCCTCTCTCCTTCTGTACTTGTGTGTCCCTTGTATAGCACATGTTTATTGTACCTGTCTATATTTTTCCCTTCTCATATGTAAAGCTGATTTATCATCATACCGCCGAACAAAAAGTGCAATAATACGCGATCAAAAAGACGGATATAAATAAACATGGTACTGCTGAAAATGTCATCTTGTCCCACAAAAACGAGCCGCCATACAGCATCATCAGCGAAAAAATAAAAAAGTTATAGCTCGCAGAATAAAGCGATGCAAAAATAATTATTTTTTATATATAATTGTTTTTATTATATAAAAGCGCCAAAATATAAAAAAATGATACAAATGAGGTATCGCTGTAATCGTACTGACCCGAAGAATAAAACTGCATTATCAATTTTACCACACGCGGAACGGTATAAACGACCCCCCCCCCAAAAAGAAATTCATGAGTTGCTGGCTTTTGTTTATTCTGCCTCCCAAAAATCGTAATAAAAAGCGATCAAAAAATGTCGTGTGCCCAAAAATGGTACCAATAAAAACGTCAACTCGTCCCGCAAAAAATAAGATCTCACATGACTCTGTGGGCCAAAATAAGAAAAAATTATAGCTCTCAAAATGTGATGATGCAAAAACTATTTTTTGCAATAAAAAGCGTCTTTTAGCGTGTGACAGGTGCCAATCATAAAAACAGATATAAATAGTAAATCAAACCCCCCTTTATCACCCACTTAGGGAAAAATAACATTAAAAAAAATGTATTTCCATTTTCCCATTAGGGTTAGAGTTGGGGCTAAAGTTAAGGTTAGGGTTGAGACTAGGGTTACGGGTGTGTTAGGGTTAGGTTTGTGGTTAGGGTTATGATTAGGGTTGGAGTTAGAATTGGGGGGTTTCCACTGTTTAGGCACATCAGGGTCTCTCCAAATGTGACATGGCGTCTGATCTCAATTCCAGCCAATTCGGCGTTTAAAAATTTAAATGGTGCTCCTTCCCTTCTGAGCTCTGCCATGCACCCAAACAGTAGTTTACCCCCACATATGGGTATCAGCATACTCAGGACAAATTGCACAATAACTCTTGGGGTCCAACTTCTTCTGCTACACTTGGGAAAATAAAAAATTGGGGCGAAAATATCATTTTTATGGAAAAAAATACAGCGATTTTTGTGTACTCACCGTAAAATCCTTTTCTCCGAGACGCTCATTGGGAGACACAGACCATGGGTGTTATGCTGCTGCCACTAGGAGGACACTAAGCTAATACACAAAGAAAATTGGCTCCTCCTCCGCAGTATACACCTTCTGCTGGCTCTAGCCTGAACCAGTTCGGTGCAAAAGCAGCAGGAGAAGGTTAAACATCATACCAAGGTACGATCATTCACATAATATTAGTGATCACAACATCGGCTGAAAGAGACAAGCAGAAGTCATTAGACTAAAAAGGGTGGGTGCTGTGTCTCCCAATGAGCGTCTCCGAGAAAAGGATTTTACGGTGAGTACACAATAATCCCTGTTTCTCCTTCGCCTCATTGAGAGACACAGACCATGGGACGTCCTAAAGCAGTCCATGGGTGGGAAACAGCACGACAGCCGAAACCTTAATATACGCAGCGAATAATCTGGTCTACAGATGCGCTGTTGTCGTTTGCAGAATTTATCTGCCAAAGGTAGCCTCTGAATAGGCTTAAGTGTAATGGTTAACTAACGTGAGAAGACTGGACCAAGTTTCAGCCCTGCAACCTTGCTGTATCGACGTCCGGGGCTGAATGACCCAGGACGCCTGTACTGACGTAGTGGAGTTTACTCTGAGGTTCGCAGGGATAGGAGACCTCAGACTCGGAAAGCTTCTTAAATTGGAGAGCAGATATATCTGGCTACTGCAGGTTTTTTTTTTTTTTAAAAAGGCAGGTAGGCCTTTTCTGTGTCGTTCTGGAAATATAGAGAGAAAATCCTATTTGGAGAAAGGCGCTGTTCTGGAAGTGTTTGTTACAGCCACAAGAAAGGGAGCTTTCCAAAAACGAAGAGTGATAGATACATCTTACAGGAGTTTGAAGACGACCACTTGTAAAGCACCTGAGATCAGATGAAAACAGGGTGGATAGCATTGATAGAAAACAGTGCCAGGCTTGAATGGAAACCTTTTGGAGGAATTCCAATATGGACGAAATGGCAAACACAAGTGGGAAACAAACGTGGTTGTTAAAACCACCAGGAGAACAAAACTTTCTCAAATATGATGGTAAATACGCCTGAGAGTAAATTTCTGGACATTGACGATAACGGTGAACGCTACGTGTGGCGGTCAATGCTCATGTCGTTAAGCCCAGCCCTCTCGAGTCCTGGCGCACTGGAAAAAGAAGGTCTGGACGGTTTGGTAACCATAGAGGTAGGGGTCTAGATGCACTAGAACCACGTACAACGTTCGTCGTATTCAGACTGGTGCGACGAAAAAACAGTGGGATTCCCTCCGCCTTGAACTTCTGGAAGACACTTGGAATTAGCAGAAGAGGCGGAGAAAAAGTATTGGAAGCGAAAACTGATGCCACGGAAGCACCAGATCATCTGACCCAAGGACAATTGGGTCACAGAACGGATCTAGAAATGCCGGGACTTTGGCGTTTAGCGTAGAGGCCATTGAGGTCTATATGCAGCGTTACCCAGCATTGCCAACCGTGCTAAAAGGCTTCCAGGGGAATGAATAAGTGTCCTGGGATCAGGCCCTGGCGGCTGAGAAAAACGTGCGCCCAATTTCCTATCCCTAGAACGTGAGATGGGATGAAAAGGAATTGCACAAGTTCTCTAACTGACCTAGACGAGTGAGAGTGTCCACGGTGATGCTGACCCTGTCTGCACAGGCTTGAACGTGCGATCTCTTGAAAAGGAGGTCGTCTGGGTAGAGTGGAATCACTATGCCCCGAGAGCACGGGATAGAAATAACGACTGCCATGACCTTGGAGAACAGCCTAGGAGCAGAGGCGAGACTGAAGGTTAAAGCCGTGAACTGAAAATGGTTGTCTGCGATGGCGAAGCGGAGAAATCCTTGTTGGGCTGGGAAGGATTGGAATGAGAGGTGATAGGGAAAAAAAATTCCATTTTGAAGAGACGCACCCTGACAAACTTGTTCGTCAGTTTTACTTCTTGGATGGGACGCACGGTTCCGTCCTTCTTTGGAACGACGAACAGGTTTGGGTAAAACCGTTTGAACCTGTCTGTGTGTGGGAGCGTAAGAATGGTTCCATAGATGGAGTATATGAAATGGCCTAATAAGGTGGGGCCGCTTGTTCCTTTTGTCCTTAAAAGACGGGACCGGAGGAAACGAGTTGGCGAGGAGAACAGGAATTCTATGTCCGTATCTAGAAACCACTAGATTTAAGACCCATGGTAGAGAATAACCGCCAGCCAGATCTGATAAAACAGGAGTAGACGGATGCCTACCCTGTCCGAGTCTTTAAGATACTGCAATGAGTCATTGAGCTGAGATACTTGTGGGAAGGGGTACCCTGGAGTTTGGACCGTGAGGGTCTGCGTTCCCAGGAATGGAAGAGCTTAAGGAAGTTAGAGATTTCTTCGAAGGGGAATCTGCTCACCACTCTCGGAGCCATAGGGCTCTGCTGATGGTAATAGCATTGGAGCTATAAAGCTTCGCCGTCCACTGTATCTAGGGATGCATGTCCCATAATCCCTGGCCCAGGCTATTTGGTAATCCAGACTAACCACCTAGTGAGGCAAGCTATTGTCTTGACTTATATTGGCTAGGGCTCTAGTCCGAACCATCATGCTCTGGCCACCTAGGTGACGGCGAGAGAAGGGAAGAGAGTTGCCCCAGAAACCTCAAAAGACTGACCGCGGGCCTATTGGACGGTCAGTGGGGATTTTAATAGACAAGCAGTCAGTCAAAGACAGTAGAGGTTAGTAAGCGAGCCGTAATATAGGATCCATTGTTGGAGACTCCGTCCACTCTCTTTTTAGAGCGTGGACAAATGGGTACCGTGATAAAAACAGCTTTAGCTCAGAGAATCATTTGTCCGGCAACTATTATATCTCTGACCTATGTCAACAACTCAGGGACATTAGTAAAAAGCCCTGTGAGGACGTTTGGTCCCTTTGAAGGTCTCAGTGAGATAAAGACTAATTTTTGACATAGTACGGCTCACAGAGCTCTATTAACCGGATCGATGAGGGCATCTAAGGATTCCTGGTAGTCTGGCGAATTCGGATATACGGCCACATGAGACTCATATCCTGAGTCGTGTTTGCTGCAGTCCCCAGGGACGGGGGAGCTGGAAAGGGAGCATGCGTACACCAAAACCGCAGAATGCCTGTGAGACGTTAGTTAGAAAATTGGGCATTCTTTGCTGCTGTCATCCCCTGTCTGAAGACTCGAAGGGCAGAGGGCCTTCGTCGTAAGGGAAACTGAAGCCGGAGACATTGCCCATTCGTTGGGCTCCTGTGAGAAGATGCAAACTGCACAGATTGCAGTGGATAGCCTTCGCGGTAGTGGGGCATTACACGTACTACACTAGGCGTAAGCTTGCGTTTTATCCGTCAGTGCTCCCAGGTCATATGTCCGTGCCGCCAGAGACTGCAGACTGCGTAGCAGTGACAGACAAGTAACGAAGGTCACATGCAAATCACTCGCCATCCGCACTGATTATCTGCTCAATCCACCATCCCTTTGATAGGGAGATGGAGAGGTTTTGTTAGCCTCCAGTCACCATCCACCTTTGGGCAGTGGTGATATAGTGGGGCCGCACGGACGCCGCATGGAGACTGCTGCAGGGAAGGGGTTAAGCGCTGTTAAAGCTTACCCAGACACCGGGATAGCTTTTCCCCTACTCGGGAGATGCGGCATTAAAGGGAGAAATGGCGGCCGGGACTGAGTTGGTGCTTCTCGTTTTTGACGAGAAGCGCCAGAACAGTTGGGAGGAGGCATGCAGAGGGGCCGAGAAGCAGAGAGAGCGCCAAAAAAACGTGGGCGGAGCTACCCGGGAGGGCGGAACTGAGGCCTACCCGGCCAAAAGCCGGGGACTAAATCAGAGAGGCAGCCGCGGCAGTTGGAGAAGGCCTGCGGCGGAGACTCGCAGCGGCGCAGACTCGCAGCGGCGCAGGAGCGGCTCCTTTGAGGAAGCCTCGGCGGTTCCTATGAGGAGGCCGCGGCGGTAGAGAGGGCGGCGGCTCCAGAGGAAGCCGCGGCAGCTGCAGTTCCTGAGAGAGGCCGCGACTCCAATGAGAAGGCCGCAGAGGCGTTTTGGAGCAGGGCGCGGCGGCGGTGTGGCGAAGACCGCGGTGATGGTGATGGCGCAGGCCACGGCGGCAGTCGGACCCACGGCATATTATGACAGGCCTCGGCAGCTGGTGGGAGGATGCATCAGCAGCTGCCATGGAAAAAAGCACGGCAGCGTTTGGGTACTCACTGCGGTGGGAGCCAGCGGCATATGGGGTCATACTACCTCAATCCGCCATCTCTTTAATAGGGAGGCGGAGAGGGTTAATTTCTCATGCACCGCGCACTTTTCATGACGGTAATGTGCCAACCAGTGGCTGTACTCACGTCGCCGTTATGTAGCAGAGTCGGGAGCGCTGCGCGCTGTCCATCCTCAATCCACCATCCCTTTGATAGGGAGGCGGAGAGGGTTAATTTCTCATGTACCGGGCGCTTTTCATGGCGGTAATGTGCCAACCAGTGGCTGTACAAACATCGCCGGTATGTAGCCGAGTCGGGAGCGCTGCACACCATCCATCCTCAATCAACCATCCCTTTGATAGGGAGGTGGAGAGGTCTCTTTTGCCTACAGTCACCATCCGCTTTCTGACAGTGGTGGTGCAGTGGGGCCGCACAGACGCCGCATGGAGCCTCTGCATGTTACCTGAGGTAAATTTTCTTGTCAGGATTGGTGAGGCGGGCTGGCATGTCCGGCTGAAGAACCTGGCTCCAGAAGGTGGTACTTGGGGGCGACACCCCATGTTCCCGTCTGTTGGTGGTGTGGGGAGAGCGGACCCATTGAAGGAATCTGTCGCCCCTGAGGAGAGCTCAGGCCTCATTGAGGTTGCAGGAGGGAATACGGGGAGACGACACTCCGCGTGCCCGCCTGTTGGTGGTTTTGGGAGATCGGGACCTTGAAACGCCCCGTCGCCCCTTGAATCCGTAGAAAAAAGCAAAAAAGTAAAAATGAAAATAATAACGTGGGGGTCTGAAACCAGACCCTAGTGCCTCCTACAGACACTAAGCAAGAACTGGTTCAGGCTAGAGCCAGCAGAGGGTGTATACTGCAAGGAGGAGCCAATTTTCTTTGTGTATTAGCTTAGTGTCTTCCTAGTGGCAGCAGCATAACACCCATGGTCTGTGTCTCCCAATGAGGCGAAGGAGAAATTATTTTTTTATTTTTATGGCTCTACATTATAAACTTCTGTGAAGCACTTGGGGGTTCAAAGTTCTCACCACACATCTAGATAAGTTCCTTTGGGGGTCTAGTTTCCAAAATGGGGTCACTTGTGGGGGGTTTCCACTGTTTAGGCACACCAGGGGCTCTCCAAACGCGGCATGACACCCGCAGACCATTCCATCAGTCTGCAATGCAAAACGTCACTACTTCACTTCCGAGCCCCGACGTGTGCCCATACAGTAGTTTTCTCCCACATATGGGGAATCAGCGTACTCGGGACAAATTGGACAATAACTTTTGGGGTCCAATTTCTCCTCTTACTCTTGGGAAAATAAAAAATTGGTGACTAAAAGATCATTTCTCGATCGCTTCATTGGGGTACACAGGAACCATGGGTGTATGCTGCTGCCACTAGGAGGCTGACACTATGCATATAAAAAAGGTTGGCTCCTCCTCTGCAGTATACACCCCACCGACTGGCACCAAGCTAATCAGTTTTAGCTTAGTGTCAGTAGGAGGTGGACACGGGTCTCTATTGAGACCCATATCTACCTAATGTGCGTCGTTCCTTTTCAGATTTTCCGGAGGATACAGTGTGAACAGTCACTACTGTACTCCCACGCAGAGACTGAGTACGACGTGTACTGCCACCCCGTATCCTCATATGTCTGTTACTTTGGCAGGACCCCAATAATCCTAACACGGACGTGTGTTCAGGTGACAACGGAAGAGGACCCGGGCCTGCCTTCGTCTCCCACCTACTCGCCCACCAGAGCCTGTCGGATGAGGATACACGGACGTCCTACATCTGGATCCCGGACGTCCGACTATCGTCAGAGGTACAGTATTGTCCCTCTTTCCTCCTAGATAGGAGAGAAGATAGAAGGCAAGAAGACAAGAATGAAAGAAAAAAAAAAAAAGTCAGTATGGGGGAAATAGCGATCATATGAGGGTCCACTCCGCTTTCTCCCCTTCATTCCGGGCTTATACCTTCTCTCCCTGCGGATCAGAAGCCCCCTTCCCCAAGCCACCTGCAACTTCAAGTGCCTGGTCGCGCCGCTATACGCTTCTTGTGGGGGCTCCTTTTAATGCCGCTACACGCTTCTTGTGGGGGCCCCTTTTTTAATGCGGTTCGGTGGCCTCCGCGCCGCCCCACACTCCCCCGGCGGCCACAGGCTCTGATCGAGGCCCCGGCTTCATTTCGGGCCTAGTTATAGCGCCGGCTCCGCCCTCTAGCCTTTTGGGCGGGCTTTTCTCCCGCCCGTCCTTCCTCCTAGCGCGGCCTTAGGGTCCCACCACTCTCAGTTTTATGGTTGACTGGAGCCGCCGCCATATTGCTCCTCTCAGCAGCAGCGCGCGTCTTTTCCCAAGCTGGGTCCACAGTCAGATGCCATCTTCGCCTTGTGAGCAGGACGACTCCTCTTAGAGCCTCTGCTATCATTCACACCTGAGGAGCAGCATACAGGAACCGTGAGTAGCTCTACCCTGCAGAGCTGACATTCTCCTCTCTTTTTTCTGTCCCCCAACCTTCTGGCATCAGTTAGTGGGACTGCTGACCATGCCTAAGCACAAGGGAGAGCCTGCTCGCCGCCCACCTTCCTCTTCCTCATCCACTCTGGTTAGACACTTTGTATGCTCTTCTTATAATGGCAGACTCTCTTCAGGTCAGTCATCTCCCCTCTGCCAGGCCTGCAGCGACCCAAAGGTACCCACCCAGGAATCCCCTTCTGCCCCGGGCGATTCTGAGACCCCTACCTCTGAGTGGGCTTCTGTCACAATCTGTGGCGGACCTCACCAGGGTGTAACAGACCCTAGTGTCCGTATTAGACAGATTGCCCCTTTCAACTCCCGCAGTCGCCAGTGGGTCACAAGACTCTCAGGCCGGTCCTTCCAATCCAGGCCGTAAGAGACCTAGACTGGAGCACCGTTCTAGGTCCTCTTCCCGTTCCGCCTCACCAGACGACGTTTCACGGCGTGATCCCTCTCTAGCACCCTCCTGAGTCGGACCTGGATTCAGAACAGGCCTCCAGCATGACGGATATGGTGCGGAGCCTGATTGTTGCAGTCAATCAGACCTTAGGCATCAAAGATACTGCTACGGAAACCGCAGATCAGGCGGTTTCGTTCAGACGGTCCAAACCACCTTCCAAAGTCTTTGCCTCACATACTGAGTTCATGGAGATACTCAAGAGGGAGAGGGAGAATCCAACCAGGCGCTTTTAAAGAGGGAAGCGCCTCGGCATCCTATATCCCTTCCCCCCGGATCTTACCACTAACTGGACGATTTCCCCTACAGTGGACCCACTGGTCTCCAGACTGTCCACCAAGACGGTCCTCCCACTTTGTAATGCAGCTTCCCTCAAGGATGCCAACGATAGAATTATAGAATCGATGGCAAAATCAACTTTTGAAGCGGCCGCTTCTACTTTATGCCCGGCCTTTGCCTCTACTTGGGTCTCAAAGGCCATTGCCAAATGGGCCATACAACTCCGCAAGGGCATCATGGCTGGAGCCCCTCCTAGAGAGCTGGCAGAGCTTGCAGACCAAATTTCCCATGCCGGGCAATATTTAGTATCGGCCTCCCTGGATGCCGCGTCCTGCGCTGCTCAGGCATCCAGCAATACTGTAGCCATCCGGAGGAACATTTGGCTAAAAGCATGGCAAGCTGATCTTTCGTCAAAGAAGTCGCTCACAGGCCTCCCCTTCCAGGGAGACCGTCTGTTCGGCTCCAGGTTGGATCAGATCATTAACCCCTTCACCCCCAAGGGTGGTTTGCACGTTAATGACCGGGCCAATTTTTACAATTCTGACCACTGTCTCTTTATGAGGTTATAACTCTGGAACGCTTCAACGGATCTTCGCGATTCTGAGATTGTTTTCTCGTGACATATTGTACTTCATGTTAGTGGTAAAATTTCTTCGATATAACTTGCGTTTATTTTTGAAAAAAATGCAAATATGGCGAAAAATTTTAAAATTTTGCAATTTTCAAACTTTGAATTTTTATTCCCTTAAAACAGAGAAATATATCACACAAAATAGTTAAGAAATAACATTTCCCACATGTCTACTTTACATCAGCACAATTTTGGAACCAAAATTTTTTTTTGTTAGGAAGTTATAAGGGTTAAAAGTTGACCAGCGATTTCTCATTTTTACAGCAAAATTTACAAAGCCATTTTTTTTAGGGACCACCTCACATTTGAAGTCACTTTGAGGGGTCTATATGGCAGAAAATACCCAAAAGTGACACCATTCTAAAAACTGCACCCCTCAAGGTACTCAAAACCACATTCAAGAAGTTTATTAACCCTTCAGGTGCTTCACAGTATCTAAAGCAACGTGGAAGGAAAAAATGAATATTTTACTTTTTAGCCACAAAAATTATCTTTTACAAACTTTTTTTTTATTTTCACAAGGGTAAAAGGAGAAAATGGACAGATAAGGTTGTTATGCAATTTCTCCTGAGTACGCCAATACCCCATATGTGGGGGAAAACCACTGTTTGGGCACACGGCAGAGCTCGTAAGGGAAGGAGCGACGTTTGACTTTTTCAAACTAAAATTGGCTGGAATTTAGATTGGATGCCATGTCGCGTTTGGAGAGCCCCTGATGCGCCTAAACAGTGGAAACCCCCACAAGTGACACCATTTTGGAAACTAGACCCCCTAAGGTACTTATCTAGATCTGTTGTGAGCACTTTGAACTCCCAAGTGTTTCACAAAAGCTTATAATGCCTGGGTGTGAAAAAAAAAAAAAAAAATTTTCCACAAAAATGATTTTTTAGTCCCAAATTTTTGAATTTTCCCAAGGAAATTGGACCCCAAAAGTTGTTGTCCAATTTGTCCTGAGTACGCTGATACCCCATATGTGGGGGGGGGGGGGAAACTGTTTGAGCGCACGGCAGGGCTTGGAAAGGAAGTAGTAACGTTTTGGAATGCAGACGTTAATGGGGGTCATGTTCCGTTTGCAGTGCCCCAGATGAGCCTAAACAGTGGAAACCCCCCACAAGTGACCCCATTTTGGAAACTAGACCCCCTAAGGAACTTATCTAGATCTTTGGTGAGCACTTTGAACCCCCAAGTGCTTCACACAAGTTTATAATGCCCGGGCATGAAAATAAAAAATCCTATTTTTTTCCCACAAAAATTATCTTTTAGTCACTAATTTTTTATTTTCCCAAGGGTAACAGGAGAAATTGGACCACATAAGTTGTTGTACAATTTGTCCTGAGTACTCTGATACCCCATATGTGGGGGGGAACCACTGTTTGGGCGCACGGCAGAGCTCGGAATGGAAGGAGCACCATTTGACTTTTTCCAACCAAAATTGGCTGGAATTGAGTTTGGATGCCATGTTGCATTTGGAGAGCCCCTGATGTGCCTAAACAGTGGAAACCCCCCACAAATGACCCATTTGGGAAACTAGACCCCCTAAGGAACTTATCTAGATTTTTGATGAGCAATTTGAACCCCCAAGTGCTTCACACAAGTTTATAACGTAGAGCCGTAAAATTTAAAAATCATATTTTTTCCACAAAAATGATCTTTTCACCCCAATTTTTATTTTTCCAAGGGTAACAAGACTCCAAAAGTTATTGTGCAATTTGTCCTGAGTGCGCTGATACCCCATGTGTGGGGGTAAACCACTGTTTGGGTGCATGGCAGAGTTTGGAAGGGAAGGAGCGCCGTCTGACTTTTTCAACGCAGAATTGGCTGGACGCCATGTCGTGTTTGGAGAGCTCCTGATCTGCCTAAACAGTGGAAACCCCCATAAATGACACCATTTTGGAAACTAGACCCCTCAAGGAACTTATCTAGATGTGTGGTGAGAACTTTGAACCTCCAGGTGTTTCACTAAAGTTTATAACGTACAGCCGTAAAATAAAAAATCTTTTTTTTTTTTTTACAAAAATGATTTTTTCGCCCCCAATATTTTATTTTCACAAGGGTAACAGAAGAAATTGGAACCCAAAAGTTGTTGTCCAATTTGTCCTGAGTACACTGATACCCAATATGTGGGCGAAAAATACTGTATGGGCACACGTCGGGGCTCGGAAGGGAAGTAGTGACGTTTTGGATTGCAGACTTTGATGGAATGGTCTGGGGGCGTCATGTCACATTTGAGAGCCCCTGATGCACCTAAACAGTGGAAACCCCCCACAAGTGACCCCATTTTGGCAAATAGACCCCACAAGGAACTTATCTAGATGTGTGGTGAGCACTTTGAACCCCAAAGTGCTTCACAGAAGTTTATAACGCACAGCCGTAAAAATAAAAAATCCTTTTTTTTTTACAAAAATGATTTTTTTCGCCCCCAATATTTTATTTTCACAAGGGTAACAGGAGAAATTGGACCCCAAAAGTTGTTGTCCAATTTGTCCTGAGTACGCTGATACCCAATATGTGGGAGAAAACTACTGTATGGGCGCACGTCAGGGCTCGGAAGGGAAGTAGTGACTTTTTGGATTGCAGACTTTGATGGAATGGTCTGGGTGCGTCATGTCGCATTTGGAGAGCCCCTGATGCGCCTAAACAGTGGAAACCCCCCACAAGTGACCCCATTTTGGAAAATAGACCCCACAAGGAACTTATCTAGGTGTGTGGTGAGCGCTATGAAGCCCCAAGTGCTTCACAGAAGTTTATAATGTACAGCCGTAAAAACAAAAAAATATTTTTTTTTGTACAAAAATGATATTTTCGCCCCCAGTTTTTTATTTTCCCAAGGGTAACAGAAGAAATAGGACAAATTGCACAATAACTCTTGGGGTCCAGAGTACGCTGATACCCCATATGTGGGGATAAACTACTGTTTGGACGCATGGCAGAGCTCAGAAGTGAAGGAGCATTGTTTGACTTTTTCAACGCAGAATTGGCTGGAATTGAGATCAGACGCCATGTCACATTTGGAGAGCCCCTGATATGCCTTAACAGCGGAAACCCCCCAATTCTAACTCCAACCCTAACCCCAACACACCCCTAACCCTAGTCCCAACCCTAACCACAAACCTAACCCTAACACACCCCTAATCCCAACCCTAACCCTAATCCTAACTTTAGCGCCAACCCTAACCCTAACTTTAGCCGCAACCCTAATGGGAAAATGGAAATACATTTTTTTAATTTTATTATTTTTCCCTAACTAAGGGGGTAATAAAGGGGGGTTTGATTTACTATTTATAGCGGGTTTTTATGATTGGCAGTTGTCACGCTAAAAGACGCTTTTTATTGCAAAAATAGTTTTTTGCATCGCCACATTTTGAGAGCTTTAATTTTTGCATATTTTGGCCCACAGAGTCATGTGAGGTCTTATTTTTTGTGGGACGAGTTGACGTTTTTATTTGTACCATTTTTGAGCAGGTGACATTTTTTGATCGCTTTTTATTTCGATTTTTGGGAGGTTAGAATGAACAAAAATCAGCAATTCATGAATTTCTTTTGGGGAGGCGTTTTTATTGTTCCGCGTGTGGTAAAATTGATAAAGCAGTTTTATTCTTCGGGTCAGTACGATTATGGCGATACCTCATTTATATCATTTTTTTATGTTTTGGCGCTTTTATAGAATAAAAACAATTTTATATAAAAAATAATTATTTTTGCATCGCTTTATTCTGCGAGCTATAACTTTTTTATTTTTTCGCTGATGATGCTGTATGGCGGCTCGTTTTTTGCGGGACAAGATGACGTTTTCAGCGGTACCATGTTTATTTATATTGGTCTTTTTGATCGCGCGTTATTCCACTTTTTGTTCGGCGGTATGATAATAAAGCATTGATTTTTTGCTTCGTTTTTTTTTTTTTTTTAAGGGGTTCACTAAAGGGGTTAACTAGTGGGACAGTTTTATAGGGGGGGTCGTTACGGACGCGGCGATACCAAATATGTGTACTTTTATTGTTTTGGTTTTTTTATTTACAGGAAGAAATGAATTTATAGGGGAATATTTTTTTTTTTTTTATTTATTTTGGATTTTTTTTTATAACATGTTTATTTTTATTTTTTTAACTTTTTTGCTTTGTCCCAGGGTGGGACATCACTGTATTTTATCAAATCGCTGGTGTGACAGTGTGCACAGCACACTGTCACACCAGCGATCGCTCAGGCAGTGCAGCAGGCTTCTCAGTGCCTGCTCTCAGCAGGCACTGAGGAAGCCGCCTCCCTCCAGGACCCCGGCGCCATCTTGGATCCGGGTCCTGGGAGGGAGGAAGCCCTCAGAACAGCGCGATCACATCGCGCTAGTCTGAGGGTCTCAGGGGGGCGCGCAGCGAGCCCCCACCCTGCGCGATCCTCCCCTGTGCCCCCAGTACACCGCGATCATGTTTGATCGCGGTGTGCTAGGGGTTAATGTTCCGGGAGCGGTCCGTGACCGCTCCTGACACACAGTCACGGGTGTCAGCTGTGATAATCAGCTGACACCCGGCGGCGATTAGCTGCGCTCCCCTCAGGAGCGCAGCTGATCGCCTATGACGTACTATCCCGTCCATGGGCAGAATGGCACGGGTTTTATGGACGGGATAGTACGTCTAATGTCAGAGAGGGGTTAAAGAGGCAACGGGTGGCACGAGTTCCCTCCTCCCTCAGTCCAAGCCTCGCAGACCCGTTCAAAGGTGGCAGTTCCACTTCTTTCGGCCTTTTCGCTGTTTCCCGACGTCGGAGGATTCCTCCGGTCAGCGCAGGCCGCAGAATCGCCAGGTCAAGAAGAAGGCTTCCTTCAGGCCCACTCTTTCCTGGCGTTCCCATAACCCCCACGGTAGATCCACCAGGTCAAGACCTGGCAGATCTTCCTCGGCATGACTCGGATCCAGGGCCCAGCGTTTCTCCCAAGCTTGGTGGTCGTCTCCTGCTGTTCAGAGACGTCTGGCTCGACTTGGTGGAAGACGCATGGGTCAGGGAGGTTATATCCTCAGGATACAAAATAGAGTTCACTTCCCGTCCCCGAGATCGGATCTTCGAATCCCGCCCCCCAAGGGATCCTACTTTGGTCCCGGGTTTCTTTGCATCCATCGACTCCCTTCTCAGATCTGTGGTTGTCGTCCCAGTTCCAGAGCAAGAACGCTTCACAGGTTTCTATTCAAACCTGTTTGTTGTGCCGAAGAAGGGCAGCGTGATTCGGCCCATTCTGGATCTCAAGTTGCTGAACAGGAGAGTTCGCCTGCGTCACTTCAGGATGGAGTCTCTTCGCTCAGTAATTTCTTCCATGGAGATACAGGAATTTCTGTGCTCCATAGACATCCAGGACGCCTCTGAAGGGCCCTCAGCGTCCTTCCCTCCGCTCAGCAATGAAGGTGCTGGGCATAATGGTTGCGGCCTCAGAGGCAATTCCCTTTGCTCAATTCCACTTGAGACCTCTTCTGCTGGCTATCCTGTCTCAGTGGGACAGGTCTGTCCTGTCGTTGGATCGTCCGCTTCGTCTCCCTCTCAGTCAAGCAGTCTCTGAACTGGTGGCTGTCATCCCCCCTCATCCTCCAGGGCCTGTCCTTCCTCCCAGTCCACTGGCAGGTTATAACGACGGACGCAAGCCTCCTGGCTGGGGGCAGTTTTTCGCCACCTGATGGCTCAGGGTCGTTGGTTGGCACAGGCGTCCTCTCTACCGATCAACATCCTCAAAAGCAGGGCCATTTTTCTCTCCCTCCGTCACTGGCAAACGCTTCTCAGGGGCCTGCCAGAATTCAGACGGACAATGCCACAGCCATGGCGTACGTCAATCACCAAGGAGGGACCAGAAGTTCCCTGGCAATGGCCGAGGTGTCCAGGATCCTTCATTGGGCGGAGGCGACGGTTCCGGCAATATCCGCTGTGCATATTCCTGGCGTGGACAACTGGGCCGCCGACTTCCTCAGCCGTGAGGGTCTTGCGGCAGGAGAATGGTCCCTGCATCCGGAGGTCTTCCATCAGATCTGTCTTCGATGGGGAACTCCAGATGTGGACCTCATGGCGTCCCGGCTGAACAGGAAGGTTCCACGGTTGGTCTCCAGGTTCCATGACCCTCTCGCGTTGGACGCCGATGTTCTGGCCATTCCCTGGTCGCAATTCACTCTTCCCTACCTGTTCCCTCCCCTTCCCCTTCTTCCCAGACTGCTGAATAAGATCAAAGCGAAAGCGGTGCCCGTCATTCTGATCGCCCCAGATTGGTCCAGGAGGTCTTGGTTCGCAGACATCGTCAATCTTCTGGCGGACACCCCCTGGAGACTCCCATACAGGCCAGATCTTCTGTCACATGGTCCGATCTGCCACCTGAGTTCTCGGTCGCTCAATTTGACGGCGTGGCTGTTGAGACCGCGGTACTGAGAGCATCCGGTCTCTCCGATTGGGTGATTCGCACCATGATCCAGGCAAGAAAACCGTCGTCCTCTAGGGTCTACTATCGAACCTGAAAGGCCTATTTTCGCTGGTGTGAGTCCAATGTCATTCTGCCACTGAAGTTGTCGCTCCCAGCAGGCTTGACTTTTCTCCAAGCGGGACTGGATTCTGGCCTCTCTTGGCACTCTAAAAGGGCAGATGTCAGCCCTTTATATCCTCTTTCAGAAGTCCTTAGCATCCCGTTCTGAAGTCAAGACTTTCCTTCAGGGAGTGGCGCATATGACTCCCCCGTACCAGAATCTTGTGGACCCCTTGGACCTCAATCTCGTTTTGGAAGTTATGAGGAGTGCTCCCTTTGAACCTCTCAGAGAGGTCCCCCTGTCTGTTTTGTCCTGGAAAGTGGCCTTTCTCGTAGCGATCACTTCTATCAGACGGGTTTCAGAATTAGTGGCTCTGTCCTGTCGCGCCCCCCCCCCCCCCCTTTCCTGGTTCTTCACCAGGATAAGGTGGTGTTGCGGCCTCCGCCTTCCTTTTTTCCCAAGGTGGTATCCACTTTTCACTTGAATGAGGATATTGTCCTACCTTCCTTCTGTCCGTCTCCGACTCACTCTCTGGAGCGCTCGTTGAACAGGCTAGACCTGGTCAGGGCAGTGAGGATCTATCTGGATAGAACTGCTTCATTCAGGAAGTCGGATCTCCTGTTCGTCATTCCAGACGGGGCGCGGAGAGGCTACGATTGCGCGTTGGATTAGGACTGCAATATTGGAGGCTTACCGGGTTAAGAGCAGAGTGCCTTCCCCTGGGATTAAGGCTCATTCCACTAAGGCAGTAGGCGCCTCCTGGGCGTTACACCATGGGGCATCCGCCCTACAGCTTTGCAAAGCGGCAACCTGGTCTTCCATCCACACGTTTGCCAAATTTTACAGGTCCACACTTACGCTTCGGCGGACGCCAGCCTAGGTAGAAGGATCTTGCAGGCGGCATTGGGGACTCCTCCGACCTGAATGGAGTTTCCTGCCATTTTTCCCCGCCAAAGGGACTGCTTTGGGACATTCCATGGTTCCTGTGTCTCCCCCAATGAAGCGATCGAGAAAACAGGATTTTGGTTACTTACCGTAAAATCTGTTTCTCGGAGCGCTCATTGGGGGACACAGCACCCTCCCATATGTTTTTTACAACTCCTGTCCTTTCTTCTGGTTGTTATTGTTATGATTGAGTTTTTTTTTATGTTCTTTCTGTCATGTTGTGCTCCTACTGCTTTCTCACTAACTGATTAGCTTGGTGCGAGTCGGTGGGGTGTATACTGCAGAGTAGCCAACCTTTTTTATATGCATAGTGTCAGCCTCCTAGTGGCAGCAGCATACACCCATGGTTCCTGTGTCCCCCAATGAGCGCTCCGAGAAACAGATTTTACTGTATGTTACCAAAATCCTTTTTTTGTGGGAAAAAATAGGATTTTATATTTTCATTCCCGGGCATTGTAAACTTGTGCGAAGCACTTGGGGGTTCAAAGTGCTCACCACAGATCTAGATAAGTTCCTTAGGGTGTCTAGTTTCCAAAATGGGGTCACTTGTGGGAGGTTTGCACTGCTTAGGCACATCAGGGGCTCTGCAAATTGAACATGACACCCATCAAAGTCTGCATTCCAAAATGTCATTACTTCTTTTCCGAGCCCTGCCGTTCGCCCAAACAGTATTTCCCCCCCCACATATGAGGTATCAGTGTACTCAGGACAAATTGGACAACAACTTTTGGGGTCCAATTTCTTTGTGAAAAATCAAAAATTGGAAAATTGGGGACTAAAAAATCATTTTTTGTGGAATTTTTTTTTTTTTTCACACCCAGTCATTATAAACTTTAGTGAAACACTTGGGGTTGAACGTGCTCACAACAGATCTGGATAAGTTCCTTTACAGGGTCTAGTTTCCAAAATGGTGTCAGTTGTGGGTGATTTCCACTGTTTAGGCACATCAGGGGCTCTCCAAACGCGACATGGCATACAGCCAATTCTGCGTTGAAAAAGTCAAACTGCGCTCCTTCCCTTCCGAGCTCTGCCATGCCCCAAAAAGTGGGTTACCCCCACATATTGGGTATCAGCGTACTCAGGACAAATTGCACAATAACTTTTGAGGTGTTGTTACCCATGGGAAAATAAAAATTGGGGTGAAAAGATCATTTTTGTGGAAAAAAATATGATTTTTTAATTTTACGACTCTTCGTTATAAACTTGTGTGAAGCACTTGGGGGTTCAAAGTGCTCACCACAGATCTAGATAAGTTTCTTAGGGGGTCTAGTTTCTAAAATGTGGTCACTTGTGGGGATTCCCACTCTTTAGGCACATCAGGGGCTATCCAAATGCGACATGGCGTCCAATCTCAATTCCAGCCAATTTTGGTGTGAAATAGTCAAATGGCGCCCCTTACCTTCTGAGGTCTGCCGTGCGCCCAAACAGTGGTTCCTCCCCACATATGGTGTATCAGCGTACTCAGGACAAATTGAACAACAACTTTTATGGTCCAATTTCTCATGTTACCCTTGGGAAAATAAAAAATTGGTGACTTAAATATAATTTTTGTGGGAAAAGAATAGGATTTTTTATTTTCATGCCTAGGCATTATAAACTTGTGTGAAGCACTTGGGGGTTCAAAGTGCTTACCACAGATCTAGATAAGTTCCTTAGGGGTCTAGTTTCCAAAATGGGGTCACTTGTGGGGGGTTTCCACTGTTTAGGCACATCAGGGGCGACGGGGAAGCTGGTGTGCAGCACATATCATCATGTAAGTGCCCTTAAGAATTTTTCTTATACTTCAGCATTTTCTCTGTTTAAGCCTTCTAATTGTTGTTGATGTCCCTAGTGGACTGTGGCATAATAGGAGTCTCTGCTGAATATGGGAATTGGATTAGGGTTTTGTTTACCCTTATTGAATAAGTCATTCTGATTGCACGTTTGTGCGCATGGGCCACATATTTTTTGCTCCTCGTTTGCATTAGCAGCATCTCTTATCAAATTATATCTGTTATTGTATTTTAATGAACTATTGTAATAAAATTATTTTACTTTTGCAATTTATACTATTTTTTTGGTGTTATTCATTTGATATTAGTTTTTGCTATATTATTGATTGGGTATTTTGGTGTTATCACATCAGGGACTCTGCAAACTGAACATGACACCCATCAAAGTCTGCATTCCAAAACGTCATTACTTCCTTTCCGAACCCTAAAGTGTGGCCAAACAGTTTTTCTCCCCCACATATGGGGTATCAGCGTACTCAGGACACATTGGACAACAACTTTTGGGGTCCTATTTCCATGGGAAAAATCAAAAATTGGTGACTAAAAAATCATTTTTGTGGAAAAATTTTTTTTTTTTTTCACACCCAGGCATTATAAACTTTTGTGAAACACTTGGGGTTCAAAGTGCTCACAACAGATCTAGATAAGTTCCTTAGGGGGTCTAGTTTCCAAAATGATGTCACTTGTGGGGGTTTCCACTGTTTAGGCACATCAGGGCTCTCCAAACGTGACATGGCATACAATCTCAATTCCAGCCAATTTTGGTTTGAAAAAGTCAAACGGTGCTCCTTTCCTTCCGAACCCGGCCGTGTGCCCAGACAGTGGTTTTCCCCCACATATGGGGTATCGGCGTACTCAGGAGAAATTGCACAACAACTTTTTCTGTCCATTTTCTCCTTTTACCCTTGTTAAAATAAAAAAAAATTGTTTGTAAAAGATCATTTTTGTGACTAAAAAATTAAATGTTAATTTTTTCCTTCCAAGTTGCTTCAGCTCCTGTGAAAGCACCTGAAGGGTTAATAAACTTCTTGAATGTGGTTTTGAGTACCTTGAGGGGTGCAGTTTTAAGAATGGTGTCACTTTTGGGTATTTTCTGCCTTATAGACCCCTCAAAGTGACTTCAAATGTGAGGTGGTCCCTAAAAATATGATTTTGTACAATTTGTTGGAAAAATGAGAAATCGCTGGTCAACTTTTAACCCTTATAACTTCGTAACAAAAAAAAAATTTGGTTTCAATATTGTGCTGATGTAAAGTAGACATGTGGGAAATGTTATTTAGTAACTATTTTGTGTGACATATTTCTCTGTTTTAAGGGAATAAAAATTCAACGTTTGAAAATTGCAAAATTTTAAAACTTTTTGCCATATTTCCATTTTTTTCATAAATAAACGCAATTATATCGAAGAAATTTTACCACTATCATGAAGTGCAATATGTCACGAGAAAACAGTCTCAGAATCATTAAGATCCATTGAAGCGTTCCAGAGTTATAACCTCATAAAGAGACAGTGGTCAGAATTGTAAAAATTGGCCCGGTCATTAACGTGCAAACAACCCTCGGGGTAAAGGGGTTAAACATGGTAATACCCTATATGTGGTTGTACAGTACTGCTTAGCCACACGGTGAGAGTCGGAGCGCTATTTTCCTCCAGGAGTACAGATTTTCCTTTAATAGTTTGCAGACTTCATATACAGAGTCTATAAGTGCTAGAAAAAGCAGAATCCCCCTCGCAAATGACCCTATTTTGGAAATTATACCTTTTTGGGAATTTATCTGCAGGTGTAGTAATGATTTTGACTCCATGGGTATTTCCAGAAACAAGCAGCGGTGGATGTTGCTGAGTGAAAATTGCAAATCTGCTATTGTAGTGCCCGTACATTGTAGTGCCCAATACATTGAGCCCAGCTCGTGCTTCTGCTTCTTCTCGTAAATTAAGAGGGCTCTCATCACTACAGAAATGCTGAACATGTGGACGCTATATGTGGCTTAGGGACACTGTGGGGCTCAAAAAGGGAGGGGCATTTAGATTTTGTAGTGCAGACTTTGCTGGATTTCTTTTAAGGGGCAAGGAGCCATAGTGTTTTTCCAAAGCCTTTGTACTACCAGTAATGTGGAAGCCCTCTATATTTCCGATAAATAACAGATTACAGAACTGAGTGGGGGCTTGCTTTTTTTTGTGGATTGAGTTGAAGCTTTTATTGGGAACACTTTACGTAACATTTGGGAATCAGGCGCTCTACGCTGAGCACTTACTTCGGGTTTCCATCTAAATCTCCGAATTACGGGATTCAGATAAAACCCCCGAGGGATCCATTCACTATAGTGAGGCAACAGAGTTACTCTGGACTCCGTCTGGCCTCTGTTCAGCGGTGTCTTTCCTTTCAGAGGTGCTCAAAACTGTGGCCGACGGCACTTTTATGCAATCCTAAAAAGACGGACACAGCCGGATCACATGTCAGACGGCTTCCACAGTGCCTTAATCTGCCTCATTATAGGGAATCTTCCACCAGAGGTTCCGTCTGAATCTTGTATTTCAAAGATTTACACGGAAACCCCGCTCAGCCCAGGAGCCGTACTGCGGTCTTTGGGAGGCAGAATGAAAAAATCAACAGCAGGTGAAGAATTAGTTGTATTTTTTACGCCGTTCCTTGTGCGGTATAAGTGATTAGGCGACTTTATTCTTCTGGTCCGTGCAATTACAGCGATACCAGATTTCTATAAGTTTTTTTTTTTTTTTTCTGCATTCTTGTATCGCCATATTTTGAGAACTATAATTTCTCCATCGCCTCATTGGGAGACACAAACCGTGGGTGTTATGCTGCTGCCACTAGGAGGACACTAAGCAATACATAAGCAAAAGAGATTAACTCCTCCTTCTGCAGTATACACCCTCTGTTGGCTCAATCCTGAACCAGTTCTTGCTTAGTGTCTGTAGGAGGCACTTGGGTCTGCTCTCAGACCACACTTTTCCAATCTTTATTATTTTTCTTTCTTTACACACGGAAGGGCGACGGGTCTTGTAGGAAAAGTCCCGATCTCCCACAACCAGCAACAGGCGAAAACACGGAGTGTCGTCTCCACGTTTCTCTCCTGCTACGCTACCATCGGGCGACGGTTTCCTTCATGGTCCGTTCTCCCCATGAGACATAAGGCTGAAACTGCGCTCCGGAATATTTGGAAACTACACCCTCACCACCACTATTGAAAGTGGCTGGTGTTAGGATGATGGGACTGGAATCCTCTCCGCCTCCCTATGAAAGGGTTGGCCGATTGAGAACATACGGACGCGCCAGCCATTGGTTCTCCGAGCATGGAGCTCCACAGTGAGTACACTTGTACATCATGTTGTTTACACTGATGCGACGCCCCTTGTTTCCATTGCGACTGCTCCTGCGTTCCCTTCTGTGGGGCAGAACGACGTCGCAAGAGCTGGGCAGGACGCACCTGCGACCCTTATCGGGTCGCAAAACCGGGCCGCATGGTTTCTTCTCCGGCTGCAATCCGGAGTAGGCCGCACCTGCGCCTTCCATCGGGTCACAGGGCCGCACGATAAATTTAGTCCCCGGCTTCAGGCCGGGGTAGGCCTCGAGAATAAGGGCGGGCTTACCGCCCTTATCGCGAGCTCCGCCCACATCGCGCGCTCTCCACAGGCCCCGGCTTGCTCCGCCCACTGTTTCTGGCGCCTCTCGGACCACGAGAAGCGCTTCAGGCCCAAATCTCGGTCGCCATCTTGTGGATACCGCGACCTTCACCATGGAGCTACTTCAGCAGCGGCAACCTGTTATCCAGTGCTATTTTTCAGGACCTGGGTAAGCTTACAGCGCTTAACCCCTTCTCCTGCAGCAGGCTCATAGGCGCTGAATATGTCCCAATCAAAGGGCTCAAAGATGTCTGACAAAAGCCTCACTACGGTGCATGCCACCTGTGGCTCATACAATGTCCCCTTGCCATCAAAGCATGGGTCCCCATTCTGCGCCATCTTTCTAGTGACACAGCGCTGCAAACGACACAGCGTTTAACCCTTGTCGTGCTGCAGGCTCACAGGTAAAAAAAATGTCCCAATCAATGGGATCAAAAAGGCCTGACAAAACCACACAGTGGTGTATGCCGCCTGTGCCTCATCCAACGCTCCCTTGCCATCAAAGCATGGGTCGCCATTTTGTGCATCATGTGCCCAAGAGCCCTCTGCTCCTGCCGTTCAGGAACCCCCCTACTCTCGTTCAGGAACCCCTATGTACTCCTGATCCCAGTGAACCGGGTCCTTCTGAGTGGCCTACGTTTCTGGCACACTCTATGGATTCTCTGACTAAGGGCATTCCCTTTTTTTCCTAATAAGGGGGTCCATCAATTTTCAGAGAGAACCCATGGCATCAGAGCGGCCGTCTGGGAAGCGCCGCCATAATGCCTCTCCCAGAGGTCTCAGTGATCACAATTCTGAATATGAGTCGCATTTTGGTGATGACCCGCATTTACCATGTTTTTTCAGATTCCCTAGACTCTCTCATAGAGGCACTTAATAAAGCCCTGAAGGCAGATGAAGAACCCGGGTCTCACCCGGATCATCCTATCTCTTTCAAAAGAGTTAAACCTCTTCACAAAAACGGACTTCACGGACATTGTTCAGGGACATAGGGACCGACCAGACACACGATTTTTCAAAACTCTTCTGTCCCTCTCTGATGGCCCATCTATTAAAAATCCCTCAGATAAACAGGTAGACAACCTCGCTACATCAGTCTTTGAGGCTGCTGGAGCTTCCTTCTTTTTGCGGCCACGTAGGTGGCGAGAGCCATGGTGGCTTGGGCTGAGGATCTGGTTAAGGTTACTAGCGATATTCCTCTTCCCCCTGAGGCACATAATCTGGCTTATCAGATTACCCGAACAGGCGACTATTTAGTCCACGCCTCCTTTAGATGCAGC
The DNA here is from genome assembly GCA_033576555.1 of Oophaga sylvatica. Lineage (NCBI taxonomy): Eukaryota > Metazoa > Chordata > Amphibia > Anura > Dendrobatidae > Oophaga > Oophaga sylvatica. The sequence goes on along the minus strand of JARQOD010000004.1, from coordinate 182,838,158 downwards.
TAAGTGCGCTGCACTCACAGCCGCCAATGCCATTGCCATTCGGAAGTCTCGCTGGCTCCAAGAGGGCGTGCAGACTACTTCAAAGAGATCTTTAACTTCTTTGCCGTATCATCCAGGGAGTCTCTTGGAGATCGTCTGGATCACACTATTTCTGACGCTACAGGTGGCAAAAGTTAAATTCGTCCACAGCGCAGAATCAATCGGCCTCAATAACAAAGTCGCTTCCGGCCATTTCGCAGCTCCTTTAACTGGTCTTCGGCTTCGACCTCGTCTCGTGCATCGTCTCACAGAGACAGAAGCTCGCAACCATCACTCAGAGCTCAGCCCGGGAGAAACAAATCTTCTTCACAATGATTTCTTGCAGGGCCCGGGGAGCCAAACAGGGTCGGCGGACGCCTGCTCCTGTTTCGCGAGACTTGGTGGTCGGTCATTCATGACCGGCGGGTTTGAGATATTATAGACTCCGGCTACAGAAGTGAATTCCCTTCTCTTCCCCCAAGGCGCTTCTTTCAGTCTCACCCCTCAAAAGCCCAATGTCCTCGCAATTCCTCTTCTTCACGCCTTAAACAGTCTTCGCTCCAGCGGCATCATCATCCCAGTTCCTCACGAGGAAAGGTTCAAAGGTTTTTTTATTCAAACCTTTGTGTTTCCCAAAAAAAAAAAAAAGACGGCTCTTTGCATCCTATCCTGGGTCTCAAACTGTTGAACAAGTTCATCAGAGTCCGCCATTTCAGAATGGAGTCTCTCTCTAGAAAGGAACGAACATCTGGCGTCAGTCGATATCAAGGACGCATATTTACACATTCCTATTTCAAGACCATCAGGGTTTCTACGTTTTGCTATTAGAGTCGACCATTTTCAATTTGCCGCTCTGTTTTTTGGTCTCGCTACCGCCCCCAGAGTGTTCACAAAGGTCATGGCGGCTGGCATGTCAGCTTTACACTCTCATGGCGTGGTGGCCCTTCCGTACCTAGACGACCTGCTCATCAAAGGACCGACCCGTCGGGCCTGCACAGAGAGCGTCGGGATTACTATCAACCCCCCCTCCCGCCTGGGCTGGTTGTTGAATCTGGACAAGTCTTCCCTCATAACTTCTCAGAACTTTTCCTTTCTGGGAATGATTCTGGACACCCCCCGAAGTGTGATTTCTCTCTCTCTCCAGAGAAAATTGCTGAGGCGGGGAATACTCCTGTTGTTCCCAGGCCGTTCCCAATCCCTACGGTTCGCCATGCAGCTCCTTGGGGAAAAATGGTAGCTTCCATCGAGACAGTACCGTTTGCTCAATTTCACCTCAGACCTATTCAACAGGAGCTATTATCACTCTGGGACTTGAACCCAGCATCCTTAGGTCATCACCTTCGTCTATCTCCCAGAGTCAGAAGTTCTCTGAAATGGTAGATACATTTTTTTCTTCCTTGAGTCAAAGGAAATTTTTTTCTGCTCGTCCATTGGTTGGTAGTGACCACCGATGTCGGCCTTCTCGGTTGGGAAGCGGGGCTCCTTCATCACACGGCTCAGGACCGTTGGTCTCTCCGGAAGTCTCGTCTTCCGATCAACATCTTGGAGATCATAGCTATCAAACTAGCCATCTGACATTCCCATACCTTTCTGGCCGGTTGTCCCATCCGTATCCAGTCAGACAACGCCACAGCCGTGGCGTACATCAACCGTCAGGGTGGCACTCGGAACAGAATGGCGATGATCAAAGATCTCACATCTTGAGGTCGGCCAAGTTAAACCGATCGCCCATCTCCGCGGTTCACATCCCAGAAGTGAACAATTGGGAGGCCGACTTCTCAGTCGCCAGGGTCTAGACTCGGGAGAATGGTCTCTGCATTAGTCCTCCCTTGAGGTCAATTTCGCCTTCCTTACATATTTCCACCTTTTCCCGTTGATTCTCAAGGCAATTCAAAAAATCAAGGCAGAAGGCGTTCCCCTCTTTCTTGGCGCCCCGGACTGGCCTCGCCGTCCGTGGTATGTGGAACTAGTACTTCTGGTCGCAGACGTACCCTGGAGACTACCGGATCGTCTGGATTTTCTCTCTCAAGGTTCAAATTTACCATCACAATTCGAAGCCTTTGAATTTGATGGTATGGCCATTGAAGCCTGGATCTTGAGCCAGGCTGTCTTTTCTCAAAAGGTTGTCTCTACAATGATCAATGCCAGGAAGCCAAGTTCCATGCGTGTTTATCATCATGTTTGGAAAACATTTTTTTCCTGGTGTAAAGATAAAGGCCGTTTGCCTTTGGTATTCTCCATCCCTTCCATTCTGGAATTCCTTCAAACAGGTTTGGACTCGGGATGAGCACTTTCTTCCCTCAAGGGGCAGATTCCGTCTTATTCGTTCTTTTCCAACGTCGGATTGCATCTAAGTCTCAGGTCAGGACTTTTTATCCAAGGAGTGTCACATCTCGTTCCTCCCTACAAGAGACCTCTGAAACCTTGGGATCTTAATTTGGTCCTCAGTGCATTACAAGAATTCCCCTTGGGCTTTTGCCACAAGTGTCCTTATTTCTTCTTTCCTGGAAGGTTGTCTTCCTAGTTGCAATTACCCCTATCAGGCGGGTATCGGAATTGGCAGCCTTGTCTTGTAAATCTCCTTTTCTCATTTTTCACCAGGACAAGGTAGTCCTTAGGACTTCTGCTTCCTTTTCTGCCAAGGTTGTCTCGGTTTTTCATATCAATGAAGAGATAGTCCTGCCCTCATTCTGTCCGGCTCCAGTTCACCGTACTGAAAAAGCCCTTCACACCTTGCATCTGGTGAGGGCTCTCCGAAGTTACATCTCGAGAACTGCATCTTTCCGTAAATCGGACGCCCTGTTTGTGCTTCCGGTGGGACGCAGACAAGGTTTTGTTCCTGCTTCCAAAACCACGTTAGCCAGATGGATCCGTTTAACGATCCAAGAGGCGTACCGTGTCAAGGGTCAGCCTATCCCGACTGGGATTAAGGCACCTTCCACTCGATCTGTGGGGGCCTCTTGGGCCATTCGGCACCAGGCTTCGGCACAGCAAGTGTGCAAAGCTGCGACCTGGTCCAGTCTGCACACTTTTGTCAAGCATTACAAAATTCATGCTCAAGCTTCTTCAGATGCGGTTCTTGGCAGACAGATTCTGCAATCAGCTGTTACGCATCTGTGAGTTGCTTTCTGTTAAGCTGTTTAAAGCGTTTATGCATTTAGCTACGACGCTACATCTGTGGTGATGTTTCTTCCCACCCAGGGACTGCTTTGGGATGTCCCACGGTTTGTGTCTCCCAATGAGGCGATGGAGAAAAGGGGATTTTTGTGTTACTCACCGTAAAATCCTTTTCTCCGAGACGCTCATTGGGAGACACAGCTCCCACCCTTGTCTACTCAGTAGCCTCGAGCCTCTGTTTGGTTATGACATATGCATTTGTTATGAGCTCCTACTGCTTTGGCACCGAACTGGTTCAGGATTGAGCCAACAGAGGGTGTATACTGCAGGAGGAGGAGTTAATCTCTTTTGCTTATGTATTGCTTAGTGTCCTCCTAGTGGCAGCAGCATAACACCCACGGTTTGTGTCTCCCAATGAGCGTCTCGGAGAAAAGGATTTTACGGTGAGTAACACAAAAATCCCCTTTTTTCCATATTTCTGCAGACAGTCATGTGAGGGCTTATTTTTTGTGGGACGAGTTTATATTTTTATTGGTATCCTTTTCGGGCACAAGCCATTTTTTTTTATTGCTCTTTATTCCGATTTTTGGGAGTCAGAATGAAGAAAAACCAGCAGTTCAGGAATTGTGTGTTGTTTTTTTTATTTCACATTTCCGTGCCACGTGTGGTAAAATTGATAAGGCAACTTAATTCTTCTTGTCAGTGCAATCAATACCACATAAAAACAGGGTGGATAAAAATCAATGATTTTTTTAAAAAAATCAAAAAAATCGGATTTTTTTGATTTAAATCGGATTTTTTTGATTTAAATCGGATTTTTTTGATTTAAATCAGATTTTTTTCAATAAACTGCTTTTTGAGGAAAATATTTTACCATCCAAAGGTTCTTCCATCATGAGATAAAGCTGAGTTGTTTAACTCAGTAGAATAAAGGCTGTATATGTAACATTCACAATGCCATGCTCTTCCAGAGGTTTCTGTAGGATTAGTGGGCAGTTTCTCTCCTATATTATCACAGACGCTCGCTTTACTTACGCAGTTCTCAAAACTGAATTGGACTCCGCAGAGGTCCCAGCCTCTTCTTCACGGCAAAAATGTTACAACATGAACAGAGTTGAGAAAAAGACCTTAATCCTATTGTTCTACAAACCTATGAATACAGAATCAACCCCTTCAGTGCCAAGTCCAAGAAGTTAGACAATATGTTTCTGATTGTTTGGAGTGGAATAGATCTGCACAACACAAGAAGAATGATTTGAATTTTTGTTCACATGTTGTTATAGCTTTTACTGCCACTTCTTGTAAGTATTCTGCTGTGTGTGCATTTCCTGACGTATCAGTTGTTTGTGCAAGGAAGACTAAGAAAAAAGTAATATAAAAAGTGATTCTAAAAATCTTCATCTACTTGCATGTTAAAGTAGCAAGAACTACTGCCGGTGATCGAGAAATAAAATCTGAAAAATAATTTTAAAATGTTTGGCATTTCCACTTTTAAACACTAGGCAGAGCAGCTGCTGAAATATAAACTGCTAGCTCGTATTGCGACAGTAGTAAATGCAGGCGGGGTCTGATCACGTGTGACTTCTCTCCTCCGTTACTAGGTGTTTGTAATAACAGAGGATGTAGTTTAGGCTCACAGAGCGGAGCCATTGCGGAGCCATTTTGTTGGGGACTGCCAGTGATACTGACAAGTAGGCTGTCACTGAGGACGACCGGCAGCATCTATTCTGTTAGTTCATGCTGCTTGCTGTATTATAAACTGAGCACAGATACGTGGAGAGTATCACACACTGGGATTATTCACAGCACATGACACACTGCATGTATCTCGATACAGGGCTGAGTGTAGTGTATCGCATTATGGGATTACATACACCGGTCTGGGGCATATCGCGCATGATGAAATTAGATACACCGGTCTGGGGCGTATCGCACATGATGAAATTAGATATACCGGTCTGGTAGAAACTTTGATTTAAATCACTGATTTAAATCAAGCCTTACTGACTAGTGATTTAAATCATGATTTAAATCGTGATTTAAATCAGATTGATTTAAATCAAATCCACCCTGCATAAAAATATTTTATAGAAAGCATTATTTTTGCATTGCTATTACTTTTTTTTTATTTTTCCACTGATGGAGATGTATGGCATTTAATTTTTTTTTTTTTTCATGACGAGATGACGTTTTCAGTGGTACCGTGTTAAATTATATTTGTCTTTTTTATCTCGTTTTATTCCAATTTTTGTTCGGCGGAATGATAAAAAAGCTGTTTGTTTACATTGCTTTTTTCTGTGTTTTCTGAAGGGGTTAACTAGTGGGACAGTTTTATATCGTTTCAGATGTGGTGGTACCAAATGTGTACTTTTTTGTCAGAAAAATATTTATTTAGGGTACAGTGTTTTTTTTTATCATTGTTTTGTGATTTATTTATTTATTTTTTTAGATATACGATACTTAGTCTCACTATGGGACTTTGACTTTTACAGCTTTGATCGCAGTTATAAAGCATAGCAATGCATGAGTATTGCTATGCTTTAGAACTGTCAGTTCAGCACTGACACAAGTTAGTTACCGTAGATCATTCACTACCCATACATGTGCTTTTTTTGGTATTGGTTACATGCCTGTTTGCCTGCATAGGCTTTACCACCCACAATAATCCCACTTCCCCAAGCTTACGAGATCAGATTCCTTACTCATGTCTTGTTGCTGTTCTGTTGTTTCTTGATCATCACGGTTAGAGGGGTTGTGCAGACCTGTAATAGAAATTACCTATCCTTAGGATAAGGCATAAATACCAGATCGGTTGGCATCTGACACCATGTATCCCACCGATCAGCTGTTATCTGGTGCTGCCAAATATAAACATTGACCTGAGCTGAATAGTGCAGCTTCATTTAATGTGTAGCAGCTGCTGCCGAGTGCTGCAGATCGGATAGAAGTGTCGTTCTCTGCAGCAGCCACTGCACATTGTATGGATCTATGCGTTTCAGATTTTTAAGTGTTTACATCCGGCTGGTGGAATGCCAGGAGTTGGACCTCTACTAATTTGTCATTGATGACCTATTTTGATCATGAATTCATCATCTATCCTATGGCCTTGATTGGGAAACCTTTGATGATGAAATTATCTTAAAATGAAAATAAACGAGTTCAAAATTATTAAAAAGGGTTTTCAAGTTCATAAATGTATAAAATTGCTAAGTACCTGTAAAAACAAACAACTTTGCAATTTCCCCATTATTTGCTGTTCCTGTCCTCTTCCTCTCACTGTCACGGTACCCCAGGGCTCAGCCTTAGGCTCCCTCTTCTCCTTGTATGTTGGACAAACAATCGGTAGATTCGGTTTCCAGTACCATCTCTATGCTGATGACACAATTATACACATTGTTTCCTGACATCACCCCTGCATTACTACAAAATGTCAATGATTGTCTTTCCGCTGTCTCTAACATTGTCCTCCCTCTATCTAAAACTGAATCTGTCACAAACTGAACTCCTCGTGTTTCCTCCCTCTATTACACCTTTCCAAACCCAATATTGCCATTTCTGTGTGTGTTTCTACCATTACTCCCCACCAGCATGCCTGCTGTCTTGGGGTTATATTTGACTCCTATCTTTCCTTCACTGTCTGCATCCGATTACCCGCTCATGTCACCTACACCTCCAAAACATCTATAGAATTCGACCTATTCTTACCTTTGAGTCTGCAAAAACTTACTGTGGCTCTCATTCATTCTCGGCTGGACTACTGCAACTTTATTAATCTGTCTCTCTCTTACTAAACTCTCCCCTCTTAAATCCATCCTGAATGCAGTAGCTGGAGCGGAAAATCATTCTGACTGCTACACCGATGCCTCTACCCGGTGCCAGCTATTGTGTTGCTTGCCCATCCGCTTCAGGGTCCGGTATAAACTTGTCACTCTCACCAACAAACACAAAGCTCTCTAGAGTTTTTCAGTACCCTACATCTCCTCCCTCATCTCAGTCTTACCAGCCTACCCGTGCCCTCCGTTTGGCTAATGACATAAGACTAACATCCTCAATGATTTGACCCATCCAATTCCGTCTCCAAGACTGCTTACACGCTGCGCCACTTCTCTGGAATGCACTACCAGGATAATTTGATTAATTCCCAATGCTCACAGTTTTAAGCGTGCCCTAAATAAGCATTTCTTCAGACTGTCCTATCAGCTCACTTCACTTATGTAACTATTCCAGTTTTGCCCATATAAAACTTTTTCCCAAATCTGGTCCCCTGTTCATCTGTTACACACTCTGCATGCACTTAATAGCTCTCTGTATCTGTACTATACATCAGGGCTGTAGAGTTGGTAAGCTCTGACTTCCAACTCCTCAATTTCCCTGACTTCCGACTCCGCAGCACTGCCTCACTGCTGAGCATGTACATAAAGTGCAGCACAGATTCATCTGAACTAATAGCCAAGATCATCAGATCAAGAACAGAACAGACATTTCGTAACTTTCCCAAATTCTTATGAACACATTTACAGCACATCCTGCATTGTACTACTGTACCCAATGTATTATATATTTTAGGAGTCGTAGTCGGTGCATTTTATACCGACTCCTCCAAAATGGACACCGACTCCAGAGCCCTGCTATACACATACTGTGTACGTGAACACCCTATTATTCTGATGGCTGGACCGTACAATAAAAGCTCTTTTTACCATCTACCTTTCGTGTCTCCCCTATTTCCTCATAGATTCTAAGCTTGCGAGCAGGGCCCTCATTCCTCTTGGTATCTGTTGTTTTATGTGATTGTTATTCTGTAATGTCTTTTATTGTCTGTACAAGTCCCCTCTAAAATATAAAGTGCTGCAGAATATGTTGGTGCTATAGAAATAAAAATATATCATTATTCCTCTCCGTTCCCAAGAACGGAGTGGTTTCTAATTTTATAGTGCACATGTCCTTGCCCAGTTTTGCAGTCCAAGTGACCGATTACCTTGGCAAAGAATATGTGCCACTTACATCATCCATCCAGAATACAGTTTGTATCTGACCAGCCTCATTTCCCATGCACTCCTTCTCCAAGCTACCTCTGCTAGCAGCCTGGAAGAGAGCACAGTTCAGACCAGCAGCGCAGCCATGCTGTTTGTCCAAACTGTCAATCATCAGGAGCGCTCCGCCCCCTAGGACCCAGGTAGTGGTGAAGTGGTGTGCTCTTGATCCATCTTGCATAACCCCTTTAGAAATGCCCATTATAGTGTGAGTAACCGATATGTCAGCTTTGCTGATAACACTTCACTTGACCTCGGCTGACAGGTAGAATGTGTTATGGTCAGGTGATAAGTCAGCATGGCGGGTAAGAGAACACTGATGTAATTATCTTTCAACATTACCTGTTTTGGATTATGCACTGAGATTTTTATTTTCAGGACACAGAAACCCTTCTGTCCTTGTTTATTTTTTTAATGTAATATGGATTCTGTGTTACTTACAGGTATTAAGTGAAGCAGTGGGAGCCCTTATGTATCACACAATCTCCCTTTCTAGAGAGGATTTAGAAAAATTTAAGGCCCTACGTATTATTATACGTATTGGAAGTGGTTATGACAATATTGATATCAAGTCTGCGGCTGACTTAGGTAAGTGTACTAGGTAAATTAGCACAAGATGAGTTTGTTGGAGACAGTCTTTACGGACAAAATGTTTTTCTCTTTAAGGGATTGCAGTCTGTAATGTTCCCTCGTCGTCTGTGGAAGAGACTGCGGATTCTACACTCTGCCACATCTTGAATCTCTATCGGGGTGTTACATGGCTGCACCAGGCTATGAGAGAAGGGAATCGTGCAGCCAGTGTGGAACAGATCAGAGAGGTTGCAGGAGGCGCTGCCAGAATCCGTGGGGAGACTTTGGGCATTATTGGACTTGGTAATGCTCAGTCTTAATAGAAACACAGGCTCTAATTCATTATTGTGTTTCTTCCTTTTTTTGTGTGCAGTTTTCCAGTCTTTCGATTGTTTTTCATTTTGGGCTGTTGTCTTTTCATTTGCCCTCTTTTGTGTTTGACGGGTTCCTTGGCGGTGTTTGGCCCAGATGTTTTCGACTGACTCATCAGTTGTGACTTTATAAAAAGTTGCAAATGTACTCCAGTCCCTCCTTTCTCCAGGAGTGATTTTCTCTGTCTAAAATTTTTGTGCAAATTTTGTGACATTCTAAGCTGAAAATGTAACTATGCACTGAAAAAGATAAATGAAAGGGTTTTTTTTTCGCACAAAGAACCACATGCATCTTTTTGAGGGATTTGGTTCAAAAATCAACAATTGTGACACAACCAAAAAAAACACGCAAGTGATGAATCTGACCCAAAGATGTTAAGCAGAAAAAAAATAATTCAAAGGCGATTTGCAGTTTGACAGCTTCTTAGATGGCCTTATATCAGGCGCTGTTCTGTTTTGTCTTGATTTGCAGGCAGGGTTGGGCAAGCGGTTGCTTTACGTGCCAAGGCCTTTGGTTTCACAGTCATATTTTATGACCCCTATCTTGCTGATGGAGTTGAACGTTCCCTGGGCTTACAGCGGATGGCGACACTTCAGGATCTGCTTATGCACAGTGACTGCATAACTTTACACTGCAGTTTGAATGAGCACAACCATCACCTCATCAATGATTTTACCATAAAACAGGTGTGTAACGGCTGCTTATTGTATGGTGACTTACAGAATATACCATAGGGAGGGTGTTTACACATTTAGGCTGCCAAGCAGTTAAGATCTGCTCTATTAGAAGTATGGGAGGGTTTTATGTAGAGTTATAAGTGGTGTGACCACTGCTGGCGCTTAGGCCAGCACAAGGGATGATGGAAAATGTCAGAACGGAGCAGTGGATCCTGTAAAGGAAGTGATGGCTGCGAGCACCAGAGTGGATGCTAGGAAACAGAAACTGAAGCAGAATGGCATAAAACATGAAAATTGGCAGAAAAGGTATATGGGGCTCTTAAGGGGCTTTATTCTTAAAAATGTATGGCAAAACCATAGTTAATAGTTCGGACAGTTGACAACCTCTTTAACCCCTTTCCGACATCGGGCGTTATAATACGCCGATGTTGGACAACCTCCCTTTGATGTGGGCTCTGGCGCTGAGCTGACATGTTTTCCGGCACATGTCAGCTGTTCAAAACAGCTGACATGTGCCTCTAAAAGCCACGGGTGGAATCGCGATCCACCTGCGGCTGTTAACTAGTTAAATGCCACTGTCAAACTCTGACAGCCGCATTTAACAAGCGTTTCCAGCAAGCGCTACGGAAATCCTGCCCATCGGCGCCCGTGTCACATTACCGCGGGTCGCCGATGGGCTGGCATGACAACCAGAGATCTCCAGCAGACCTCTATGGTTGTCACTGCTGGATTGCAATGAGCGCCGCCCGGTGGTCGGCACTCATAGCAAGTCAGCAATTCTACTACATACAGGCAATCTGATCATCGTGATCGTGTTATGGCAGCTTCGTGTCTCCCATGGAGACTAGTGAAGCATGCCAAAAGTAAAAAAAAAAAAATAAATGTTTTTAAAAATATTAAAAAAATATAGAAAAATATTTAGAATTGAGAGTCCTCAGTGGTTGATACCTTTTAATGTCTAACTGAAAAGATGGTAACAAATTGCAAGCTTTCGAGACTACTCATGTCTCTTCATCAGGCAAAGACTAATACAAAATCTGAAGAATCACATATTTATACACAACACAGCACAGAAACAATGCAATAGATAAGACAAGTGACGTGAAGCAGAACTATCATTATGGGAGATAGAGATGAACATAAATATTGGAACAGTTCATAGATAAGGAGTGTGAAAGTTATATTGCCCTCTGATTGGGGTCTGGTTCTGTGTTGTGTGAAGCCCCCAGAAGGTCTGAAGAGCAAATTCCTTAATTGATGTAAAAAGATATAAAGACCTTGGTCGCCTCAGAAAGACCTTTTGAATCAGGGCTACCATCCAAGAACAATTGAAAACCAAATTACAAGAGCCACCAGAATATCAAGGAATCACCTGCTACATTACAAAGCTAAAGAAGAAAATAACCAGTTGCCTCTAGTGGTCACCTACAATCCAAATCTGGAGGTGCTAAGGGGAGCTGCACGGAAATTTCAACCTTTACTACAAAAAGATGCCCAATTACAATCTATATTTCCAGACCCCCCACTACTGTGTTTTATGCAGCCCCCAAATCTAAGAAGCATCATTGTCAGAAGCTCCCTGTCCTCCCCATCAGCTGCAGGAACCTTTCCTTGCAACCAGAAAAAATGTAAAACCTGTCAATTTATAATGACCACGGACAAGATAAAGATCCCCAACTCCCATCAGGACTACAAGATCCCAGGTACTTTCAGCTGCATCACATCTAATGTGGTGTACCTAATTATTTGTACTAAATGTCCAACTGGGGGTCTGTATGTGGGAGAGACCGGGCAAAAACTGAGTACAAGGATGAATTCTCATTGCCACACAATAAGAGAAAAAAGAATAGATTTACCTGTGGCCAAACACTTGTATCCCCGGTCATAGCATGATGGACATGAAATTACTTGTATTAAAAGATAACTTTAAATCTGAGAGAGACAGAAAGGTTTGGGAATATAAACTCATGACGACCTTTGACACATTCAGTGCAGGAATGAATGTGTCGCATGGATTTATGTCTTTTTACATCAATTAAGGAATTTGCTCTTCAGACCTTCTGGGGGCTTTACACAACACAGAACCAGACCCCAATCAGAGGGCAATATAACTTTCACACTCCTTATCTATGAAATGTTCCAATATTTATGTTCATCTCTATCTCCCATAATGATAGTTCTGCTTCACGTCACTTGTCATATCTATTGCATGGTTTCTGTGTTGTGATATGTGATTCTTCAGATTTTGTATTAGTCTATGCCTGATGAAGAGACCTGAGTAGTCTCGAAAGCTTGCAAATTGTTACCATCTTTTCAGTTAGCCATTAAAAGGTATCAACCACTGAGGACTCTCAATTCTAAATATTTTTCTATCTACTGGCTAACACGGTACAAAGATACACATCTTTCCTGTAAAAAAATATATAAATTTTCAAATCACTCCCCTTCGCCCCATTCAAAATAAAACAATAAAAAAAATATACACATATTTGGTATCTCCGCGTTCAGAAGCACCCGATTGCTAAACGGGGTAAAGAGAAAAGTCGAAATGCCAGAATTATATTTTTTTGGTTGCCGCAACATTGCATTAAAATGTAATAACGGGCTATTAAAAGATCGTATCTGCACCAAAATGTAGTCATTAAAAACATCAGCTCGGCGCGCAAAAAAATAAGCCCTAACTCAACCCGAGATCACAAAAAATGGAGACGTTATGGGTATCTTAAAATGGCGCAATTTCTTTTTTTTTTTAACAAACTTTGGAATTCTTTTCACCACTTAGATAAAAAAGAACCTAGACATGTTTGGTGTCTATGAACTCGTAATGACCTGGAGAATCATAACGTCATGTCAGTTTTAGAATTTAGTAAACATAGCAAACAAGCAAAACAAAAAACAATTGTGGAATTGCCCTTTTTTTTTTTTTTTTTTGCAGTCTCACCGCACTTGGAATTTTTTTTTTCCTATTTTCCAGTACGCGATATGTTAAAACCAATGGTGTCGTTCAAAAGTACAACTCATGGCCATTCTGACTGAAAAAAAAAAGTTAAGGATCTTGGAAGAATGGGAGCAAAAAATGAAAAAAAAAACCCAAAAACCTCCAGTCATGAAGGGGTTAACACTACTATTGTTAAAACGAATTGAAATCATGTGGTATACCTAGTGAGCAGAATGGTTTTGCGTTGGAGAGCATAGAGAAGTAATATTTCCATTAGTTGAAAAAACATTGTGCTGACACATACCATGCACACAGCAACAAAGCCAAAGTTGTCAGGCGCAAAATGTTTGTACATCGTACAACTATGGCAACCTTATGAGAATGCAGGAAAGGGACATCATAGGTATACTGCAAGCCCCATGGCATACTAATATGTTGTGGGAGTAAGGAGCAGGATCAGGAAATGATCTAGCTCCATTCAGTGCAGATGCCAGCTGTGCTACACGGCTGGCATCTACCTCTGACAGCCCTAGCGCCTGATCGCTTCTGCTAACCTTTTACATACAGCTGACAGTAGCACTTAAACTGTGCAATCCTACCTGGGAATCCACTGGGGCTTGCAATGCGACCTCATGGTTATGGGTTGCCATGGTCTGCTGAAAGCCCGCCTATATGTGAACATATTGCGTATCCCTGTGGCTGTATAATCCTAATGTATCAAAACATAAACTTAACCTTTATGGTAAACTCTGTCTCACAGCCATGCAATACAGGCCATTTCACAGCTCAGTCTACTGAAACATAAGCTACAGGTCACAGAACAATGGCCGAATTGCATTTTTTTTCTGTAATTTCACCTATAATTTTTTTTCCTATTTCTTTGTACATTACATGAAAAACTGAAATGTGTCAATAAAAACTATAACTCTTCATTCAAAAAAAAAAAGTTATGGCTCTTTGAGGAACAGGAGGAAAACAATAAACACAAAAATTGACTGCATCCTTAAAGAGTAAATGTTTTAACTTTTATTTTACAAATCAATAGAACAAATGAAAATAAGCAACTGTGTAATTTATCAAACTAGAAATAGGCCCGATGCTATTGCATCGGGAGTGTGGTGAAATTAGACATCACCGCTATTCCCCACGCAGGCGCAGTAACAGCCGTGTCGTTACCGCGCATGCGCTTGTAGAGCATGCAATTGTGGCTGTTACTGCGCATGCGCAGGAATAGCAATGACGTGAATGTCACTTGCACAGGCACAGTTCGTGGCTTTGCGGCCACAAACTGCGCTAGTGACACTGCTGCGGTGCCTTATGGGATTTGCGGACAGCGGCCGGGAGTCCCAACTGGGGGTTATATATAAGGTAAGAAAAAAATGCTTCTTTCTCTGCCATAATTATCAAAAATCTTAATTCTGAGTTAAAATGTGTATTCAGTGAAGACAGACTTTTCCATTACTGAGCTAGGAGATGGCGGCTGCTGATGAGTCTATGGAGGAGGGAGGAGCTAGACTAGAGGCAGAGCTCCTCCCCCTCATATCTACATACCGTACCGACTGCCATCTCCTATCTCAGTAATGTAATAGTGGTCTTCACTGAATACAGAATTAACCTCAAAATTAAGGATTTTGTTGATGTCTGATCATTTCTGGCAGAGAAAGAAGCAAGTTTTTCTGATAACATTTATTAAAAAGTTTCTTAATTTCAGGTGCACTGTTGATTTATGAAATAAAAATGAAAAAGACTCGCTTTATGGGGTTAAAGACACACATGGGACACTGCAATGCCACCAGTCGTGCAGTAGTAAATGACATGGCTTTATTCCCAATTCTAGATGCGGCAGGGTTGTTTTTTGGTGAACACTGCCCGTGGTGGACTTGTTGATGAGAAAGCACTAGCCCAGGCTCTGAAAGATGGACGAATCCGAGGTGCTGCCTTAGACGTCCACGAGTCTGAACCGTTCAGGTATATTTGAAGTCTTGTGAGGGTTGTGTCTTACCTATGAGCAGCAATTTATCAATATCTGTTCCTTTTTTGCTCTGCAGCTTTTCTCAGGGAGCTTTGAAAGATGCCCCTAACTTGATCTGCACCCCTCACACTGCTTGGTACAGTGAACATGCTTCAATCGAATCAAGAGAGGAGGCAGCTAAAGAAATCCGCAGAGCCATTACCGGTATGTGTGAGGAAGGTCTCCTCTTCTAATATTTTCAGTTTTGTGCAATTGTTTTTGTACCCAGAGATTTGCAAGCCAAATGTAGGGGACTGAATAATTTGGTGCCTTTCCAGGTCCAATTCCAGATGCGTTGAGAAATTGTGTAAATAAGGAGTATTTGCTGGCAGCTGCACAGTGGTCGGGAATGGAGTCTGTTCATCCAGAGCTCAATGGGGCAGCGGGATATAGGTAAGTTTGTCATGTTACATGTCGTGTAGCATTTCTGGGCCATGCTTTCATATTTAAGTGCATTGCCATTTGGCCTCGTTGTCTATTATTGATTTTAGCACTTACTCTGTCTCCTCATTGATGCCTCCATGTTGAAGGTCCAGGTTTGCTTATTTTCTTTTTTAAAATCCGGTTCCCAAGATATAGGGATTTTTATTTAGCGCTAATTTTTATGGTGTTACCAAGGTGGAGGGATTCTAAGTATTATACAAGATTGTGGTTACGCTGCCCTGCATAATTTTACCCTGTTGGCCACGCCTGCTCGGTAAAGGCCATAAAAATTAGCACTAATTAAAAAGGCCCACATTGCTAAAAAGTATATGTTGTATTTAAAATAAAAAAGTAAAAAAAAAAATGCAATTCTCTAAAGCACTAAGGGCAAAAATGTGTCACTTTTGACTTTGTGAAAGTTCCACTTAAAGCATGGTATTTTGGGGGGCTGTATTTTGTTAATTTCTTGAGGATGCACTCCATGTTACCACAATTAAAGTGGTATTGTTTGCGTGGGCTTTGTATGATTCCCAAGCATACAGAAATGGTTTATGAAAATTACTGACGAGTGCCATCATTAATGACAAGCATACTGTTTAGAAGGGTCTGTAGCAAGGTGTTGCTTATGAGTGATGAAACATAACCTATTACCTAACTTTTCCAGGTTTCCACCGGGAGTTGTGGGAGTAGCTGCTCCGGGGCACCCAGCTGCAGTGGAAAGTCTAGTGGCAACGTCACATCCTTTAATTCCCTCTGTTTCCCACACTCCATCACCGGGACAAACAAGCAAGCCAGAGCCAGACAGAGAAATTCCCACTGACCAGTAGCAATACTCTGCTTCGTTTATGTTTTTTCTTTTATGTTTATTTTGCCTTTTTTTTCCCTTTTTTTTTTATTTTATACCTTTGGTCCCATAATTTTGCTCTGCTTCCTCCTCTCAGAATATTTTGGGGGAGAAGAGCGGGATTCCAGGTCTTTTCAGCAGCTTTACCCGGTTAATAAAATCATGCTGCAAGCCCTGAGGTGTATCATCTCTCCTCACACCGGAAAGGAGAATGTTCTTATCAATGTCTGGAAACCTTTAGAATATTGCCTTTCAACAGATCTATTTTTTAACTGATTTAGTTTTACGTGAAATACTATACGGGTGGGTTGTACTTCTGTGTGCCGGGGCAAGCTGATCTTTACTGCTTCCTCTAGAACCAGACATGCCCAGTTGTCTCAGGGAGCTGAGGCATCACCAAATTTTTAGTGTAGCCGGTATCTTCTAATCCAGAAGAATTGTTTTTTTGTTTGTTTTTTTTTTCTGAAGAAGCTTGTTGCATTTCTACAAAATTTTGGAGGTATCTATTTTATAGTTGGGTCATGTTTGTTTTTTGTTTTTTACCAAGGCCACAAAATAAAAAAAAATTGATATATTTAAACGCTAGAACATTAATCACTTAATGTATGTGTCTGTGGAGTTTCTCTCAGGTTCTTGGTGTCCTTTTAACAGTACATGGATGAAAGGGCGTAAAGGTACACATGACCCACATGTCTTGTGTTCAACATGATGGTGAATGTGGGCTTGGGCATTAATTAATTTATAACCATTATTGTGTCTGCTTTGAAGCACTGCTGAATTTTACATTTTTGAAAGAATGTAGATTTTGTTGCCCCATTTCATACAGAAGTTGTAGCTGTCCATGGCATGTTTCACTTCCAAGCTTATTACGAAGGATTCAAGGTCGATAAGTGCTTTCTATTTTCGGCTGGGTTTTAAGTGTTGCTTGTATTATCAAGTTTTAGCCCCTCCGATTTTGATCCCACAGAAAATATCAACAGGGTCCTATACTAGCATGGGATGATTAACCTTCTGTAAATGCATGATTTCCTATACCAAGTCTCAGGATTACGCTACATGGATCAGGTTTAAATGGTGCGCATCAAAGAAAAATTATGTAATAGTCTGGAGAGAGGAAGAATCAAACTGAATTTGTAGGCAGGCACAAATAGTCCTAAAACTTTAAAGTAACAGTCGTTTTAATTTTTACTAATAGTACACATGTAAATGAATAAAAAACATTAACTGTCAGAGAAATCTGAGTCTTTACCAGGACTGATCAATTTACAGTTAAAATCTGTGTTCAATGAAGAAAGATTATTACATTACTTAGATGATGGTTACTACGGATGAGATACTATGTACACGGGGGAAGGAGGAAGGTGATGGAGCCAGAGCTTCTAAGTCTTCCCGACTACAAAGAATTGCCATCTCCTGTGTCCGTATGTCACTGAATACAGATTTTACCCAAAAAGTGAGTTATCTTAAGAATGAATAATCATTCCTGGCGGAGAAAGAAGCAGATTTCTGAGATGGATTACAAAGTTTATTTTCATGTCTTATTGATTTATGAAAAAGAAATTAACTGAACGGGCACTCTTAAACAGAGTGGTTTCGCTTGAAAATGCAGTGTAATCTGTATTTAGCATGTTATGAGCAGGAAAAGCTGAAAAGATTGATATATAGCTTTGTGGCAGGAGATTATGTAGAACTTGTATTTTATTTAAGGTATTTTGGGACTAGCAGGCTAGAGGGTGGACCTGATCAAGGATTGACCGCTATCTCTGCACACGTAACCATTTATTGACAGCCTTCCTTGTCCAGATCTCCACGTAGATGGTGTTAACTAGGACAACCACTTCTTAAGTACTATATTCCTGCTTGTAAAATAAAAATACCCTACATTTTGCTCCTGTACCAGGATCTGGTCTTCTGAGGCTTGCATGATCTTGTTATGCCACATAAGTCCTACAACCAATCTGCAACCCATTTTCTGCTACTGATTGGCTGCAGGGCTTATGTGGCATAACAAAGTCACCCAACCCTCGGGAGACCCAGTGCTGACATGGTTGGAATGGGAGGGGGAGTATATGGTATTTTTTATCTTGCATTCAGGAATTTCGTATTTAAGGCGTTGTCCTACAGTAGTTGTTCACAAGCCCTTTAAACCCAATCTCATATTCTTCTGAAAGAATACAGAATGTGTTTAATTGAGACAGAAAGACGTCTAGGTAACATTTTTACATGTCGGCTTTTTATTTTGTATTTTCACTTATTCACTCACGTGTTATTCCCTTCATAGATAGGTAATTTTGGATACTACTTGTAAAAACAACCAAATTTAAAATTTACTGCTTATTAAAGTTTTCAGCTGTTCTTTTTTGTTTAGCAGTGACGGTCAGTCTTGAAGGCAACCCGCTGTAGACAGAGCATGTGCAGTGCTTAAAAGATCTTTTCTTTTGTGCTTGTAAGCACTGTTATGAAACTGGGAATACCTTCAATGCAGTGCTTACAATCAAGATCGCAACTGTGGTCTGTCTCCTAGGCAACAAACTGTAAACAGGTCTTTATATATCAAGAATGCCTCCAAATATTAATAAGCAATAAACTGCCGAAATGTTCTTTTTACAAGATCTGTCTGACAATATCCTATAAATATGGGAATAACCCTTAAAATTCATGTTATTGCCAATCCATGTCTTTGCTTTGCATATAAAATATGCTGTAACGATAGTTCAGTGCTAAGTTTTAGAATGTATTTAATTGAAAATAATTTGTTCGATTTTAGAAAACCAACAAATTGCTTGGGCCCATTCTCTTAGTGCACAACTTAAGCCCATAATATGTAGTTTTTTTTCTCTTCTACATAAGCTTTTAAGTCTTAAAATATTTCCAAATTACCAATTTCTGAGGGCTGGTACTCACAAGCATATCATAGCTCAATGAATGATTGTAATATTTAGGGCCAGGTATGGGATCGGATTTCAGATCCACTCAAGCCTTTTGCAGAAAAGGTTTGTTTTGCAATATCTCTATAGATACCATAGGTGACCATAAGTGTCAGAGCCCTTTCTTCTGCGAAGAAAACATTATAAACTTGGTAATTCAAACTTTGTGAGTGTGGCACAGACCCATAATGTGGGGAGCGATTGTATAACCTTACAAAAATTGTGTCATGCTCTTTGGGATGTGATATCAGAAGATTGTCTCAAGCAGAGCATTTCTGATAGGGAAAAATAACCGCAAAATACAGCACCATAATGTCCCTGCATGTGGCTATACCGTGTACTTAATTCCTAAAGGGGTGTAATCGCTTTAACAAGTTAGCTATTATGTTGATAGGTGATAACTGTTAAGCATTGGGACCCCCCACCAATCTAGGTTTCATATATTTGAACTAAGCAGCAGAGTGCACTACCTGCCCCTCCATTCAACTTTTCCTGGCCCCACTTTTGCAGCAAGGGGACAAATGTGCTGTGGGACTCTGGCTAGGTGACAACCTGTTTGGCTGGAATGCCACGTTTAAAGGTTTTCTCCTATCTTCACAAATCGGTATTGTTGGATAATGCTTGTAAATACAAGTAATTTACTGCTTATTCCAATTTTCAGAAACTCATGAGTAACATGTTTTTGTTTACAGGTCATTGCCTTGGAGACTGACCATCACTGTTAGACAGCAGAAAATACTCAAGCTCTTTTCTATTGATATTGTAAGCACTGTTTTGATGCTGGCCAGGGTTAGAGGAGCTATTACCTCCTAATACTGGCCAACTTTAGTGCAGTGCTTACAAGCTCAACGGCAGCAGTGATTGGTCTCTTAGGCAACAAGCTGTAAAGAACAAAATAATAATCTCCAGAATGGCTGAAATTTTTTAGCCAAGCAGTAAATTGCAAAAAATGCTTGTTTTTACAAGAATTATCCAGCAGTATCAATCTATGGAAAATGAGAATAACCCTATAAGTAATTATATTAGCAATTACAATGATGTACCGTAAATTGTTTATATAAATACATCAGACAGGATTGTCCATACATAAACCATTTACCACACTGGAATTGCTTTTTGGACAATTTCTATATTTTTGGTAAATCTAATGCAACATTCAGTAAATGACTATATGTGTGTGTATATGTATATATATATATATGTATATATATATATACATATACACACACACACACAGTCATGATCACAAGTTGTGGACAGTTGAAACCCTGATACTCCTAGTGTATGGTTCTCGTAGCAATACTTTTTCTATAAGTGAGGTAGGGAGCTGTGATTAATGCTTGCTGGAATAACCAATGTCCCACAGGACTGTGAGGCTGTTGACACCGTATCCATATGGTTGTGCCCATACGAGGTATTTTTGAGGGCTGCAACATTTGAGCTCACTAATGGAGGAAGAGGAGCGTTACTAATGGGTTCTAATTTCCCAGAATGAGTTAATAAGCTGGTAGTTTAACATTGGTAGTTGTGTGAATGTTACAGTACAGAGCACAATATCAGTTAGGCACAGTTTGGTAGTGCAGACACTTTTGACTGGGATGTTTAGGAGGCAAGTCACCAAAGTCTTAAGAGTTTCCCCTTTTTTTGTGCATTTTATGTTGAACGGCAACCCAGCACACAGAAAATAATCACATCCTATGAATCAGCATATTTTATCCGCTCTCCTTTAAAAGGAGCCTTTTTTTATACTGTTTAAAAAGAAAAAAAAAAACCAGCTTCATAAATCAGCTCAATGCAAGATGTTTCTGCGCCTCAGTATGACATGCACATAGCAGGTTTCTTTATTCCCATAAAGCATTTTGTGGACGTTCAGGCTACTGCAGTGGAGTATAGATAAATGGCGGACCCTTGAGGTAATCTGTAAAATCTAAAAAAATCAAAACAGGCCATGCATCCAATATCGGCTAGTAGCTTTAATTAGATGATTTTGTTCCCTGGTCATGTGGGATTTCGTTATTTGCATTATCTCCCTGTACGTCCCGTAATACACAGGATATTTAGACAATTCCCTTTATTAACCCTTAGAATGGACTGCCAATGATTGGGGTCCTTTCTCATTTATTTTCCTGTACTGGTGATGTCCCAATCTGCATGGAGAAGATATTAGAGGTTTCTTTCCCTGTACAGTGGCCCCACATCTGCAACGGGTGATCTTGTATTAACCCTGCATGGACTGAGCTGAGATGTGACCCTGTGTCCTAAAGGTGCAGTGTTGTGTGGTCAATCTTGTGTTGGTTTGTTACAGGTTATGCACAGCTGACCAGCTTTTTATAAATTACTCTGAGTGTCAGAAATATATTTTTGTAGACAATGAACAATATGCCTTTTTTCAGCTGGATAGCTAAAACTGTGAAACATTGAGAAGCTGTCTGTAAACAAGTGTTCTATATTTCCATTGTTTTGGTTTTTTTTCCTTTCATTTTTTTTTAAATTTGACTGCAAATACTTTAATTTTTCACTTGTAGTACTTAGAAACCAATTTGTTAGGATAGTTTTCTGTCTCCTAATCATTTCTCTATAATATTTTAATAAAGTCCTACAACCAATGTTATAACTCGTCTGTGCTTTATAAAATACCCAAAGCCAAATTTTTGGTCTTTATCAGGTGTGAAAATACAAGTGGATCTGATAAGGGGGAATTAGAAATTCCTATAATATATTCAGGTGTATGTAAAGTCAGCAAAACTTTGTGACTGTGTCCAATAGTTACCTATATAATATGACCGAGTACCACAAATGTGCTCTCCATGGTTATATACAGTGGGTTTGGAAAGTATTCAGACCCCTTTAAATTTTTCACTCTGTTTCATTGCAGCCATTTGGTGAATTCAAAAAAGTTCAGGTTTTTTTCTCAATGTACACTCTACACCCCATCTTCACTGAAAGACAACAGAAATGTAGAAATTTTTGCAAATTTATTAAAAAAGAAAATGAAATATTGAGTAGAAGCACCCTTTTGAGCTAGTACAGCCATGAGTCTTCTTGGGAATGATGCAACAAGTTTTTCACACCTGGATGTGGGATCCTCTGCCATTCTTCCTTGCAGATCCTCTCTAGTTTCGTCAGGTTGGATGGTGAACGTTGGTGGACAGCCATTTTCAGGTCTCCAGAGATGCTCAATTGGGTTTAGGTCAGGGCTCTGGCTGGGCCAGTCAAGAATGGTCACAGAGTTGTTCTGATGCCACTCCTTTGTTATTTTAGCTGTGTTCTTAGGGTCATTGTCTTGTTGGAAGGTGAACCTTCGGCCAAGTCTGAGGTCCAGACCACTCTGGAATAGGTTTTCATCCAGGATATCTCTGTACTTGGCCACATTCATGTTTCCTTCAATTGCAACCAGTCTTCCTGTCCCTGCAACTGAAAAACACTCCCATAGGATGATGCTGCCACCACTATGTTTCACTGTTGGGATTGTATTGGGCAGGTGATGAGCAGTGCCTGGTTTTCTCCACACATACATGTAATTCTATGCAGCTGCACGCTCCGGTCCTAGTGCCCCGGAGGCAGTGTTGGGTGTTCATGCGAGAGACTCGCATGAGAATTGTGCGAGTTTCTCACATGTGTGACCCCGGCCTTACACATCTACTGGATTCCCATGGTATCGTCATTATATATGGCTTTATTGGTATTAATTCAATTATAGCAATTTAGTGTTGTATTTATAGGAATATTTTTTTTTCTCAGTTTGTTGAGTTTTTACTAAGTCCCTGACACAGGTTTCTTAAATGCCGGTATATTTTTTATTGTTTTTTTACATTTTTGCTGGTGTATTGGAGCATACTGCAGCACTTGTATTGTAGGAATCAGACAATTGCTGCCTTATTGCAGCCATGGTGTTTCAGACCAAGCAAAGCTGACCCAGGGTACTATGTGGGATGACTAGTCTGAGGTGGGTCCCTGCTGGCTTCTCAATCAATCAACTAAATTGATTTGTTTGTGTGTAATGGAGCACCTGTCAGTCAGAGGGGTCTCAAAATGGAAATCTTGGATTGATTTTGAGTCTTTTTACAAGTTCTAACTTTACACTCAATTTGTTTTATATTGCTATTTTCTCCTTCAAAATGTATGAACCTTCCACCGCTTAAGATTTGTAGTATAGTACTGTTAGTTATTTTAGTTAAGTTTGCTTTTATATTTCAACTTTTGTATAGACTACTAACATCTCAACTGTTATGATGTTATATGTTTAAAAATGTTAATAAAGTTATTTGAAAAAGTCAGAGGGGTCTGGATGGGGAGACGCCACCAGGGATCTGCCCTGATCTAATCAGCCAAAACCTTTTCCCTGGACGGCTTATCATTAGATTTGAGCGAATTTGTTCAGGTCCCTGCTTATTCGGCAAGCTATAGCGCTTACCGAATTAGCTGCAGAGGGAACCCAGATACATAGAGAGCGCCGGCTTAAAAGCGCTGCAGCTGCATGTGTCGTAGCTGTGTGACAGTCATAATGCATGCATGGAGAGCCTGTGTGTTGGAGTCTCCATCATGATCTGCTGGCGCGCTCCATGTATCCGGGTTCCCTCTGCAGCTTATCCAGTAAGCGCTATAGCTTGCCGAATAAGCGGGGACCCGAACAAATTCGCTCAACTGTACTTATCACAGTATATTTTGTTTTTAATGTCACAGCTTTTCAGAGTAAAACATACCAGGCTGGAATCGCTCAGCTGGACACCGATTTGTGCTGCCTGTAGCTCACACAGCATGTCAAGGAAAATTGGGGAACCATTGAATTTTGCTATAATGGTGCCTGGATATCAGCCAGGAGCACTAAGTAATGGCTGAACACAATTTCCATATTCAATGGTGTTCACTTTTAGGGATACTTAAAAATTTAACCTTTTTAATTTCAACCTTATGTGTTATTAACCCCCTGAGGACATCAGCCGTACATGTATGGCGTAAGTCAAAAGTATATGGAGTGGGTTCACACAGCGAGCCTGCCCCACACCCGGCAGGTGATGTCTGGGTATTACAGCCAGGACCTGCCGTGATTGTTAACCTTTTAAAAGCCACTATCATTCTCTGATAGCAGCAGTTAAAGCATGCTGGCATGCGAGCGCGTCATTTTCTCTCTCCATTGGCGCCCCCATGAAGTAATTGCCGGTCTCCAATGGGTTGTCATGACAGCCGGGGGTCAGCTAATGACCCTGTGCCTGTCATTAAAGAGCTCCTTTAAAACCCTGGCTGTGGCCGGGCTACGAAGGAGACCGTGATTTTTGCTATATGCAACGATGCTGTGGCATCGCTGTATATAACGCAAGCGATAAGGGCTAAAAAGAGTAAAAAGTGAAAAAAAAAAAACCCCAAAAACCTAAAAGTTCAAAAATTACCCCTTTTCCCCAATTGAAAATAAAGATATTTAAAAAATAAACATGTGGTATCGCCACATTCAGAAAAGTCCAATTTATCAAAATATAAAGACGATTAACCCAATCGGTAAACACTGTAAACAGAAAAAATTCAAGAAAGCCAAAATAGTTTTTTTTAGTGGGGGCAATTTCACAAAAAGTTGTAACAAGCGATCAGAAAAGAAATCACATCCATCTCAAAATGATAGTGATAAAAATGTAATCTCACCCTGCAAAAAGTAAGAGATCACACTGCTCCAGCAGCCGAAAAATAAAAATGGCAACGCAGCCCCAGACCAATTTTTTTTTTTTTTTTTTACAAACTTCTGATTTTTTTTCCATCACAAAATAATAAAAAAACTGGACGTGATGGGCATCGTCGTAATCGTATTGATGAGGAGAATCATACTACGAGGTAATTTTTACCACAATGTTCACCCTAAAACAATTCCCATAAAAACATGGTCAGAATAGTTTTTTTCACAATTTCGCCACACTTGGATTTTTCTCCTGTTTTCCTGTACACCGTGGTAAGAGTGACTGGTGACATTCACAAGTACAACTAGTCCACAAAAAACAAGACCTCACGGCCACACTGAGAAAAATAAGAGTTATGGCTCTGGGAAGAAGGGAGGAAAAAATGGAAAGGAAAAAAACAAATGTGTGGTGGGGTGAAGGGGCTTGGAGAATCACAGGAGTGCTGTGCTTGTGCTACCAACATATATGTGAGTTTAGGCTCTCATTAAAATATATATATATAATGTATGTTTACATGGATGAAGCCCCTTTAAAATAATAGGGGCAGGGCCGTGTCCTGTGGAGGACGACCAGCATATAGTCGCTCGCACTGTATTGCGCATGCGTCCACTTAGCCCTTGCCTTTCCCCGTATTGGTCAGGCCCACCCACTTCCAGGCGCCATCCTCCTCGGTGTCCTCCCCTATCGCTCCGCTCATTATCCTACAAGCCACGCCCATTTAGTCGCGTTCCGTGCACTAAGCGCATGCGCACTCCTCCACTGTGTACTAACATCCCACTTCAGTCACCAGTATCCACCTCAGCCTTATTGTCGCTTATGAGCTTCTCTCCAACTGTGAATTGACCAATCGCATCATTACTTGTTTCCAGGATAAGCAAGCACCGTGTACTCCAAACCACTAGGGGCGCTGTGCATTATAATCCTCACACAGTTGAAGGGGTGGGTTGCTCTGCATACTATTCCCTGTCAGCAGGGGGCGCTAGAGCATATGTTGCAGAGGCTGGACTACACACGACATAAGGCGGTTTGAAGCATTGTTTTGGTGGCCGTTTCCCTCCTCACCACACGGGGCGCTGTTGACTCCTCGCAATGCGTTCCCAGCCGCTCGGCGGCGTCGTTGTGTAACGCTCGTTGCGGGTGCTGCAGAGGCCTCACTCGCTCTTTCACGTCCGGTGATCGCGCTGTGGTCTCGGGTAACCAGCCGGAGAGACATGGCGGCTCCGGTGTCTCCGGTGGGGAAGCGGCTTAGGCTGCTGTTTGACGAGAGCTCTTCCGGACGGGAGGGAGCCCCGGATCCGTCTATCCCGTTGGGGAAGCGGGCCTGGGAGGGCGGAACTGTGCGGGGGCTCAAAGGAGCGGCGCCCGAGGAGCTGGCGGTAAGTGGCCACTCCCGCCTCTACCTCGCTGTCTTCCACACTTCGGATTTACTCGGGGCTCGGTGTGTAGTTTCGGCCTAGTCCGGCCCACTCCCGGTGCTCCCACTCCCGGCCCCGTGACTGCGGCCCCTCCCCCAGTGTAACTATAGAGGAGTGCGGATCAGTGAGCGACCCCCGGAGTGTGCGCTGTGCCCCTCACTTCAGGGACTTACCACCAGTGCGCCCCCTATCAGCCGCACAAAGTTTCTCCTACAAAACAGAACTCGCTGATGTCACATTGTAGTGATCCTGTTCCTGTGTGATCCCATAGCTCATCACTGATCAGCCCGGGAACCTGCCTAATAACATAACACTACCTAACTGATATCACATTGTAGTGATCCCATAGCACATCACTGATCAGCTCGGGAACCTGCCTAATAACATAACACACTACCTAACTGATATCACATTGTAGTGATCCCATAGCACATCACTGATCAGCCCGGGAACCTGCCTAATAACATAACACACTACCTAACTGATATCACATTGTAGTGATCCCATAGCACATCACTGATCAGCCCGGGAACCTGCCTAATAACATAACACACTACCTAACTGATATCACATTGTAGTGATCCCATAGCACATCACTGATCAGCCCGGGAACCTGCCTAATAACATAACACACTACCTAACTGATATCACATTGTAGTGATCCCATAGCACATCACTGATCAGCCCGGGAACTTGCCTAATAACATAACACACTACCTAACTGATATCACATTGTAGTGATCCCATAGCACATCACTGATCAGCCAGGAACCTGCCTAATAACATAACACACTACCTGACCGATGTCACATTATAGTGATCCCATAGCACATCACTGATCAGCCTGGGAATCTGCCTAATAACATAACACACTAACTAACTGATATCACATTGTAGTGATCCCATAGCACATCACTGATCAGCCCGGGAACCTGCCTAATAACATAACACACTACCTAACTGATATCATATTGTAGTGATCCCATATCACATCACTGTGAACAGCCCGGGAATCTGCCTAATAACATAACACACTACCTAACTGATATCACATTATAGTGATCCCATAGCACATCACTGATCTGCCGGGAACCTGCCTAATAACATAACACTACCTAACTGATATCACATTGTAGTGATCCCATAGCACATCACTGATCTGCCCGGGAACCTGCCTAATAACATAACACACTACCTAACTGATATCACATTATAGTGATCCCATAGCACATCACTGATCTGCCCGGGAACCTGCCTAATAACATAACACTACCTAACTGATATCACATTGTAGTGATCCCATAGCACATCACTGATCTGCCCGGGAACCTGCCTAATAACATAACACTACCTAACTGATATCACATTGTAGTGATCCCATAGCACATCACTGATCTGCCCGGGAACCTGCCTAATAACATAACACACTACCTGACCGATGTCACATTATAGTGATCCCATAGCATATCACTGATCTGCCAGAAATCTTCCAGCTAGTATCACTATTTATGAGGCTGGGTTCACCTATATTGGGTTCATTTTTTTTTATCAACCCAATAGACTTAAATAAGTGAGACTCATCAGACATATGAACGATAATAGTGCATGCTTCAATGTTATTTTTTCCCAGGTACAGATTTTTTATGTGAAATACTCTTATCTGAACAGTCCAGTTGAGTAGTACTCGTCCTAGTGTTGTCCTTGTGATGTCAGTTTTCTCACGGACTGCACTCGGACCGAAACCAGTCATGTGTTCTTAACCTGATGGTCATAATCAGAGATGTATACTTCATGCCCCCTACACGGGGACAACTGTGAATGATGGCTTTGTCCCAGTCCCTTAATTCTACTTTTCCCTTCTGCTTTGTAGTGGTCTTAGTTGTAGGTGCACAAATTCTTCAGTGCTTATGTACATAGATCTCTATTGTAAATATAACGTCAATTATTTCCAAAATATTGTGTTCCCCTATCCATACGATAGAGGATAACATACTGATCAGCAAGGGATCAACTTGGTGGGACCTCCAGTGCTTCCAAGAAGGAGGCTTAGGAACCTGAGAAGGTGCGCCACCTCTCCATTCAGAGCGAAGCTATGCGGAGCCCGGTTACGTGGTTTGAACTCCAGCGATCAGAAGAGGCTATACCTAACAATTTTGGAATAACCCTTTAAATAGGTTGCCAATACGAAATAAAAAATGCCTGCAAATAAAAAAAAAAAAGTAAAAATCGTATTTCCTAGTGATGAGCGAGCGTGCTCAGATAAGGTGTTTTCTGTGCATGCTCGGGTGCTAGCAGGGTTACTTCGGCGTGCTCAAAAATGAGTCCCTGTGTCTACATGTTTCGCAGCTGTTCGACAGCCTCAGTAGGGATTGTGGGTTTGTTAGGCACTGCTTGCATGTGTTGTCGCTGTCAAACAGGCAGAGGGGTCTCGAACACATTTTTCGAGCACGCTTGCTCGTCACTAGTATTTACATCAGTGATCCATTACTGTATCAGTCCCTTCCTAGCGTTTGTTTACAAGTGGCCGTAGCAAGTGATGCCTATAAACCGTGGTATGTGACTGCTGCGGTCACTGATAGGCTACCAGTAATCAAATACCAGGAGGACCGATAGTGGCACCACCACTGTGAAGTGGGTAGGTTGTAATCCTTCTAGAGTGGAATATCCCTTTAAGCAGGGCATAATGAAAAGCTTTGTAACTATATAATGTACCTGTGGATTGGGAGCAAGGCTAGAAGCTGAGCACTAGTTCAGCCCTACTACTTTTCTCAATTTGTTACAGTTGTAACCGGGAAAAGAAAAGAAAGTTGCATTCATAGTGACATTTTCCTAGGCCTCTATGTCTCTGATTGCATGCTAAAATTTTGCGCATTGTTTGATAAATTTGATGCATTTTTAGGGTATATTTAGACGCACAAGAAAATCGGACCCCAATGCACAGACCGGCCGCGAGTCCCCCGACCCAAGCGCGACTGCTTCATAGAAGCGGAGGTGCAGAGCTGCTGATTGTTATAGTTGGATTGACAGTCAGCAGCTCTGCACCGACACTGCAGCCGCTCTCACAGTGTCATTGCTGGCTGTCATCACCAGCTCCGCTCTGTGACTGCTGCTGGGTACTCTACTGCTGACAAACAGTGGCTAGGAAAACCTTACATCTGCTGTGGAAGAAGAGTCAGGAGGCCCCCTGTACATTCACTCACCGTTATACATAGATGTGCATGGCCAGCTGGCCCCCTGTACATTCGCTCACCGTTATACATAGATGTGCATGGCCATCTGTACTCTCTATATTTACAGATCTGCTATATACAAATTACATTTTAAAAATAAAGAAACATTTTTTGCAAAAGTACCAGAGATTGCAACTATATTTCTTATGATTTTTAAACCTGACCAAGGTTTACAGATAAGTGACCCCAAACTAAACTTCCCAGAGAGTAAATTATGCACAAGGGGCACCGCGTGGCCTGTTTACATCACTAGTGCCAATACACATGGTACAATTGAAGCAATCCGGGGATTACTAGCACACATACAGGATTTTACCAGGTGGGTTCTCAGATCTGCAGAAAATCACAGGAATTTTGAAAACCGCATTCACACCTAGTGGTAAAAATCTGCACTAATATGAGGGCATGCCCGTTTCTGTGTGGATCTTCATTAAGGATTTCATGTGCTACGGTGCTGCGTCATGGGGTGAGGTGACGTCTGTGACTCTATAAGAAGCTGTGTTGTTGATTTGTGACCAAATATGCAACAAAGGGTTTTCCCATTGTGAGAAAATGGACCAAGCGGTCTTGCACACAGACTTGTTATCTTGTTTGGTATCAAGCTATTTTAGGCTATGTTCCCACAATGAGTTTTTGGTGAGTTTTTAACGTTGCAGATTTTCTGCAGCATTTCTTCTCTTATTAGGTAAATTAAGTTACCTGTGCTTTTTTGAGTGAGCTTTTTTTTTTTACTTGTGTTTTTATCACGTTTTTGATGCTGTGTTTTTGTTTCACATTAAGCTCCTTCCTTTTTTACACTTTCTGGTATTTGGCTTTGACAAAACTTTTTATTGATATAGTCAATGGAAACACACTAAAAAATTATATGCGGTGTTTCCCTGCGCATTTAATGCAATTCTATGGAGACAAATCCACACACAACTGTTCATGCCTGCAAAAGAACTTGACATGTTTCTGATTTAAAAAATGCACCGCAGGTCAGTTTACATAGTGTGAGAAAAAGCACGGTGGACATGAGATATTTATAAATCCCATCCACTTTGCTGGAACTGTGGGATGCTGTGGGTTTTTTTTTTGCACTGCACCTGTGACAGTCTGTGGGGCCATTTAGTCAAGGAGACATGTTCAATTTTGATCCGAGGTCTGATGAAAATCAGCAATGCAAATCTATGGGTTCATGAAAAAATCGGACTGCACTTGGATGACACCCAAGTGCGGTTCAATTTCACTGACTCTAAGAATGGAAAAGAGGGAGAAAAATTTTGTCTTTCCCTCTCCATGTATGAGAAAAACTGATGACACTAGGACCAAAGTCTGAAAAGAATAATTGGTCAGTTTCTCTCATACATGGAAAAATTGGACATGTGATTGAGCCTTTACACAGTTTAATGCAGAGGCTTTAATGTCAGATTCACTGAAGGACGTGACCGAAAAAGAAGTGTTGCTTACTCTATCAGAAACCTCTGACGAGATATTGCTTATAGGGGAGAGTATCTGGTTATGGAGGCACCATACAGGAACACAATGGGTCGCTTTTAGTAGTGTAGAACTTGATTAAACGAATCTGTATAGGTCAAGCATATTCCCACTTAAATTATTATTTTTCTATTTCAGCACTGATTATTTTTCCCGTTACATAAGCGAGGAACCATGACAGTGCGCAAACCAATGTGTCTTTACCCTAGTGATGCAATGTTTTGGCGATAAAAAGCATATCCTTAAAAAAAGGCGAGATGGGCCACACAATTTCCACCACAACCATAGTGTGAACACATCCTGACATCTTTTGGAGTATTGAATCCGGGGATGTGTGGAACAACCATATTGTCTATTAATTCCTTGCCTGCACCATGAAAACCGCCTTTCGTCTTTTTTCTATCAGGTGTATGTTGAATTTGATGAAAAAACCTCCAGACCACATTCATGGGTGCAAGTCCATGGAAAAGATATTTTGGTGATCTTGCTAGAAGGGCCACTGGTCTGGTCACCAAGAAAAGAACCTCTCATTGTCCAAGGGAGTCGTATTTGTCCCACGCATTGGCCAGCACTGGTGAGTCCCTTCCATGTTACGTGTAAAACCTAACCACACTTTCATTGTGCTACACATGCTGACCTTTTGTCGTAAGCATGGCATACTGGAGAGTGTAGGTACACTTTGACATTTTTTTCCCCATTGTCATTCTAGTCAAAGAAATTTTTGCCATGGAGTTTTGCCATTTTGAATGTGAAAATGATTTATACTCTGGGGACAAATCTGGAATAAGTAATCTGTATGGCCATGTCCAGATGACTCTCACTTGTTGTCTTTTGCCTAAAAGATCATTTTGAGTCCCTGATATAATTCAGTCTGTAGCCTGTCCTTGTCACGTGTCAGAACGGGCTGCAGACTGAAGACATACAGCTCCCAAGACGTGTCTCTCAATTGACAAGCACTGTATCATATACACACCGCCGGCAGACAGGAGCACGGCTGCCATATCTGGAGAAAGGTGTCGAGCTTGGCGAGATCTCTAGCTTCATCCTTCTTGGTCAGTCTGAGAGTTTTATAGCTGTTAATTCAATATGTCCATATGTAGTATGGAATAATACATCGGATAGCTGATATCAAGGTATCGTGCTATGCAGCTTCCTACGACCTACATGCCATAAAGATGGCATCCTACTGACAGATTCCCTAAGATAATTCACTTCTGAAATCTGTCTTCATGTGTCACCTATTCAGTAAGACTGATATGTTTTCTTTGCAGACATTCACAACCCTGGTGGATAAGTTGGGTCTGGGTGCCCTGGTCCCTATAGAGTTCCTGTTAGAAGAAATCTTGCATTTCCTCCCAGATGCAAGCACTCTCCGTCTCTATCAGGTAGAAACTGCATCTTGTTAAAGAGAAGGTTTTTTTTAATTTGCCTTTTAGTCTCAATGACAGTTAATGAATATTCTTGTATTGTATTCCAGCAAATGGGAGTTGACAGCCACAAATTGGTTTTAAAAGAACAGCCGTTTTTGCGGGATGCAGTCACTGACATCATTAACTCAAGGAAAACCCAAGAAATCATTTTAAGAGGTATGTATTAATGAGGATATTTATGTAGCCAGATCTGGATGAAATTCTATGGAGGACCTGAAGAATAACCTATGTGACCCCACTTCTGATTAACACTACCATTATACATCTCACACCAAGCTAGCAACAAGATACTATTTTATATGCTGCATTGAGTAAAAACCCTGGGGAAAAAAACAAAAATGACATGAAAGATACTTTACAAAGCAGCTAGTTCATATATTTTTGGCTTTGTGTGAAAAAAAAAAAGAGGGGAATCTTTCATTAGATTTATGCTGGCTAAATCAAGGGTTCCATGAATCAGAGCCTGACGTGCAGCTCCCCGCCCTCCATCTGACATTTCAGTATAGGGTGGTGACCTGTGATGCGACACATCAAGCCTCTATTCATAATATAGGTGAGTCTCCCTACCCTTCTGCACCCCCCACCACAAAGAAGCTGACTCAAAACGTGCATTGTGGTTTGTACCCCACACTCTCGGACTGCTCCATCTATTTTTATCTTTATTGCCATCTGCTTTATTGCTCCTCCTTTGGTATTTGCAGTTTACATGGATTCTACCCATGGTGCTGTGGTATTAATGCTATACCTTTAACTTCTGGCTGCTTTTTATAAGTCTTTCTTTATCGCTTCATTGGGTGACAGGTAACCATGGGTGTATGCTGCTGTCACTAGGAGGATGACATTAGGTAAAGGAAAATAGCTCCTCATCAGCAGTATACGCCCACAGACAGGCACAATGCTCGTCAGTTTTACTTCGTGTCAGTAGGAGGCAGACCTGGATCTGATTTCAGATTCATCTTTTCCTTTTCAGGTAACCCTTTTGTTTTATTAAACGGAACCTATCACCTCTTTTCACCGCTATAAGATGCGGCCACTGCCTTTCGGGGCTTATCTACAGCATTCTGTAATGCTGTAGATAAGCCCCCGGTCAGACCTGAAAGATAAGAAAAAGAGGTTTTATTATACTCATCTGGGGGGGGGAAGGATGCGGTCCGCTGGGTGTCCCAGGTCCGGGCCTCCCATCTTCATGCGATGTCGTTATCCTGCTTGCTTCGTGTCGTGCTTAACAGGGTAGATCAGTATGCCTATGCAGGAACGCGACACGAAGCAAGCAGGATGACGACATTGCATGAAGATAGGAGGCGCCGGACCCAGACCTGCGACATGCATCGGACCGCTCCTCCCCCCCCGGGTGAGTATAATAAAACCTCTTTTTCTTATCTTTCAGGTCGGACCAGGCGCTTATCTACAGCATTACAGAGTGCTGTAGAGAAGTCCCGAAAGACAGTGGCCGCATCTTATAACGGCAAAACGAGGTGACAGGTTCCATTTAATCTCTTTCCCGTTAATCTTTTTCCCTTTTCCTGCCACCGATGCTCCGAACGTTTCTCAAGACGATTCACAGGTACCTCAACACCACTCTAAGAAGGGCAGATCAAGGATTGTATCCAAGAAGCAGATTCACTCTAGATCATCATCCAGCTCCCCATCCCTGTCTACTTCATCCAGGATGCCCTCGGTATCCCACGCCTCCTCCCTGAGGTGGCCCTGAGGTCTGAACCAGAGTCCCACTCAGACTTTGAGCCCGACACGGACCAGACCTCCAAGCTTCAGGATATGTTCAGCAACCTCATATCAGTTGTTAGCCATACCCGAAATATTAAGGAGGGCGAGGTCCTCCCCCAGGATCTCTCCGTTTCATTCAAAAGGGTAAAACGTCCTTCCTGGATGTTTTCCAATCATAAGGAGTTTGAGGGAATCTTTACTAAACAGTGGGAACATCTGGAAAAGCGCTTTCCTGGTAGAAAGCAATTGGATATCCTATATCCCTTTAGTTTGGACCTCATTAACAAACGGACAGAGAGTCTGCCAAAACTGTTCTCTATCTGGCTGAAGGTTACTCTCTGAAGGACACCACCGACAGAAAGATCGAATCCATAGCTAAATCATCGTGTGAAGCTGCTGGCGCTTCCCTCTGTCCCGCCTTTGCTTCCACCTAGGTAGCAAAGTCCGTTCCACTTGGGCAAAACTCCTCCAACATTTTATTAGCTGCCTCTCCAGACGAGCTGGCTGACCTTGTGGATCAGATCGCCTATGCAGGAAAATATTTACACACCGCGTCCCTGGACGCCGCCAGCTGTTAAGCCCGTGTCACCAGCAATATTGTTGCCATACAAAGAATCAGCTAGCATAAGGCCTGGAATGCGGACCCAGCTTCAAGGAAGCTAATCTCCCTATCCCAGGGTTCAAGACTCATTGGGTCTAAACAGGATCACATCATTTCGGAAGCTACCGGCGGTAATAGCACTACCCTTCCTCAGCCTAAGCCTAAATGTTCCTTCACTAGGAGACGTTCTGTTCAGTTTCGTCTCTTCTCCTCCCCTGGGATCTCCTCTCAACAGGATCGTTCTCCCGCTCAGCGGGAGAGGAGGAAGCCGTCCTTAAAGCTAGTCCTTCACTGGCACACAAGAGGTCGCTCTTCAAAACCCTCAGAGTCCTGGTCCAATAGATTTTATTTATGTATGACTGGTCACTCCCACTTGGGAATCCTCCCAGGTTGGGTGGCCATCGTCTTCTCTTCCGGGACTCATGGTTTTCTGTGGTTGACGATACCTGGGTCAGAGAGATCGTGACCTCAGGCTACAAGATCAAATCCCCCCCCGACCCCGAAGGAAGCTGTTTTTTTTAGGTCCCACCTCCAAGGCTTCCAGCTCATGTCCCAGGTTTCTTTCAAGCCATCTCCTCTCTCCTTCGGACTGATGTCATCGTCCTCGTTCCTTCTCAAGAAGTCTTATCAGGTTTTTATTCCAACCTTTTTGTGGTTCGAAAGAAGGACTGTTCTCTCCGTCCGATTTTGGACCTCAAATGGCTAAATTGTCGAGTCCTCCTCTACTTTACTTCAGGATGGAATCTCTTTGTTCGGTAATCACCTCTATTGAACCCTGCTTGGTGGACACTTTTACATTCCAGTTTGTGTCACACATCAGAGATTTCTCCGATTTGGGATTCAGGAGGAAAACTACCAGTTCACTGCTCTCTCCTTCGGCCTAGCCTCTGCCCCCATGGTGTTTATGAAGATGATGGCAACCCATTCTTCGATCCAAGGGGATAGTAATTATCCCCTATCTGGGACGATCTCTTGATCAAGAGTTTGTCCTTCCGAGACTGTCGCCAGAGTCTTCAGATCACCTTGGACACACTTGACCATTTCGGCTGGATAGTCAACACGGCAAAGTCTTTCCTGAATCCAACTCAATGCCTGGTATTCTTGAGCATGCTGTTCGATACCACTGCCAAGATCCTCCTTCCAGAGGAAAGATCTCATCTCCCAGTCTGGGGATTTGTTCCTTGAGGCGTCCATCTCTGCATCCCCTTCTGCTCCGCATGCGTGTACTGGAGAAGATGATGGAATCCGTGCCCTTTGCACAGTTCCATACCCTGCCAGCTTGGGACAAGAGGATCTCTTCCCTGGACTGTCTTATTCTACTTCCCCTCTCATTGAGGCAGTCTCTGACATGGTGGATCCTCTCCCGATCCGTTCTACTCAGAAGATCATGCCCTCCTCTCCGCTGGCAAGTTGTCGCCACCACCGCCAGTCTCCTCGGATGGGGAGCGGTCTTCCTTCATCACACAGTCCAGTGATGCTGGAATTCTCGGGAGGCCTCCTTCTCATCAATCTACTAGAAATCAGAGCATTTACTTCTTCCTTCTCCACTGGCAGGATCTTCTAGCAGGACATCCAGTTCGCGTTCAATCAGACAACGCCATGGCCGTGGCATACATAAATCTGCAGGGCGGAACGCGCATCACGTCCATTATGACAGATATCAAGGATTCTGATTTAGGCAGGGCACCGTGTGCCAGCAATATCTGCAGTGCACATTTCAGGGTGGACAATTGGGCTACGACTTCCTAAGTAGTTAGTGTCTCTCCTCGGGCGAGTGGTCCTTCAACCCCATTGTCTTCAATCAGAGATGGGGCGCCCCCGATGTCGACCTAATGGCGTCTCGGATGAATCACAAGGTGCCTCGCTTCGTAGCCAGGTCTTGTGACCCCCCTGGTGATCGGTTACAACGCCCTGGTCATTCCATGGTCTCAATTTCAGCTTCCTTATCTCTTTCCTCCTCTCCCACTGATCCTGTGAGTCGTCAAGAAAATCCAGGCAGTGGAAATATTAGTAATCCTTGTGGCTCCAGACTGATCCATAAGGGCCTGGTATGTAGACTTAGTCAATCTGCTCGCAGACGTTCCCTGGAAACTTCCAGATCTTCTCTCACAAAGTCCCCTCTTCCACCAGAGTTATCGGTCTCTGAATATTAATATATTAATGGCATGGCCA
The DNA here is from genome assembly GCA_033576555.1 of Oophaga sylvatica. Lineage (NCBI taxonomy): Eukaryota > Metazoa > Chordata > Amphibia > Anura > Dendrobatidae > Oophaga > Oophaga sylvatica. The sequence continues at coordinate 182,801,516 of JARQOD010000004.1, read as the reverse complement.
TTGAGGCCGCCGTTCTAAGGGAAGCAGGTTTTTCATCACGGGTCGTACAGACCATGATATGCGCAAGCAAGCACTCATTTTCACTCATTTATCATCGTATTGGAATTGCTTTTTTTGCTGGTGTGAAGACAACCACTCTGCTCCTATGTCTTTTTCCCTTCCATCCATCTAGGCTTTTCTCCAGTTAGGCCTTGACTCTTGACTTTCTCTTGGTACCCTTATGGATCAGGTCTCCGCGCTTTCAATTGTTTTTCAACAAAATTTGGCTTCTCCTCCACAGGTCAAGACTTTCCTCCTGGGAGTTGATCGCCTGGCACCTCCCAGTCGTCCTCCAGGAGGCCCGTGGGATCTTTATATAGTCTTATGTGTTCTTCAGCAACCTCCTTTTTGAACCCATTCAGGACATTCCGTCTTCCCTTTCCTTCTCTTTTTGGTAGCCATCATATTCATCAGAAGAGTCTATTGAGAGGCTGTTCTCTCGCCACTCTCCATTCCTCGTACTCCATCAAGACAAGGTGGTTCTCAGACCTGTCCCTTCCTTTCTGGCAAAGGTGGTCTCCTCCTTCCACATTAATGAGGACATCGTTCTGCTTTCATTCTGCCCAACTCCAGTACATCCCTTTAAAAAGTCTCTTCACAAGCTGGACCTGGTCAGAGCTCTTTGTTTCTACCTCTCAAGAATCGCTTCTTTCTGATTCTCTGACACCTTGTTTGTCATCCCTGAAGGTCGTTGTAAGGGTCTTCCTGCTTCCAAATCTACCATCGCCTGCTGGATTCGCTCTGCTAAACTGGAGGCATATCATGTTAAAGACAGATAATCCCCTCCAGGGTAAGGGCTCACGCCACTGGGGCGGTGGGTACCTCCTGGGCCATTTGCCACAAGGCCTATGCATCTTAGATTTGGAAAGCTGCACACTTTCGCGAGTTTCTAAAGAGTTCATACCCACGCTTAGGCTGATGCAAGCCAGAGAAGAAAGGTCCTGCAGGCAAAAGTTGCCCGCCATCTGACCTGATTTGCCCAAGTTATTCTGTTCTATCCCTCGGGACAGCTTTAGGACATCTCATGTCCCCCAATGAAGCGATAAAGAAAAAAGCACCTTCCCTGATTTATGCCTATGTTGGGCCTACAGCACCTTCCCTGGTTTATGCCTATGTGACTTCTATTAGCATGTACATAGCTGTGTTATTGTTGCTTCTCCTACCGCTTTTTCACTTAACTGATGAACTTTGTGCCAATCTGTGGGTGTATACTGCGGAGGAGGAACTATTTTCCTTTTTTTGCCTAGAGTCAACCTCCTAGTGACAGCAGCATATGGTTACCTGTGTCCCCCAATAAAGGCTGCAAGAAAAAGTGACCAAAAAATCCTTATTTTCATTGCCATTGCTGCCGCTATTTTGGCGTTACTATATACAGCCACTTCATGTGCATTTTGTATATTTCACCTTAGTGCATCTTTTTTTGGAGTTTTATGTATAAATATTTCTCAATATTTAGTTGGTCATTGGGTGAGTGTTTTTTTTTATCCAAAGTTCCCTTTTTTATCTGATTTTAGCTTCCTGTTCTTGACTTGCTTTAATAAAGATTATTGATATGATTTTTTGACTCCTTTTGTATTTGTTCACAATTGCAGCTTGATATAATCAGCGTTTAAGAGTAAACATATATTTGAAAGCCAGTCAGGGACCGTGTGTCTTGCCATTGTTTAGTAGCAAGTATTTAGTGACAGGTTCTTTTTAACCTCTTTCTACCATATGACATACTATCCCGTCCATGTGCCCTGGGACTTTATTTCCAAGGACGGGATAGTACGTCATAGTCGATCAGCCGCGCTCACGGGGGGAGCGCGGCCCGGTGTCAGCTGACACCCGACACTAAGTGCTAGGAGCGGTCACGGACCCTTCCCGGCACTTTAACCCCCGGCACACTGCGATAAAACATGATCGCAGTGTTTCGGCGGCTGCCATGGAGACCCGATGTCATCACAATGACATCCAGGTCCTGTTATGCCCAGTGATGACCAGAAAGTCTCTCAGGTCAGTGTTATAGAAGCTGCAGCGCTGACAGCTTCTATAGCATGCACCTCTGCATGCTATAGAAGCGATCAGCCTGCAGAACATGAGTGTCCCATAGTGGGACAATGTGTAAAAATAAGAATTAAATAAAAAAATTTTTTTAAATAATTGTTAAAATATTTTAAAAAATAAATAATAAAAATTTATTCTATCAAATAAATATTTTAATAAAAAAAAATCTAAAGGATAAAAGTACATATATTTGGTATCCCCGCGTCCGTAACAACCCGCCCTATAAAACTGTCTCGTTAGTTAACCCTTTTAGTGAACACTATAAAAAAAAAAGGCAAAAAACCAGTGCTTTATCATCATACTGCCGAGCAAAAAGTGGAATAATACGCGATTAAAAAAAACAGATATAAATAAAAGTGATACCGCTGAAAATGTCATCTTGTCCTGCAAAAAAAACAAGCCCCCATACAGCATCATCAGCAAAAAAAATAAAAAAGTTATGACTGTCAGAATAAAGCCAGGCAAAAATAATTATTTTTTCTATAAAATAGTTTTTATTGTATAAAAGCTCCAAAACATTAAAGAAATGATATAAATGAGGTATCGCTGTAATCGTACTGACACGAAGAATAAAACTGCTTTATCAATTTTACCACACGCGGAATGGTGTAAACGCCCCCCCAAAATGAAATTCATGAATTGCTGGTTTTTGTTCATTCTGCCCCTCAAAAATTGGAATAAAAAGCGATCAAAAAATGTCATATGCCCGAAAATGGTACCAATAAAAACGTCACCTCGTCCCGCAAAAAACAGATCTCGCATGACTCAGAGGGCCGAAATATGGAAAAATTATAGCTCTCAAAATGTGGTGATTTTAAAAACTATTTTTTGCAATAAAAAGCATTTTTTAGTGTGTGACAGCTGCCAAACATAAAAACCCACTATAAATAGTAAATCAATCCCCCCTTTATCACCCCTTTAGTTAGAGAAAAGAAAAAAATTATTTCCATTTTCCCGTTAGGGTTGGGGCTAAAGTTAGGGTTGGGTCTAGAGTTGGGGTGTGTTGGGATTAGGGTCAGGTGTGTTGGGATTGGGGTTGGAGTTAGAATTGGGGGATTTGCACTGTTTAGGCACATCATGGGCTCTCCAAACGCGACATGGCATTCGATCTCAATTCCAGCCAATTTTAGCCTGAAAATGTCAAATGGCGCTCCTTTCCATCCGAGCTCTGCCGTGCGCCAAAACTGTGGTGTCCCCCCCTCCCACATATGGGATATCAGCATACTCAGGACAAATTGGATAACTTTTGTGGTCCAATTTCTCCTGTTACCCTTGGGAAAATAAAAAATTGGGGACTGAAAGATCATGTTTGTGAAAAAAAATATGATTTTTTTTTTATCGTGGCTCTACGTTATAAACTTGTGTGAAGCACTTGGGGGTTCAAAGTGCTCACCACACATCTAGATAAGTTCCTTAGGGGGTCTAGTTTCCAAAATGGTGTCACTTGTGGGGGTTTCCACTGTTTAGGCACATCAGGGGCTCTCCAAACGCGACATGGCGTCTGATCTCAATTCCAGCCGATTTTGGTTTGAAAAAGTCAAACGGTGCTCCTTCCCTTCCAAGCTTTGCCGTGCGCCCAAACAGTGCTTTTTCCCCACATATGGGGTATTGGCGTACTCAGGAGAAATTACACAACAACTTTATCTGTCCATTTTCTCCTTTTACCCTTGTGAAAATAAAAAAAATGTTTGTAAAAGATGATTTTTGGACTAAAAAGTTAAATGTTCATTTTTTTTCTTCCACATTCCAAAAATTCCTGTGAAGAACCTGAAAGGTTAATATACTTCTTGAATGTGGTTTTGAGTACCATGAGGGGTGCAGTTTTTAGAATGGTGTCACTTTTGGATATTTTCTGCCATATAGACCCCTCAAAGTGACTTAAAATGTGAGGTGGTCCCTAAAAAAAAAAAAAAAAAAAAAAAGGTTTTGTAAATTTTGTTGTGAAAATGAGAAATCGCTGGTCAACTTTTAACCCTTAACTTCCTAACAAAAAAAGAATTTTGTTTACAAAATTGTGCTGATGTAAAGTAGACATGTGGGAAATGTTATTTATGAACTATTTATTGTGACATATTTCTCTGTTTTAAGGGCATAAAAATTCAAAGTTTGAAAATTTCACAATTTTCGCCATATTTCCTTTTATTCATAAATAAACGCAAGTTATATCAAAGAAATTTTACCACTAGCATGAAGTACAATATGTCACAAGAAAACAGTCTCAGAATCGCCAAGATCCATTGAAGCGATCCAGAGTTATAACCTCATAAAGAGACAGTGGTCAGAATTGTAAAAATTGTCCCGTCTTTAACATGCAAACAACCCACGGAAGTAAAGGGGTTAATCATAGGTGAAACATCATCATATATTGAAATAATAATGTTATTGTTCTTTAGCCAGTTCAAGACCGGGGTGTGTTTTTTGGCATTAAACAGTGTGTGGCCTGGGGTGCGCACTGTTTTAAACACTTTTCACCCTTCCCTTCCCTTTTTTGCATTGATGGGTTGCTGTGACTGGCATTTGTAAAAGCCTGCCATTTTTCTTTACTGTATACTGTATTGCAATATATAGGACAGCGATCTGATGATTGTAGGTTCAAGTCCCATAAAAGAACTAAAAAGAAAATTGATAATATTGCAGAAAAAAAATTGGAATCGCCCCTTTCTTCCTTCACATGTAAGGTGTCTCCATGACTGTAAAAAGCCGATCTACAGTATCAATATATTAAATTAATTAACAAAATCAGTAAGAAAGGTGTAGCAAGAGAGAAAATTGAAACTTAATTGTTTATTTTGGTCACCGCAACAGCACAAAAAATGCAATTAAAAGCCATCAAAATGTCATATCTCCCCCAAAATGAAAGGGGTTACATTTTTTTCTAACTTATTTAATACAAATATAAGCCCCACATAAGGTCTTCAAAAGTAGACTTGAAGTTACATGTTCACTGGGACGGGAGAAGGAAGCGCTTCCTAAACTCTCTACACAGCGCTTGTTCAGAAATCAGGGAGCGGATAGGAACGACCCATTTCTGAAAGCTTGCTCTTGCATCTGCACGATCTTTCTTTACTTTGCAATGGCATAAAACGTCATTGCTGAGTCAAATGAAGACTGCCCCAAAGTTTTGAGTCATTAGGCGACCTGCAAGTAGTTAATGTATTGCCTTATTGTAGTTTTTGGTCATTTTTTCTAGGTATTTGCAGTATTCAAGGTCAAGAGGTCAAGGTATTTAGACCAGATGAGAGTGAAAAATTGATGTGTGGAATTGTAACTCATCAAGACCCTATTACTCGTATAATAAATGTAACAATAAATGAGGTAGGTATGAGTTGTTTTAATGTACTACTGAATGATGTGAATTTGCTTTTTTCTTTTGTATGTATCGCCTTATTTAGGTATACTGCATATGGAGGAAAGGCCATTTACAGTTAGAGTAGTCAGACTGGGGAATACCCTAACCCAAGAGGTCATAAAGGCAAATACAATGTCAGCACTTAATCTGCAGGTTAATAGCGTTTTACATAAGTGTGGCCAATGCACTGAAAGCCCAGCTACCAGGAGGAAGTGAACTTTATTTTTTTTAAAGGGATAGGCCAGTACTTTAAATTAATCCCCCAATGTATCCCCCCGGGGCTCCTAATGATTTTGTAAATACCTAAAGTTGCCTATACTGTTCAGCACGTGACCCCCGGCTGCAGCCGGCTTTTGCTTCCACTGACGTCCTGTCAAGTGCTTGCAGCAGCCGGGGGTCCCTCTTCCACCTTCCGCGCTGGCTGCCAGGCTCTGGGCGGGGTTATCCCCCCGCGTCACACCTGGCATCCACTGTGCGCCCATTCATTAAGAAAGTTAGCGGTGGATACTGGGTGTGACGCGGGTTGTAACCCCGCCCACAACCCAGCAGCCCCCCGCGGGGACCCAGCGCTATGTCACGCCTCACTTGTCGTGACGTCAGCGCTGGGTCACGTTCTGCCTGTGAACGGCCAGCGATAGCGCTGCTCACAGGCAGTATAGGCAACATGTGGTATTTACAAAAGTCATTAGGGGCCCCAGGGGATATATTGGGGGGTTAATTTAAAGTACTGGACAACTCCTTTAACCCCTTCATGACCTGTGACACAGCGTATGTGTCATGAAAGCATCGCGTTCCTGCGAGTCGGGTGAGCGGGGTCACTGAAAGGTCACCCAACACGCAGGCACAAGACGCTTTGTGCTTCACCACAGGGGGGTTGGCTTAACCCCTACGTGGCTACGATCGCTCTGATTGGCTGTTAAAAGTGAAACAGTGCTCCCTTTATTCCGAGCCCCGACGTGTGCCCAAACAGTGGTTTACCCCCACATATGGGGTATCAGCGTACTCAGTAAAAATTGCACAACAACTTTGGGGGTCTAATTTCTCCTGTTACTCTTGGGAAAAAAAAATTGGGGACTAAAAAAATGATTTTTGTGGAAAAAAAATGATTTTTTATTTTCACAGCTCTGCGTTATAAACTTCTGTGAAGAACTTGGAGATGCAAAGTGCTCACCACACATCTAGAGGAGTTCCTTGGGGATCTAGTTTCCAAAATGGGGTCACTTGGGGGGGGTTCTACTGTTTAGGCACATCATGGGCTGTGCAAACGTAACATGACGCCCGCAGACCATTCCTTCAAGTCGGCATTTCAAAACATCACTACTTCCCTTCCGAGCCCCGATGTGTGCCCATACAGTAGTTTTCTCCCACATATGGGGTACCAGTGTACTCAGGACAAACTGTACAACAACTTTTGGGGTCCAATTTCTCCTGTTACCCTTGTGAAAATAAAAAATTGTGGGTTAAAAAAATCAGTTTTTGAGGAAAAAAAATGATTTTTTGTTTTTACAGCTCTGCATTATAAACTTCTGTGAAGCACGTGGGGGTTCAAGGTGCTCACCACACATCTGGATAAGTTCCTTGGGGAGTCTAGTTTACAAAATGGGGTCACTTGGGGGGTTTCTACTGTTTGGGCACATCAGGGGCTCTGCAAACGTAACAAGATGCCCGCAGACCATTCCATCAAGTCGGCATTTCAAAGCGTCACTACATCCCTTCCGAGCACTGACGTGTGCCCAAACAGTGGTTACCCCCCACATATGGGGTACCAGCGTACTCAGGACAAACTGGACAACAACTTTTGGGGTCCAATTTCTCCTGTAACCATTGTGAAAATAAAAAATAGGGGCTAAAAAAATCATTTTTTGAGAAAAAAAATGATTTTTTATTTTCAAGGCTGTGCGTTATAAACTTCTGTATAGCACCTGGGGGTTCAAAGTGCTCACTGTGCATCTAAATAAGTTCCTTAGAGGGTCTTGTTTCCAAAATGGGGTCATTTGTGGGGGAGCTCCAAAGTTTAGGCACACAGGGGCTCTCCAAACACGACATGGTGTCCGCTAACGATTGGAGCTAATTTTCCATTAAAGTCAAATGGCGCTCCTTCCCTTCTGAGCCCTGCTGTGCACCGAAACAATGGTTCCCCCCCTCATATGGGACACCAGCGTACTCAGGAAAAACTGGACAACAACTTTTGGTGTCCAATTTATCCTGTTACCCTTGGTAAAATAAAAAAATAACCTAAAAAATCATTTTTGAGAAACAAAAATGACTTATTTTCACTGCTCTGTGTTTATAAACTTCTGTGAAGCACTTGGGGGTTCAAAGTGCTTACTACACATCTAGATAAGCTCCTTGGGGGGTCTAGTTTCCAAAATGGGGTCACTTGTGGGGGTTTCTACTGTTTAGGCACATCAGGGGCTCTGCAAACGCAACATGACGCCCGCTGAACATTCCATCAAGTCTGCATTCCAAAATGGCGCTCCTTCCCTTCTGAGCTCTCCCATGCGCCAAAACAGTGGTTCCCCCCCCACATATGGGGTATTGGTGTACTCAGGACAAATTGCACAACAACTTTTGTGGTCCAATTTCTCCTGTTACCCTTGTGAAAATAAAAAATAGCGGGCTAAAAAATCATTTCACTGCTCTGCATTATAAACTTCTGTGAAGCACTTGGGGGTTCAGAGTGCTCACAACACATCTAGATAAGTTCCATAAGAGGTCTAGTTTCCAAAATGGTGTCACATGTGGGGTTTTTTCATTGTTTAGGCACACAGGGGCTCTCCAAACGCGTCATGGTGTCCGCTAATGATTGGAGCTAATTTTCCATTCAAAAAGTCAAATGGCGCTCCTTCTCTTCTGAGCCCTGCCGTGCGCCCAAACAGTGGTTTATGACCACATATGAGGTATCTGTGTACTCAGGAGAAATTGCCCAACAAATTTTAGGATCCATTTTATCCTGTTGCCCATGCAAAAATGAAAAAATTGATGCTAAAATAAAATTTTTGTTGGAAAAATTAAAATGTCCATTTTTTCCTTCCACGTTGCTTTAGTTCCTGTGAAGCACCTGAAGGGTTAATAATCTTCTTGAATGTAGTTTTGAGTAGCTTGAGGGGTGCAGTTTTTATAATGGTGTCACTTTTGGGTATTTTCTACCATATAGACCCCTCAAAGTGACTTCAAATGTGAGGTGGTCCCTAAAAAAATGGTTTTGTAAGTTTTGCTGTAAAAATGAGAAATCGCTGGTCAACTTTTAACCCTTATAACTTCCTAAAAAAAAAAAAAAAAAAAAAAAAAAATTTTGCTTCCAAAATTGTGCTGATGCAAAGAAGACAAGTGGGAAATGTTATTTATTAACTATTTTGCGTCACATAACTCTCTGGTTTAACAGAATAAAAATTAAAAATTTGAATATTGCGAAATGTTCAAAATTTTCGCCAAATTTCCATTTTTTTCACAAATAAATGCAAAAATTATCGACCTAAATTTACCACTAACATGAAACCCAATATGTCACGAAAAAGCATTCTCAGAATCGCTAGGATCCGTTGAAGCGTTCCTGAGTTATTACCTCATAAAGAGACACTGGTCAGAATTGCAAAAAATGGCAAGGTCATGAAGGGGTTAAGCTTTCAGTCATAGAGGTGTGGCGCATCTTCAGTCACCGTGTATAGTGAATGGTGGCTGTAACCACACCCCTGCACTGATTGACAGCCAACTTGGCTGTGTTGTGGGTGTGGTTACATCCGCCACTCACTTGGTACTGAATAGTGACTGAAGCTGTGCCGACCGCACCTCTATGATAGAAAACTGGAGAGCCGGAGTAAGTCTGTTCCTTGCGGTCTGACATAGGACCTATTTGCAGAGACGTCTGAATGAGCCCTTATACTGGTATGTGTGCAGGATTTTTTTATTTCACTTGACTATACTACTTTTGCAGTACAGTTGATCTTCTGTGAGTTGGTAATAATAATATAGTGAAAATATGCAGATTATAGTTCAGCTGTATCATGATGGGTGATACTACTAGGCTACACTCCATAGTTTTGAAAAACAATGATGAGGCACATCTTTCATGCAATCATATCTTCAATGTCTGTTTTTATTTACATGTATGGAAAAATATACTCTTTAGATGACCTGTTATTTGTTAAAAAAAAATGGAGTTACACACCCATGGTTTCCTGTGTCCCCCCAATGAAGCGATAGAGAAATTCCTCTGATTCTGATGCTTTAATCTGTTTTGTGCTGTCAGCTCATTACTGAGATATTCACATTGTTTTTTTCTTTTCTAGAATGCTGTATGTGAAATCTCTGCTTACAGTCAAGCTGTGTGTTTCTTCAAAATCTTTTCTAATAGGCATGCGCTTTCACCCCTCCCTCCCAGATGCATCTGGTCTAGTAGTTTCAGACACTGGCGAGCTGCGATTGGGAGCAAGTGGTGACAGCGCACACCCCCTGAGAAGACTGTAGAAACGCCCAGTTAGACTGCATAGTGGAGATTTCACATGTTGCACTCCAAAAGAAACAAATGGGATTATCTTTGCATTGGAGTGATGCAGGTCCAAATGGACAAGTGCAGCAGAATCAGGGGAGCTCAGGAACTTTACAAGGTGTTTAACTCTGTAATATTGACGTTAAGTTGAACTTAATATGCTTTCACTTTCCAGTTCCTGTGTCATTGAACTATTTCTTTTAAAAGGCTTGTTAAATAGCAGACTGCCAATATGTAATTTTTTTTTTTGCCAACTTTTTTTTCCCCTCTGTACGTTTTGTTCTCTTTGCACACAGACAGCTGTCTTGTTTGTAGTTTTTAAAGCCGCTTGGGTGACAGTAGCTATACTGCCCTTATACTCTATAAGCTGATGCATTCAGTACTCAAGAAGTATGTCATTTACGCTTTTGCTAGAAATGTGTGGATTTATTTTTTTAAATTTTGATTCACAATGTCCTCAAATTCTTAATGCGACTTCTAACTTTTTTTTTTTCACCGTTGACAGGCAGGTGAAACTGAAACAGTTGATCCTAAATTGGTACACGTGGTGCTAGTCGATAACTCTGTTTTAGAACCCGAGGTAATATATTCTTTCTGTAATTCATAGAAAAAAAATGTGACCGATTATTGCATCGTATGGTAGAAACAACATATGGTGGAATGTTATATTGTTCTTCCTACATTATAAAATATTGATATCCAGTCTGAAACTGAAAACCATTATGGTAGGGAGTTTGAGCAAGGTTACATTGGCATCCCTGAAACATCCTGTGTCAGCCTCTATTCCTGTGAAGAGATGTCAATCGAGCCTATATGATAGAGGTTTCCACCACAATCGCATGATACTTGCCTGCTGTAGAAACTCCCTTTGGATACCTGGTAGCATTTTGCATATGGTTTAGGATTTGTTTACCCATAGAATATTAGAGTTGGAAGGGACCTCCAGGGTCATCGTGTCTAAAGTGTTCAATGCAGGATTCACTGCACCATCTCAGACAGATGTCTGTCCAGCCTGTGTTTGAAGACTTCCATTGAAGGAGAACTTACCACCTCTCGTGGCAGCCTGTTCCACTCATTGATCATCCTCACTGTCAAAAAGTTTTTCCTAATATCTAATCGGTATATTCTCTTTCAGTTTCATTCCATTGCTTCTCGTGTTTCCATGTGCTAATAAGAATAAGGATGATCCCTCTACACTGTGACATCCCTTCTAATATTTGTAGACAGCTATTAAGTCTCCTCTTAGCCTTCTTTTTTGCAATCTAAACATTCCCAGACCCACATAATGAGCAAGCGCCTTAAATTTACTATTCTAAGTCCTGAGCTTTAACCCTGCCCCATTGCAAATTTATGGCATGGGGGTTAAAGCTCCTACAATCAAGCATATCTAGGTTGGTCCCTGGTTGTTGGACACATCCAGGGACCCTGAAGAGAAAACTGAAGTGGTTTATTGCTGCTTCTGTCTTCTCTTTCCCCAGGTATCACTCAGTGCTATACAACAAATAGAAGCATCATCATAGCTGATGCTTCTGGAGGACCTGGTGATCTCATGACTGCATAGCAGAATTACTAGTTCAGGTTCTCTGGAGAAATTTCATGATCTCTTAAGAGATTTACTGCATGTAAATTATATAAAACACATGAAAAAAATAGTTCCCACAAAAAAAAAATAATTTTCTTACATAAAAATTAGTGATGAGCGAGCGTGCTCGGATAAGATGTTATCCGAGCACACTCATATCCTAATCACTTATTTTCGGCTTGCTTGAAAAATATGCTCGAATCGTCGCGGCTGCATGACTTACTGATGTTCGACAGCCGCAACACATGCAGGGATTACCTGTTTGTTAGGCAGTCCCTGCATGTGTTTCGGCAGTCGAACAGCCGCAAAGCATGCTGTCACTTGAACATATTCTTCAAGCACGCTGAAGACATCGGTTAGCACCCGAGCATATTCGCGCATCATTAATAAAAAACCCTACACATGAGGTAAGCACAAGACCGTAATAAACTAGAGAATTCATTCATCAGGTTGTGTTGTTGAACATGAACAATGAAAAATATAATGAAAGAATGCTGTTAACCAAAAATATATTTGCGTAAATATATATAAATTGTACAATAATTTAAATTTAGCCCAAAACAACCCTTAACAAATACAATTTGTCACACATAAAACAAGGCCTAATATAGCCACGTCAATGAAAAAAATATATATGGCACCGAAAAGAGAGGAAAAAATTAGCACAATTGGCCGATCACTAAGAAGTCAATTATTATTTTTACCTGAAGATTAGTTTTATTACACAGTTATGTTCTAAAACCTCTCTCTAACCCTATTTCATTGTAGGGTGGACAAAATTGATGACAGATTCTTTATCTAGTTTGGGACAACAGCCACTGTAGACACCACTGTACTTGGGTTTGACTTCATCATTATTGTTCTTTGCCATTTTATCTACACACCACCTGTGTGTCCTGTGTAATGGCCATTCTCTAGTGCTGCAGCTCAAATCGCATTCACTTTAACCTCTAACACATAGGGCTTGTTTTTTGCGGGACGAATTGTATTTTTTGAATGTCACCAATCATTTTACCATATAGTGTACTGGAAAACGGGAAAAAAAAAAAAATAGCGCAATTTTGACATTGTTTTTGGTAGTTGTTTTTATCCAGGACATTGTGTGGTAAACATGACCTATCTATGTGATTCTCTTCATCAGTAAAACTACAGCCATACCACACTTGTTGTTTTTTTTTATTATTATATTATGAAAACATGAGGGCATGGACTAGGGTTTTTGCAGATTCTTGGTTGAGGAATGTATGGATCCGGGAAATATTTGAGTTGCAGTCGGCAGTAAGTGGAAAGGGCTTGTCTATGTGGTTTGAAGGAGAGATCAGAGTCAAGGATTACCCTGAGGCAGCGAGCTTGTGGGACTGGGGAGAGTGAGTAGCCATTTACATTAATGGATAGGTCTGATGGGGGAAAAATGATGAATTCTGTTTTCTCCATGTTAAGTTTTAGAAAGCTGGCAGAGAAGAAAGATGAAATAGCAGACAGACATTGTGGGATTTTGGTTAGTAGGGAGGTGATATCTGGTCCAGAGAGGTAGATTTGTGTGTCATCAGCATAGAGGTGTACTGTAAGCCGTGAGATTCTATGAGCTGTCCCAGGCCGAAGGTGTAAATGAAGAAGAGCAGGGGCCCTAGGACTGAACCTTGCGGGACTCCGACAGATAGGGAGCGAGTTGAGGAGGTGGTGTGCGAGTGGGAGACACTGAATGTCCAGTCTGTTAGGTATGACGCGATCCAAGATAGGGCCAAGTCTGTGATGCCAAGAGATGAGAGGGTCTGTAGTAATAGGGAGTGGTCCACTGTGTCAAAGGCAGAGGACAGGTCCAGGAGGAAGAGGACAGAGTAGTGTCGTTTGGCTTTGGCAGTCAGTAGGTCATTGGTGACTTTAGTTAGGGCAATTTCAGTGGAGTAATGCGGTCGGAAGCCAGATTGAAAGCTGTCAGAGGGAGCAGAAAGAGAGGTGGGAGGACAGTTCGAAATGGACATGTTGTTCCAGTAATTTTGAGGCATAGGAGAGAAGTGATATGGGGCAATAACTAGATACAGATGATGGGTCAAGAGAAGGCTTTTTGAGGATGGGTGTGATTGAGGCATGTTTGAAGCATGACGGGAAAATACCAGTTGTTAGTGATAGGTTGAAGAGATGGTTTAGGATTGGGATGAAGTAGGATGGGATTGGGTCAAATGCACAGGTGGTGAGATGTGATCTCGAGAGTAGGACGAAAAGTTGGTCTTCTGTAATGGTGGAGAAGCTGGTTTTGGAGGAGGAGGGCTAAGTTAGTTAGAAGAGCGGTTGTAGGCCAAAGCTTTCTCTGATATTATCAATCTTCTGCTTAAAGAATGTGGCAAACTCTTCAGCTGAGATGAGTGGATAGGGTGGAGGTACTGGGGGGACGGAGGAGAGAATTGAAGGTGTTGAATAGCTGTTTACGGTTGTGAGACAGGGAGGATATGAGAGATAAGAAGTAGGTTTGTTTTGCTGAAGTGAGTGTGGCCTTGAAAGTAGTGAGGGACTGTTTGAATGCGATAAAGTGCTTGTTGGATTGTGATCTCTTCCATCTCCACTCAGCAACCCTGGAAGCCCGTCTCAATTCTTTGGCCAGGGTTGTCTGTTGATTTTGCGAGCTTTGGTATGTGTGAGAGGGGCAACTGATTCAAGAGCTGCAACTGTTGTGGTGTTATATAAAGTGGCATCGACATTGTGTAGGAAACTTATGTCTGTGAGAGGGAGAAGGGATTCAGAGCGTGAGTGTAGATCGAGGTATGTGTTTAAGATTTCTGCGAGAGTGTGCAAGTTTGTGGGGTGGGGATTGTGGACCTGGAGATGAGAGGGAAGAGAACGTAAGCAGGTTGTGGTCAGAAAAAGGTAGAAGTGAGTTGGATAGGTTAGATAGGGAGCAGAGGTGGGTGAAGATGATGTCCAGTGTGTGGCCATCTTTGTGAGTGGCTGCAAGCTAGAAGTTTAGTGAGCTGAGAGGGAAGTGTCAATGGGGATGTTGAAGTCACCCATGATGATAGTGTGGGGATGTCAGCAGAGAGAAAATAAAGTAGCCAGGTGGTGAAGTGGTTGAAGAAGGTGGTGGCTGGCCCCTGAGGTTGGTGTGGGTGTAAGATGCGCACAGAGTGCGCCTCAAAGGATTGGAGGGTAACAGAGGATGGCAGTAACTTTTTAGTGTATTAGTTTCCCTAAGAGACTTGAACCTTTGATCGTCTGATCGCTTGTAATTTATACAGCAATAACACATATTGCTGCATATAGTAAATATCATGGTCTCATTCTAAGCCCAGCCACAGGCTGGGTTTCAAGGGAGCTATATGATGACAGGCACAGAGGTCTTTTATTATACTTTCGGCTGTCATAGCAACTTATTGACACCTTGTGATCGCGTCACGGGAGCGCCGATAGGTGCATTGGATGCCACTCCCCCATACCAGTTCAATGTTAACAGGTTAAAGAAGTTGTTCCACTACTTGAACAACTCCTTGTCATGCCCCACGCTAGGCCCCGATAAAATAAAAAAAGCTTATACTCACCTCCTGTGCTGGCGTCGTTCCCGCTGTGTCGGCACTCGCTCTCCTGTGCCGTTGTTGCACTGGTGTCCCTGTCCCTGCCTTCTGTCAAATTGAGCATGCAGAAGACAGTGATCAGCTGCAGCCTGAACTTCCTCTTCTTGTTCAATTTGTCCAAAGGCGGGGACAGTGATACCAATGCTGATTGGGCATCGCGGTCACATGTCACAACAACCGCACAAGAGCCCCGGGGAGAGCGAGTGCCGACACCCCCAGAACAGCAGCGGCACAGGAAGTGAGCATAGTATTTTTTATTTTATTGGGGCCAAGCGAGGGGTATGAGAAGGAGGTGTCCTAGTATTGGACAACCCCTATAAGTCATGAGCAGAGCGCCACTCTATCAATGGCTGTTGGAGACAGGTCCTGACTGTAACACACATCCACTACCAGCTGGGTATGGGGCAAGCTCACCTGATGAAACCCACTCCATACACCCCCTACCAACTTGCGTTGTACATGTACAGTGGTTATCAGTAAGGGTTTCGTAATGCTGTACTGTAGTCCCCAGGTATGGCCACTATACTTTGTTCGGCTGTGGTGTGCCGGCTCCAAAACACTGGGGCGTATGTATCAATACCATCTAATTCTTAGGCAGTGCAGACTGAGATGAAACTGTCTTAAAATGCACCTGATTTTGTTGCAGTAATTAATGCTTTTATGTTTGATAAATGTGGTGAATTTTAACATATTCTTTCTAATTACTACACCACCTTGTGCCACAAATTTACTCTAAAATTATTGGAACATTTTTTGGAACATGTTGTCACATGTTAGACTATTCTATTTTTGACAAACTGTGTTCCTTTTCCTCAAGGTAGCACACCCCTTGTGAGGCAGAAAGTGTTTAAAAAAACAACAACAATAAATTAGACCGTTTTTTTTGTGTGCAAGTTCAGCTAGAATTTTGGCTGCTGGACCTGCACAGAGCTGATCTTTTGGGTTGCCAACATTGTCCTTATCCTTCATAAATATTTTTGATTAATTATATTTCAGGACTCGTTATTAAAAGTAACAAAAACCGCAAAATCCAAGAAGAAAAAGGAAAATACAGATGGCCGTAGAAGAAAGATTCCTTTTGATGCAGATGGTGATTCTTCAGGCAAAAAACAGAAAACAGAAAAGAAAGAGTTGGATAGCAATGGAGGTGATCCAAGTGAACTTACCCGGAGTTCCTGGACTAGTGGTAGTACTGCTGACCCCACAGTGGATTCTAGATCCAAACCGATGTTACATTTTGTTCCACAAATTAATCGGAATATTCGCTTTGCAACTTACACCAAAGAAAACGGCCGTACATTAGTAGTCCAAGACCAGCCTGTTAGTGATGGAACACCTCTAGCCTTCCCAACGTTTTCAGCAATGGCTAGTCAAGGTACACCAATGCCAGAAACATTACGATCAGCGAATACAAGTGCATTGCTGCCTGATAATCCTGTAAGCGCAGCTGATAGTTTAACGTCTAGTGGTGTGACGGCAACTACAGTGAGAGTATCTGACACTGCTCTTTCCAGTACACCGTCAGAAGAAAGCAAGAAACCTAGCTGGGCTGCACGAGAGGTAATTATTTTATACTTGCTCCTTAAGTTTCTAACCATCCCGATGTGAAAACTATTTTGACAGGTTTTTTTTCTTACATGTTTGTACGTATCTGGGGCTAATAATCATGTTTGCAGTTGGGTTTCATTAAAATGTTTTGCGCTGTTTTGCTATTACGCGCAGTCAACTTTGATGTGGTTTGTGGTCATAAATCTGCTGAGAGGATCTCAGAAAAGGGCAGATAAGCGTTGTGCATCAGAGACCAGGATTCCAAGTCTCCTTAGAGACAGAATAAGCTATTAATGAACGAGATGGGAGAAACCCTTTAAAGGGAAACTGTCAGCAGATTTTTGCTATGTAATCTGATAGCAATATGCGGTACGAACAGAGACCCTGACTTCAGCGATGTATCACATAGCTTACTGGATGCAGCAGTTCTACTAGTCAGTTTTCTCTGCTGCAAATCTGATCAACAAACAGGCTCTCCATGCATGTGTTGTGACTATGACACAGCTGCGGCGCTGATCAGCCGGCGCTCCCCATGTATCCGGGTTCCCGCTGTAGCTTATTCGGTAAGCGCTATAGCTTGCCGAATGAGCAGGGACCAGATCAAAGTCGCTCATCTCTATTCATAATGCAGACTGCTGACAGGTCACTGATCTGCCAGTGACAGGCCCCCTAGTTTACATAATGAATATCTGTACATACTGAAGAAAAAAAAAAAGCCTTCTGCAGGCAGGCGCCAGCCGTGGCACCTGCGCTGCAGCATAATCGCATGTCTAATATCCCAATAATAAATGTGGTTGATGTTAGACAGAAAAAAATATATATAAAATGGCGCCCGCCATGCCTGCGCAGTAGCAGCTATCTATGTATAAAGAAGAAAAAAAAATTCTCCTTCGTCTCATTGGGGGACACGGGACTGTGGGTGTATGCTACTGCCGCTAGGAGGCTGACACTAAGTAGGTACAAAAAAAAGGTTAGCTCCTCCTCCGCCCGTATACACCTTGACACTGGCCGCAGGCGAACCCAGTTCATGCTTAGTGTCTGATGGAGGCACACGTCTGGTTTCATCCAGACCATTTTTTTTTTTTCCCATGGAGACGAGATAGGACCCCTTCAAAAGGGTCCGTCGCCCCTATCTCCCCAAACCATCAACGGGCGAGCACGTGGAGTGTCGCCTCCAGGTATCCTCTCCCGCAACGTGGGGCACTTATGCCGGACTCAGCCCTGACCACCCTAGGGTATTGAAACCCTAGGCTGTACAGAGGCAGGAGATAGTCCGTGCGGCCCCCACTGCATCACCAATGCCTGACTGCGGTGATGGAAGGGGCGGACGGTCCCTCTCCTCTTCCCCTGAAGGAAGGACGGAGTTTGGGTGCCTGCACCGTCCTTCCTTGGATAAATGCCTCCCTCTAACCTGAACGTGGATGGGGGGCCGGGAGGGCTCCTAGCTGGGCAGCAGCTTCATTTCGTTAGGGGAACAGCGTGGAGCTGGGGCCGGTGCAGGCCGCAACGCTATGGAGCGGCGTTTTCGGGGCAGGCCTTCAGGTAGGCCGGGATCCTGGCCTCTGCCAGGCCGCAACGGAAGTCCCGCCTCCTGAGCGCGTCGACTTCCGGCGGGACCGCCCCCGACGCTTGGGCGGGCATCGCAGCAAATTTAGTCCCTAGGCTTCATCCTGGAATAAACCCGAACACTCCCCCCCCCCCCCCCCCCCCCCCCCCCGAAGCTCCCAGAGGAGGGTACGCCCACAGGCCTTATCTCTGCTAACCCACCCCGGAATGGCGCGCTTTTTTGAAGAAGGTCACTGCAGCATCAGCAGCCTCCTCCTCTGTAGCCTCTTCGGCGTTTTTCCATGCGCTCCAGGAACTTCCGGGGACACAGGACTGGGGTAAGTGCTGGTCCTTCCGGGCCTGGTGGCTTCTTTTCTTCCACTGCACACATTTTTGGTTTTGCTGCCCCAAATCATAGTGTACACCAGGTCCAACATGTCCAGAAGGGCCAAGACTCATACGGTGCTATACACCTCATGCATTGCCTGTCGGTCCCCTTTTCCGCGCGCCCAGAGTAATCAGATCTGTGAAGCCTGTGATTCCGAACGTGCCCAGGAGCCCTCCCCTGTGACTGAGCCCAGTGCGTCAGGTCCCCCTGAGTTCTCTCAAGAACCTCCGGCCTGCAGGGACCGTGCTCTCAACAGGCTGATGCGGGGAAGCGAACCTACACAGCGTCGCCTGGGCCTTCAGGGGCCTCGGCGTCCGCCAGTTCAGTTTCTCGTTCTCCCTCTCCAGCGGAGATGAGTGAACAGGGTTCGGACTTCGATTCGGAAGGGTCCCTCAATCTAGAGGCGCCTAATTTTCAGGAGTCAATTGACAGTCTCATCGAGGCCGTCAACCAAACCCTAGGGGTAGACGATGAATCCACCTTGGCCTCGGGCCATAAGGTGTCCTTCAAGCGCACCAAACAGAGTCATAAGGTATTTTGTGCTCACCCAGAATTTGAGGACCTGGTGCAACGCCACCGAGAGCGGCTAGACAAGCAGTTTTCAGGTCAAAAGGCTCTCAATGCCAGATATCCTTTTTCCCCTGAACTTCTTAGGAAATGGGCGGAATCTCCGGCGGTTGATCCTCCTGTGTCACGGTTGGCATCTAAAACGCTGCATTCCCTTCCCAACGGTTCCTCGATTAGAGATCCGACTGACCGTCTCATTGAAAGCCTGGCTCGCTCAGTGTTTGAGGCATCAGGTTCTGCCCTTGCACCCTCTTTTGCAGCGACTTGTGTGGCTAAGGCCATGATATCCTGGTCGGAGTCTCTAAATAGAGCCCTCCAGGGCAGGGATTTGCCACCAGAGGTGATCGAGATCTCTAATCAGATCGCTCTTGCAGGAGACTATCTGATTAATGCCTCCCTGGATGCGGCAAATTGCTCAGCACTAGCTGCCGCAAACGCATTTGCTATCAGGAGAGCTTTATGGTTGAGGACATGGCAGGCGGACTCAACCTCAAAGAAGTCCCTTACGTCCTTACCCTATCAGAGTGGCCGATTATTCGGCAAAAAATTGGATCAGCTGATATTGGATACCACAGGAGGGAAAAGCAGCTTTCTCCCTCAGCAAAAGATCAAACAGCCCTTTCGTCACCTGACTCAGCCACGATTTAGAGCCTTTCGCAACCCCGGTTGGGTCACGGCAGCAAGCTCCGGCGGCTCTGGTCGACCCAATCAGTCCAAAGATCGTCAGATCTCTTATAGGACCAACCCTTTGGGAAAGCTGCGGTCCCACCAGCCAAAATCTAGAGGGTCTAGGTCCCAAAGATTTTCGGCCAAATGACTGGAGGCAAGGTCCAGTTGAGTCGTCCAGAGTGGATGGCCGCCTACTCTGGTTTCGCCCCGCTTGGCTCACGGTCACTCACGACAGGTGGGTCAGGGAGTAAATTTCCTCGGGGTACAAGATAGAATTCATCAGCGTCCCCCGAGTCGGTTTTTTCCTTCTCGTCTTCCCAGAGCAGAATCTCGGGTTCGCACCTTATTCAAAGCTGTCAAATCCTTTCAGCGAAGCGGGGTTATCATCCCAGTACCGGAGGGCGAGAGAGGTCAAAGGTTCTATTCCATACTGTTCATAGTACCCAAAAAGGACAGCGCTGTAAGGCCCATTCTGGACCTAAAGCGTCTGAACAGGTTTGTCAGAGTTCGGCATTTCCGAATGGAGCCTCTCCGCTCGGTCATTGCAGCCATGGAAAAGGGGGAATTTCTGGCGTCAATAGACATCCAGGATGCCTATCTTCACATCCCCATATTCCCCTCTCATCAGAGGTTTCTACGTTTTGCCATCAGCAACCTACACTTCCAGTTCGCAGCCTTGCCCTTCGGGCTAGCCACAGCTCCAAGGGTGTTCACAAAGGTCATGGCTGCAGTGGTGTCCGTTCTACACTCCAGGGGATAGTCATCTTACCATATTTAGACGACCTCGTCAAGGGTCCGTCTTTTCAGGCCTGCGAGGAAAGTGTCAGCATCACGCTGGACCCTCTGGTTCGCCTGGGGTGGCTGGTGAATTTGGGGATGTCATCTCTGGTACCATCTCGGAAGATCACCTTTCTGGGGATGATCTTCGACACCGCTCGAGGGTTGACAATCCTCCCCCGGGACAAGGCCCTAGTTCTCCGGCAGTAAGTACGGGTCCTTCGCCAGCCGTATCTTCACACCATCCGGTTTTGTATGAAGGTCTTAGGAAGGATGGTGGCGGCAATAGAGGCCATTCCTTTTGCACAATTTCATCGTCGCCCCCTTCAGCATGCCCTCTTGGCGGCTTGGGACAGGAACCCTTCCTCTCTCAATCTCCGGTGCCGTCTGTCCGCTCAGGTCAGACAGACGCTTGCATGGTGGACGGTGACATCCTCTCTACAGCAGGGAAGTCTTTTTCCCCAGTCCATTGGCTGGTAGTCACAACAGACACCAGCCTTTTCGGATGGGGAGCAGTGTTTCGCCACTACCCACCCAGGGATGCTGGTCTCTGCAGGAATCAACCCTCCCGATCAACATACTAGAGATTCGGGCTGTTCGGATGGCTCTGCGGCATTTCCGTCACCATCTGGCTGGCCGCCCCGTCCGGATACAATCGGACAACGCCACGGCCGTGGCATATATAAATCATCAGGGGCGTACACGCAGCAGAGCGGCCATGCACGAGGTAAAACACATTCTGGGCTGGGCCGAGAAAAATCACTCGGTGATATTGGCAGTCCACATTCCGGTCGAGGGGAATTGGGCGGCGGATTTCTTCAGCCGTCAGGGTCTAGCATCCGGGGAATTTTCGCTCCATCCCGACGTATTCCAACAGGTTTGCCTGCGCTGGAGGACGCCGGACGTGGACCTAATGGCCTCCAGGATAAATGCCAAGGTACCTGTTGTGAATATTCTGGAGGCGGCTTCTGAGCTGGGGCTCTGTTATGATTTGGTAGCTGAGGAGAGCAGGCAAAAACGGCAATACACCAAGAGAGGTTGGAATCTACTGGATTGCAGTACCCTGACTAACCACCACAACTAAAGGCAGCCGTGGAGCGTTCCTACGTTGGTCCTAGACGCCTCGTCACAGCCTGAGAGGTTAACTACACCTAAAGATAGAAAGAGGAAAGCTATCTGCCCCGGAGCAGATCCCCAAAGAACATAGGAAGCCCCCAAACATGTAATAGCGGTTAGACAAGAGGAAATACAGACACAGACAGAGACAGAAAATAGTATGAGCAAACGTTGGGGCCCAATCTGCCTAGACAGAAAAAGGATAGGAAGGATACTTACTGCAATCCAAAAAAACCCCTAAAAAAACCAACTCTACTAATTGCAAAAACACCTGAGATCACACGACCTCTACCACCTAAATTAGTTCTCTGGTGTAACAAAGCTAAGCCGCAGCCACTGAAAAAACTGGAAAAGGCAAATGACCAAATAACAGTGGCTCCAGAGGAACAGAGAGGAGACCAAGCCCCCCGGGGAGGGGGACCTGGCTAACTTCACAGAAATGCAGAGAAAAATGCAAATGGTAAGCACAAAAACAAAAAACAGAAAATATCTTATCTGAGAGCAGGAGAAGAGGCAAGACTCAGCAAGCTTCCAAGTGTTACTGTTTGTAACCACCAGAGGGAGCTTCTGCTCAGAATTCATTTCTAGAACATTCACAACAGTACCCCCCCTTGAGGAGGGGTCACCGAACCCTCATTTGTGCCACCAGGTCGGTCAGGATGAGCTCTGTGATATGAACAGATCAGTCTCCTAGCATGGATGTCCGAAGCAAACACCCAAGAATTGTCCTCCTGACCATAACCTCTCCACTTAACCAAATACTGGAGTTTCCGTCTAGAAAAACGAGAATCCAATATTTTCTCAACCACATACTCCAGATTGCCCTCAACCAAAACAGGGTCAGGAGGCGCAGCCATAGGAACCACTGGCTCGACAAACCTCTTCAATAAGGA
Source organism: Oophaga sylvatica (assembly GCA_033576555.1). NCBI lineage: Eukaryota > Metazoa > Chordata > Amphibia > Anura > Dendrobatidae > Oophaga > Oophaga sylvatica. Next base: position 182,778,945 of record JARQOD010000004.1, on the reverse strand, counting down.
CTTGTGGAACACGTTATGGATCTTAAATGTCCCTGGAAGAAGTAAACGAAAGGAAACAGGATTAAGAATCTCCATGATCTTATAAGGTCCAATGAACCTAGGCTTAAACTTAGGAGATGCAACTCTCATAGGGATATTTCTTGAGGACAACCAGACCAAGTCCCCCACTTTAAACCGAGGACCATCAGTCCTATGCCGGTTGGCAAACCGCTGGGCCTTCTCCTGAGAGAGGGACAACCTCTCCACCACCTGGTCCCAAATCTGCTGCATACGCTCCACAACAGAGTCAACACCCGGACAGACAGAAGCCTCCGTCTGTCCCGAAGAAAATCGAGGATGAAACCCAAAATTGCAGAAAAATGGAGACATCAAAGTGGCAGAGCTTGCCCTATTATTAAGAGCAAACTCAGCCAAAAGCAAAAAAGAGACCCAGTCATCTTGATCAGCAGACACAAAGCATCTCAGATAAGTCTCCAATGTCTGGTTTGTTCTCTCAGTTTGTCCATTGGTCTGAGGATGAAAAGCAGAGGAGAAAGACAATTGAACACGAAGTTTAGAACAAAAAGTCCTCCAAAATCTGGAAACAAACTGGACTGCTCTGTCACACAATGTTTTCAGGAATGCCGTGTAACCGAACCACGTGCTGAAGGAACAAAGGCACCAATTCGGAGGAGGAAGGCAACTTAGGTAATGTCACAAGATGTATCATCTTGGAAAACCTATCACAAATCACCCAGATAACGGTCATTCTCTGAGAAACAGGGAGGTCGGAAATAAAATCCATAGAGATATGGGTCCATGGTCTCTTGGGCACAGGCAATGGCATCAACAAACCACTAGAGCGAGAGCAAGGCTTGGAGCGAGAGCAAGTCCCACAGGACTGCACAAACTCCCTGACGTCACGAGACAAAGTAGGCCACCAAAAGAACCGACTCACCAAGTCTCTGGTACCAAAAATTCCGGGATGACCGGCCAACGCGGAACAATGAATCTCAGACATCACACTCTTCTTCCACTGGTCTGGGACAAACAATTTCCCAATAGGGCAGCGCTCGGGTTTATCCTCCTGACACCCTTCCAGAGCCAGTCTCAAATTGGGCGAGATGGCGGAAAGAACTACACCCTCTTTCAAAATAACAGTAGGATCAGATAACTCGGGAGAATCCACAAGGAAACTCCTCGAGAGGGCATCCGCCTTAACATTCTTAGTGCCAGGAAGAAAGGAAACCACAAAATTAAAACGTGTGAAAAACAAGGCCCACCTGGCCTGTCTAGGATTAAGTCGCTTGGCTGATTCCAGATAAACCAGATTCTTATGTTCCGTGAGGACCACCACCTGATGTTTGGCTCCCTCCAGCCAATGTCTCCACTCTTCAAAAGCCCACTTCATGGCCAATAACTCCCGATTACCCACGTCATAATTACGTTCAGTTGGAGAAAATTTTCGAGAGAAAAAAGCACAAGGGTTACTTTTAGAGGTCTCAGGATCTCTTTGGGACAAAACTGCACCTGCCCCAATTTCAGAGGCATCAACCTCCACCTGAAATGGCAGAGAAACATCAGGCTGCCATAGAACAGGATCAGAAGTGAATCTCTGCTTAAGTTCCTGAAACGCAGAGACTGCCTCAGGAGGCCAATTCACCACATCAGAACCCTTTTTGATCAAATCAGTCAATGGTTTAACAATAACAGAGAAATTACCAATAAATTTACGATAAAAATTGGCAAAACCCAAGAATCTCTGAAGAGCCTTTAATGAAGTAGGTTGGACCCAATCACAGATGGCCTGAACCTTGACCGGGTCCATTTCAATAACAGATGGGGACAAAATGAATCCCAGAAATGAGATCCTCTGTACGCCAAAAAGACACTTTTATCCCTTCACATACAGAGCACTCTCTCTCAAAATCTGGAACACAGTCCGAACATGTTTCACATGAGAGTCCCAGTCATTGGAAAAAATCAAGATATCATCCAAATAAACAATCATAAATTTATCCACAAAATCCCTGAAAATGTCATTCATGAAGGACTAGAAGACGGAAGGAGCATTAGTGAGCCCAAAGGGAATCACTAGGTACTCAAAATGCCCCTCTGGGGTATTAAACGCCGTCTTCCATTCATCCCCGTGCTTAATGCGAATAAGGTTATACGCCCCACTGAGGTCAAGCTTGGTAAACCAAGTAGCACTTATCACCCTGGAAAACAGGTCAGAAATCAAAGGTAACGGATATTGATATTTCACAGTGATCTTGTTCAAGAGACGATAATCAATACACGTCCTTAATGAACCATCCTTTTTGGCCACAAAGAAAAAACCGGCACCCAAGGGTGGATGGTCTGATATGATGCTTCTCCAATGACTCCTTGATATAAGACCGCATAGCGTCATGTTCAGGTACAGACAAGTTAAAAAGGCGACCTTTAGGGAATTTACTACCAGGCACTAATTCAATAGCGCAGTCATAGCTCCTATGGGGGGCAAGGATGCAGATTTACTTTCGCTAAACACATCAGAAAAATCAGTCAAAAAGTCAGGAACATCCTGAGCCTGGGAGAGGCAGAAAAAACAGGAGTGTTGGCATTAACACAATGGCAGTCCCAACTGGTTACAGACACAGATTTCCAATCCAAAACAGGATTATGAGACTGTAACCAAGGGAAACCCAGTACAATAATGTCATGCAGATTATACAGCACCAAAAATTTGCAACTCTCCTGTTGATCAGGTTCAACCCTCATTATCACCTGAGTAGAGAACTGGGGTTTATTCTCAGCCAAAGGGGTAGAATCAATCCCCAGTAGGGGAATAGACTTCCGTAGGGGTATCAAGGGAAACCCACAACATTTAGCAAAATCAAAATCCATCAGGTTAATAGCTGCTCCCGAATCAACAAAAGCCTGAGCAGAAAATGTGGACAGGGAGCAAATCAGGGTAATAGTCAACAGAAATTTAGTCTGAACACTACCCAAGACAACTGAGCGTGCAAAACGTCTTCCCCGCTTAGGGCAGACTGAAATAGCATGAGAGGCATCACCACAGTAGAAACATAACCCATTGCGTTTTCGAAACTCATGACGCTGTGCCCCAAAAGCCACTATCACACTGCAAGGGTTCAGAAGCTGGTTCACAAGGCAACACTATTCCACGCATACGTCTACGCTCACGCAAACGTCTGTCAATCTGAATCACTAATGACATAGAATCATTGAGACCAGAGGGAGCAGGGAAACCCACCATAACATCTTTTACATTCTCTGACAGATCCTTCCGAAAAAGGGCTGCCAAAGCATCGTCAGTCTATTTGGTCAGGACTGCCCACCTACGGAATCTCTGACAGTATAACTCAGCGTCATAAAGCCCCTGATTTAATGCCAACAAGGCTTTTTCAGCTTGATCAGTGACATTAGGTTCATCGTACAATAACCCCAGAGCCAGAAAAAATGCATCAACATTACTCAAAACAGGATCCCCAGGTGTCAGGGAAAAAGCCCAATCCTGAGGATCGCCGTGCAGGAGAGAGATGACAATTTGAACCTGCTGTGCTGCGTTCCCTGAGGACTTAGGTTTTAAGGCAAAAAAACAACTTAGTTATTTTTGAAATTCAGAAATTTAGCTAGATCCCCCTAAAACAAATCTGGCACGGGGATCCTGGGCTCCACAACTGGCAACCCAGCAAGACAGGCAGCAACACTCCGAACCTCAGTGGCAAGCTGATCCACACGGCCAGACAACTGTGCAAACTCAATTGAGAGAGAAAAAAAAATCCTCCTCAGCACCCAGAGAAAGAGGGGAAAAAAAAATGCAACAAACAGGAAAAAAAAAAATCTCCGACAACTCTGACAACCTTTTTTCTTTCCACACCATTTTTCCCTTCTGTGAGTACCACATAATTTTCAGTTTGGCCGGTGATACTGTTATGTTTGGTAGCTGAGGAGAGCAGGCAAAAACGGCAATACACCAGAGAGGTTGGAATCTACTGGATTGCAGTACCCTGACTAACCCCCACAACTAATGGCAGCCGTGGAGCGTTCCTACGTTGGTCCTAGACGCCTCGTCACAGCCTGAGAGGTTAACTACACCTAAAGATAGAAAGAGGAAAGCTATCTGCCCCGGAGCAGATCCCCAAAGAACATAGGAAGCCCCCAAACATGTAATAGCGGTTAGACAAGAGGAAATACAGACACAGACAGAAAATAGTATGAGCAAACGTTGGGGCCCAATCTGCCTAGACAGAAAAAGGATAGGAAGGATACTTACTGCAATCCAAAAAAAAAACCTAAAAAAAAACAACTCTACTAATTGCAAAAACACCTGAGATCACACGACCTCTACCACCTAAATTAGTTCTCTGGTGTAACAAAGCTAAGCCGCAGCCACTGAAAAAACTAGAAAAGGCAAATGACCAAATAACAGTGGCTCCAGAGGAACAGAGAGGAGACCAAGCCCCCCGGGGAGGGGGACCTGGCTAACTTCACAGAAATGCAGAGAAAAATGCAAATGGTAAGCACAAAAACAAAAAACAGAAAATATCTTATCTGAGAGCAGGAGAAGAGGCAAGACTCGGCAAGCTTCCAAGTGAACCAGGAAACAACGTTGAGACAAGAACAATTGATCACCGGCAACCATGATGGGAGGGAACCTCCCTTATATAAGACCAGTCTGTGATTCCTGATTGCCAATCCTCATTGAATGGTTCAGTACTGTTTGCAACCACCAGAGGAAGCTTCTGCTCAGAATTCATTTCTAGAACATTCACAACAGGGCTCCCTCCAGTGGTTGATGAGGGTAATGAACTGATTCTGAATGGCCTTCAGCTGGAGCTGAATGGTAGGATATAAGTGGCCTGAGTTCCCAGCAGCCTTGCCGATTATCAATTGTTCCTTCTGGTCTTGCTTGAAGCACTGCTAGGTTCCTGCTCTCCTTCAGATAAGTGTTTGCTGTTTTTTTTTTTCCTCCGTTTGATTTTCATTGCTGGTTTGCAGCTTGCAGTGGACTGCAGCCTGTCCCCTTTTGGGGATCTGGCGCTGCAATTGTGCTCCGTTTTTGTTTGCACTTTTGCTTTGCTCCTTTGTTACATTTTATTTGCTGAATAGCGTTTGTTACACCAGAGATCTGATTTAGGTGGATGAGATCGTGTGATCTCAGGTTTTTTGGCAATCAGAAGTGTTGGTATTTTTTAGGGTTTTTGTTGGATTGCAGTCAGAATTCTTTCCCATACTTTTCTGTCTAGACAGATTGGGCCCCAGCGTTTGCTCATTCTATTTTCTGTCTGTGTCCGTGCTTTCTTCTTGTCTAACAGCCATTACATGTTTGGGGGCTTCCTATTCTCTTTGGGGATCTGCTCCGGGGCAGATAGCTTTCATCTTTCTGTATTTAGGTGTAGTTATCTCTCAGGCTTTGACGAGGCGTCTAGGATCAACGTAGGAATGCACCACGGCTACCTCTAGTTGTGTGGTTAGTTCAGGTTACTGCAATCCAATAGGTTCCAGCCTCTCTGGTGTATTACTGTTTTTGCTATTTCTCCTCAGTTACCGAAACATAACAGTATAACCGGCCCAAAAAACTGAAAATTGTATGGTACTCACAGAAGGGAAAATAGTAATAAGGAAATTCTGTTAGTTGCAATTTTTTTTTCCCCTCTTTTCTCTGGGTGCTGAGGAGGAATTTTTTTTTTCTCTCAATGGAGTTTGCACAGTTTTCTGGCTGTGTGGATTAGCTTGCCACTGAGGTTCGGAGTATTGCTACCTATCTTGCTAGGTTGCCGGTTGTGGAACCTAGGATCCCCATGCCAGATTTGTTTTTGGGGATCGGTCCAAATTTCTGAATTTCAAAAATAACTGTAAGTTGTTTTTTGCCTTAAAGCCTAAGTCCTCAGGGAACGCGGCACAGCAGGTTCAAATTGTCATCTCCCTGCTGCGCGGTGACCCTCAGGATTGGGCTTTTTCCCTGACACCTGGGGATCCTGTTTTGAATGATATTGATGTATTTTTTCAGGCTATGGGGTTATTGTACGATGAACCTAATGTCACTGATCAAGCTGAAAAGATCTTGTTGGCATTAAATCAGGGTTTTGAAGACGCTGAGTTGTACTGTCAGAAATTTCGAAAGTGGGCAGTCCTGACCAAATGGAATGATGATGCTTTGGCAGCCCTTTTTCGAAAGGGTCTGTCAGAAAAAGTAAAGGACGTTATGGTGGGATTCCCTGTTCCCTCTGTTATCAATGATTCTATGTCTTTGGCTATTAAAATTGACAGACGTTTGCGTGAGCGCAGAGGTATGTGTGAGATAGTGTTGCTCTGTGAGCCAGCTCCTGAGCCCATGCAGTGTGATGGAGTGACTTCTGGGGCTCAGCGTCATGAGTTTCGTAAGCGCAATGGGTTATGTTTCTACTGTGGTGACGCTTCCCATGCTATTTCTGTCTGCCCTAAGCAGAGAAGACGTTTTGCACGCTCAGTTGCCTTGGGTAGTCTTCAGACTAAATTTCTGTTGACTGTTACCCTGATTTGCTCCCTGTCCACATTTTCTGCTCAGTATGTAGATTCAGGAGCAGCTATTAACTGATGGATTTTGACTTTGCCAAACATGGGTTTCCATGAAAACTGCAGAAGTATCACTATTGTAGGAGTTAACGTTTCGACCAAGATTGGTCTTTCTCAAACTCACTTAGTAGTAGAAAGAAGGAAAGGAAGATTGCAGAGGGCAGGTTCCGTGCACTTGAGAAAACACTGGTAAGAGTATGTCTGTCCGTGAAGTGGGGGTGTGTCACTTCCTTTCCTTCTTTCTACTACTAATGAGTTTTGAGAAAGACCAATCTTGGTCGAAACGTTAACTCCTACAATACTGTCCGCATTACACTATACCGCATGTCTACTTAAACCTTGTGTGTGTGTGCAAATAAATGGATATTTTCTTTGCATGAATCATTGAGTGCGGTTGATTTTCTTACTTATTGGACATATTGTTCAACCAGCACCAATCACTGATCTTGCAGTGTGCACATCATTTTGTTTACAACACATTTTCTGCTCAGGCTTTTGTTGATTCAGGAGCAGCTATTAACCTGATGGATTTGACTTTGCCAAACATTGTGGGTTTCCCATGATACCCCTGCAGAAGTCATTCCCCTACTGGGCATTGATTCTACCCCTTTGGCGGAGAATAAACCCCAGTTTTCTACTCAGGTGATAATGAGGGTTGAACCAGATCATCAGGAGAGTTGCAAATTTCTGGTGCTGCATAATCTGCATGACATTATTGTGCTAGATTTCCCTTGGTTACAATCTCATAATCCTGTTTTGGATTGGAAATCTGTGTCTGTGACCAGTTGGGGCTGCCAATGTGTTAATACTGAGACTCCTGTTTTTTCTGCCTCTCCCCAGTCTCAGGATGTCCCTGACTTTTTGACTGATTTTTCTGATGTGTTTAGTGAAAGTAAATCTGCATCCTTGCCCCCTCACAGGATCTATGATTGCGCTATTGAATTAGTGCCTGGTGGTAAATTTCCTAAAGGTCGCCTTTTTAATTTATCTGTACCTGAACACGATGCTATGCGATCTTATATCAAGGAGTCATTGGGGAAGGGTCATATCAGACCATCCTCTTCACCCTTGGGCGCCGGTTTTTTCTTTGTGGCCAAAAAGGATGGTTCATTAAGGCCGTGTATTGATTATTCACTCCTGAATAAGATCACTGTTAAATATCAATATCCGTTACCTTTGATTTCTGACCTATTTTCCAGAGTGAAAAGTGCTAGTTGGTTTACCAAGCTTGACCTCAGGGGAGCGTATAACCTTATTCGCATTAAGCACGGGGATGAATGGAAGACGGCGTTTAATACCCCAGAGGGGCATTTTGAGTACCTAGTGATTCCTTTTGGGCTTACTAATGCCCCTTCCATCTTCCAATCCTTCATGAATGATATTTTCAGGGATTTTGTGGATACATTTCTGATTGTTTATTTGGATGATATCTTGATTTTTTCCAATGACTGGGACTCTCATGTGAAACATGTTCGGACTGTGTTCCAGATTTTGAGAGAGAATGCTCTGTATGTGAAGGGATCAAAGTGTCTTTTTGGCGTACAGAAGATCTCATTTCTGGGATTCATTTTGTCTCCGTCTGTTATTGAAATGGACCCGGTCAAGGTTCAGGCCATCTGTGATTGGGGTCAACCTACGTCATTGAAGGCTCTTCAGAGATTTTTGGGTTTTGCCAATTTTTATCGTAAATTTATTGGTAATTTCTCTGGTATTGTTAAACCATTGACTGATTTGACCAAATAGGGTTCCGATGTGGTGAATTGGCCTCCTGAGGCAGTTTCTGCGTTTCAGGAACTTAAGCAGAAATTTATTTCTGCTCCTGTTCTACGACAGCCTGATGTTTCTCTGTCGTTTCAGGTGGAGGTTGATGCCTCTGAGATTGGGGCAGGTGCCGTTTTGTCCCAAAGGGATCCAGAGACCTCTAAGAGTAACCCTTGTGCCTTTTTCTCTCGAAATTTTCTCCAA
>JARQOD010000004.1:182612585-182770337 GCA_033576555.1 Oophaga sylvatica | reverse complement strand
TGACTGTTACCCTGATTTGCTCCCTGTCCACATTTTCTGCTCAATAAGTAAGAAAATCAACCGCACTCAATGATTCATGCAAAGAAAAATATCCATTTATTTGCACACACACCACAAGGTTTAAGTAGACATGCGGTATAGTGTAATGCCGGACAGTATTGTAGGAGTTAACGTTTCGACCAAGATTGGTCTTTCTCAAAACTCACTTAGTAGTAGAAAGAAGGAAAGGAAGATTGCAGAGGGCAGGTTCCGTGCACTTGAGAAAACACTGGTAAGAGTATGTCTGTCCGTGAAGTGGGGGTGTGTCACTTCCTTTCCTTCTTTCTACTACTAAGTGAGTTTTGAGAAAGACCAATCTTGGTCGAAACGTTAACTCCTACAATACTGTCCGGCATTACACTATACCGCATGTCTACTTAAACCTTGTGGTGTGTGTGCAAATAAATGGATATTTTTCTTTGCATGAATCATTGAGTGCGGTTGATTTTCTTACTTATTGGACATATTGTTCAACCAGCACCAATCACTGATCTTGCAGTGTGCACATCATTTTGTTTACAACACATTTTCTGCTCAGGCTTTTGTTGATTCAGGAGCAGCTATTAACCTGATGGATTTTGACTTTGCCAAACATTGTGGGTTTCCCATGATACCCCTGCAGAAGTCTATTCCCCTACTGGGCATTGATTCTACCCCTTTGGCGGAGAATAAACCCCAGTTTTCTACTCAGGTGATAATGAGGGTTGAACCAGATCATCAGGAGAGTTGCAAATTTCTGGTGCTGCATAATCTGCATGACATTATTGTGCTAGATTTCCCTTGGTTACAATCTCATAATCCTGTTTTGGATTGGAAATCTGTGTCTGTGACCAGTTGGGGCTGCCAATGTGTTAATACTGAGACTCCTGTTTTTTCTGCCTCTCCCCAGTCTCAGGATGTCCCTGACTTTTTGACTGATTTTTCTGATGTGTTTAGTGAAAGTAAATCTGCATCCTTGCCCCCTCACAGGATCTATGATTGCGCTATTGAATTAGTGCCTGGTGGTAAATTTCCTAAAGGTCGCCTTTTTAATTTATCTGTACCTGAACACGATGCTATGCGATCTTATATCAAGGAGTCATTGGGAAGGGTCATATCAGACCATCCTCTTCACCCTTGGGCGCCGGTTTTTTTTTTTGTGGCCAAAAAGGATGGTTCATTAAGGCCGTGTATTGATTATTCACTCCTGAATAAGATCACTGTTAAATATCAATATCCGTTACCTTTGATTTCTGACCTATTTTCCAGAGTGAAAAGTGCTAGTTGGTTTACCAAGCTTGACCTCAGGGGAGCGTATAACCTTATTCGCATTAAGCACGGGGATGAATGGAAGACGGCGTTTAATACCCCAGAGGGGCATTTTGAGTACCTAGTGATTCCTTTTGGGCTTACTAATGCCCCTTCCATCTTCCAATCCTTCATGAATGATATTTTCAGGGATTTTGTGGATACATTTCTGATTGTTTATTTGGATGATATCTTGATTTTTTTTCCCAAAGACTGGGACTCTCATGTGAAACATGTTCGGACTGTGTTCCAGATTTTGAGAGAGAATGCTCTGTATGTGAAGGGATCAAAGTGTCTTTTTGGCGTACAGAAGATCTCATTTCTGGATTCATTTTGTCTCCGTCTGTTATTGAAATGGACCCGGTCAAGGTTCAGGCCATCTGTGATTGGGGTCAACCTACGTCATTGAAGGCTCTTCAGAGATTTTTGGGTTTGCCAATTTTTATCGTAAATTTATTGGTAATTTCTCTGGTATTGTTAAACCATTGACTGATTTGACCAAATAGGGTTCCGATGTGGTGAATTGGCCTCCTGAGGCAGTTTCTGCGTTTCAGGAACTTAAGCAGAAATTTATTTCTGCTCCTGTTCTACGACAGCCTGATGTTTCTCTGTCGTTTCAGGTGGAGGTTGATGCCTCTGAGATTGGGGCAGGTGCCGTTTTGTCCCAAAGGGATCCAGAGACCTCTAAGAGTAACCCTTGTGCCTTTTTCTCTCGAAAATTTTCTCCAACTGAACGTAATTATGACGTGGGTAATCGGGAGTTATTGGCCATGAAGTGGGCCTTTGAAGAGTGGAGACATTGGCTGGAAGGAGCCAAACATCAGGTGGTGGTCCTCACGGACCATAAGAACCTGGTTTATCTCGAATCAGCCAAGCGACTTATTCCTAGACAGGCCAGGTGGGCCTTGTTTTTCACACATTTTAATTTTGTGGTTTCTTTTCTTCCTGGCACTAAGAATGTTAAGGCGGATGCCCTCTCGAGGAGTTTCCTTGTGGATTCTCCCGAGTTATCTGATCCTACTGTTATTTTGAAAGAGGGTGTAGTTCTTTCCGCCATCTCGCCCAATTTGAGACTGGCTCTGGAAGGGTATCAGGAGGATAAACCCGAGCGCTGCCCTGTTGGGAAGTTGTTTGTTCCAGATCAGTGTGATGTCTGAGATTCATTGTTCCGCGTTGGCTGGTCATCCCGGGATTTTTGGTACCAGAGACTTGGTGAGTCGCTCCTTTTGGTGGCCTACCTTGTCTTGTGACGTCAGGGACTTTGTGCAGTCCTGTGGGACTTGCTCTCGTTCCAAGCCTTACTCTCGTTCTAGTGGTTTGTTAATGCCATTACCTGTACCCAAGAGGCCATGGACCCATATTTCTATGGATTTTATTTCTGACCTTCCTGTCTCTCAGAGAATGACCGTTATCTGGGTAATCTGTGATAGGTTTTCCAAGATGATACATCTTGTGCCATTACCTAAGTTGCCTTCCTCCTCCGAGTTGGTGCCTTTGTTCTTTCAGCATGTGGTTCGGTTACATGGCATTCTGGAGAACATTGTGTCTGGCAGAGGAGTCCAGTTTGTTTCCAGATTTTGGAGGACATTTTGTTCTAAACTTGGTGTTCAGTTGTCTTTCTCCTATACATTTCTCCCTCAGACCAATGGACAAACCGAGAGAACAAACCAGACATTGGAGACTTATTTGAGATGTTTTGTGTCTGCTGATCAAGATGACTGGGTCTCTTTTTTTTTTTTGCCTTTGGCTGAGTTTGCTCTTAATAATAGAGCTAGCTCTGCCACCTTGATGTCTCCATTTTTCTGCAATTCCGGGATTCACCCTCGATTTTCTTCAGGACAGGCGGAGGCTTCTGTCTGTCCGGGGGTTGACTCTATTGTGCAGCGTATGCAGCAGATTTGGGACCAGGTGGTGGAGAGGTTGTCTCTCTCTCAGGAGAAGGCCCAGCGGTTTGCCAACCGGCATAGGGCTGATGGTCCTCGTTTTAAAGTGGGGGAATTTATTTTGGTTGTCCTCAAGGAATATCCCTATGAAGGTTGCATCTCCAAAATTTAAGCCAAGGTTCATTGGACATTATAAGATCATGGAAATTATTAATCCAGTTTCCTTCCGTTTGCTTCTTCCAGGGACATTTTAAGATCCATAACGTGTTCCACAAGTCCTTATTGAAGAGGTTTGTCGAACCAGTGGTTTCTATGGCTGCACCTCCCGACCCTGTTTTGGTTGAGGGCAATTTGGAGTATGTGGTTGAGAAGATATTGGATTCTCGTTTTGCTAGATGGAAGCTCCAGTATTTGGTTAAGTGGAGAGGTTATGGTCAGGAGGACAATTCTTGGGTGTTTGCTTCTGACATTCATGCTGGGAGACTTATCCGTGCCTATCATCGAGCCCATCCTGATCGGCCTGGTTGCGCAGGTGAGGGTTCGGTGACCCCTCCTCAAGGGGGGGGTACTGTTGTGAATATGCTGGAGGCGGCTTCTGAGCTGGGGCTCCCTCCGGTGGTTGCTGAGGGTAATGAACTGATTAATGAATGGCCTTCAGCTGTAGCTGAATGGTAGGATATAAGTGGCCTGAGTTCCCAGAAGCCTTGCTGGTTATCAATTGTTCCTTCTGGTCTTGCTTGAAGCATTGCTAGGTTCCTGCTCTCTTTCAGATAAGTTTTTGCTGTTTTTTTTTTCCTCTGTTTGATTTTCATTGCTGGTTTGCAGCTTGCAGTGGACTGCAGCCTGTCCCCTTTTGGGGATCTGGCGCTGCATTTGTGCTCCGTTTTTGTCTGCACTTTTGCTTTGCTCCTTTGTTACTTTTTATTTGCTGAATAGCGGTTGTTACACCAGAGATCTGATTTAGGTGGAAGAGATCGTGTGATCTCAGGTTTTTTGGCAATCAGAAGTGTTGGTATTTTTTAGGGTTTTTGTTGGATTGCAGTCAGAATTCTTTCCCATACTTTTCTGTCTAGACAGATTGGGCCCCAGCGTTTGCTCATTCTATTTTCTGTCTGTGTCCGTGCTTTCTTCTTGTCTAACCGCCATTACATGTTTGGGGCTTCCTATTTTCTTTGGGGATCTGCTCTGGGGCAGATAGCTTTCATCTTTCTGCCTTTAGGTGTAGTTATCTCTCAGGCTGTGACGAGGCGTCTAGGATCAACGTAGGAACGCTCCACGGCTACCTCTAGTTGTGTGGTTAGTTCAGGGTACTGCAATCCAATAGGTTCCAGCCTCTCTGGTGTATTACCGTTTTTGCTATTTCTCCTCAGTTCCCCGAAACGTAACAGGTACCCAACCTCGTCTCCCGATACTGGGATCCACATGCAATCGCTGTGGACGCCCTGGTTCTACCATGGAATCCGTTTCACCTCCCATATTTGTTTCCTCCGTTAGCACTGCTCCCAAAGGTGATCAGAAAGATCAAGACAGAGGGAGTTCCAGCGATATTAGTCGCTCCAGATTGGCCTCGTCGCTCGTGGTACGCAGATCTGGTACAGCTGCTCGCCGACACGCCCTGGCGTCTGCCAGAACGCACGGACCTTCTCTCCCAGGGCCCATTTTACCACCAGAACTCAGGGGTCCTGTGTTTGACTGCCTGGCCGTTGAGTCTTGGATCCTGACCAGGGCCAGATTCTCTCAGAAGGTCGCTGCCACAATGGCTAGCGCCCGAATACCCGCCTCGGCACGTATCTACCACCATACTTGGAAGGTCTTCTTTACATGGTGCAGGGAACACGGTTATTCCCCGCTCCAGTTTTCGATTCCCAACATTCTGGCAATTCTCCAGGCTGGCCTAGATGCAGGCCTAGCGCCAAGTACTCTTAGAAGACAGATATCATCCTTGTCTGTTCTTTATCAGCGTAGAATTGCCACCAATTTACAAGTTAAAACCTTTATTCAGGTGGTTGTCCATGTAGTACCCCCCATATAGGGCTCTCTTAGAGGTCTGGGATCTCAACCTGGTTCTGGGAGTGCTGCAGGAATCTCCATTTGAGCCTCTTTAGGAGGTTTCTTTGACATACCTTTTTTGGAAGGTGGTGTTTCTCGTAGCCATAACATCCATAAGGCGGGTCTCGGAGCTGGCGGCACTATCTTGCCGAGCTCCATACTTACTTTTTCATCATGATAAGGTGGTGCTCAGGCCAACCCCACCTTTTTTGCCAAAGGTTGTGTCCTCATTCCATATCAATGAGGACATTGTTTTGTCCTCATTTTGCCCAGCGCCGACGCACCGGGTGGGAAAGCTTTCCATACGCTGGATCTGGTGAGAGCACTCAGGAGGTATGTATCTCGGACGGCTTCCTTTCGGCAGACGGACACGCTGTTTATCCTCCCCGAGGGTCGCAGGAAGGGTTTCGCTGCCTCAAGATTATCTTTGGCCATATGGATACGGTTAACCATTCAGGAGGACTACCGCATCAGAGGCGCGGTTGTTCCGGCAGGAATTAGGGCTCACTCCATGAGAGCGGTGGGTGCCTCATGGGTTCTTCGGCATCAGGCTTCGGCGGAACAAGTTTGTAAGGCGGCAACCTGGTCCAGTCTACATACTTTTGCTAAACATTATAATATCCATACTCAGGCTTCAGCGGATGCAAGTCTGGGTAGAAGGATTCTCCAGGCAGCGGTAGCACACCTATAGGCAATTCCTGGTTTCGGCTTATACTGTGGAGTCGGTTTCCCACCCAAGGGACTGCTTTGGGGTGTCCCACAGTCCTGTGTCCCCCAATGAGACGATGGAGAAAAACGGATTTTTGTGTTAATACCATAAAATCCGTTTCTCAGAGACGCTCATTGGGGGACACAGCACCCACCCTGATAGCCAGATGGCTTCGTTTTTTAGTTTATTCTATTTTTGTCTGTTTTGGTGGGTTTATTTCTGGATATATTGTGCCTGTGGTAACGCTGATTTACTTTTTGTCCTCCTTCTTTTTGCACTAAACTGGGTTCGCCTGCGGCCAGTGTCCAGGTGTATACGGCGGAGGAGGAGCTAACCTTTTTTTGTATCTACTTAGTGTCAGCCTCCTAGCGGCAGTAGTATACACCCACAGACCTGTGTCCCCCAATGAGTGTCTCAGAGAAAAAGATTTTACTGTGAGTAACACAAAAATCCGTATGTCCTCCTCCAAGATGGTGCCACCTGTGCAGTAGCAGCTCTCAGCTATCTCCTATAGCTGTACTGCGCAGGCGAGGGCGGCACCATCTTGGAGGAGGAAATTTTTTTCTTCTCCAGTAAGATGGTGCCGCCAGCGCATGCGCAGTAGTAGCTATCGGATCACCTATACACTGATAGCTGCTACTGCGCATGTGCGGCGTGCGCCATTTTAACCCCTTTACCCCCAAGGGTGATTTGCATGTTAATGACCGGGCCAATTTTTACAATTCTGACCACTGTCCCTTTATGAGGTTATAACTTTGGAACGCTTCAATGGATCCCGATGATTCTGACATTATTTTCTCGTGACATATTGTACTTCATGTTAGTAGTAAAATTTGTGAAAAAAACAGAAAATCGGCGAGAATTTTGCAATTTTCCAACTTTGAATATTCATGCCTTTAAATCATAGAGCTATGTCTCGCAAAATACTTAATAAGTAACATTTCCCATGTGTCTACTTTACCTCAGCACAATTTTGGAACCAAAGTTTTTTTTTTTTTTTTTTGAGGAAGCTATAATGGTTAAAAGTTGACCAGCGAGCTCTTATTTTTCCAACACCATTTTTTTTTTTTAGGGACCAAATCACATTTGAAGTCACTTTGAGGGGTCTATACGATAGAAAATACCCAAAAGTGACACCATTCTAAAAACTGCACCCCTGAAGGTGCTCAAAACCACATTCAAGAAGTTTATTAACCCTTCAGGTGCTTAACAGGGATTTTTGGAATGTGGAAAAAAAATGAACATTTAACTTTTTTTCCCCAAAAAATTTACTTCAGATACAATTTTTTTTTATTTTTACCAAGGGTAACAGGAGAAATTGGACCCGAAAAGTTGTTGTGCAATTTGTCCTGAGAACGCTGATATGTGTAGGTAAACCACTGTATAACGTAGAGCCGTAAAAAAAAAAATCACATTTTTTTTCCACAAAAATGATCTCTTCGCCCCCATTTTTTTATTTTACCAAGAGTAACAGGAGAAATTGGACCCTAAAACTTGTGCAATTTCTTTTGAGTACGCAGATACCTCATATGTAGGGGAATACTACTTTTGAGGCACAGTGCAAAACTCAGAGGTGTAGAGATGCCATATTGGAGTTCAGATTTTGTTGGAATGGTTTGAGGGTGCCATGTCACATTGGCAGAGCCCCTGAGGTGCCAGAACAACAGAAACCCCCTATATGTGAACTCATTTTACAAACTAAACTCCCTAATGAATTCATCTAGGGGTGCAGTGATCATATTAACATTAAGGGCCTGTGCCCACATTGCGGATTTGCCTGCAGATTTTTTCACGCAGAAAACGCAGGTGCGGTTTTGGTGCGGTTTTTCATGCTTTTTCTCATGCGTTTTTGAATGCGGTTTTGACAACTAAATAAAGATATGTTGTTTAACAAAAAAAAAAGATTTGTGATGTCATTTCTTGTCCAACCTCCTCTTTTACATTTGTCCAACCCACACTCCATTACACACACACAGATAGAGATAGATAGATAATAGATACCGATAGATAGATAATAGATAGATAGATAATACATAGATAGATGGATAATAGATAGTTAGAAATATGTAAAGAAAGATAGATATATAGATAGACAGAAAGATATATAGGTAGAGAGATGATAAATAAAATGGTACATAAATAAAGACCCACGCGCGCACACACACACAAAATCTTAAGGCAATATAGTTAATAGGAAATAAATGGCGTGGGGTCCCGCACAATTTTCTGCGCCAGAGGGGGAAAGCCGACAGCCGGGGCCAATATTTCTAGCCTGGGAAGGGGTTAATACCCATGGATCTTCCCAGGCTATGAATATCAGCCCGCAGCTAGCCTTCACTGGCTATTAAAATAGGCGGACCCCCCCCCCCAACAAAAAAAAATGACGTTGGGTCCCCCTATAATTTATAGCCAGAAAGGCTAGGCAGACAGCTGCGGGCTGATATTCATAGCCTAGGAAGGGGCCATGGATATTGGCGCCCCCCCTGGCTAAAAATACCAGCACCCAGCCGCCCCAGAATTGGCGCATCTGTATGATGTGCCAATTCCGGCACTTAGCCCCTCTCTTCCCACTCCCCTGTAGCGGTTGGATATGGGGTAATAAGGGGTTAATATCACCTTGCTATTATAAGGTGATATTAAGCCCGTTTAATAATAGAGAGGCGTCAATAAGATGCCTTTCCATTATTAATCTTATATTAATAAAAGGTTAAAAAACAACACACATAAGAATAAATTATTTTAATGAAATAAAACACAACACGGTTTTCATATCTTTATTACATGCTCAGATCCAAGCGACGCCCTCGATCTCTTGTAATAAAACATAAAAAAATAAAACAACCGTATACTCCCTGTCCGACGCAGTCCAATTAATAACGAGTGTCCCACGACGGTCTCCCCTATAGTACAGTGACATCAGGTGATGCCGCTGTTCTGTAGGGCCTCCCAGTGATGCACTGACAGGAGACAATGGCTCCTGCAGTGCATCACTGAGGTTACCTGAGTTCATTCTCTCACTTTATGGCAATGCTGCGTGGGAATTTTCTCACCCAGCATTGCCGTGAGAGAATGAATGGAAGTGACGTCATTCTCTCCCGGCGGCAGTCAGAGCGGTACACAGATGGATGGTGTCGGGGAATAGGTGAGTATATACTCTGTGTTGTATGTCATGTGTATGTTCTGTATGTCATGTGTATGTTATATGTTGTATGTCCTGTGTATGTTATATGTTCTGTATGTCGTGTATGTTATATGTTCTGTATGTCATGTGTATGTTATATGTTCTGTATGTCATGTGTATGTTATATGTTCTGTATGTCATGTGTATGTTTTAGTCTGTATGTCATGTTATGTTATATGTTGTCATGTGTATGTTATATGTTTTATGTCATGTGTATGTTATATGTTCTGTATGTCATGTGTATGTTATATGTTCTGTATATCATGTGTATGTTATGTTCTGTATGTCATGTGTATGTTATATGTTCTGTATGTCATGTGTATGTTATATGTTCTGTATGTCATGTGTATGTTATATGTTCTGTATGTCATGTGTATGTTATATGTTCTGTATGTCATGTGTATGTTATATGTTCTGTATGTCATGTGTATGTTATATGTTCTGTATGTCATGTGTATGTTAATGTTCTGTATGTCATGTGTATTATATGTTCTGTATGTCATGTGTATGTTATATGTTCTGTATGTCATGTGTATGTTATATGTTCTGTATGTCATGTGTATGTTATATGTTCTGTATGTCATGTGTATGTTATATGATGTTGTATGTACTGTTAATTAAAGATTCACACATTAGCCAGATGATGGACTACTACTGTCCAATCATTGGGTAATGTGTCAGTCACTGTCACTGTAGCAGGCATAGCGGATGGGACTTGTAGTCCCATCCGACGATGCCTGCATACGCGGAGACACACACACAGCCCCGCACACCGCCGCACATACACCAGGCCCGCACACCAATCACGCACACAGGCCCGCACACCAATCACGCACACAGGCCCGCACACCGATCACACACACAGGACCGCACACCGATCACGCAGACACCGGCACACAATCACCGCCCACACACATAGCGCCGCACACTATACACGCCCACGCACCGCCCACACACATAGCGCCGCACACTATACACACTCACGCCCACATACTTCCCTCCTCCCGAACCGCAGCGGTTTCACCCCCAGCAAAACCGCAGATCTTTTTTAGACCTGCGGTTTTGCTGCGGAAGTGCCCGACTCAATGCAAGTCAATGGGCGCCGAACCGCTACAGTTCCGCACAAAGAATTGACATGCTGCGGAAAATAAAGCGCGGCGAACCCGCGCGTTTTTTTCCGCAGCATGTGCACAGCAGACCTGTGGTTCCCATTGGATTGCATTGCATGTGCACTGTGCTGCGGGTTGGATGCGTTTCCGCACGTTGAAAAACGCAGCGGAAACGCATCTAAAAACGCAAAGTGTGCATGGGACCTAACACCACACGTGCCTCACAGAATTTTATACCACAGAGCGGTGAGGAAAGAATAAATTACATTTTTACCATTAAAATGTTGTTTTAACCCCAAGTTTTTAATTTTTCTAAGGGCTAATAGGATTTTTTTTTTTTACAACAAACTGAGGTCCATTTTTTCCTAAGTATGCCAATACCCTACATGTAATAGGAAAATATTTTTCAGGCACAGTGCAAAGCTCAGAAGCCAAGGAGCGCCAGATTTTACTGTTATGGTTTGCAGGTGCCATGACCCACTGAGAGAGCCCATTAAGTGCCAGAAGAGCAGAAGCCCCCATAAGTGACCCCATTTTATTAACTACACCTGTGAATGAGCTGCCGGAATGTGGCGTCAGTGGCCGGGAGTGACGTCCTAGAGTTTATCTCTGGTCAGTGAGGCTCCGTTCCCAACCGGGCTGAGCTGTGATGAGATCCGGTGAGATCCCCGCTAGCACCGTGAGCATGCACGGTCCTAGCGGGGATCTCACTGAAGTTACCGCAGTTCAGCCCGGCTGGGAACGGAGCCTCACTGACCGGTAGTAACCTCTATGACGTCACTGCCGTTTCCAGCAGCTTATTCACCAGTGGTTCTCAGCCTGGCCGGTTGCATCTTGGCACCAATCAGGTTGAAAAGTAATTATCCCCCAGACATGGATTTCGGCATGGGACAGAATGACAGATTTGGTATTTTGTTGGTTTTTTATTTTAGTTTTATTACAGGAGAATGAGGGCTTCGGTGGAATAGGCGTTTGGTGAGTATAACTGTTTGTTATTTTTAACTAAAAAAGTAAAACTGTGCTTTGTTTTATTTCTAATAAGACTTTATTCTGACTGTGTATTTACCATGTAACTATAGGATTAGTAATGAATAGGTGTCTTATAGACGCTTCTCCTTTACTAAGCCGTGGGCTTGATGTCACCTAACAATACAAAGGTCACATCAACCCCACAAATATGAACCTCAATTGCCACCGCTACAAGGGAAGTGGGAAGAGCCTGGCAAAGCGCCATAATTGGTGCATCTAATAGATGTGCCTTTTCTGGGCAGCTGCTATTTTTAGGCTGGGGGGGGGGTCAATATCCATGGCCTTTACCAGCCTTAGATTCCCAGCCCCAGCTGTAAGCTTTAGCAAGGCTGGTTGTAAAAAAATAGGGGGGACCCCACACCGTTTTTTAAAATGATTTATTTATAGGGCAGGTGGTGGCTGATGAATACCCCGATCAGCCTCTCCTGCTCACTCACTGTTATTAACAGCAGCAGGGGTAGGCTGATGGGCGTAATAGTCCCATCAGCCGCCGCCTGCTGTCACTTTTATCCCTTAAATATAACTCTCGTCATTCTCACCTGCTCGCGCCGATCGCCGGTAGAGCAGGGGGAGAATGAGGAGAGCCGTGTTCAGCACCCGCGCCGGGTAACAGCGCTTACTGTAATGCTTCTTCCCTGGTGCCCGTCCGTGTGGTACTGATGGTGGCACACGTGTGCCACTTACACACACGGACACTGACATCTCTAGTACTGGAAATATCAGGATGTATGAAAGAGTCCTTATAGCAGGTTTTTATGTTTGGCAGCTGTCACACACTAAAAGATGCTTTTTATTGCAAAAATAGTTTTTGCATCACCACATTTTGAGAGCTATAATTTTTCCATATTTTGGTCCACAGAGTCATGTGAGGTCTTGTTTTTTGCAGGACGGGTTAACGTTTTTATTGGTACCATTTTTGGGCACATGACACTTTTTAAAGGGAATCTGTCACCCCATTTTTCGACAATCAGCTGTGGCCCCCGATGTCACCTGAAAGAGAAGAAAAACGAGTTATATTATACTCACCCAGGGGCGGTCCGCCGTCCTGTCCGATGGGCGTCACGGTCCGGTCCGGTGCCTCCCATCTTGTAGCGAAGCCCTCCTCTTCTTAGCTTCCCGTCGCGGCTGGTGAGGGCAGAACAGAGTACTACAGTGCACAGGTGCCGGACCTCTCTGACTTTTCCCGGCGCCTGCGCACTGCACTACTCTGCTTTGTCCTCAACAGGGCAGAGCAGTGCGCCTGCGCCGGAGCTGCGACGTGAAGCTAAGAAGAGGAGGGCTTCGCTACAAGATGGGAGGCGCGGGACAGGACCGTGATGCCCATCGGACCAGACGGCGGACCGCCCCTGGGTGAGTATAATATAATTCCTTTTTCAGCTGCAGATGAAGGAAGAGAGCCACAGTATTCATTACTGATGGGTAGGCGGAGCCCCAGATCAGGATGTTACCTCAGATCAAAAGAGTGATGACTGGCTGGCCCCTCCAGCTCGGGCTCCTCCTACTCAGCTCCAGTCTAAGATTTGAGGTCCAGAGGATGGTCGCTGCTAATGCAGCTCCTCAGAAGATTTTATTATTTTAATATTCGGACAGGAGACTTGGATCACTAGTTGGTCTAGAGGTCTCAGGGGTATCAGCGCTGCTGTACCCCAACCTCTCCCTTGGCGGATCTGTATTTACTCAAAGTCCCTGCAGAATCCTTGCCGGCCCTGGGGGATGAGGAGAGCTTCTCTGGCGGGAACGCAAACCACACGTGCGGTCACTGCGTTCTTCGCCCTGGGGGAAGCATGGGCACTGCGCCAGAAACCCCTGAGGGTCCCTGTGGCGCCTTGGCTGGTGAGTACTCCACACAAATTTTAATAATAATTATGTGTGAGTGCTTTAGCGTCTGAATGAGCAGCGCTATTACTAATGTCAGTATGCTTCAGCGCTACTGTGAAAACAGCGTTACTACATGTATGTCAGTATGCTTCAGCGCTGCTGTGACAGCGCTAATACATGTAATGTCAGTATGCTTCAGCGCTGCTGTGACAGCGCTACTACATGTAATGTCAGTATGCTTCAGCGCTGCTGTGACAGCGCTACTACATGTAATGTCAGTATGTTTCAGCGCTGCTGTGACAGCGCTACTACATGTAATGTCAGTATGCTTCAGCGCTGCTGTGACAGCGCTACTACATGAAGATGTGGTGATTTTTTGTCCGCAGGCAGATAGCTGCAGGACAGAGAGGGAGCAGGAGCGGGGAGAGTTCGCGCTCATTATTTGAGCTAGCAGGGGGCGTGGCCTATCTATCCCGGTCTTTTGAGCAGGAAGACGCGCGCTCTGGCTTTTCTCCTGCGACCCCCTCACTGTGGCGGCCATTACTCGGGCTCCTCGGACCGCTCCCCTCCTCATATAGACACCACGGCCAGCTGGGTGAGTGCGGATTCCTCACCCCGCAGCGCAGCGATCGCTATCCTGCAGCTGCAGTCTCATCAGAGACATAAAAATTGGCTGGGGCTCACAAATTATATATATTTTGGTGAGTTTGCAATATTAACCCCTTTGAGGGTTATTTCTACCTGCAAAATTTGCTGACTGAATACCGCTGGGGTAACTCTGCTTGGTGGAGCGTTAACCCTTCAGCGTTTGAAAAAAAAAAAAAAAAAAAAAAAAAACCGCATAGTTTTTTGCTGGTATTACCGCTTTGACCTGCTCATACAGGTGAGACATGTCTGAACAGAGTTCAGATGCCGCGGATCACGTCCCAGTGCCATTGCGGCAATCAGATACGCAGACCTCCACAGCGTCTAGCGCTGCGGTCGACAGCGGTGGAAAATTGGATGATATCGCTCGATCGATTAATAACTTATCTGACCTTTTAGGTCAATATGTGTCTGCTAATTCCTCTCAGAGGAAGCGACGCAGGCCGTTACCGGCCTCTACACGGAGCGAATCAGATGTATCTGATATTGGGCAGAGTTCCCCTTTAAATTCGGATGGAGAAATATCCGATTCAGATACGGACGAGCCGCAGGGGCGTTCCTCTATGACGAAGCGTACGGAGGCATTAATTGAAGCCATGAGAGATATACTACAGTTACCGGAGGAGGTAACTAGTCGTCCTGGTAAATCAGCACGCATTTTCCAGGAGTCCCGTGCTTCGCGCACAACATTGCCAGCTCTGGATGAGCTTAATGGTGTAATAGAGGAGGAACGTCTATGTCCAGATAAGCGTTTTTCATGGAACGCATTTCTTTGATACACTTTATCCTTGCTCTACGGAGTTAAAGGCTAATTGGACTTCTGCTCCTGAAGTGGATGTGTCTTTGTCTCAGCTTAGTAAATCCTCTCTACTCCCTATTAAGGGAAAAGCGAGCTTACAGGAGCCTTTGGATAGAAAGGCAGAATTGGCGGCAAAAGCAAGCTATGAGGCTGCGGGTCATGGATTTCGAGCAGTGCTAGGATCCATGTGTGCTGCTAGAGCTTCTCTAAGCTGGTTGGCACGTCTGAAGACGGAGTTGCAAAATGAATCTCCGTTATCTGAGATACGGGAAACTTGTGAATGGTTAGAAATGGCAGCCTGTTATATCTTTGATGCCGGTCTGGATACGGCATCTCTGCTGGCCAAAGCGCAAGCTTCAGCGGTCACAGTCAGAAGAGCTTTATGGCTCAGACAGTGGGCCGGGGACGCAGTTTCCAAACAAGGGTTGTTGGCCTTACCTTACAAGGGTGGCCATCTTTTTGGATCCGACCTCACAGAGCTGATTTCCAAGGCTAAGGCGAAGGAATCAGCATTACCACAGCGAAGGGCCATGGCCTCGGTGTCCAGTAAGCCTGGTGTTTATAGTGGTCGGCGGTCCTTTCGGGCCGAGGACGATCTAGTCACTCCTCGTGGGGATCGGGTCGTCCTTCTTTCTCAGGAAAGAAATCCTCTCAGAAAACTCGTACTCCCTGGAAGCAGAGTTTCCGCCAGAACAAGCGGGAACTTGACAAGAAAACCGCAAAGTCGGATTGACGCCAGGGGTCCACTCGAGGATTCTCGAGTGGGGGGTCGCCTGCTTCTTTTCAAGGAGACTTGGATGGCTCGCGTTCCAGATTCCTGGGTAACGCGAATAGTGTCGGCAGGCTATTTCATAGAGTTTGCTTCTCGACCCCCAAATGTTTTTTGTCAGTCTCGCGTTCCGTCGGAACCCGAGCTTGTTGTCGCTCTACAGCGAGAGATCGAATCGCTACTACAAAAGGGTGTAGTGATACCGGTTCCGTCAGAGGACCGAGGGAAAGGTTTTTATTCCAACCTTTTTATAGTTCCCAAAAAGGAGAACAAATTTCGCCCGATTCTGGATCTCAAGCGATTAAACCGGCATGTCCATGCCCGGAAATTTCGCATGGAGTCGCTTCGTTCCGTTGTGGCAGCTCTGTCACAGAACGATTTTCTGGTGTCAATCGACATTCGCGACGCCTATTTGCATATTCCCATCGGAAAGGCTCATCAGCGCTTTCTTCGATTTGCCATAGGTCAGAATCATTACCAGTTCGTGGCTCTGCCGTTCGGCTTAGCCTCAGCGCCAAGGGTCTTTACAAAAATTCTGGCGCCCCTCATGGCACCCCTTCGAAGACAGGGGATTACGATTCTCCCTTATCTGGACGATCTTTTGATCGTGGCTTCCTCGGAGGAGGAGGCGTTGACGGCTCGGGATTTGTCTCTTCAGTTTCTGAAAGACTTCGGTTGGCTGGTCAATTGGGAGAAGTCGTCCCTGGAACCATCGAGGACAATTCTCTTTTTGGGAATGCATCTCGACACGTTTCGGTCGGTAGTTTCCCTACCACCAGACAAACAGTCATGTCTTCTTCGACATGTACAGATTATGACATCCTCAACGGCAATGTCCCTACGGAAGTGTATGCGTCTTCTGGGACTGATGGTGGCGTCCATGGAGGCAATTCCTTTTGCCCAGTTCCACTCCAGGACTCTTCAAAAGTTCATCTTGAGTCGATGGAATCAGTCGCAATCGCTGGATTGCAGTGTCACCATTTCTCGCGCGGTGCGGGATTCTCTAGAATGGTGGTTACGTCCAGGGGCATTCTCCCTGGGGAAGTCTTTCCTCCCTCTGAAGTGGTCAGTCATAACCACCGATGCCAGCCTGACGGGCTGGGGGGGTGTTTGGAACAATCTCTGGATTCAGGGGGTATGGTCACCGGAAGAGTCTGTGCTTCCGATCAACATCCTGGAATTGAGGGCGATTTTCCTTTGCCTCCAACATTGGACGGTCCCTTTGAGCGGTCTGCCAGTCCGTGTGCAGACAGACAATGCGACGGCTGTCGCGTATATCAATCACCAAGGTGGGACAAGGAGTTCCAGTCTCATGGTAGAGGTGTCCCGAATTCTGATTTGGGCAGAGGCCAATGTACCAGCCATTTCGGCGATTCACATTCCAGGGGTTCAGAATATTACAGCGGACTTTCTCAGTCGCAGAAGGATGGATCCCGGGGAATGGAGCCTCCACCCGGAAGTCTTTGCACTACTGTGCTCTCGCTGGGGAACCCCCAAGTGGATTTGATGGCATCCGGGTCCAATGCCAAGTTACCGACATTCATGTCCAGGTACAAGGACCCGAAGGCGGTGGCGGTGGATGCTCTAGTGGCTCAGTGGGATCAGTTCGAGCTGATCTATGTATTCCCGCCGATATCCTTACTTCCTCTAGTGCTGCGTCGGATCAGACTAGAGAGAATTCCAGCTATTCTGATAGCTCCAGACTGGCCAAGAAGGGTGTGGTTCTCGACAATAATGTCGCTGTTGGCGGCACCTCCGTTTCCACTCCCTCTTCAACCGGACTTGTTGACTCAGGGGCCCATTTGTCATCCGGACTTGATGTCCCTGCGTTTGACGGCGTGGCTCTTGAGACCGAAATCTTGACCCGTAGAGGTTTTTCAGCCGAGGTCATTGCTACCCTTCGTGCTGCAAGATGTCCGGCTACTTCTAGGATTTACCACAAAATTTGGGAAACCTTCTTTTCGTGGTGTTTGGGGTCTTCTCGGAACCCGAGAAAATTTTCCATTCCCAACCTGTTGGCTTTTCTGCAGCATGGGCTAGACAAGGGTTTGGCAGTTAGCACTCTGAAAGGTCAGATTTCTGCTCTGTCCTTATTGTTTCGGAGAACCATTGCTTCGAATAGAGACGTGCTCTCCTTTTTCCGAGGTATCTCTCGTAAGTTTCCGCCGCGGAAGGCACCCGTGTCTCCTTGGCGGCTCAACCTTGTTTTGGAGGCTCTTCAGCATAAACCTTTTGAACCTATGGTTTCTGCTAGCCTTTCTTTACTTTCTTGGAAGGTGGCTTTCCTTGTTGCAGTCACTTCCTTGAGGAGAGTTTCTGAATTGGCAGCTCTTTCTTGCTCGCCTCCTTTTCTGGAGTTTTTTCCGGATCGTGTAGTGCTTCGCACTCGGGGTGATTTTTTGCCTAAAGTGGTGTCACAATTTCATGTTAACCAGGATATTGTGTTGCCTTCACTCTGTCCGGATCCGAAGAATACGAAAGAGCGAGATTTACACACATTGGATTTAGTGCGGGCCTTGAAGTTTTATCTATCTATTACTCAAGGTTTTCGTAAGACGGACTCCCTGTTTGTGGTTCCGGCAGGTCGTCGGCGTGGTCAACGAGCTTCCAAGGGTTCTATAGCTCGTTGGATCCGGTCAGCTATTTTGGAAGCTTACCGTCTTCAGGGTGAATCTTGCCCGATTAAGATTCGAGCCCATTCCACGAGAGCTGTGGCTTCATCGTGGGCTTTTCATCAAGGTGCTTCGGCAGTGCAGCTTTGCCGAGCAGCGACTTGGCGCTCTGTCCACACGTTTACAAGGTTTTATAAAGTGGACGTCAGTGCTTCCGCTGATGCAGCCCTCGGACGTAGGGTCCTGCAGGCAGCTGTAGTTTAAAGTTCTGGATGAACTTGTGTTTAGCGCTGGTTGCGCTTTGTTATTAAGGTTGTTGGGTTTCTGCCTTTTGTTGGTTTTTTCCCACCCTTATTTTTGAACTGCTTTGGGACGTCCCATCAGTAATGAATACTGTGGCTCTCTTCCTTCATCTGCAGCTGAAACACGGATTTTGGTAAAGACTTACCTGTAAAATCCTTTTCAGCGAAGGAAGGAAGAGAGACACAGCACCCTCCCACGGCAGAGGTGTGTTGATGTTTTCAGATGCAGCGCGACCCTTATCTGATAGCGATTATCTGGGCTGAGGTCAGCGCGCTAAGGCTCTGTTCCAGCATCGCCAGCTCATCGCAGTAGTCAGGTTCCGTGAGTAGTACCTGGAACTCTGTGGTTTTTGGCTTTCTTTGCATGCATAACCTGTATCCTTGTGTTTTTTCTCTGAAGTTCCTTCAGAAGGGGTTATGTTGCTCCGCTGGTGATCTTGGCTCTTTTCCTAAAAGCTTTGATACGACTGGAGCTGAGTAGGAGGAGCCCGAGCTGGAGGGGCCAGCCAGTCATCACTCTTTTGATCTGAGGTAACATCCTGATCTGGGGCTCCGCCTACCCATCAGTAATGAATACTGTGTCTCTCTTCCTTCCTTCGCTGAAAAGGATTTTACAGGTAAGTCTTTACCAAAATCCGTGTTTCTTCTCTTTCAGGTGACATCGGGGGCCACAGCTGATGGTCGAAAAATGGGGTGACAGATTCCCTTCAATTGCTTCATATTCCGATTTCTGGGAGGCAGAATGAACAAAAACTAGCAATACATGAATTTCTTTTTTTGGGGGGTTATACTGTTCCGTGTGGTAAAATTTGATAAACCAGTTTTATTCTTCGGATCAGTACGATTACAGCGATACCTCATTTATATCTTTTTTTTATGTTTTGACGCTTTTATACAATAAAAACTATTTTATAGAAAAAATTATTTTTGCATCACTTTATTCTGAGAGCTATAACTTTAGCAGGACAAGATGACGTTTACAGCGGTACCATGTTTATACCCGTCTTTTTGATTGCGTGTTATTTCTCTTTGTTTGGCGGTATGATGATAATGCATTGTTTTTTGCCTTGTTTTTTATTTTTTTCATGGTGTTCACTAAAGCGCTTAACTAGTGGGACAGTTTTGTAGATTGGGTCATTGCGGACGCGGCAATACCAAATATGTGTACTTTTATTGTTTAGATTTTTTTTTCATTCAAATATTTAGAGATGGAATATATTGATTTTTTTAAAAAATATTTTTACTGTTTAAAAATTTTTTTTAACTTTTCCCACTATGGGACAATCATTTTTTGCAGGCTGATCGCTTCTGTAACCTGCAGATGAAGCACCATCTGCATGCTATAGAAGCTATCAGCTCTGCACTGACAGAGAGACTTGCTGTTCATGATCAGCAAGTTTTTAAGCTCTGGTGACCCGGATTTTGTCATGACGACATCGGGTCACCATGGCAACGATCGGGACCCCGCATTATTGGTCAGATAGGCCCAGGGCACATGGACGGAATATTATGACAGATGTCAGAAAGGGATTAAAATTGATGTTTTTTTTCTATCTGAATAACATTAAGCACATGTATTATTGGTACATTAAACATGCGATTATGCTGCAACGCAGGTGCCACGACTGGCAACTGCCTGCCGAAGGTTGTTTTTTTTTTTCTTCAGTATGTATAGATATTCATTATGTAAACTAGGGGTCAGGTCAGTGAGGGATGAGTGACCTATCAGCAGTCTGCATTATGAATACCTAATCAGAGCACTGCATGAAACCCCTCCCAACACAGACAGGCCGCCCCGGAGCACAAGCATATCATTAACTAAAAACAGGAAATAAATCAACCACAAGATGAATTTCATCATCCAAGTTATCATTGTAATCAGTTTAAAGGTAAAGGCGCCAACCCTGCACTGTCTGTAGGTTACTGTGCACAATCCTGCTGACAGGTCCCTTTAAAACAGAACTGAAAAGAGCCAGTGTAAGCTATGTTTCACCTATTATAGTATTTCCATGTTTTTCCAGTCTGGAGTTAAACTATACTAATTTGCCTTTAAGTTGTCTAAAGCATTCTAAGACATTATTAATTTCTACTTTTGTACATTAGCCCTTCTTATTTTGAGCCTTTTTGATGTATTGCAGAATTTCAGAAAAAGCGTGCCTATCAAAAGTGGTTTTGGCGTGCCTGGACATCAACCAACCTTTGGAGAGGACAGGAACCAATCCAATGGCACAGTTCAAGGAAACAAGCCTGTTGGTTTCCAGTTTGAAACTGGTAAAATCCAGGAAGATGCAAAAGAGGCCGATCTGTCTAAAAATCTGTTTTTCCAGTGTATGTCACAAAACGTTCCACCAAGTAATTACTTTACTGCCATCTCAGAAAGTTCCATAGAAGAGCCTTCAAGCAAGGACCCCGGGATGTCATGCAAGGAAGGACTTTCATCTACACTTTTCAAGCCAAAGGCTCTCACCCCACAGGAAACGAAAGCAAACACAAAACCACCCTTTTCTGAATCTATGCCGAAACTTACCCCTGCATTTCCTGGAAAGGTTTTACCTCCTCGACCACCTGAGACCCATGAAAACCTTTTTCTGCAACCTCCAAAGCTGTCACGAGAAGAACCATCAAACCCATTTTTGGCATTTTCTGATAAAAAGGATATTTCACCATTTGGCTTTGCAGCCCAGAGTTCATTACCTGGAAATACTTCATCCTCTATTTGGCAAGACCAGCACAGAGCTGATGAACCCAGCTCTTTGCTGAAAACGAAACCCCTCTTTTCTACAGAGTCGCTTAAACAGTTACCCTTAACTTCAGGTGCATCAAATACTGAAACGCTTCAAAGTTCTACATTTTTGGGAAACGGACGGTCAAATTCCCCAGCAAATAATTTAAGTCAACCAATTGAGATGCCAACATTGGCTTCGAGTCCTACTGAAGATAAACCTGCAGTTGGATCTGGGCAAATGGACAATCCATTGTTAAGAACATTCACTGCCTTGTCAAGTAGGCTTCAACCAGGTGTCCTCCCCTCATCAGAATTTTCTCATGATGGTAAAGCTGCTTTTGACTCTGTTAATAGATTCACATTGGATGAACGAAGTCGGACGTCTAAACAGGACTCTGATTCCAGTACTAACAGTGATTTGAGTGATATGAGTGATTCAGAGGAGCAGCTGAACTCTAGGGCTGGCTTTAAGGGAATACCAGAGCATCTTGTTGGGAGGATTGGACCTAATGGAGAGCACGTTGTGGACTTGTTATTAGCAAAAGGTAGAAGAAAACAGGTCCCAAAACCAAGACCAAGAACTACTGCTCCACTGAAAGGTAAGAAGGAAAGGGAAAAATAAAAGGGTATTCGTATCTTGGAAAATTATTGCATAGCCACAGGATATGCTGAAAATGTCTGATAGATGTTGGTGCCAACTGTAGGATCTGTACCTTTTGTGGAGATTGGTGGTCCCTATCTACCAATGCATGAAGGTGGTGAATGAATGTAGAAGTGGCTACACATGTATCACATTTCTGACTTGTGATACACGATATTTCATTCCCAACGTATGAGATACATGTACTTCGTCAGCTAGAGGGAGTTCCCACAAAAGGCAACATGTATTTTATATGCAGAGATTGCTTGACTGTGGTAGCGCCCAGGATCAGTCAAAATTGATCACAGCATCTAAACTCTTAGGAGTACCATCTCCTATCCCATTGCGCTCCTCACCTGTGATGTGATAGTGGACTGTGTTGTTAAGGAAGTCAGTGACTTAACAATTGCCCCTAGGTCTGTATCAGACCACCGATCACATGTTAAAGTTCCCCTTGTAATTTTATAATGGATAAAAAATATTTAGGTAAAGAGGAAAGAAAAACCCAAAAATTGACAGCGACATTTAAATAAACAGCAAGAATCGCAGCTACTGTCATTCACTGCTGTTATAAGCAGATGCCTCCTTCACACACCCGTATAAAACATGTACGTAAAAAGCCATTACCAGTGTCATCAGTGTGTCCGTTTCGACTATCAATGTGTCATCAGTTTCGTCCGTTTCTACCATCAATGTGTGTCATCAGTGTCCATTTCTACCATCATTGTCATCAGTGTGTCCATTTCTACCATCAATGTGTGTCATCATGTGTCCTTTCTACCATCAATGTGTGTCATCTGTGTGTCCGTTTACATCAATTGTGTCATCAGTGTGTCCGTTTCTACCAATAAATATGCGTCATCAGTGTGTCCGTTTCTACCATCAATGTGTGCCATCAATGTGTCCGTTTCTACCATCAATGTGTGTCATCAAGTGTCCATTTCTACCATCTTTGTGTCATCAGTGTGTCCATTTCTACCATCAATGTGTGCCATCAGTGTGTCCGTTTCTACCATCAATGTGTGTCATCAAGTGTCCATTTCTACCATCTTTGTGTCATCAGTGTGTCCATTTCTACCATCAATGTGCGTCATCAGTGTGTCCGTTTCTACCATCAATGTGTGTCATCAGTGTCCATTTCTACCATCATTGTGTCATCAGTGTGTCCATTTCTACCATCAATGTGTGCCATCAGTGTGTACGTTTCTACCATCAATGTGTGTCATCAGTGTCTATTTCTACCATCATTGTGTGCCATCTGTGTGTCCATTTCTACCATCAATGTGTGCCATCTGTGTGTCCATTTCTACCATCAATGTGTGTCATTAGTGTATCCATTTCTACCATCAATGTGTGTCATCAGTGTGTCCGTTTCTACCATCAATGTGTGTCATCAGTGTGTCCGTTTCTACCATCAATGTGTGTCATCAGTGTGTCCGTTTCTACCATCATTGTCATCAGTGTGTCCGTTTCTACTATCAATGTGTGTCATCAGTGTGTCCGTTTCTACCATCATTGTGTGTCATCAGTGTCCGTTTCTACCATCAATGTGTGCCATCTGTGTATCCGTTTCTACCATCAATGTATATCATCAGTGTGTCCGTTTCTACCATCAATGTGTGTCATCAGTGTGTCCTTTTCTGCCATCAATGTGTGCCATCAGTGTGTCCGTTTCTACCATCAATGTGTGTCATCTGTGTGTCCGTTTCTACCATCATTGTGTGTCATCAGTGTGTCCGTTTCTACCATCAATGTGTGCCATCTGTGTGTCCGTTTCTACCATCAATGTGTGTCATCAGTGTGTCCGTTTCTACCATCATTGTCATCAGTGTGTCCTTTTCTACCATCAATGTGTGCCATCAGTGTGTCCGTTTCTACCATCAATGTGTGTCATCAGTGTCTATTTCTACCATCATTGTGTGCCATCTGTGTGTCCATTTCTACCATCAATGTGTGTCATTAGTGTATCCATTTCTACCATCAATGTGTGTCATTAGTGTATCCATTTCTACCATCAATGTGTGTCATCAGTGTGTCCGTTTCTACCATCAATGTGTGTCATCAGTGTGTCCGTTTCTACCATCAATGTGTGTCATCAGTGTGTCCGTTTCTACCATCATTGTCATCAGTGTGTCCGTTTCTACTATCAATGTGTGTCATCAGTGTGTCCGTTTCTACCATCATTGTGTGTCATCAGTGTCCGTTTCTACCATCAATGTGTGCCATCTGTGTATCCGTTTCTACCATCAATGTATATCATCAGTGTGTCCGTTTCTACCATCAATGTGTGTCATCAGTGTGTCCTTTTCTGCCATCAATGTGTGCCATCAGTGTGTCCGTTTCTACCATCAATGTGTGTCATCTGTGTGTCCGTTTCTACCATCATTGTGTGTCATCAGTGTGTCCGTTTCTACCATCAATGTGTGCCATCTGTGTGTCCGTTTCTACCATCAATGTGTGTCATCAGTGTGTCCGTTTCTACCATCATTGTCATCAGTGTGTCCGTTTCTACCATCAATGTGTGCCATCAGTGTGTCCGTTTCTACCATCAATGTGTGCCATCAGTGTGTCCGTTTCTACCATCAATGTGTGTCATCAGTGTGTCCTTTTCTGCCATCTGTGTGTCCGTTTTTACCATCAGGATGTCATCGCTGTTTTTCCGGTAGGGGTAAAGAAAGAATTTACAACGCTTCTCCTACACTTTACAATGTTAAACAAGGATGCCATCCGTGTACTGTATGTTTTTTTCATGAACCCATAGACTTGCATTGGCCCTGTGCTACTAGTAAAAAATGGACATGTCTCAGTGTGGTTTGCACGGATACACGGTCCATGTAAAGACACGAACATGTGAACAGCCCCATAGATAGGTTATATTGGGTACATGTGGAATCCGTGAAAAGAACGGTTGACATGTACTGGAAACATGGACATGTGAAGGAGGTCTAACAGCCAGCATCTGCTTTGAATGGATTGGGCACAGCTCCTGAGCCCGCTCCATACACACTCGCTTCCACTCTGATGTACATTTATGGTACTGTGAGCGAAGGGGCGATTTTCCAAGTACCATAATTTTTTCTTTGATATGGCCAAATATGTTTATTTTTTAAAGGCGTAAAGAATTGGGTGATTCAGATTGTTATATCTATCTATTAGGGATGAGTGAATAGCTTAGGATAAGAGCTTATCTGAATAACTATATCCCTTCCCGAATAGCTGCATCGGGAACCTGGATACCTGGAGCGCTCCCGATCATTAGCTGTTCGGCGCCGCAGCTGCATGTCGCGGCTGTGTGACAGTCACAACACATGCATGGAGAGCCTGTTTGTCGAGAGCTGCTAATGCGCAGGCGCGGGCGGTGCCATCTTGGAGCAGGAATTTTTTTTTTTTCTTCTCTAGCAAGATGGCGCCGCCTGCACAATGGCAGCTATCTGATCACAGCTATGTACACCGATAGCTGCTTCTGCGCAGGCGTGATGGGCGCCATTAAAAAAAAAAAAAATTTATACACCTTAGGAAAAGCACAATCACATGTTGTGCACGGCTGGCACCTGCCTGCGGAAGAGTTTTTTTTTTTTTTCAGTATGTACAGATGTTCATTACGTAACCTAGGGGGCAGATCACTGAGGCATCAGTGACCTGTCAGCAGTCTGCATTATGAATACCTAATCAGAGCACCACATAAATACCCCCTCTCCAGGCCTGCCCCGCAGCATGGGCACATCATTAACTAAAAACTGAAAATAAAGATTAAAAAACAACCACAAGATGGATTTAATCAACCAAGGTATCATTTTAATCAGTATAATGGCACCGACTTGACACTGTCTGTAGGTTACTGTGCACAATCCTGCTGACAGATTCCCTTTAAATGCTGCTGCTGTCAGTGCTGATCACTGGTACAGACAGATGTCAGCAACGTATTACTGCCAGCATCTGCCCTGTATGTAACGTGCACAGCTCTTGAGCTCTCTCCGTACACACTTGGCAGATGTACTATTGTGGGGAGAGTTCTCCTTTTTCTGCTGTCTTTCATGAAATAAAAATTAGCAGCGGCAGGAAGAAAATAGTGTTGAAGGTCGATGTTTATTTCTCCTTCGCCTCACTGGGGTACACAGGACCATGGGTGTTATGCTGCTGCCACTAGGAGGCTGAAACTAAGTAGACACAAAAAGATTAGCTCCTCCTCTGCAGTAACCCACTCACACTGGCTCCATCCTGAACCAGTTCAAGCTTAAAGGGAATCTGTCACCCTATTTTTGCCCTATGAGATGCGGCCACCGCCATCAGGGGCTTATCTACAGCATTCTGTAATGCTGTAGATAAGCCCCCGATGTCACCTGAAAGTGAAAAAAAACAAGTTATGTTATACTCACCCAGGGGCGCTCCGCTGTCCGGTCCGATGGGCGTTGCGGTCCGGTTCGGCGCCTCCCATCTTGTAGTGAAGCCGGCCTCTTCTTTCCGTCCCGTCGCAGGTCCTGCGCAGGCGCACTGATCTGCCCTGGTGAGTGCAGAGCAGAGTACTGCAGTGTGCAGGTGCCGGGAAAGGTCAGAGAGGTCCGGCGCCTGCGCACTGCAGTACTCTGCTCTACTCTCACCAGGCCAGAGCAGTGCGCCTGCGCAGGAGCCGCGACGGGACGGAAAGAAGAGGCCGGCTTCACTAGAAGATGGGAGGTGCCGAACCGGACCGCGACGCCCATCGGACGGCGGACCGCCCCTGGGTGAGTATAATATAACTCGTTTTTCTTCTCTTTCAGGTAACATCGAGGGCTTATCTACAGCATTACAGAATGCTGTAGATAAGCCCCTGATGGCGGTGGCCGCATCTCATAGGGCAAAAATGGGGTGACAGATTCCCTTTAGTGTCAGTAGGAGGCACATGTGTTCTGTTCTTCAGACCACGTCTATAGCTTTTTTATTTTATTTTTATCTTCAAAGGATTACAGAGGGCGACTGATCTCTTAAGGGCTCTGCTCTCCCCAACCCTACAACAGGCGGGAAAGTGGAGTGTCGCTTCCACGTACCCACTCCTGCATCATTTTCTACGGCATGCCTGAGATTTTATTTTTTTTGTTTTTTTTTAGGGGCGACTGGTCCCTTCAGGGCGTCGATCTCCCCAAATTTACAACAGGCGGGAACGTGGAGTGTCGCCTCTACATACCCCCTCCTGCATCCAGGCTTATACAGCCGGACCAATAGCCCTGTCCCATCCTGGGGGAATAAACTCCTTGGATGTCCAGAGGCTCTTATGGTGTCCGTGCGGCCCCCACTGCATCGCCACTGACTGAACAGTGGTGATGGAAGGAAGGTGGACGGTCCCTCTCCACCTCTCTGTCAAAAGTATGGAGGGTTCCCTGCACCGTACAAGCTGGAGCTGACCTGTTAGGCAAGATCGCTTCCACAGTCCGGGTCCTGCGCTGCGGCGGTTTCCATAACGGGACACACACCACTGGACGCGGTACAGCGAGTACGATGGTACTGGCGGAGGCCTCCTGCAACAGCGCTTCGAACACTATCACCCATGGCCTCCCCTCTCCCCCCAGGTGTGTTCTGGCCTGCGTACAAAATTGTAAGCCGCAACCTGAAGCTCCGCCCCTTTTATGACGTCGCATTGCCAGCTCGGCCCTCTTGTCACGTCTCGCACACGGCGAGACTTCTCCTTGCAATTCTCGGCTGCCATCTTTCCTCGCCGGCCGCATATCCACACGTGCAGCCTGGTCACACACGGTGGCTCTATCCACGGTCCCTCTGCAATCCCGGACAAAGTGGACTCTTTCAACAAGCCAGCTCCCTACTTGTACATCGCCAGGAGGACCACTCACTCAGGGCCACAGGACCGGGGTAAGATATCTGGGCTGTGCAATGTACGACTCATTAGCCCTTCTCTGCAATAGTCACTGGGCCTTACAACACGCTATCCTCCCTATTGGAGCATATCAGCAGAATCAGGGACATTCTGGGGTACACCATGACACTCTTTGAGACATCCAAACAGGCTAACAAAACACATACAGTGTTTTTCACTTCTTGTATCACCTGCCAGTCTGCGTTACCACGGAGACAGAGTATGCCACTGGAAGGCCTGTGATCCCGATTGCACTCAGGAGACCGCCACCGAACCAAGTGTACCTAGTCCTCCTGAGTGGGCTTTTGTCACTGTCGCAGTCTATTGCTTCTCTGACTAAAGCAATTGAGTCCCTCCAAGATCCCTCCACGGGTCGGGGCTTTTGTCTGACTGTCCTAGAAGGTTCCTCCACCCCTCGGGAACAGTTGGCCAGCAGGGGCCGTCAAAGACTCCACAGGCATCTAGGAAACGGATCCATAGCACGTCTCCTGAGCTATCTCGCGCCTCGGCATCCGTGAGCTCTGTATCCCGCTCCCCCTCATCCGGGGTTCGTAGTAACCAGGACTCTGAGTCTGATACTGATAAGCAGCTTGATCTAGATTCTCCGGATTATCAGGCGATGGTGGATAGTCTCTGTCATGTATAGTGTACAGTTCCTATAGCGTCTTGTGCTTGGGTGCGAGGAAAACACAGGAGACAGGTTGAAGTGAAATGACTTGTATTACTTCATACAAGCATGCTGAAAAGTTCACACAGTTTGCAGGAACAGAGTCAGGAGACACAGCAGGCCAGAGTAACTTCAAGCACTACAATAAATCTCCAAAGCAGGTTCAGGATCTCTTCTCTGTACCGTAATTCCTCTGCAAACATGGATTCACCAAACAGCAGGTTTCCAGAGTCCAAAAGTGTTCCAAGGTTCCTCAGTAGGGAATAGCTGGAGTACAAGTCCAAGGCTTCCAGGAGTCAGGTCACAGACTGACTGAGGCTTGATTCAGGAGCACTGATTGTTCAGCTGAGGCTGCTTAAGAAGCAAGAGGGAAGAATCAGGGAGGGAACATGAAAACTGGAAACTCCATATTAACTGAGGGCAAGAGCTGCAGAAAGACAGAAAGCAAAATGGCCGACGAAAAACTGAGTTTCAAGGAACATGTCAACAGAGACAAAGAACCTTACATTACTCCCCCCTTAGGGACAACCTCCGGATGACCTCAGACCAGGCTTGTCAGGGTACCTCTGATGAAACTGGCGGAGCAGGCGAGGAGCATTTACATTATTGACTGGTTCCCATGAGTTGTCCTCCACTGGGTAGCCCTGCCATTTAATCAAATATTGCAA
The DNA here is from genome assembly GCA_033576555.1 of Oophaga sylvatica. Classification (NCBI taxonomy): domain Eukaryota; kingdom Metazoa; phylum Chordata; class Amphibia; order Anura; family Dendrobatidae; genus Oophaga; species Oophaga sylvatica. Next base: position 182,741,561 of record JARQOD010000004.1, on the reverse strand, counting down.
CTGATTTCTGTACAACCTGGAATCTAGAATCCTTTCCACCATAAATTCTTCCTGACCATCGACCAGCACTGGGTCAGGGCAAGGAGAAGAACGTCCAGGAAACGTATTGGGTGTTGCAGCCTTTAGTAGAGATACATGAAAGACAGGGTGGATTCTCATAGTTCTGGGCAGTTGAAGACGACAAGCAACAGCACTTATAATCTTATTGATCTTATAAGGTCCAATGTACTTATGTCCCAATTTAGACGATGGAATCTTTAATTTAAGATTTCTGGTTGACAGCCAGACCAAATCTCCTACCTTGAAAGCTGGTGCAGGTTTACGAAATTTATCTGCTGCTTTCTTGTACCTTTCCTGAGCCAATTCTAGATTTTCCTTTAGAAGATCCATATTCTTTTGTAAAGAAGTGATTCTTTCAGCCACTGCCGGCAAGGGCGTATCTATGGGAAATCGAGGAAGAATGTTAGGATGATAACCTAGATTGGAGTAAAAAGGAGACTGCTTAGTGGAGGCGCTCTGAGAGTTGTTATAAGAGAACTCAGCCAGTGGAAGTAGATCCACCCAATCATCCTGTAGGTGGCAGATAAAACAGCGGAGATACTGCTCCAGGGTCTGATTGGTTTGTTCTGTCTGTCCATTAGTCTGGGGATGAAAAGCAGAAGAAAGGTTTACTTTAATGTCCAATGCTGCACAGAAATTTTGCCAAAACCTTGAAGTGAATTGCACCCCTCGATCCGAAATGACCTCATCTGGTACTCCATGTAAGCGAAACACATTCTTAATCATCAAGTCTGATGTCTGTTTTGCAGTGGGTAAGCCGACACAAGGGATAAAATGAGCTGCCTTTGTTAGACGGTCAACCACCACTAGAATGGTGTTCTTCCCTTGAGAGGTTGGTAACTCCACAATGAAGTCCATAGAAATGGATCCCCACGGGCGGGACGGGGTGGGAAGAGGTTGCAACAGACCAGTTGGTGAGGAGCGAGGTGTTTTGCATCTTGCACAGACTTCACATGAAGTGACATAGTTTAAGACATCTTTCCTGTAAGTGGGCCACCAAAAGAAACGAGAAAGAAATTCTTGTGTCTTTAGAATTCCCCTATGCCCGGCTATCTTGGAATCGTGGATGAGTTGCAATACTCTCAATCTGACTGTTTCAGGTATATACAGACGTTGTCCCTGAATCCACACACCATTCTTAAAGACAAGACTTACGTCCCTTGGGGGTTGAGCCAACAAAGAATCCGCATGGTATGCTTCCTTGATGTCCTTAAGTAGGTCTTGATTATGAATCACTCCCAGGAATCTAGAGTCAGGAAGAATAGTCTTAGGAGGAGTAAGTGGACGTGTCTCTGCTGAATGAATCCTAGAGAGTGCATCAGCCTTTCCATTGCGCGATCCTGGTCTATAAGAAATGACAAAATTAAATTGGTTTAGGAAAAGATTCCAGCGAGCCTGGCGAGGAGTCAGGCACTTAGCCGACCTGATAAATTCAAGGTTACGATGGTCTGTCAGGACGACTATTTGCTGTGCAGCTCCCTGAAGAAGGTGTCTCCATTCCTTGAAGGCGGCAATAATGGCCAACAATTCTCTATTGCCCACATCGTAGTTCCTCTCAGCCGAAGACAACTGCTGGGAAAAGAAGGCACAGGGATGCAAGACATTCTTCTCACCTGTTCTCTGAGAGAGTATAGCTCCAACGGCAAAGTCTGAAGCATCCACCTCTATTATGAAGGCAAGCTCGGGGTTGGGATGTACTAAGATAGGTGCGGTGGTAAATTTATCCTTTAAACAGGAAAATGCTTCCTGAGCTTGCGGGGTCCAGGAGAACCTAGACTGTTTCCGGGTAAGTTGGGTGATAGGTGACACTACCTCAGAAAAATTCTTAATGAAACGTCTATAGAAGTTGGCAAACCCGATGAAACGCTGCACCTCCTTCACATTTCTAGGAATTGGCCAATCCTTGATGGCTTGGGTCTTGCTTCCATCCATACTAATCCCTTGCGTAGATAGTACATACCCCAGAAATTGAATTTCGGTCCTATGGAATTCACATTTTTCAAGTTTGATTTAGAGATGGTTTTGTCTTAGGCGTTCTAAGACCATTCTCACATGTCCATGATGTTCCTCTGTGGAGTTAGAAAAAATTAGAATATCATCCAGATAAATCACCACAAATGTATCTAGGAGATCCCTGAAGATATCATTCACGAAGTGTTGGAAAGTGGCTGGGGCGGTACTCAGACCAAAAGGCATAACTAGATATTCAAAGTGTCCATAGCGTGACCTGAAAGCAGTCTTCCATTCATCCCCAGGTCTAATACGGACCAAGTTATAGGCCCCACGGAGATCCAATTTAGAGAAAATTTTGGCATGCCGCACTCTCTCCAACAACTCAGGGATTAAAGGCAATGGATAACGGTTTCTAATAGTAACCTTATTGAGTTCCCTATAGTCTATGCAGGGTCTCAGAGATCCATCTTTCTTCTTCACAAAGAAGATGGGTGCACCTGCGGGAGATGAAGAGGGGCGTATGAAGCCCTTGGCTAAATTTTCGTCTATATAATCCTTCAAAGCTTTTAGCTCGGGCCCCGCTAGGGGGTAGATCTTACCAAAAGGTATCTCGGCTCCAGGCAATAATTCAATTGGACAATCATATGGACGGTGAGGAGGAAGCTGATCAGCGTTCTTCTTGTCACATAAATCCACATAGTCCTGGTATACAGCTGGTAGTTCAGGGACTGACATGGTTCCTTTAGGAACAGAGCAAGCTGAAACTCCTTGACTCATCTGTTTCTCCGGAAAGTGTAATTCCTTGGTCTCCCAGTTAATCGTAGGATTCTGCGCCTGCAGCCATGGTAGCCCTAGAATAATGGGAAAGTGGGGAGAAGAGATAAGCAAAAAAGACATTTTCTCCTGATGATCTTTACCCATAAGGACCCTCAAAGGCTCTGTTTCTTGATCCACTGGTCCAGAAGTCAGTAGAGAGCCATCCACAGTCTCCATCTGTACTGGAGTAGCCTTCTTCACTGAACGTATCCCCTGTTTCAGAGCAAAGGAGATATCCATGAAATTTCCACTTGCTCCTGAGTCGATCATAGCAGAGCTAGACACCCAGACTGAGTCCACCCAGAGTTTGATGGAAAGGAAGCAATGAGAATTGTTTCTTTTACAACTCAGCTGGGACACCGCTGAGGAAACTTGAAAAATTGCAGCGTTTATACCGTCATCGTCCCCAGAACTAACAGAGTTTAAGTCCGAAAAATCAAGATCTCTTGCAGCAGATCTCTCTGGAGCCTGAGGCTCGGACATGACAGAGCTCCTCTCGCAACACTCACAGTGAATGACTGCTGCAGTAGTCTTACGAGAACGGCTGGGGCAGTTTATAATGAAGTGCCCTGACTTACCACAGTAGAAACATAGATTTTCCTTTATACGATGTTCTTTGTGTGCATCACTAACCCGTCTTTGTAAAGAGTCCACCTGCATGGGTTCAGGTTCTGGTTCCCTTGTGATCCTACTCAAAGGTTCCTTAGCTGAGGAGGGAGGTAGTAAAAGGTTAGTGCGATTATTTTCGAACCATCTCTCTTATCTGCGTTCAGTCAGACGAGCATCAATACGGATACAATAGTTAATAAAGTCACCTAACGCAGTGGGAGGGTCGGCACGAGCAAGTTCATCCTTAATCAGTGGAGACAACCCTTTCCGAAAAATAGATTTTTTAGCGGAAGTGTCCCAAGTGGTATCAAGAGCCCATCTCCTGAAATCCAGGGCATATTCGGCTACTGAACGCTTACCTTGGCGCAAAGTTAACATGGCTGCTTCAGCTGTTGCACCTCGATTGGGGTCATCAAACACCTGCCCCATGGCTGAAATAAAAGCATCAAGGTGATTCAAACAATCATCCTCAGTCTCAATCAGAGGGTTTGCCCACATCAAAGCCTTATTGGTAAGCAACATGATTATAGTAAGCACTTTGGATCGTTCAGTGGGAAATTGTGAAGCATGTGCAGAGAAAATAAATTGCATTGATTAATAAATCCCCTGAATTTCTCACGTTCACCGCCAAAACGAAAAGGAGGTAATTTGGGGATCCCAGAACTCGGGGTTATGGCAGGAGCCTGGGCTCGTTCCTCTAGAGCCTCAATCCTGGCTCGCAATTCCTGGGTAGTCTGTCCAAACACTTGCAAATTATGATTAGTGAGGTCCTGTAGGCTTGCAAAACGGGTTTTTAAAGTCTGTACATCTGAAAGGATTGTATCAGTCACTCCGCAAAGTTCCTTTATGCGGGCCTCCATCTTCCAGATCTTTTAAGGCAGAAGTGCTGGAAGAGGAAAGGAAAAAAAAAAAAAAAACCAATAGTGTTTACCTGTGGTAACACTCCAGAGTAAAATTTTAAGGGAATGCGCTCACCTGGAATGGTTGTGAGAAGTCACAACCACTGTCATCACATAAGGTATTAAACGGACATCTGATATCCACAGTCACAGCAGACACGGCTTTCCCAGACCCAGCAGACACTAAACATTGGCTCCTGAATCTTGTCATGTGTAGTGTACAGTTCCTATAGCGTCTTGTGCTTGGGTGCGAGGAAAACACAGGAGACATAGGTTGAAATGAAATGACTTGTATTACTTCATACAAGCATGCTGAAAAGTTCACACAGTTTGCAGGAACAGAGTCAGGAGACACAGCAGGCCAGAGTAACTTCAAGCACTGCAATAAATCTCCAAAGCAGGTTCAGGATCTCTTCTCTGTACCGTAATTCCTCTGCAAACATGGATTCACCAAACAGCAGGTTTCCAGAGTCCAAAAGTGTTCCAAGGTTCCTCAGTAGGGAATAGCTGGAGTACAAGTCCAAGGCTTCCAGGAGTCAGGTCACAGACTGACTGAGGCTTGATTCAGGAGCACTGATTGTTCAGCTGAGGCTGCTTAAGAAGCAAGAGGGAAGAATCAGGGAGGGAACATGAAAACTGGAAACTCCATATTAACTGAGGGCAAGAGCTGCAGAAAGACAGAAAGCAAAATGGCCGACGAAAAACTGAGTTTCAAGGAACATGTCAACAGAGACAAAGAACCTTACAGTCTCATTAAGGCCATCAACGAAACTTTGAAGATTGACGAGGACTCTAGCTCCGTTCCGGATCATGCAGTGTCCTTCAAGAGGACTAAACATTCTCATAGGGTTTTTTCTAAGCATCCCAAATTTCAGAACATAGTTTGGCAGCCTAGGGAATGACCGGACAAACGCTTCGCAGGTCAGAAGCTGCTTGAAGCGAGATATCCATTTTCATCGGATCTGCGGAAGCAATGGGCCAAATCTCCTCCAGTTGATCCACCAGTATCACGCCTGTCCACCAAAACCCTCCTATCCTTGCCAGATGGTTCTACCATTAAATACCCCATGGTCCGTCAGATAGAGAATCTTGCCCGTTCAGTTTTTGAAGCTTTGGGCTCGGCACTCTCTCCCTCTTTCGCCACTACGTGGGTAGCTAAAGCTGTGGTCTCTTGGGCAGATACCCTGACCAGAACCATTCAGGATAGTGACCTTCCCCCGGAGGCAGCAGATCTGGCAAATCAGATCTCCTTAGCTGGGGACTATTTGGTGCATGCTTCCCTAGACTCGGCTAACTGTGCTGCTCTTGCAGCCGCAAACGCCATCTCCATTAGACGAGCATTGTGGCTCAGGGTATGGCGAGCGGACTCTGCTTCTAAAAAATCCCTAACGTCTCTGCCTTACCAGAGCGGTCGTTTATTTGGAGAGAAGCTGGATCAGCTTATCTCGGACGTCACAGGAGGAAAAAGTAAATTCCTCCCGCCAGCAGAGGACTAGACCATTTTGTTGACAACAGCTGACGTGTTTCCGATCCTTTCACAGAAATCCCGTTTGGTCCAATACTGCTACCTCTAAGTCCAACCAGTCATGTAAGAACCGTCCCAAACAATCCAGATCTAAGGGAGCCAGGTCCCATTGATTCTCGGTTCAATGACTCGCGGCATTACCCGGTCGACACCAGCAGAGTGGGTGGCCTTCTACTCCTTTTTCACCATGCCTGGCTCGCCGTCATTCATTATGAATTGGTCAGGGACCTGGTGTCTTCCTGATACAAAATAGAATTTTCTTCCCGCCCTCCAGCACGGTTCTTCCCCTCTCGTCCCCCCATACAGAAGCGCAGTCACGGTCCTTCTGCCGAGCCATCGATTCGCTACTCCAAAACGTCATTATTCCGGTCCCAGAAAACGAGAGGTTCGAGCGGTTCTACTCGAACTTATTCGTGGTTCCAAAGAAGGACAGGACGATGCAGCCCATTCTGGACGTGAAGCTCCTAAACAAGTTTGTCAAGGTCCGGCACTTCGGGATGGAGTCCCTCCGTTCTCTCATCATGACGATGGAGAAGGGGGAGTTCCTAGCATCCATCGACATCCAGGATGCTTACCTGCATATCCTGATTTTTTTTTTTCCTCCTCACCAAAGGTTCCTGCGCTTCGCCATCCGTGAGGAACATTTCCAGTTTACAGCCTTGCACTTCGGCCTCGCCACCACTCCCAGAGTGTTCACGAAGATCATGGTGGCCGTCATGTCCATTCTGCACTCTTCTGGGTGTGGTCGTTTTGCCATACCTAGATGACCTCCTAGTCAAGGGCCCGTCTTTCCAAGCATGCACGGAGTTGCGTCCGTATCACTTTGGACACACTCTCACCTTGGCTGGCTGATAAACTTAGACAAATCTTTCCCCTGTCCCAGCTCAGCAGATTTCCTTTTTAGGAATGACCCTGGACACCTCCCGAGGGTTGGTGATTCTCCCTCGAGACAAGGTCTTAGCCCTTCAACAGGGAGCCAGGGCACTTTGTTGCCCACGTCCTCACTCCATCCAATTCCGCATGGGGGTCCTGGGCAAGATGGTAGCAGCGATGGAAGCTGTTCCTTTTGCCAAGTTACATCTTCGACCTCTACAGCGTGCACTTTTAGCAGCCTGGGACAGGAACCCGTTCTCTCTCGACCGGCTGTGCCGCTTGTCCTCGCAGGTCAAGCAGGTGCTCAGGTGGTGGATGTTGTGGTCGTCCTTCACCCAGGGGAAGTCTTTCCTTCCGGTCCAATGGCTGGTGGCCACCACCAATGTCAGTCTTCTGGGCTGGGGGGCTGTCTTTCGACATCACACTGCCCAGGGGCGCTGGTCTCTTCAGGAGGCACTTCTCCCGATCAACATTCTGGAAATCCGGGCGATTCGATTGACCCTGCGACAGTTCCATCACCTCTTAGCTGGTCGCCCCATCCTAATACAATCGGACGATGTCACAGCTGTGGCATATATCAACCATTGGGGGTGCACCCGCAGCAGGGTGGCAATGTGTGAGGTAAAGCGCATTCTCCATTGGTCCAGGGGAACCACTCAGCCATCTAAGCAGTTCACATCCCGGGTGTGGATGACTGGGCGGCTGACTTCCTCAGCCACCAGGGTCTCGCCTCAGGGGATTGGTCGCTGCATCTGTAGATCTTTCAGCAGATTTATCGCTGGGGGACTCTGGACGTCGATCTGATGGCATCAAGGTTAGACGCCAAGGTTCATAGCTCGGTCCCGGGATCCAGATGCACTGGTCCTTCCGTGGCATCAGTTCCGTCTTTCGTACGTGTTCCCCTCGCTTCCGTTGCTCCCGAGGGTCATCAGAAAGATCAAGACAGAAGGAATTCCAATGATCCTAGTCGCTCCGGACTGTCCGCGTCGGGTGTGGTACGCGGAGTTGGTGCAGCTCCTCATTGACGTTCCCTGGCTACTGCCGGATCAACCAGATTTGCTCTCAGGGCCTGATTTGCCACCAGAACTCAGTGGCCCTGTGGTTAACAACATGGCCGTTGAATCCTGGGTCCTAACCCAAGCTGGGTTCTCCCAAGATGTGGACTCCACCATGATTAGCGCTCAGAAACCTGCATCCGTGCGCATCTATCACCGTATCTGGAAATCATTTTTCGCATGGTGCAAGGACCTCGGTCGTTCTCCTCTCACTTTCTCCATTCCAGCTATTCTGGAGTTTCTTCAGGCTGGTCTGGACTCAGACCTAGCGATTAGTTCCCTCAAAGGTCAGATTTCTGCCTTATCTGTTTTGTTCCAGCGCAGGATCGCTTCCAAACTGCAGGTCAAGACTTTCACTCAGGGAGTCTCCCATTTGGTACCCCCCTATAGAATGCCTTTGGATCCCTGGGACCTTAACCTGGTTCTGGATGTTCTACAGGGGTCTCCCTTTGAACCGCTGCAGGACGTCTCTCTCACCCACCTTTCATGGAAGTTTGCTTTTCTTGTTGCGGTGACGTCAATCAGGTGGAGTTAGCCGCCTTGTCCTGTCCTTGTCCTTTTCTAATTTTTCACCAGGACAAGGTGGTTCTCAGGCCGTCTCCATCTCTCTTGCCCAAGGTGGTCTCTTCCTTCCACCTTAACGGGGACATTGTCTTGCCCTCTTTTTGCCCGACACAATACACAGTTTTGAGAGGGCTCTTCACACTCTGGATCTGGTGAATGCTCTCAGAAGGTACGTCTCACGGACGGCGTCCTTCCGTAAGATGGACGCCTTATTCTTTCTTCTTGAGGAAAACAGGAAGGGACTTGCCGCTTCTAAGTCCACAACAGCCAGATGGATTCACTTGGCTATTCAAGAGTCTTACGAGCCTATCCCAGCGGGGATTAAGGCACACTACACTCGCTCGGTGGGGGCCTCCTGGGCCATTCGACACCAGGCGTCGGCGGAACAGGTTTGCAAGGCTGCGTCTTGGTCCAGTCTGCACACCTTCTCTAAGCACTACAACATTCACACTCAGGCCTCAACAGATGCGAGCCTTGGAAGACGAATCTTGCAGGTGGCTGGTGCATGAGGTTTGGTCTGTCCCGTTGGTTTCCCCACCCAGGGACTGCTTTAGGACGTCCCATGCTCCTGTGTCCCCCAATGAGGCGAAGGAGAAACGGATTTTTGTGTACTGCCCGTAAAATCCTTTTCTCCGAGCCACTCATTGGAGGACACAGCACCCACCCTCTTGGCCTGACGGCTTGAGTATGTTCTTTGGTTTGACGTTGATACTCTAATGTATTGTCCTTGTTTTCCTACTGCTTTGTCAACGGAACTGGTTTGGCTGGAGCCAGTGTGTGTGGTGTATACTGCAGAGGAGGAGCTAATCTTTTTGTGTCTACTTAGTGTCAGCCTCCTAGTGGCAGCAGCATAACACCTATGGTCCTGTGTCCCCCAATGAGTGGCTCGGAGTAAAGGATTTTACGGTGAGTTCACAAAAATCCCTGTTTTGAGCAAAATACGACCGCTTGAGGGATGACAGCAGCCCTGGTATGGTTGGTGCTGTTCATATCAAATGCTTCCTTTGTATTTTTCTTGGGTATCTGAAGCTCACGGCATTGGAGCAGCTCCACCAGGTCTGTATTATAGAGGTCCGGAGCAGCGGTTTTCCTTCTTAATTAGATTGTACTTGTATACAATCCAGTATTTCTAATCTGGCATATACAGTATCAAATGACTATTTCACAACCAGATAATGTTCTGCTCAGGAAGTTTGGGTGATTTCATAAACGATCTCTTTGTTTTATTGCAGTTGGACAGTCTGTGCTGAAAGATATGAGTAAAGTAAGAAAACTGAAGCAGTCAGGAGAGCCTTTTCTTCAGGATGGATCCTGTATCAATGTGGCACCACATTTACATAAATGTCGGGAGTGCAGATTAGAACGGTATCGGAAATTCAAAGAACCAGATCAGGATGATTCCACTGTGGCGTGTAGATTTTTCCACTTCCGCAGGTATAACTTTATTCCAAGTGTTTGTGCTCCCAGCAATGTAGGCAGTCAGCTCCAGGTTTTATTATGAACAGTAGAGGATAGCGACTTTAAAGGGAATCTTATCACCAGGGTTTTGTTATGTAATCTGAGAGCAGCATGATGTAGAGACTGAAACTCTGATTCCAGCCATATGTCGCTTGCTTGTCTGAGCACTGTTTTTCTACCATGTCTGGGTGTCCACCTCCAGTAGGCTTATACGTCTGAAAATGATACACAACACAGAACATGGTGACTCACTCTACACCATTATTGTCCATGGCCCCATCGGTGCATACACCCGAAACCCGTTTTGCGGGGAGTTCAGACATAAACTCCATCGGGACCACTGTACGTAGCAAAGAACACAGTATGGATGGGGCCTAACAGGTATGAATGCAAGTCTCCGTAGTCAAACCTCCACTGATCAATAAGTTATTACCTGTTTTATGAATACATGGTAGCCTGCTTTCCCTGGACAAGCCCTTTAATAGGTCATGCACTTTGTATTTGAAATCTAATAACAGGTCCTCTTTAAACAGTGCTTAATTTTCTAAAAATACATTTATATAAAGTTACTATTGTTGCATTTCAGGCTGGTTTTCACCAGGAAAGGAATACTTCGTGTAGAAGGATTTTTGAGTCCCCAGCAGAGTGATTCTGAAGCCATGCGTCTCTGGATTCCTAATCCAGTTCCAGCGGAGGGCATTGACCTGGAGACCTCCAAATATATTCTTGCTAACGTGGGAGATCAGTTCTGTCAGTTAGTTATGTCAGAGAAAGAAGCCATGATGATGGTGGAGCCACAGCGTAAGTTTGTGTTCTTTCTACACTTTGCTCGGACCTGTACCATATCTAAGATCTTTAGATTCCATTTCTCTCCGTACTGCATGTTACTGTAACATATAAAGCATGGTGATCCATAGGCTGCAATATGACATGGGTTATTATCCATGCTTGGATCACAGAAGAATCCTGGGTTGTCATTTAAATATTTTATTGTCTCTGCAGAAAAGGTTGCTTGGAAGCGAGCGGTCAGAGGTGTGAGGGAGATGTGCGATGTGTGCGAGACCACGCTCTTCAATATTCACTGGGTTTGTCGCAAGTGCGGATTTTGTGTCTGCCTGGATTGTTATCGGCTCAGAAAGAGCAGACAGCTGAGAGGTAAGGATTTATGTGTCTCCTCTGAGTGAAGGCATGCTCATAAAGCTATTATTGCATCAAAACTCTATTAGAAATTGCAAAGTGTCGAGCAACAGTTGGACATTGGACAGTAATAGACAACACCCTGCAATTTTAGACTTGTGGGATTATATATCTTTCCCAGAAGATCAGCCCCCTTATCCAGAGCATAATGTATTTTGTATTCTTCATTGAGAAAACCACCCCCTGTAAAAAACCCTTTTTCAATGCAATTTTGGGTTCTTGTCTCAAATAGGATTCACTGTAAATGGAATCTTGATGATTTCTCATGTAAATGGACATGTTGTTTTTTATTAGTTATTGCAGAAGATGAACCAGGTGATGAGGAGGTGTTTGCTTGGCTAAAATGTGCTAAAGGACAGTCACATGAACCTGAAAACCTGATGCCAACTCAGATCATCCCTGGTACAGGTAAGCGTAAGCTATTTTTTCCTCTTATCAAAAAGTAAAGAAAAAGAAATCCATATAGCCATACAGAGATCATCTAAAATACGCCAATATTTTATTTGGTGCTACTAAAAACTGGAAACACATAAAAACATTTAAAAGTCGTAAAATGACACGAGTAATGTACACAAAGCCCACAATAGAGCCACAGCCCTCAATCAAGTGACATGATATGCACGTTGGTACACATTCAAATATAGATACACTATTATTAAATCTATATGGTCAGCACACCGAGGAACATAATAAAAAGTCCAATGTCATACTGATTTGTATAGCGTGTACTAGAAAAGACAGTTTACACAATGCGTAAGTGATTATACAAGGAGGTATTTAAAAGAAAATCAAACAAGCACCTAAATGGTGTACAGCCAACAACCCGGACCTTCCCCTAGCGGGGTGTATGGGGTGTTGCAAGTGTGCACCCTCAGAGGTATAGCAACCCAAGAGTCACATGGAAAGCTGCACAATAAATGCAAATAACCAAACACCTTGACAACCTGGAGATGCACACATATCAATGTGTGAAACACTGGGAGCATCCACTCAATAGTGTAGTGCAAACAGTTAATGAGGAATACAGGGGAAGGATCAAGGTGCGTCAGAGATAAATAACTCACAAACTGGGAGCACCTATTCAATATGTAGTGGAGATAGTAAAGATCAAAATGTATCAAAAGTGGATTCCTCACGGAAAATGTACAAAAGCATGGTCCTGCCTAAATAAAGGAGTCACAAGTAGGGTTGAGCATTCCGATACTGCAAATATCGGGTATCGGCCGATATTAGCTGTATCGGAATTCCGATTCCGAGTTCCGATATTTTCGTCTTATCGGATACCGGAATCGGGATTGTCACTGTCACTGTCAGTGTCCGTCGGTCGGGTCTGTCAGGAGTCAGCGGCACTTACCTGGCAGAAGATCTCCGGCGGTCACGTCCTGGACTGCTTCATGGCCGCCATCTTCTTTCCCCGGCGGTCACATGCAGTTTCTCGCGATAACTGCAGTGACTGCTGGGTAATCCCGGCCGTAAAGCAGTCAGTCCGATGACGTCACCGCCGGGGAAGCAGGTAATCAGCTGTGCTGCGTTGCAATGACAGGCTCTGCCTGTCATTGCGATGTAGCAGAGCTGGATCGTCGTGGGACTATCGTTATGGACTGCGTCGGACAGGTGGTATACTGTTGGTTTGTTTTTTTTCTTTTTTTACAGGAGATCGATGGCGTCGCAGGAATGAGAGAGTAATAAAAGTAATGAAAACTGTGTTGTCTCTTTTATTTCATTAAAATACTTTTTTCTTGCTTTGTCTTTTTTTTATGCATTTAATAACTTTGGGATTAATAATGGATCGGTGTCTTATTGACGCCTCTCCATTATTAACCGGGCTTATTGTCACCGTGCAATCAACGGTGACAATAACCCCTTATTACCCCGCTTGCCACCGCTACAGGGAAAGTGGGAAGAGCCGGGTAAAGTGCCACAATTGGCACATCTTTTGATGCGCCAAATGTGGGGCTGCTGTAGCCTGGTATTATCAGGCTGTTGAGGGCCAAAATCCATGGGCCTTGACAGTCTTTTAATACCAGGCCGCAGCAGTCTGCATTTTACTTGGCTGGTTAACAAAAATAGGGGGGATCCCCACGCTGTTTTTTTTTCGAGGGGATCCCCTATTTTTGTTAACCAGCCAAGCTAAGCAGACTGCTGTGGCCTGGTATTATCAGGCTTGCAAGGTCCATGGATATTGGATCCTTACCAGCCTGAAAAACCAGGCCTCAGCGGTCTGCTTCATCTGGCTGGTTAACAAAAATAGGGGGGACCCCATGCCAATTTTTTTCGAGGGGATCCCCTATTTTTGTTAATCAGCCAAGATATGCAGACTGCTGTGGCCTGGTATTATCAGGCTGGCAAGGTCCATGGATCTTGGCTCCTTAACAGCCTGAAAATCCAGGCCTCAGCGGTCTGCTTCATCTGGCTGGTTAACAAAAATAGGGGGGACCCCACGCCAATTTTTTTCGAGGGGATCCCCTATTTTTGTTAATCAGCCAAGATATGCAGACTGCTGTGGCCTAGTATTATCAGGCTGGCAAGGTCCATGGATCTTGGCTCCTTAACAGCCTGAAAATCCAGGCCTCAGCGGTCTGCTTCATCTGGCTGGTTAACAAAAATAGGGGGGACCCCACGCCATTTTTTTTTCGAAGGGAACCCCTATTTTTGTTAATCAGTTCCCTCTGACGTCACTGATTGTGTCCCTGGCTGACCTGAAGTGAAAGTGGAAAGCAATCAATTAAGCTTTCCACTTAAGGGCCCGTCTCACATAGCGATATCGCTACCGAGATCGCTGCTGAGTCACTAGTTTTGTGACGCAGCAGCGAGCTCACCAGCGATATCGCTGTGTGTGACATTCAGCGACGATCAGCCCCCCTGCCGGGTATCGCTGATCGTCGCTGAAATGTCAGGACCTTTTTTTGATCGCTGGTTTCCCGCTGACAGGCACGCATCGCTGCGTGTGACAGGCGGGAGACCAGCGATCCGCTGGTAACCAAGGTACACAGCGGGTTTCCAGGCGCGGGGCTGTGCCTAGAAACCCGCTGTGTACCTTGGATACCAGCGCCCTGATGCAGGGAGCTGGTATCCAAGGTACACAGCGGGTTTCCAAGCGCTGCGCGGTGCCTGGAAACCCGCTGTGTACCTTGGTTACCAGCGGATCGCTGGTCTCTCGCCTGTCACACGCAGCGATGCGTGCCTGTCAGAGGGAAACCAGCGATCAAATAAAGGTCCTGACATTTCTGCGACGATCAGCGATACCCGGCAGGGGGGCTGATCGTCGCTGAATGTCACACACAGCGATATCGCTGGTGAGCTTGCTGCTGCGTCCAAAACTTGTGACTCAGCAGCGATCTCGGTAGCGATATCGCTATGTGAGACGGCCCTTAAGCGATGTTACCCGCAGTGTCGCTGTCCCAGATCACTGCCTGAGCTGCCTGTTTGGCAGCTCAGCAGCGATCATGTAGCGATACACCAGCGATCCTGACAAGTGCATATCGTTGTCGGGATCGCTGGTGTATCGTTATGTGACACCCAGCCTTTACTCTCCTGTCAGGCAGGAGAGGAACTCATTCATTTGGGGTTTACTGTGAGGCTGCAGCATTAGCTGCGGTCCCTGCAGTAAACATTAACCCTTTCTGAAGGATTACACCGTGGGACCTGACTGTGCATCGGATTGGTAAGAATAATTTTGCTTTATTATTTTATTTTTATTACAGGAAATGGTTTTAGCAGGTAAATAAAATATGGTCAAAAACTGTGTGATTATTTCATTAAACTTCTTTTTTATTAAAGTGTGTGTGTTTGATTTTTCTTTCATACAATAGGATTAATAATTGATAGTTGTCTAATTGACAGCTCTCAATTATTAACCTGGCTTAAAGTGACCTTTCAATTGCAAGGTCATTTTAACCCCTTATTAACCCATTCACCACCGCTACAGGGCAATGGGAATAGACGGGCAAAGTGCCAGAAAGGGCAAATCTAATTAGAGATTTGCCCTTTCTGGGGTGTCTGGGGGCAGATGTTAAGTAGCCGGGGGGGGCCAAAAAAATGGTCCCTCTCTGGGCTATTATTATCTGCCCCCACTCACTGGCTTTGTCTGTCTGGTTGCGAAAATAGGGCGGGAGCCCACGCATTTTTTTTCAGCAATTTACACCTCATATTATATATATTTATATATATATATATATATATATATATATATATATATAATATTATATATATTTATATATATAATATATTTATATTATATATATACATGTCATTGAATTTGTGACACATATATATATATATTTATATTTGTAGTTCATACACTTCTACATAGTATAATAGCCGCTAATTCAATTGCCGGCTTTTGTGAAAATGCAGAACCCGACATGAAATGACACTTGGTGTACATAGGGTTAACCATGTCTTTTCATGTCCTTTGCTATCTAATTTGCACAAACAATTAAATCAGTCTATGTGTGCAAAATTTCACACCTGTAGGGGTTAATTAAAGGTGTAAATTCGTAGCAAAAAAGTCCGTTTTTTTTACAACGAATTTACACCTTTAATTAACCCCTACAGGTGTGAAATTTTGCACACATAGACTGATTTAATTGTTTGTGCAAATTAGATAGCAAAGGACATGAAAAGACATGGTTAACCCTATGTACACCAAGTGTCATTTCATGTCGGGTGCTTCTGTCTTTTCACTGAAGCCGGCTTTACCCGGCAATTGAATCAGAGTATATTTTACTATGTAGAAGTGTATAAACTATACATATATGTATATATATATGTCACAATGATATGTATATATATATATATGTATTCTATGTGTGTATATTTAGTGTTTACAAGGAAATAAAGGTTTTTTTTAGTTGCGATATTTTGTTCCCATAGACTTACATGGGACTTCCGGTATCGGGTATCGCCGATATTTTAGTGATATCGGCGATACCATTCCGATTCCGATACTTTAGGATATCGGAAAGTATCGCTCAACTCTAGTCACAAGACCAGGGCTGAAAGAATGCCCAGCGCGTGTCGCCACTGAAAGTGGCTTCCTCAAGGGCCAGTGATCCAGCTCCCAAGTGCCCATGTATAAATATACAAAAATAATTGCAGCAAGTAAGAGCAGCTGCGAAGCTTATCAGGAGTATCGTTGATGACCAAGGCGGAAGTGCGTACGTCTGACGCAACGTAACCATAGAATCATAGGAACAGATAGAACGCGCATGCGTGAAAAACGGCGTTACAACAGGTTCCCATAGGAACAAGGTGGCTCCAGAGTACGCTCGCGCAGAAGAAACATACATCAATGAGCAGCTTGCTGGAGTAAGATACGTCATAAGGGAATATGCGCAGAAATCCATCAGGGAATCACAACCACGCATGCGTACGTCGAGTTAGCACCGACTAGTGAGAGACGCTGATGCAAACATACCATGTCAGATGCACAGGCTAAGAAGATATAGGCCTCCACATGCAATAGTAGTATAGGCTTGTACAGTCAGTCAGGCAGGATATACACATAAGAATAATCGCCGACATGTATAGTGTTCCACACTGTGCTGGCGCATCCAAAGTGAAAAGGGACAGTTATTCCAGCCCAGGGATATAAAAGTATTAATATGAATGGTCCTACCCTTGCACAAACTATGAATGCTCACCAAAATTGAATAGAAGATAATTAGTCCAAAATATGGACACAAAGGTCCTGATAGGTGCAGATGGTTGTGCAAGTGTGGGATTTACCCATGAATAATTCCAAATCTTAGCTGAAATCTTAAATTAAGTCACTCATATAAAAAGGATAATCGAGGTAAGTATCTAGGCAGATATTTTAATTCATGGAAGTATCCAATTTTTGAGGGTGCAGATAATAAGAGCACAAGTTAAGGGCCAAAATCGAAAAAACAATCGAGACCAGAGGTAATGGGCCTGCCAGTATGTTGGTATAAACACAAGATATAATATATTACTGGTAAATGGCCATGAGAACCCTTACAAATCCAAAGTATTTCTTGCAGGGTAGGTGAAGAATTTTTTTTCAATTTGCATTATTCTTTATGAACCCTAAGGCTATGTTCACATGTTGCATTTTTTATTTTTCCTGAAAGCAAAACCTGCTCTTTTGGCAGTAAGAAATGTTTTTGTTGAGTGCATTGCTGCGTTTTTATGCATTTTTTTTTTCATTTTTTTTCCCTGCATTTTTGTCAGGGTACATTTGTCTATTGTGCCTGCTGATAAAGTTTAGTGCATAACAAAAAATCTGATTTTACTTCATCAGGTTTTAGCACCAAAAACGCATCAAAACCTCATACCTTTGCTTTTTGCATCACCCATTGCTTTCAATGGGTGAAATACGCTGAAAAAACTCTGAAAAAAGTGACAAGGTTTTGCACAAAATTCTAAGGACAAAAAAAAAAAAAAAACAAGCTGTGTGCATGAGATTTCTGAAATCAAATAGACATAGCTGGTACTGTAAAACGCAGGTGAAAATTTGCATTAAAAAAAAGCTGAAAAAAATCAACGTGTGAACATAGCCTAAAAGTGAAGCGGGGTATGTAGATGCCACCCCTGATTCCAGTTGTGATTAAAGAAGTCCACTTTATTCCTAGTTCAATGCTTGATATGTGCTTTATTTGCAGCCCTTTACAGCATTGGGGATCTGGTGCACGCAGCAAGAGGAAAATGGGGTATCAAGGCCAACTGTCCATGTATTAGCAGAAACAATAAAACTGTATTAAGACCAGCAGTCACAAACGGCATGTCCCAGGTACTCATCGCATTCCCCATGTTATACTGTATTTCCAGATGTACTAATATGGATGTTTGTTTCTTTCGGGTAGAAGTTTTTGGATTCCTATATAAGCTGTAAAGTATTCAGTGACTGCAGCAAGTGTGTTCAGCACAAGACATAGTAGGTGAACAACATGATGATGTACGCTAGCATGTCGGATCAGGGTGGGTGTTTAGTCTTGTACAGGTAGATAACCTGGGGTGCATCAGAATGTGTACAGTACAGTGCCGGATAATATAACACATGGGTATGTGTTAAAGGTGCTTTAACCATTTAATATCCAGTGCATTTTTTGTTTTTACTCTTCAGTTTTTAATTTTTTTCCTTCCCTTTCAAGGGCCATAACATTTTTAGTTTTCCATCTACATACCTGTCTTGGTCAACATAGCTGTAGCTGCCTGCATGTTTTTTGCGGCATGGCAAGATGGAATTTTGAATGACGCCATTTATTTTATCATATGCTGAAAAACAGCAAAAAAAAAAAAATTCCAAATGGGACAAAATGATGAAAAAAATGCAATTCTACCATTGTGTTTTCTGGGTTTGTTTTTACGACGTTCATTGTGCGGTACAAATAACCTGTCAACGTGATTCTCTAATAAGTGTGGTGACCACAATAGCAAAATTGTATCAAATTTTTATTTTATTTTTTTTGCTTTTGATATGAGGAATAAAAAAAGATTCTAAGTTTTGTAAAAAAAAAAGATTTTTTTTTTTTTTTTTGCGTCCTCATGCTTGTTTTCAGAAACCTATGACATGACTATTTTTGCATTGATGGAGCTGAGCGAGGGCTTGTGTGATGAGCCGACTTTTTATTGATGCCAATCTGGTGTGCTTACAACTTTTTAATCACTTTTTATTGTGTTGCTTTTTTTTTTTTAAAAGAGGGTGGTATAAAACAATTCAGGCATTTTGATTTTCTATCCCTTTGCAGTGTTTACCGTGTGGGTACAACCGATCACTTGCACTATATATTGCAATAACCCAGTATTATAGTATATTAGAAATATTATGGTCTCCCATGGTGTTCAGCAGGTGACTGAGCTCCACAGGACTACCAAGATGGCAGACTATACTTCTGTCTGCTAACAGGGATTCAGAGCCCCAACCATCCCCATTATAGTCACTGTAGTCTGTGTGGCATTGTTTTTTTGTCTACCACATCACATCCTGCACAGTCATTTTCGATTTTCTTCTACTATGAAGGAACAGAAAACCAGAAGTGTCTTGTGCAGATGTGAACCAAACCTCAAACATATTAACATGCATATGCTTGGAAAAGTCAAAGTATGGGCAGAATAGAGTTCTCTTTTAGATTTGCCAGTCTGACAATCCTCACTAATGGTTCTCTACAACTCACAGTAAATGCTTTCCTGTCCTTGGTATGACATTTGTAATTGGTGTTTTGTTTTTTACCGTTTGAAGCTTCCAACTATAAATACTCCTGTCAATGATGGAGCAACACCATCATCCTCATCAACTACTGCACAACTGAATGAAAATAGCCTTAAAACAGAGGATGATATAAAACCAGATATTGATGACAACATGGCGGAAGACACCATGGCTGAACAAAATAATCTGAACAACACAGAGAATAAAAACAAACAGCAGTCCCCAGAATCTACTCCCTCATCCGCATTGCACTGGCTGGCAGACCTGGCAGCCCAAAAGGCAAAAGAAGAAACAAAAGGTAGTGCACATTGTAATATTCAGTTAATTTCTTCACACTGTGTTATGCAGGATCAAGCTGCTCTATTTGCATGATGTTACGCTATGTTTAAAGTGCCATCTTTTAGGAAGGAAAAAAATGCTTTAAGACTGGGTTGTGGCTAGTGTTCGCCTAATGGCTCTGATACAACTTTCCTTCGCCAACGACTATGACTGACATGTCTCTAATTGTGCACAAATAGAGAGAAATCTCTCAATTGTAGTGAGCATAGTAAACTTGATCATCAGACCTGTCAATTAGGTACTGGTTATAAATTGTAGCGTAAATGAACAAAAGACGAATCTAAATCAAATCTGTATTTGGAGTGACCATCCTATGCCTTTAAAGCAGTATCCGTTCTACCAGGTACACTTACACAAAATTAAGGATTTTTTTTTTAATTACGGTATATTCAGGAATTATATTATGGATATCTGTATTATCAGCCAATTATGCCAAACAGGTGATAATGATCATTATTTTCATATGTAGTTTGAAGTATAATTATTAAATGAAACAGAAACAGCTGTGTAGGAGTTTTTAAAACGAGGTAAGAAACCGCCTAGCTCTGCTACAAAGGTGAGGTCGTGGAAGACAGCTTCATGTCGCAGGTCATACACCATGGTAAGAGTGAGCACAGCAACACGATACAAGGTAGTTATACTTCATCAAGAAGGCAGTTTTCTAAGCAGACTGGGGTTTCAAGATGTTCTGTTCAAACTGTTTTGAAGAAGCATTAAGAAATGAGTCAGTCTTGAGGACTGTAGACGAAGTGGTCGGCAAAGGAAGCTTAGTGCATCAAATAAATGAGCCGTCATGTTTACGTCCCTCTGTAATTGGACGTTGTCAAGACCATGGCATCATCTTAGAACTGGCAGCAACCAGTGTGATCCAGTTGCACCTCTCTACTGTTAGAAATCTGGCTAGGAGTAGTGGACATGTCCTATTTTAAAAACCCATCATGCTTGCTTGGCTTTTGTAATCAGAAATGTTCAATGCTGTGGCATCAGTTTAGAACTGGCAAAAACCAGTGGGTTCCAGCTACATCCATCTCATGTTAGAAGTCTGGCTACAAGTGGTCTTCTTGGAAGAAATTGGGCCATATCATCATCTTGTAAACAAGGCCAAGTGATTCAACTATGCACAAAAACATTGGAAACTGAGGTGCTCTAGACTGATGAGTTAATATGTGAAATATTTTGCTTTAACAGAAGGCAGTTGGTTCACCGTAAGGCTGTAGAGCGGTACAATAGTGAATGCAGGCAACAGTGAAGCATGGCGGAGGTTCCTTGCAGATTTGGTGCTGCATTTAAGCAAATGGGACATGGTTAGGATTAATGGCGTTCTCACTGCGGAGAAATACAAGAAAATACTAGTCCATCATGCAGTGCCATCAGAGACATTTGACAGGCTACAAATTTATTCTACAGCAGGACAATGACCCCTAACATACAGCCAATGTAATTAAGAACTATCTTTAATGTAAAGAAGAACAAGGAATCTTGGAAGTGATAATATGGCCTCCACAGAGCCTTGATGTCACATAAAGAGACAGAAGGATTTGCACAATCGTATATTCACACAAGTTCTGTGGGTAGTTCTCCAAAATGTTTGGAACAACCTTCCTGCCGAGTTCCTTCAAAATCTTTGTGCAAGTGTAGCAATTAAAATGGATGCTGTTTTGAAAGCAAAGGGTTGCCACACCAAATATTGATTTAGGTTTCAATTTGTTTCCTTTTGGCTTCTATTGGGTTAATGTAGGCTTGATGATACATTTGTGATACATTTGTTGTATAAGTCTACTGGTCACTCACTAGTCCAGGGCAATGCAAAACATTTTGCTCAGCTCTAGAACAGTGCAGCCATAATTCCACCCTCCTGTGGAGACCAAAGGGCAAATGATTTTACCATTTTCCACCGTAGTGAACGGAGTTTCATCAGTGCTGTTTCAGCTTTATTTTGCATTCAAGTGACACAATTGTCCATTTTGCATAACAGATATCTGTTTCAATTTCTGAAGGTAAAAGGAAAATGTGTTAATTTTAGACTTTAAAGTTAACTTTATCTTTTTGCTGTCGGTTGTGTTTTATTTCAGATCCTAGCTCACAGAAGCCTGTACAGCAAAAAGAATCAAACACTTCCTTAGGATTGGATTCCCTTAATTCAAATATGAAGACCTCCTCATCTCCAAAACTTTTTAACAGCCTTTTACTAGGGCCAGCTGCCTCCATCACAAAGAGTGAAGGCTCCAGCTTGAGGGATTTGCTTCATTCTGGTCCCGGGAAGCTTTCGCAAGGATCACTGGAAGCTGGAGTTCCCTTCCCTCCGGTCTTTAATGCCACAGTGAGTAGTTTTTGTATATTACTAAAATATAAATTCAGTTTGCACAGGAATTTTCTTAAATTGTATGGATTTTCCATAAAGTACAAATATATTTCCACTTCTTAATTCTGATAAGCTGCTTCAAAGCCGAAATAGATGTTAATGATGCATTATCTATTCTAATGCCCATTGGGGGGGAGGCTTCTGCTGCAGGTAGTTGCCTTATAGCCAGAGACTGTGATAGAAGGGGATGACTGATTTACTGGCACTCATTAAAAATCTTTGTTTATTCCTTACAGTTTTCATCTTTGCGTTGCAATTTTTCTTTCAACGCAAACCACAATTTATTTATTTTTCAGGCAAAGGGAAAATCCAGCTTACCAAACTTTCTGGACCACATTATTGCTTCTGTTGTAGAAAACAAAAAGACTTCAGATGCTGCAAAGAGAGCAAGTAGCTCGAGTGAGAGTCTCAAGGAAGGGAAGGAGATGATGATGGGTTTACATGTACTTGACCCACACACATCACATTCCTGGCTCTGTGATGGAAGGCTACTCTGTCTACATGACCCAAGCAACAAAAATAATTGGAAAATATTTAGGGAATGCTGGAAACAAGGCCAGGTGAGCATATGTATATTGTTGGAGGGAAAAAGTAATTTTTAGTTAAGCTAGATGAAAATTGAATCTGGAATAACTTGATTTTCCTGTTCTTTTCAGCCTGTGCTTGTTTCTGGGGTCCAGAAAAAACTAAAGTGGGAGCTATGGAAACCTGATGCGTTTAGTCTTGAATTTGGAGATCAGGATGTGGATTTGGTGAATTGTCGGAACTGTGCTATAATTTCAGATGTGAAAGTTCGCGATTTTTGGGACGGCTTTGAAGTTATTGAAAGTAAGCACAATTTTCATTTTGGTCTACTAATGAGCAATTTTTTTTTTTTACTGTTCTGAACTTCAACATTACTAAAGTGAAGACTACAACACTGCTTCACTGTTCTACTTTATAATGGATTGTGTGTTACCAGTGTCCTTATGGTTAAGGCCTTATTCACACATCAGTATTTGTAAGCCATTACCATCAGTGGCTCCAAAACAAAAAGTATGAATTCTTCCTTTATATTTGTGCTCTTTGTAAGATCAGCTCATGGTTTTGGATTACAAATACTCACATGTGAATAAGGCTACTTTCACACTTGCGTTTTTTTGCGCAGCGCATCGTGCGCACATGAAACGCATTAAAAAAACGCATACAAACGCTTATAATCGCTGCGATATTTAGTCGCATCAGCGTGCGCATTACGACCATGCGATTTCAAGTGCATGCGTTTGTGTTTTTTTGGCGCATGGGTTGTCTACGTGTCACATTTCTATCAACTCTGTCTCTATCATCTTGTCTCTATCATCTCTGTCTCTATATCATCTCTATCAACTCTGTCTTTCTCTATCAACTGTCTCTATCCAACTCTGTCTCTATCACTCTGTCTCTATCATCTCTGTGTCTATCATCTCTGTGTCTATCATCTCTGTCTCTATCATCTCTGTCTCTATCAACTCTGTCTCTATCAACTCTGTCTCTATCAACTCTGTCCTCTCCCATCACTCTGTCTCTATCATCTCTTCTATCAACTCTGTCTCTATCAACTGTCTCTATCAACTCTGTCTCTATCATCTGTCTCTATCATCTCTGTCTCTATCATCTCTGTCTCTATCATCTCTGTCTCTATCATCTCTGTGTCTATCATCTCTGTCTCTATCAACTCTGTCTCTATCAACTCTGTCTCTATCAACTCTGTCTCTATCAACTCTGTCTCTATCAACTCTGTCTCTTTCATCATCTCTGTCTCTATCATCTCTATACAACTCTTCTCTGTCTCTATCATCTGTCTCTATCATCTGTCTCTATCATCTGTCTCTATCATCTCTGTCTCTATCATCTCTGTCTCTATCATCTCTGTCTCTATCATCTGTCTCTATCATCTCTGTCTCAAGTTAGACATTATTTACTCCAAAAGCGCTGACGAGCGCAAAGCCATGCGCACGCCAGCGCACCCATAGACTGCAATGTTATTTTTTGCGCATAACATGCGCACGCGTTTTTTTAAAGCGGTTGGGCGGAAAAAAAATGCAACATTTAGCGTCTAGCGCGTATGGGCGCACACCTGGAAAATGCGCAGCTCACGCTAAACGCAGATGAACGCGTGCAAGCGCTAGACCCTGCACCCGCCATGTTAAAGATAGGGGAACATTGCGCATGCGTCCGATAGCGCACGATGCGCTGCGCAAAAAAAACGCAAGTGTGAAAGTAGCCTAAGGCCCAACTTTAAACTCATTTTTGAATAATCGTGTTTAAAGTGGTTGTCTGGCAGAAGAAGCAATACTCACCTGATCCCCCGACGTAACTGCTGTTGTCTCAAACCACCAGGAATGATAGAAAATGTCCATTTAGTGAAACGCTGACCGTATTGTCTACCTGCTACAGCGTATGATTTTCCTAAAAACTTTTCATACCACCTCTTGTGTGTATAAACAGGACCAAGAAGTTGTAACTGCAAAGAACCACCAGGTGCAGCATCAGAATAGAAGTTTCTTTCATTTTTATTTTTTTAAATGGAATCTGTCAGTAGGATTAACCCTCCTAAGCCATCTATATGAGCATGTATGTCATAGGAAGCTGAATAAAAAGATATCTTGACACCTGTGATCTGATGTTTTATTTCAGAGAAATCATTTTTGTTTACTTTTACGTACATGAGCTGTTCAGGGCTATGCGCAGGACACTGATCTGCATTATAATCTGTCTCTAGAGTTTTTATTAAATGAAAGTGGGAGTTACCAGTGTAAGACAAGTAACTAACACAGTACAGTAGAACTAAACTTTGTCTCATAACAAACACTTTAGCAGCTGCAGCTCTCACACCTCTGCTTTATTGGCTCATCCTGTCTGCCTGTGAGCTGGAAGCTGAGGCTGAGAGGAACCTGCTGATGTCAGTTATAGTCACACACAGCTCTGCAGTGAGATCAGGAGAGAAGAGAGCGGCCATTACACATCACACTGGTCTGACACTGGTAACACCCCCTTTTCAGCTGCAGATGGAGGGAAGAGAGCCACAGTAATTCATTACTGATGGGTAGGCGGAGCCCCAGATCAGGATGACACCTCAGATCAAAAGCGTGTTGACTGGCTGGCTCCTCCAGCTCGGGCTCCTCCTACTCAGCTCCTTCAGTCTAAGATTTGAGGTCTCAGAGGATGGTCGCTGCTAATGCAGCTCCTCAGAAGATTTTATTATTTTATTTCGGACAAGAGACTTGGATCACCAGTTGGTCTAGAGGTCTCAGGGGTACCAGCGCTGCTGTACCCCAACCTCTCCCTTGGCGGATCTGTATTTACATTATGGTCCCTGCAGAATCTTGCCGGCCCTGGGGGATGAGGATGGCTTCCCTGGCGGGGACGCAAACCACACGTGCGGTCACTGCGTTCCTCGCCCTGGGGGAAAGCATGGGCACAAGCGCCACAAATCCTGAGGGTTCCCTGTGGCGCTAAGCTGGTGAGTACTCCACATTCCTTTTTTATAATGTGTGTAGTACTTTAGCGACTGCTGTGGCAGCGCTATTACATGTACCACTATGTGCTTTAACGACTGCGGTGGCAGCGTTATTACATGTATTCACTGTGATTATGGCAGTGTGCCTTAACGACTGCGGTGGCAGCGTTATTACATGTATTCACTGTGATTATGGCAGTGTGCCTTAACGACTGCGGTGGCAGCGTTATTACATGTATTCACTGTGTGTTATCAGTGTGCCTTAACGACTGCGGTGGCAGCGTTATTACATGTTTTCACTGTGATTATGGCAGTGTGCCTTAACGACTGCGGTGGCAGCGTTATTACATGTGTTCACTGTAATTATGATCAGTGTGCATTCAACGGTCGCGGCGGCGATCGCCGGTACATGTATTCAGTCACGGTGAGGAGAGAGGAGTTCCCGCTTTTTTATTTGAATTTTCGCGGCACTCTGAGCGCGCGCTTTCTGAGCAGTCTCCATTTCCTGCATCTTCTACATGGAGACACAGCGCGGCGGCCATTATTAATGCAGGAGCTGGAAGCTCCTCGGGGTCATCGCTCTCCCTTTCCTCCCGGCAGCTATTACCAGCAGGGTGAGTCGCTTCTGCGGAAGCTTAACCCCTTCAACTGCAGGGCGCCTTCCTGATTTCATTCCCTATCTGCGGCTGTGCCGCATATATCTGGGAGCGCAGGGCGTCTTTTTTGAGCCAGTTCCTGCAATACGCCTCCGTCCAGCAGAGGCTATGGGAGGCTGCGGCATTAACCCCTTGGAAGGCGGTTAACCCTTGTTTTGAAGGGTCAGCTGGGGTAGCTCATGCTGTAAGAGCTTTAACCCTTCAGCTATATGAGAAACAGTTATTGACAGTTTTTAACCCGTCATATACTGTGTGAGGAGCGTCCAAATGCTTGTGATTGACGTTTCCATAACGTCTGCGCTTCAGATGCTCTATCCAGCACCTACACCTGTACTACAGATGGTGACTAATAGGAAAATGGTGTGCACACGGACAAATGGTCGAGGTGCAAGTGCAACGGTATGGTACCTATTGTAAAGTAAGATAATGCACTGCACACTCTGTAGGAATTCTATGCAAAATAACAGAAATTTATTGACACAACCAATTAGAAGAGGCATACAGTGAATATAAGTGACAAATAAATCATTTGACGTTTCGACTCTCCTGAGTCTTAATCATAAGTCACTAAAATATAAAATAACAAAGTAAGTAACACAGTATTGATTGCATTATAGTGCAAAACTCTAACAGAGATGTAATATATACAGCAAAAAATAAAAATCACCAATAATAATGAAAATGATGTAACATCATAGAGACAAACAAGCACCAACTGATAGCACGAAAGTACCTATAAAGGTGAAAATTTCTATCAGGAGGTAATAGTGATAAAGAACCAAGCCCAATATTATAGAAAAGAAGGGGGTTGAGTACCAGGAAAGGGTTAAAAAGGAGTAAAGTCACATAAAGGGATGATGAAAATTGCAAAAATTGAAAAAATTAAGGAAATGAAGAGGTCTGTTTCAAGCACATTACCTGATATTAAGTGAGTCCTAACTAGAGAAATACCTTTTAGGACAAAGCTATAGAATGAAAATTAAAAGACCAAGTCAGTAATCAAATAGAGATTTTTCGAGTGGTTATCAGTCCATTGAGAGTCACATTATAGATGAAAAAGTACAAATATATACCTGAAGAATTATATTAGAGGTTATGGCCATATATTTAATGTATGCAAAGGGTTTTAGACCTGAAGAGACAAAAAATAATAACTATATATATATTTTTGTATGTATATTTTGGCACATAAAGTATTAGTAAAGTCTGCAGTGCAGGGGGGCTGAAGCCTGTTATAATTACCTCGTTGGTTGTTGTGAATACGGGGTAAAGCAAATGAGAGCCCCTTAACTGGTGGACCTGAATGAAGGTGAATGCAAGTATATAAGCAAAAATGCAAAAAATGCAGAGTATAAGCAACGCCTGTTGAAAAAAAGGAAGATTTATAGTTCACAGTTATTACCTAATGGAGGAAGGGTGTTCTGAGCGGCGCTCCCGCGCCTTGCTCTGTGGTGGCGTCCTGCCAATGTGAGTAATGGGGTTATAAATAGTAGGCAGTCACCGTCGGACCGGAAATACGTCATCCGGACCGGAAGTGCCATAGCCGACTATGTAGAGTGAACAGCGCCTGTGTCCTGGTTGTCAGGGACGCTGGGAAGGAGAGATATACTGGCGTTTGGAGTAACTGCATAGATGTGAATATATAAATGTAACGTAAGGGTTTTTTGAATTAAAATGCAGAAGTATGCCATAAAAAACGGAATTGTAATTAAAAAAGGAAGATATGGGAAAAATAGGGAAAATACTTAATCGGACTGGGGTAGATATGAAAAGTGAGAAGAAAATAAAAATTGATTATAGTATATGGGGATGGGGGAAAAAAAGGGGGGGGGGAAGGTAAATATATATAATGTGGTCCAATGGGCTAATATAGTTATAGACTCACCGATGTGGAATACGGTCAACGGGTCTATAAGAATAGAAAAATTATTAGTAAAATGGTAAATTCAAGGTAAAGTTAGACAATCCAATCTATTTCACGGTTAAGGCCCCTCGGTGATAATGTGTCAAGGGTATAAATCCAGTATGTTTCTCTGGATTTGAGAATCTTAATGTGGTTACCTCCACGTCTGGGGCGCGGGACCTGCTCCAAAACTTGAAATTTGAGTTGTGCTATTGAATGGTGGAATGTTTTGAAATGGTCTGGGAGAGGTAGCCAGGTCTTATTACAACGAATGGTGGACTTGTGTCCAGATATTCTGTCTCTCACATGTTGGGTGGTTTCCCCCACATAGAGGAGGCCACATGGACATTTGATGACGTATACGACAAAATTCGTGTCGCAAGTATAATATCCATTGATAGGGTATGATTTTCCCGTTCTGGGATGTAGCACATGGTCTGATTTAATTACGTTGGAGCAAGCCGCGCAACCCAGGCATGGGAAAGTTCCTTTACGGCGAGTCTGTAGAAGTCTTTGCGTGTGGGTAATTCGAGAGCTGCCAATGTCTGCCCTCACTAGCTGGTCCTTGATGTTAGTGGGCCTCCTGGTACTTATCAGAATAGGATTCTGAAAGGATTGAATATCTGGATAGGATTGGGTGAGAAGAGGCCAATGTTTTTTGATCACAGAGTATACCTTGGGCATAAAAGGATGGTGAGTATGCACAAACGGTATTCTTTCTTGTGGTTGTCGTCGGGGAGGAGGTGACGATGGAGTAAGAGCCTGGGATAGTTCCTCATCAAGAAGCCTGTCAGGATATTGTCTGTCCCTAAATTTATCCGCCATATTGTGGAGCCTTGTTTGGCGTAATTCTGGATTGGACACTATGCGTGAGACCCTTTTGAACTGCGATCTGGGTAGGCTGTTTTTGGTCGATTTTGGGTGACAACTAGTATAATGCAATAGACTATTGCAGTCTGTTGGCTTGGTGAAGATATCAGTTGTCAAGTGGCCTTCCGGATCCTTTAGTACTAGGGTATCCAAAAATGGTATGTGCGACATGTCATGATGCATAGTAAATTGTAGTTCAGTGCGAACTGCGTTGAGACATTCAAAGAAAGTTATTAGGGTGGCTGGTGTGCCCGTCCAGATAAGGAAAATGTCATCTATGTACCGATGGTACATGAGTGCGTGTTGTACAAAGAGAGGATTGTTGTAGACATGTTCAGTTTCAAAAAGGTCCATATATGCATTAGCATAAGCCGGAGCTACATTTGAACCCATCGCGGTCCCACGCGTTTGTACATAAAAGGTATCACCATAGAGAAAAAAATTCTCATAGAGTACTAATTTCAATAAGTCCAGGCATAGTTGTATAGAATTAGTAGTGAGGTTAGAGCTCTCCAAAAGAGACATGGTGGCCCTGATCCCTTTGTCATGCGTTATGGACGTATAGAGGCTACTAACATCAAGGGTAACCAAAAGGCTTGAGGCTGGTACGGTATTTATTTGTTGTATGATATTGAGGAAGTGGCCTGTATCAAGTAAAAAAGATCTTGTACCTTTGATTAAAGGTGTGAGTATCTTTTCCAGATATATAGACAGAGGAGCAAGTATGGAATCGGTAGAGGCCACAATAGGCCTACCGGGGGGGTTATAGAGATCCTTGTGAATTTTGGGTAAGATGTAGAAAACAGGAGTTATTGGATGAGGGTTCTGTAGAAAGGTAGCGGTTTTGGTATCGATAATATGTTTATCAAGAGCGAGCGTAACTAGATCCTTGATTTTCCTTTTAATATTAGGGGTGGGATCCCCTGAGATGATCTTATATGTGTCTGGGTCTGAGAGTTGCCTATCGATTTCTTGGCAATATTGGGTGTGGTCCATCACCACGATGGCGCCACCCTTGTCTGCTGGCTTGATGATAATCTCAGAATTATTGCGTAAGGAAGTGATAGCTTGTTTTTCCTCACGGGAGAGGTTTGAATGAGTGGGAAAGAAACCCAGTTTTTGTTGTTGTATCAGTGACTTGACCTCGCGGTCTACTAAAGAAATGAAAGTTTCTACCGGATGGTGAGTATGAGGTGGAGAGAAAGAACTAGGGTTACGGAGACCCAGGTTGAGAATAGATAGTTCAGCAGAAGTAACTGAAGGGGGTGTACTCGTATATGGAGAAACAGCAAAATGTGTTTTTAATCTAACATTACGGTAAAAATGATGGAGATCCTGTTCTAGCTGGAACGAGTTCCAGTTAGGGGTTGGGCAAAAAGATAATCCCTTTTGTAAGATGTCAAGTTCCGTAGGTGCAAGGGAATATCCCGAGATATTAACTACCAGGTTTGGTAGCCTACCTGTGAGCGTGTGATCATTTTTTCGCCGCGATCGTCTTGTCCGTTTGTGTGGCGTTGGCCCCCTCTGTGGCCTTTGGATAAAAAATGGGGCCTGCTTGTGCCCGCTGACGAATCGCTGCCGGAACTGAATGATCCAAATCTTCGATGGGATGATTGTCTTTGCCAGTTTCCAGGCCCGGTAGAATCGCTCCATTTGTAGATTCTATTGTTGGTGTAATCCTCGTTATCTCTCTGGAACTTAAGTCTTTTCCGTTCTTGTAACACCTTTTGGTGTTCTGCAATGATTTTATCCGTCTTGTTTTTAAGAGCAGTCCAATCGGTAGAAGGTAGGGTACTTGCAAGTTGGGTTTCAATTGATTGAATAGATTTTTTAGTGTCCGCAATCTCCTTTTGGAGATATTCTATCGTGAGGATAATAATATCAAGTGAACACTTGTTCAAGATTTTTTTATATTTTTCACAGAATTCCTTATTTTCTGAGAACAGAGTGGGGCGTAGGTGGCACCGTAAACCCCTCGGAATTTTGCTCTGCCGATGGTACTCGGCTAGAGTGGTGCAGTGTAGGTCGAAAGATACTAATTTACGTCTATTTTTTTCGTAATCTCTTGTCCTTAAGTCCAAAGATGGTGTCTTAAGGAACTCAGTAGAGCTTGTGACTTGAGAAAGAATACTATTACTGGTCTCTATGTCATATGCGAATGTATCGCTAGACATTTGGGAGGCCGGTGCAGACACCAAGGATAATACTGGAATAATAGGAAAATGGTGTGCACACGGACAAATGGTCGAGGTGCAAGTGCAACGGTATGGTACCTATTGTAAAGTAAGATAATGCACTGCACACTCTGTAGGAATTCTATGCAAAATAACAGAAATTTATTGACACAACCAATTAGAAGAGGCATACAGTGAATATAAGTGACAAATAAATCATTTGACGTTTCGACTCTCCTGAGTCTTAATCATAAGTCACTAAAATATAAAATAACAAAGTAAGTAACACAGTATTGATTGCATTATAGTGCAAAACTCTAACAGAGATGTAATATATACAGCAAAAAATAAAAATCACCAATAATAATGAAAATGATGTAACATCATAGAGACAAACAAGCACCAACTGATAGCACGAAAGTACCTATAAAGGTGAAAATTTCTATCAGGAGGTAATAGTGATAAAGAACCAAGCCCAATATTATAGAAAAGAAGGGGGTTGAGTACCAGGAAAGGGTTAAAAAGGAGTAAAGTCACATAAAGGGATGATGAAAATTGCAAAAATTGAAAAAATTAAGGAAATGAAGAGGTCTGTTTCAAGCACATTACCTGATATTAAGTGAGTCCTAACTAGAGAAATACCTTTTAGGACAAAGCTATAGAATGAAAATTAAAAGACCAAGTCAGTAATCAAATAGAGATTTTTCGAGTGGTTATCAGTCCATACAAAAATATATATATAGTTATTATTTTTGTCTCTTCAGGTCTAAAACCCTTTGCATACATTAAATATATGGCCATAACCTCTAATATAATTCTTCAGGTATATATTTGTACTTTTTCATCTATAATGTGACTCTCAATGGACTGATAACCACTCGAAAAATCTCCAAAAGGAGATTGCGGACACTAAAAATCTATTCAATCAATTGAAACCCAACTTGCAAGTACCCTACCTTCTACCGATTGGACTGCTCTTAAAACAAGACGGATAAAATCATTGCAGAACACCAAAAGGTGTTACAAGAACGGAAAAGACTTAAGTTCCAGAGAGATAACGAGGATTACACCAACAATAGAATCTACAAATGGAGCGATTCTACCGGGCCTGGAAACTGGCAAAGACAATCATCCCATCGAAGATTTGGATCATTCAGTTCCGGCAGCGATTCGTCAGCGGGCACAAGCAGGCCCCATTTTTTATCCAAAGGCCACAGAGGGGGCCAACGCCACACAAACGGACAAGACGATCGCGGCGAAAAAATGATCACACGCTCACAGGTAGGCTACCAAACCTGGTAGTTAATATCTCGGGATATTCCCTTGCACCTACGGAACTTGACATCTTACAAAAGGGATTATCTTTTTGCCCAACCCCTAACTGGAACTCGTTCCAGCTAGAACAGGATCTCCATCATTTTTACCGTAATGTTAGATTAAAACACATTTTGCTGTTTCTCCATATACGAGTACACCCCCTTCAGTTACTTCTGCTGAACTATCTATTCTCAACCTGGGTCTCCGTAACCCTAGTTCTTTCTCTCCACCTCATACTCACCATCCGGTAGAAACTTTCATTTTTTAGTAGACCGCGAGGTCAAGTCACTGATACAACAACAAAAACTGGGTTTCTTTCCCACTCATTCAAACCTCCCGTGAGGAAAAACAAGCTATCACTTCCTTACGCAATAATTCTGAGATTATCATCAAGCCAGCAGACAAGGGTGGCGCCATCGTGGTGATGGACCACACCAATATTGCCAAGAAATCGATAGGCAACTCTCAGACCCAGACACATATAAGATCATCTCAGGGGATCCCACCCCTAATATTAAAAGGAAAATCAAGGATCTAGTTACGCTCGCTCTTGATAAACATATTATCGATACCAAAACCGCTACCTTTTACAGAACCCTCATCCAATAACTCCTGTTTTCTACATCTTACCCAAAATTCACAAGGATCTCTATAACCCCCCCGGTAGGCCTATTGTGGCCTCTACCGATTCCATACTTGCTCCTCTGTCTATATATCTGGAAAAGATACTCACACCTTTAATCAAAGGTACAAGATCTTTTTTACTCGATACAGGCCACTTCCTCAATATCATACAACAAATAAATACCGTACCAGCCTCAAGCCTTTTGGTTACCCTTGATGTTAGTAGCCTCTATACGTCCATAACGCATGACAAAGGGATCAGGGCCACCATGTCTCTTTTGGAGAGCTCTAACCTCACTACTAATTCTATACAACTATGCCTGGACTTATTGAAATTAGTACTCTATGAGAATTTTTTTCTCTATGGTGATACCTTTTATGTACAAACGCGTGGGACCGCGATGGGTTCAAATGTAGCTCCGGCTTATGCTAATGCACATATGGACCTTTTTGAAACTGAACATGTCTACAACAATCCTCTCTTTGTACAACACGCACTCATGTACCATCGGTACATAGATGACATTTTCCTTATCTGGACGGGCACACCAGCCACCCTAATAACTTTCTTTGAATGTCTCAACGCAGTTCGCACTGAACTACAATTTACTATGCATCATGACATGTCGCACATACCATTTTTGGATACCCTAGTACTAAAGGATCCGGAAGGCCACTTGACAACTGATATCTTCACCAAGCCAACAGACTGCAATAGTCTATTGCATTATACTAGTTGTCACCCAAAATCGACCAAAAACAGCCTACCCAGATCGCAGTTCAAAAGGGTCTCACGCATAGTGTCCAATCCAGAATTACGCCAAACAAGGCTCCACAATATGGCGGATAAATTTAGGGACAGACAATATCCTGACAGGCTTCTTGATGAGGAACTATCCCAGGCTCTTACTCCATCGTCACCTCCTCCCCGACGACAACCACAAGAAAGAATACCGTTTGTGCATACTCACCATCCTTTTATGCCCAAGGTATACTCTGTGATCAAAAAACATTGGCCTCTTCTCACCCAATCCTATCCAGATATTCAATCCTTTCAGAATCCTATTCTGATAAGTACCAGGAGGCCCACTAACATCAAGGACCAGCTAGTGAGGGCAGACATTGGCAGCTCTCGAATTACCCACACGCAAAGACTTCTACAGACTCGCCGTAAAGGAACTTTCCCATGCCTGGGTTGCGCGGCTTGCTCCAACGTAATTAAATCAGACCATGTGCTACATCCCAGAACGGGAAAATCATACCCTATCAATGGATATTATACTTGCGACACGAATTTTGTCGTATACGTCATCAAATGTCCATGTGGCCTCCTCTATGTGGGGGAACCACCCAACATGTGAGAGACAGAATATCTGGATACAAGTCCACCATTCGTTGTAATAAGACCTGGCTACTCTCCCAGACCATTTCAAAACATTCCACCATTCAATAGCACAACTCAAATTTCAAGTTTTGGAGCAGGTCCCGCGCCCCAGACGTGGAGGTAACCACATTAAGATTCTCAAATCCAGAGAAACATACTGGATTTATACCCTTGACACATTATCACCGAGGGGCCTTAACCGTGAAATAGATTGGATTGTCTAACTTTACCTTGAATTTACCATTTTACTAATAATTTTTCTATTCTTATAGACCCGTTGACCGTATTCCACATCGGTGAGTCTATAACTATATTAGCCCATTGGACCACATTTATATATTTACCTTTCCCCCCCCCCCTTTTTTCCCCATCCCCATATACTATAATCAATTTTTATTTTCTTCTCACTTTTCATATCTACCCCAGTCCGATTAAGTATTTTCCCTATTTTTCCCATATCTTCCTTTTTTAATTACAATTCCGTTTTTTATGGCATACTTCTGCATTTTAATTCAAAAAACCCTTACGTTACATTTATATATTCACATCTATGCAGTTACTCCAAACGCCAGTATATCTCTCCTTCCCAGCGTCCCTGACAACCAGGACTCAGGCGCTGTTCACTCTACATAGTCGGCTATGGCACTTCCGGTCCGGATGACGTATTTCCGGTCCGACGGTGACTGCCTACTATTTATAACCCCATTACTCACATTGGCAGGACGCCACCACAGAGCAAGGCGCGGGAGCGCCGCTCAGAACACCCTTCCTCCATTAGGTAATAACTGTGAACTATAAATCTTCCTTTTTTTCAACAGGCGTTGCTTATACTCTGCATTTTTTGCATTTTTGCTTATATACTTGCATTCACCTTCATTCAGGTCCACCAGTTAAGGGGCTCTCATTTGCTTTACCCCGTATTCACAACAACCAACGAGGTAATTATAACAGGCTTCAGCCCCCCCTGCACTGCAGACTTTACTAATACTTTATGTGCCAAAATATATATACAAAAATATATATATAGTTATTATTTTTTGTCTCTTCAGGTCTAAAACCCTTTGCATACATTAAATATATGGCCATAACCTCTAATATAATTCTTCAGGTATATATTTGTACTTTTTCATCTATAATGTGACTCTCAATGGACTGATAACCACTCGAAAAATCTCTATTTGATTACTGACTTGGTCTTTTAATTTTCATTCTATAGCTTTGTCCTAAAAGGTATTTCTCTAGTTAGGACTCACTTAATATCAGGTAATGTGCTTGAAACAGACCTCTTCATTTCCTTAATTTTTTCAATTTTTGCAATTTTCATCATCCCTTTATGTGACTTTACTCCTTTTTAACCCTTTCCTGGTACTCAACCCCCTTCTTTTCTATAATATTGGGCTTGGTTCTTTATCACTATTACCTCCTGATAGAAATTTTCACCTTTATAGGTACTTTCGTGCTATCAGTTGGTGCTTGTTTGTCTCTATGATGTTACATCATTTTCATTATTATTGGTGATTTTTATTTTTTGCTGTATATATTACATCTCTGTTAGAGTTTTGCACTATAATGCAATCAATACTGTGTTACTTACTTTGTTATTTTATATTTTAGTGACTTATGATTAAGACTCAGGAGAGTCGAAACGTCAAATGATTTATTTGTCACTTATATTCACTGTATGCCTCTTCTAATTGGTTGTGTCAATAAATTTCTGTTATTTTGCATAGAATTCCTACAGAGTGTGCAGTGCATTATCTTACTTTACAGATGGTGACTGACGCCTGCTCATCTGACGCCTGCGCTATGTATTCGCTATGTCCTACGGATGTGCTGTGTCCTGCGCCTGCGCTACGGATATGTTGTGTCCTGCGCCTACGCTACAGTACGTTTTTCTGTTTAGTGTGGCATAGCTGTCCTGCAGCTGCGACCTTATAAGAGGCGCCTGAGATTCGCACACCCTTTTTCATTATCAAGGTTGTGGGGAGTCTGCTACTTTAACCCCTTATTAGGCGGTTAACTCTTAATGGGAGACAGCTGGGGTAGCTCTCTCTTTAGAGCTTTAACCCTTCAGCTTTTGTTTTTTATTTGAGAACTGCTCTAGTTACTGACAGGTTTAGCCTGCCATATACTATGCAAGGGCATGTCAGAGACCCTCTCCCAGATCCGCTACGGACCAGCCTCGCGTATTTGACACGCAGACCTCGACTCATGCACGGTCGGAGGTTCCAGTGGTGTCAAAATGGAGGCCTTCACTGGTTTCTATTGATGGCCTGTCTGACCTTTTAGGTTATGGAGTGTCAGCTAGATCCTCTCAAGGAAGCGACACAAAATCGGTGCCTTCTTTTTCGCTTAGCGAAGAAGTCCGATTCGGACAAGGAGGTTCGGCAGGGACTCCCTGCCTCTCTCATGGGCCATACTAAAATTTCTGTGGAAGCCATGTGGACGTTACAGTTACCGGAGGAGGTAACTAGTCGTCCGGGTAAGTCGGCCCGGATGTTGCATGGGTCGCGACGACCTTACAAACTGTATCCGTTTTTTTCTACGGAGTTGTTTGTTAATTGGACCCCTTCTCCTGAAGTGAATGTTCCTTCATTCCAGCTTAGCAAATCTTCCTGGTAAAAGGGAAGGCGAGTCTGCAGGACACGCTGGACAGAAAAACGGAGACAGCAACAATTTCCATCTGCGAGGCCGTGGACATAGATTCGGTATTAAGGATCTAGGTGTACTTGTTAAGTTCCCCTGAGCCGGTTGGACCGTCTAAGGACGGCGAGGCAAGTTGGATCCCTCTATCGAGGTAGATGGGCTTTTCTAGTTGAAGGATAATGCGTCACTGCTATCCAGGGCGCAATCCTCGGCAGTTACAGTCAGAAGAGCACTGTAACTTGGATGGAACGCGGTTTTCCAACAAGGTTTGCTATCTTTAGCTTAGAAAGTGGTCAGCTATTTGACTGACCTCACGGAGCTGATTGCAAAGGCAAAAGAAACAGCTTTACCGTAGCGCAGAGCTGTGACTTCTGCGTCTGGCAGGACTAGTGCCGATAGTTATTGGCAGTCCCTTTCGGTTCAAGGGATGATCTGGCCAACCCTCTGGGGGTTTGTGTCGTCTCTCTCTCTCTCTTTTTCAAAAAAAATAAAATAAAATTCGCCAAGGCGGACTGACATCTGACATTCCGTCAGAGCCAAGCATGAAGTCGCTTCGCTCCGTTATGGCAGCCCTGTCGCAGAACGATTCTTTGGTCAATCGACATTTGCGACGCTTATTGGCATGTTCCCGTCGGAAGAGTCCATCAGCGCTTCCTTCGTTTTTGCCATAGAATCAACCATTACCAGGTTGTGGCTCGGCCATTCGGCTTGGCCTTAACGTCCAGAATTTTTACAACGATTCTGGCGCCTAAATCTCATGGCAATTCTTCAAAGACGGGGACTTACGATTCGTCCCTATTTGGACGACCTTTCGATTGTGGCCTCAAGGGAGAAGTCGTCTCTGGAATCGTCGCAGGCAATCCTGTTTTTTGAGGATGCTTTTCGACACGGTACGGGCGGTGTTGTCCCTACCTCCAGACAAGCAGGCATGTCTGCTCCAACATGTACAGATTATGAAGGCTGTGACAGCAATGTCCCTTCGGAAGGTATGCGCCTTCTGGGTTTGATGGTGGCGTCCATGGAGCACCTCCGTTTGCCAATTTCATTCCAGAGCTCTCCACAGGCTCATTCTGAGTCGTTGGAATCGGTCGCAATCACTGGATTGCAGTGTCACCATTTCTCGCGGGGTGCGAGAATCCCTAGGATGGTGGTCACGTCCAGGAGCGTTATTCCTGGGAAAGTCTTTCTCCCTCCGAAGTGGTCGGTCATAACCACCAATGCCAGCCTGACGGGCTGGGGAGGGTGTCTGGAACGATCTTCGGATCCAGGGAGTATGGTCATCGGAAGAGTCGGTTCTACCGATCAACATCCTGGAATTGAGGGCAAAATTTTTTCTTTGCCTCCAACACTGGACGGTCTCCTTGAGCGGTATGCCAGTCCGAGTGCGGACAGACAACGCGACGGCGGTCGCGTATATCAACCACCAAGGCGGGACGAGGAGTTCCCATGCTGGAGGTGTCTCGGATACTGATTTGGGCCGAGACCAGGGTTCCAGCCATCTCTGCAATTCACTTTCCAGGAGTCCAGAATACCACGGCGGACTTCCTCGGTCGCGAAAAGATGGTTCCCGGAGAATGGGGTTTTCATCCGAGAATTTTTTTGCACTGCTGTGCTTCCGTTGGGGAACTCACCAAGTGGACTTGATGGGGTCCAGGTTTAATACCAAATTACCGACCTTTGTGTTCAGGTACAAGGACACGAAGGCTGTGGCGGTAGACGCTCTGGTGGATCCGTGGGACCATTTTGAGCTAGTCTATTGTTTTTCCGCCGATATCTTTACTTTCTCTGGTGCTGCGTCGGTTCAGACTGGAGAGAATTCCGGCTATTTTGATAGCTCAGATTGGCCAAGGAGGACGTGGTTCTCGACACTAGTGTCGCTTTTGGCGGCGCCGCCATTTCCACTTCCTCTGCGCCCGGTCCTGTTAACCCAGGGACTCACTCGTTATCCGGACTTGAAGTCTCTGCGTTTGACGGAGTAGCTCTTGAGACCGAAATGTTAACCCGTAGAGGTT
The DNA here is from genome assembly GCA_033576555.1 of Oophaga sylvatica. Lineage (NCBI taxonomy): Eukaryota > Metazoa > Chordata > Amphibia > Anura > Dendrobatidae > Oophaga > Oophaga sylvatica. Next base: position 182,702,614 of record JARQOD010000004.1, on the reverse strand, counting down.
TTTCAGCCAGAAGTCTGGCTACTACTACTAGGATTTACCACAAAACTTGGGAAACTTTTCGTGGTGTTCGGGATCTTCACGGAACCCGAGAAAGTTTTCCATTCCCAATCTGTTGTTTTTTCTACAGCATGGGTTAGACAAGGGTTTGACAGTTCGCACCCTGAAAGGTCAGGTTTTCTGCTCTGTCCTTATTATTTCGGAGGGCTATTGCCTCGCGTAGGGACGTGCTTTCCCTTTTCCGCGGTATAGCTCGTAAGTTTCCGCCGCGGAAGGCACCCGTGTCTTCTTGGCGGCTCAACCTTGTTTTTGGAGGCTCTTCAGCATAAACCATTTTGAGCCTATGGATTCTGCTAGCCTTTCTTTACTTTCTTGGAAGGTGGCCTTCTAGTAGCGGTCGCCTCTTGAGGAGAGTTTTTCTGAGTTGGCAGCTCTTTCTTGCTCGCCTCCTTTTCTGGATTTTTTTTTGATCGTGTGGTGCTTCGCACACGGGGTGATTTCCTACCTAAAGTGGTGTCACAATTTCATGTTAACCAGGATATTGTGTTGCCTTCACTCTGTCCGGATCCGAAGAACGTGAAAGAGCGAGCTTTACACACATTGGATTTAGTGCGGGCCTTGAAGTTTTATCTATCTATTACTCAAGGTTTTCGTAAAACGGACTCCCTGTTTGTGGTTCCAGCAGGTCGTCGGCGTGGTCAACGAGCTTCCAAGGATTTTATAGCTCGTTGGATCCGGTCAGCTATTTTGGAAGCTTACCGTCTTGGGGGTGAATCTTGTCCGATCAAGATTTGAGCCCATTCCACGAGAGCTGTGGCTTCATCGTGGGCTTTCCATCAAGGTGCCTCGGCAGTGCAGCTCTGCCGGGCGGCAACTTGGCGCTCTGTCCACACGTTTACAAAGTTTTATAAAGTGGATGTCAGGGGTTCCGCTGATGCAGCCCTCGGACGTAGGGTCCTGCAGGCAGCTGTAGTTTAAAGTTCTAGATGAACTTGTGTTTAGCGCTAGTTGCGTTTTTTTTTTGTTAAGGTTGTTGGGTTTCTGCCTTTTGTTGGTTTTTTCCCACTCTTATTTTGAACTGCTTTGGGACGTCCCATCAGTAATGAATTACTGTGGCTCTCTTCCTTCCATCTGCAGCTGAAACACGGATTTTGGTAAGAACTTACTGTAAAATCCTTTTCAGCGAAGGAAGGAAGAGACACAGCACCCTCCCAAGGCAGAAGTGTGTTGATGTTTTCAGATGCAGCGCGACCCTTATCTGATTGCGATATCTGGGCTGAGGTCAGCGCACTAAGGCTCTGTTCCAGCATCGCCAGCTCATCACAGTAGTCAGGTTCAGTGAGTAGTCCCTGGAACTCTGTGGTTTTTGGCTTACTTTGCATGCATAACCTGTATTCTTGTGTTTTTCTCTGAAGTTCCTTCAGAAGGGGTTATGTTGCTCCGCTGGTGATCTTGGTTCTTCCGTAAAGCTTTGGTACGACTGAAGGAGCTGAGTAGGAGGAGCCCGAGCTGGAGGAGCCAGCCAGTCAACACGCTTTTGATCTGAGGTGTCATCCTGATCTGGGGCTCCGCCTACCCATCAGTAATGAATTACTGTGTCTCTCTTCCTTCCTTCGCTGAAAAGGATTTTACAGGTAAGTTCTTACCAAAATCCGTGTTTTGTCTAAAATAATCTCTGGAGGTAGATTCTCATGCAGAGCAGTGTCAGCCCATAGTCCTGAGCAGCTCATTTACATATAGGAAAAAATGTGGATTTCTCTGATATCTGCGATGTCTTATTAGAAAGTACCATTTTATTCAGCTTCCTCTGAACTACATGCCCATATAGATGGCTTAGCAGGGTTGATCCTACTGACAGATTCCCTTTACATACTGAACAGCCCTTTTAAATAGGTATTTACTAGTAAAGCTTATGTAAAGTGTCATACATGGAGTAGTAGTGTGTTGGCCAGCTATAGTGTGTTGGCCACCAATATATCACTGCCATCTGCAGCAGTAAAAAGCTGACTATTAAATATTGGCCTCACTAGAAGATTTAAAATAAAAATTGAAATAGGATCAAAATGTGTAAAGGGCATGCAAACAAGTTCTTTATGTATTTGGTGAAAAAGCATGGTGGGGCTAGTACCATCACAGATGGAGTGGCTTTTTGAGTCCAAAGATCTAAACATTGTGAAAAATGTACTCTTTTACTTATCATATGGCAACAGCTAGAATGTCTAATGTACAGCTCTAAGAACAAGCATTAATTACATCGAAGATAAACCACCTATTCTTTCTTTAGAAAGATTAAGAGCAGAGGATGGCTCTCCAATGGTCCTTAAACTAAAAGACTGGCCTCCTGGGGAGGATTTCAGAGACATGATGCCAACACGGTAAGGTGCCATTCTTGTTAAAGGGGCTATCCGCTATTTGGACCACACCTTAAATACTCAAGTTCCCCCAGTAAAATCACAGAAGGTTATACTCCTGCACTAGTGCTATTCCAGCGATGTTAGCGTGGGTCTCCCGGCCATCACGTTGCATTGTCACATCAGTGCTTCAGCCAATCAGTGGCCACTAATTGGTTGCTGCTCATCAATATTCCATCAGAGTAGGTCTGCTCTGAAGAAATAGTAAAGACAGCAGCCACTGATTGGCTGTAGTGCTCACATGACATTGCAATGTCACGCAAGCTCCAGAAGGCCCAATATTGCTGGAAAGCTGCCGGTACAGGAGATAAACAAACATACATGCATTTAAGAAGTAGTTGTTTCACCTGTATTTTTCAGCTGCAGATGGAAGGAAAGGAGACACACTAGTTCATAACTAGTGGGTAGGCGGAGCCCAGATAGGATTGACACCTCAGATTAAAAAGGGTGTTGACCGACCCCTCTAGCACTGGCTCCTCCTACTCCAGCTTTCTCCAGTCTAAAATTTGAGGTCCCAGAGGATGGTCGCTGCTGGAAGCAGCTCCTCAGAAGATTTTATTATTTTAATCGGACAAGAGACTTGGATCACCAGATGTGGTCTAGAGGTCTCAGGGGTCTCAGCGCTGCTGGACCCCAACCTCTCCCTTGGCGGATCTGTAATTACCCTGGGGGATGAGGATGGCTTCCCTGGCGGGGACGCAAACCACGCATCTGGGGTCACTGCGTTCCCCGCCCTGGGGGGAAGCATGGGCATAGCGCCAGAAACCCCTGGGGGTCCCTGTGGCGCTCGGCTGGTGAGTACCCCACATTTTTATTAAAGTGTGTGTGAGTGCTTTCAGCGGCTGCTGCGGCAGCCGCTGTTACATGTAAAAATGACATGTTTGGTGACTGTATTTTGTCCGCAGGCAGATGCCTGCAGGACAGGGGGAGCAGAGAGCGAAGGAGTTCGCGCTCTTTTTTTGAAGCCGGCGGGGGGCGTGGCTTCACGCTCCCGGGCTTCTGGTGCAGAAGCGCGCGATTAGGCGCTTCTTTTCCGGCTTCACTCAGCGCGGCGGCCATTACAGAAAGGCTTCCACGGGCTCCTTCCTGCTCCGCTCCTCCCGTACATCATATACATCACCGCGGCCAGCTGGGTGAGTCAAACGCCCTCACCCCCACAGCGCAGGAACCTATCTGTGTTATAGGAACAGATAGCGTTATCTCGCAGCTGCGGTCTCATATAGAGACCTTATTTTGCCTGGAGCTCGCACACCCCTTCTATTTTAATAAGGGAGTAGTGGGGAGCCGGCGACATTAACCCCTTTTAAAGGGTTAACCCTTTCCGCAATCGCCATAGGTTCTATCCCAGTTTGGGATCAGAACTTGTAAGGGCTAATTATTTTGCTGATACAGCTGGGGTAGCTCTCTCACTAAGAGCTTTAACCCTTCAGCGGCTTGCTGCATCCGCTTGAGAAGCCACACTTTTTTTCTAGTTACTGACAGGCTTTGACCTGCCATATACTGTGTGAGGGCATGTCAGATCAGGGTCCAGAAGGTGCGGACCGTGTGCCAAATCTGCTTCAGGATCAGTCACGAGTATCTGATACGCAGACCTCGACGTCAAGCGCAGCAATTGGAGGTCACAGCGATGCCAAATTGGATGCCATCGCTCGCTCTATTGATGGCCTTTCTAACCTTTTAGGTCATTTGGTGTCAGCTAGATCCTCCCATGGAAGGAAGCGACACAGGCCGGTATCATCCTTTCCGCATAGCGAATCAGAACTCTCTGATGTGGAATGCGGACAGGGTTCCCCTTCAAATTCAGATGGGGAGTTATCCGATTCGGATAAGGATCGGCAGGGACATTCTGCCTCTTTGGGCCGAACAGAGGCTTTTATTGAAGCCATGAGAGAGACGTTACAGTTGCCGGAGGAGGTAACTACACGTCCTGGTAAGTCGCCTCGGATGTACCAGGAGTACCGTAAGTTGCGAGCGACTTTGCCAGCTCTGGATGAACTTAATGAAGCAGTGGAGACGGAACGCCGGTGTCCAGATAAACGTTTTCAAGGAACACGTTTTTTTGAGGCACTATATCCGTGCTCTACGGAATTGACGGATAATTGGATTTCTTCTCCTGAAGTGGATGTTCCTTTATCCCAGTTCAGTAAATCCTCATTGCTCCCTGTTAAAGGGAAGGCGAGTCTGCAGGACCCGCTAGACAGAAAAACGGAGATGGCGGCGAAATCCAACTACGAGGCCTCGGGTCATGGATTCAAAGCGGTGCTAGGATCCATGTGTGCTTGTAAGGCTTCCCTGTGCTGGTTGGACCGTATACGGATGGCGTTGCAAAATGGATCTCCGTTATCCGAGGTAGATGGGCTTCTCGATTTATTGGAGACTGCAGTCTGTTATAGCTATGATGCAGGTCTGGATACTGCATCACTGTTGTCCAGGGCGCAAGCTTTGGCGATCACAATTAGAAGAGCACTGTGGCTTAGACAGTGGACTGGGGACGCAGTGTCAAAACAAGGTTTGCTGTCTCTAGCCTACAAGGGAAGTCAGTTATTTGGATCTGACCTCTCAGAACTGATTGCCAAAGCTAAGACAAAAGAAGCGGCTTTACCTCAGCGAAAGGCTATGGCTTCTGCGTCTGGCAGACCTGGTACCGGTAATAGCCGCCGACCCTTTCGATCCAAGGGACGATTCGGTCAGTCTTCTTGGGGATCGGGTCGTCCCTCTTTTTCGGGAAAAAAGTTCACTCAGAAGTCCCGCACTCCCTGGAAATCAAGTTTCCGTCAAGACAAGCGGGAAGCTGACAAGAAGTCCACCAAGACGGACTGACGCCAGGTTTCCACTCGAGGGCTCTCGAGTGGGGGGTCGCCTGCTCCAATTCAAAGCGACTTGGATTTCCCACGTTACGGACACCTGGGTAACGCGGGTCGTGTTGGCAGGCTATTTCATAGTTTTCTTCTCGACCCCCGGACAGGATTTGCCAGTCTCGCACATCGTCAGAGCCCGAGTTAATTACCGCTCTGCTGCGAGAGGTCGACTCCTTTCTGCAGAAGGGTGTGGTAATACCGGTACCGCCGGAGGACCGGGGAAGAGGATTTTATTCCAATCTTTTTGTGGTGCCCAAAAAGAACAAATTTCGTCCTATTCTGGATCTCAAAAGATTGAATCGACATGTCCTCACCCGCAAATTCCGCATGGAGTCACTTCGCTCCGTGGTGGCAGCCCTGTCGCAGAACGACTTTTTGGTGTCAATCGACATTCGCGACGCTTATTTGCACGTTCCCGTCGGAAGGGCTCATCAGCGTTTTCTTCGTTTTGCCATAGGTCAGGACCATTACCAGTTTGTGGCTCTGCCATTCGGCTTGGCCTCGGCGCCCAGAGTTTTTACAAAAATTCTGGCGCCTCTCATGGCAGTTCTTCGAAGACAGGGAGTTACGATTTTTCCCTACCTGGACGATCTTTTAATTGTGGCGTCCTCAAAGGAGGAGGCGGTGACGGCTCGCAATCTATCCCTTCAGCTCCTGGAGGATTTCGGGTGGCTGGTCAATTGGGACAAGTCGTCTCTGGAACCGTCGCAGTCAATCCTGTTTTTGGGAATGCATTTCGACACGGTACGGGCGGTGGTGTCCCTACCTCCAGACAAGCAGGCATGTCTTCTCCGACACGTACAGATCATGAAGTCTGCGACAGCAATGCCCCTTCGGAAGTGTATGCGCCTTCTGGGTTTGATGGTGGCGTCCATGGAGGCACTTCCTTTTGCCCAATTTCATTCCAGGGCCCTCCAAAGACTCATTCTGGGTCGTTGGGATCGATCGCAAGTTTCTCTGGATTGCAGCATCATCATCTCTCGCAGGGTGCGAGAATCCCTAGAATGGTGGTTACGTCCAGGAGCGTTATCCCTGGGGAAATCTTTCCTCCTTCCGAGGTGGTCGGTCATAACCACCGATGCCAGCTTGACGGGCTGGGGGGGGGTCTGGAACGATCTTTGGATCCAGGGAGTATGGTCATCGGAAGAGTCTGTTCTAACCGATCAACATCCTGGAGTTGAGAGCAATTTTCCTTTGCCTCCAACACTGGACGGTCCCTTTGAGCGGTCTGCCAGTTCGAGTGCAGACAGACAACGCGACGTCGGTCGCGTATATCAACCATCAAGGCGGGACGAGGAGCTCCAGGCTCATGATGGAGGTGTCTCGGATCCTGCTATGGGCCGAGACCAGGGTTCCGGCCATCTCTGCGATTCACATTCCAGGAGTCCAAAATACCACGGCGGACTTCCTCAGTCGCGAGAGGATGGATCCTGGAGAATGGAGTCTCCATCTGGAAATTTTTGCACTGCTGTGCTCCCGTTGGGTAACTCCCCAAGTGGATTTGATGGCATCCAGGGTCAATGCCAAACTACCGACCTTCATATCCAGGTACAAGGATCCGAAGGCTGTGGCGGTGGATGCTCTGGTGGCTCCGTTGGACCATTTCGAGCTAGTATATGTGTTTCCGCCGGTGTCCTTGCTTCCTCTGGTGCTGCGTCGGATCAGACTGGAGAGAATTCCGGCTATGTTGATAGCCCCGGATTGGCCAAGGAGGACGTGGTTCTCGACACTGGTGTCGCTTTTGGCGGCTCCGCCATTTCCACTTCCTCTTCGTCCGGACCTGTTATCCCAGGGGCCCGTTCGTCATCCGGATTTGAAGTCTCTGCGTTTGACGGCGTGGCTCTTGAAACCGAAATATTGACCCGTAGAGGTTTCTCGGCTGAAGTCATTGCCACTCTGCGATCTGCCAGAGGTCCGGCTACCACTAAGATTTATCACAAGGCTTGGGAAGCCTTCTTTTCGTGGTGTTCGAGGTCTTCAAGGAACCCGAGGATTTTTTCCATTCCCAATCTGTTGGCTTTTCTGCAGTACGGGTTGGACAAAGGTTTAGCAGTTAGCACTCTGAAAGGTCAGGTTTCTGCCCTGTCCTTGCTGTTTCGGAAGGCTATCACTTCGCGTAGGGATGTGCGTTCCTTTTTTCGCGGAGTAACCCGCCAGTTTCCTCCGCGGAAGGCACCTGTGTCTCCTTGGCGGCTCAACCTTGTCTTGGAGGCTCTTCAACATGTGCCTTTTGAGCCTATGGGTTCTGCTAGCCTTTCCCTTCTTTCTTGGAAGGTTGCCTTCTTAGTGGCGGTGACCTCTTTAAGAAGGGTTTCTGAGTTGGCAGCTCGCTCTTGCTCGCCTCCTTTTCTGGAGTTTTTCCCGGATCGGGTAGTGCTTCGCACACGGGGCGACTTTCTACCTAAGGTGGTGTCACAATTTCATGTTAACCAGGATATTGTTTTGCCCGAGCCCGAGGAATGCAAAGGAACGAGACTTACACAAATTGGATTTAGTACGGGCCTTGAAGTTCTATTTGTCGGTTACTCAAGGTTTTCGGAAATCGGATTCTTTGTTTGTGATTCCTGCAGGTCGCAGGCATGGTCAACGAGCTTCCAAAGACTCTATAGCTCGTTGGATTCGGTCGGCCATTTTGGAGGCTTACCGTCTGAAAGGCGAACCTTGCCCGATTAAGATTCGAGCTCACTCCACGAGGGCTGTGGCTTCGTCGTGGGCCTTTCATCAAGGGGCTTCGGCAGCTCAGCTCTGCCGAGCGGCGACCTGGTGTTCCGTCCACACATTTACAAAGTTTTATAAGGTGGACGTCACTGCTTCCGCTGATGCGGCCTTAGGACGTAGGGTCCTGCAGGCAGCGGTAATTTAAGTTTTTAGTTAACTTGTATTTGGCGCCTGTTGTGCATTTATCTAGGTTGTTGGGTTTCTGCCTCTTTTGGTTTTTTTCCCACCCTAATTTTTGGACTGCTTTGGGACGTCCCACTAGTTATGAACTGGTGTGTCTCCTTTCCTTCCATCTGCAGCTGAAAGACGGATTTTGGTAAGAACTTACCTGTAAAATCCTTTTCAGCGAAGGAAGGAAAGGAGACACAGCTCCCTCCCTTGGCAGAAGTGTGTTGTTATATTTACAGATACAGCGTGACCCTTCTTTGATAGCGATTTTCTGAGCTGAGGTCAACGCGCTACGACTCTGTTCCAGCATTGCCAGCTTATCGCAGTAGTCAGGTTCAGTGAGTAGTACCTGGAACTGTGTGGTTTTTCTTTGCCAAATGCATGCATAACCTGTACTTTTCTATTTTTCTCTGAAGTCCTTCAGAAGGGGTTATGTTGCTCTGCTGGTGATATTGCTCTTTCTTAAGCTTGGGTACGACTGGAGAAAGCTGGAGTAGGAGGAGCCAGTGCTGGAGGGGTCGGTCAACACCCTTTTTAATCTGAGGTGTCAATCCTATCTGGGCTCCGCCTACCCACTAGTTATGAACTAGTGTGTCTCCTTTCCTTCCTTCGCTGAAAAGGATTTTACAGGTAAGTTCTTACCAAAATCCGTCTTTTGCTTATAGGGAACCTATTTCTTTGGGTTTTTGTTTCTTTTCAAAAGTGGAGTCTTAGGCCTCTTTCACACATCCGTCTTTTTGTATCAGGCATGATCCGTCCTATGCCTGAAGGGACGGATCCGGCGCTGAAACAAAAAAACTGATGCAACGGATCCGGTTTTTTGCTGGATCCGACCTGAACTTTTGAACCCAGAAAAAGAGGGTTTCTGATGCCCGGAGACACTGGAAAATGTAGTAGTAGTAGCAGCAGCAGCAGCAGCAGACCTCGATTTCCAGAATCCGGATCAGACTTTTGCCTGATTGCACAAAAGTCTGATCCGGCTCCATTGAATTCTATTGTTTGCGGCTGCCTGATGCGCCGCTTCAGGCACATCAGGCAGCTCCGGCAAAAAAAAAAAAGTTACATGCTGCGTTGTGTCCGGCCGCCGGAATGTACATTTCTGCCGGATCTGGACAAAAACGCATACAACGCACTGACATGCGGCGCCATCCGGCGCTAATGAAAGTCAATGCAAAAAAAAAAAAACGCATCCGGCGTTACATTTCGCCGGATGCGGTTGGACAAAAAAATGCCGGAGGGCGCCGTCAGGCGCACAACGGATGTGTGAAAGAGGCCTTATTCAAGTCACACTCTGTTCTCATGTACTCCAGGTCTGTTAGCTCTTCGGAGCTCCCATATCGGAGGAGGTAGAAACCTGCAGTCTCTGAATGATACGGTGCAGGCTATCTTGGGACCACACTGTTCTCTGTCTGCATTGCCACCAGGCTCGGCAGATTGACTGGATGCTGATTGGTTCCCTGCAGTTAACCATGAGACACCCCATGCTTCCGCCCTTGCATGCTTGATTGCAGCTCATGTTGCTGCCACTTAAGGAATTATTACCAACCCACACTTGACTCTGTCATTACCCTTGTACATTCCTAATAAGGATCTAGTTCAGTAACTGTTCCTACGTACAGTTTTGTCACTTGAGTTAGAGCTTGAGGTGGTGTCTTGACAGACTTGGGCGTAGGAGTGCTTCTCTGCTGTTCTCATTCCATGAGCAGCTTCATGGGAGCCTCATTAGAGCCAGTTAAGTTGAGCAAAGCAGTGCCACACATGGGTAACCAAGAAAGCAGAGCCCACAGCTCAAGTAAGTGGTGTATTCAACCCCTACCCCACCGTTTCTGTTGCTACGAGGGGACTCCCGAAAACCTTCAATACCAACCTGTGCTCCAGTATCCATGAGTGTCACTGTGGAGAGGTGGTGGGGACTTTGCTCTCTGTGTCCCACTTCAATCCAAGAGCATGCATTACTGTCTTTTTGAAGGGTATATGACAAGAGTCCTTCCAATGTATCTCTCCAACAGAAGGCTAAAAAAAAATGTTAACAGTACCTTACATGTCAGTGATCCCATGTAATAATTGATGGAATACACCACATTCACACTAATGAAACATTGTATGTTTTCACTTTGTTATAGATTTGATGACTTGATGGAGAATCTTCCTTTGCCAGAATATACAAAGCGAGATGGGAGGCTTAATTTGGCATCAAGATTGCCCAGTTACTTTGTGCGGCCAGATCTTGGTCCTAAAATGTATAATGCTTATGGTATGTTATCATGCAAATATCAAAAGCGGCATTTCACTATGCTTTATATATTAAAGGGAAAGTGGAAAACCCATGTGTAATTCATTAGGGAGGTCTTTAGACTTTGTGTTGTCTTAACAAGAGATTTCTTGTCCGCATGCTCTCTTAGGGTATGATGATGATTTATTGGGAGAGAGGGGTGTTTGGAGAGAGATGATGAATGGGATAACCTTTATAATAGAAAATGTATGATCTGGCTTGTCAATTGCTGAAGAACCAGAACACTAGTAAGTCATTGTAAAGTGTTTTTGATAGGGGGGCGCGCCTGACAAAGGTTGGGGTGGTTGCCAGTAAATGGTGCAAGCATTATACAATACTTAATATAGTGAACCAAGATTTGTGCCAAATATGGTTACTGTTTTCCCATCACTTGGGCATGTTTTATTGAGCTGATATAAAACCACATTTTTAATCATGGTTTTGGCCAAAGGTGTGACACAACTAAAACTTGCACAACATCTTTTAAATTTGAATGTTCATAAATATAACTTACGCATGTCAATAGATGATCTGAATTGGTATTAGATATGCAGTTACTCTTTTTACTCCATTACTGTACTAGAAAAAATATATAAAAGACCCCTTTATGTAAATCATAGAGAACATGTTGTTGCAATCAAAATTATTCAGCCTCCATTGTAAATTAAAGAGACTGTCCACTACTTTAATATTGATGACCTATCCTTAGGACTTGGATGTGCATCACCTGGCTGATCAGCTGTTCTCTGTGCCGGCGACAGCCAGAAGTGATCATTTACGGAGCTGCTTCCACTATTGATCGGTACTGCACAGCCACCACTGTTCAAATCAATAGGACGGATGTGCAGTATCCAGCCGCTATCAGTAGGCTCCGTCATTGAGTACGTCCTGCCTCCACTGGCACCGAGAACAGCTGATCAGCCGGGTGTCACACCCCCATCGATCAGACACTGATGACCTGTCCTAAGAATAGTTCATCAGTGTTGAAGTAGTGGACAACCTCTTTACATTTATTAGCAACATTTTCTGCTGTTTGCAATAAACGAATAGTGGTAAATAGCTCAACACAACTAATATAATAAATGGTTTATGCAAATTCATCAAAAAATGCCACTTTTAATGACTACTAGTCTCAGAATCATTCAGCACACTCATGCCACAAGTGTCTTTAGTGCACTCTGATGATTATGACCTGCTGCAAAATATGACACATAGCCAGATACCAGCTTTTGGCAGCGTTAGAGGAATCTTCGCACATTCCTTATGGGCAATGGATTCCACTTCACTAATCTTGCATTTGACCTGCAACCACCTTCAAATTCCATCAAAGATTTTTTTTTTATGGGGTTCAAGTGAGGTGGATGTTCCTGGCCTTCTTCTGAAACCAAACCTTTGTGGCCTGTAGAAAAGTTGAAAGTATATAGCGTTGTTGCCAATATGTAGGTGCACACTATAATATTTTTCATGGATTGGAATTAATTTTCTAATTTTTAACCCAATTTTCTGGGGTGCTGGAATATTACAAACCATCTCCTAGACTTTCACAAAATAGAAATGCTAAAAACACTACCCATATTTTGAAAGGCTTTACATCTTTTAGGATATATGTTCAGTGAAAATGGGCAGGTATTGCTCTTGCTGATTTGGTGGTGCACTACCCTATAAATAGTAAATTACATCGAATATTCCAGCAAAGGTATGAAACATGGGGCACTTGCCAAAGCAATGACACAAACTTGTCACTTTAATAAAGTCCAAAAAGAAAACCGTGCTCAAAAAGTCATGAAGAGGGAGCATGTACTCACGCTTCTAAGCGCCTGACAACGTTATGACATCTGAACTGTAAGGTATGCCTGGGATCATTGTCCTGTTGGAAGATCCAAAAATCTCCAAGTTTTAGCTTCCTCACTGAAGGCATGACGTTTTCTCCTAGAATTTCCTGATACTTGATAGAATCCATCATCTTTTTTTTTTTTTTAAACTATTTTTATTGAAAGAATCCAAAGGATAAAGTTACAAACATATAATATCACAGTATATGGTCAGAATGATCCAAACAGTCACCCTTTACAATAACATGTAGGTAACATTAAGAATCCATCATCTTTCCCTCCACACGCTGCAGGTTTCCAAGTGCCTGAGGAAGCAAATCAGCCCAGGTTATCACCAGGCCACCACCTTCTTTACTGTAAGCAAAGTGCTCTTCTTAATGAATTCTTCATTCTTTTTAATCCTGTAATCCATGGACCTGAAAAGTTCCAGTTTTGTTTCCTTGCTTGATTAAACAGAATTTCAAAAGTTCCGTAAGTAATTTATATGGATTTGAGCATATTGGAGCTTTCTTTTCTTGTGCCTTTGGATCAGTAGAGGTGTATGTCTAGGAGTTCAGGTATGGGGACCTTCTGTATTTAATAAATGCCTTACTGTTCAAACTGAAATCTACTTCTCTGCTTCCACCAAGTCTTTCTGCAAGTCTTTTGTAGTCACTTGAGTGTTTTTGACCACCTACCTCCACAGGAATCTGGTGGCAACTCTTGATGGCTTCCTCTCTTACCTGTCCTGGTAGTGTGGTCAGTGTTGCTATAACTTTAAACTTGTGACCTATGCTTTCAACTGTAACTCTAGGAACACTCAATGCCTTAGCTGCTTTTTGTATCTATTTCTTTTTTTGTACAAAGCAACTATCTGTTCTCTTAAATTTGTGTGCCACTTTTGACAACCTAAGAATATTTGAGAACTAGAGGCCATTGTTCACAAGGAATTGGCTAAGATTCCTCAAGAACACTGCTAAAAGCTATTTTCTATCAATATATCACATTTGTAGCAGGTCATAACAGCCAAAGGGTGCTCTGCTAAGTATTAAACACGTTTGTCATGAGGGAGTGGAATATTTTTCAGACAGCAGTAGTCATAAATAGTGATATTTTAATAATAATAATTGTATTTCTATAGCGTCAACACATTCTGCAGCACTTTATAATTCAGAGGTAATTTTTACAGACATTACAGAGTAGCACCTAATTCAACAGATACTAAGAGGAGTTAGGGCCCTGTTCATCAGCTTACAATCAGAATCTTGACCTTGGAAAAACCACTTTGTTGTGTTGAGCTATTTACATTGTTCTTATTTGATCGGTTTATTGCAAACAACAGAAACTTTGTACATTTTCCTAATACACCTGACTTGCAATAGCAGTAAATACCGTATTTTTCGGACTATAAGACGCAGCGGACCATAAGACGCACCCCAAATTTTGGGGTGAAAATAGCAGAAAAAAAGATTTTTATAAGATGGGGGTCCATCTTATTGTCCGAATTTAAGGTATCTTACCTGAGGGCTGGCGGTGGTACAGCAGGGTCACAGGAGGCATGGTGCCTTCTTCAGGATGTCTGGTCCGGTGTCGGCGGTGGTGATGTTCGGTGTGGGCAGTGCACCTAAGCAGGGTCCCTTCTTGCTAAGGTGGGCGACACCGCGGCCTGGTGTCCGCTAGGGGTTGCGGCAGAGGTGCGGGGATGCTGATATAGGGTCCCTTCTCTCTGCTTCCCGGGACTTCAGGAAAATGGCCGTGGGAGGCAGCGTGTGCGCAGATGAGATCGCGGCGACCATTTTCCTGAAGCAGAATTCACAGATTGAGAGCTCGGCTTCACTCGGCTAAAGGAAAATGGCCGCCGCGGTCTCATCTGCGCATGCGCTGCCTCCTGCGGCCCTTTTCCTGAAGCCACGGGAAGCAGAGAACTCAATCTGCGCACACGCGGCCTCAGGAAGATGGCCACCGCCTCCGAGAAACCCGTGATTCACCCGGCTTTACTGCTCTCCGTGGACACCGTGCTGCGGCGTCACCTCACCTGAGGAAGGGACCCTGCTCAGGTGCACGCCGTACCGCCCACCGCGCCTCAGCATCGCTGCACCTCTGCTGCAACCCCCCGGTAAGCCTGCGTTCGAACTATGAGACGCACCCCCTTTTTTCCTAACAATTTTTTTGGGGAAAAAGTGCGTCTTATAGTCCGAAAAATACGGTACTTTTTATTGCAAATGTATCCTTTCTGATAAATCTAAAGCATATTTCACAGTTCTGGATCTACTGGAAGGTTGCACAGGGTTAGACTGATCTGATGTGAATTGGAAAATTTCTGTGCCTCGTGCATGGATTTTTTCCAAGCTGCATTCAAATGAATTGGACATTTCTGAGAAATTCTTCAACAAATGCACGGCATGTGTACATGTCTTAACAGCTGGAGCTCCATACGTCTCATAAAGAATTCTCCAAGTCATATGTTCAGTCCATGCTGGGGCTTTCTAACATAAAAATAGCTATAACTGCATAAATGTAATCATGAAACATGATAAAATTTATATTTAGGTAATACAATACAGACTGTTCTCTTGTTTTAATAAAGGTTTAATTACTGCTGAAGACAGACGAGTTGGCACGACAAATTTGCATTTGGATGTGTCAGATGCAGTTAATGTCATGGTGTACGTAGGTATTCCATTAGGAGAGAGTGCTCACAATGAAGGTAATCATTTCAATAATTTCATTAGACGTCTAAAAGACATTATGATATACCGTATTTATTCTTCGTGTCTAATTCTTAATGCAAAAATAAACTAGACAGTCTTATGTGCCCCGGATTTATCAAAGTGGTTCATGCCGTTTGATAAATCTGGCATGTTTTAAGACTAATTATACTTTAGTTGGCTTACTTTGTGCCAGATATCGCATTATGGGACATGATTTTGCCTCTAAACCACACTCCATTTTTAGTGAAGTCATGGCCCTTTATCGGACTGAAATAGTCTAGATAAATATGGTGCAAGTCACGATAGTCCGTTTTGGGGAGTGGGGTGGCTTTAATGTTGCCAGAATTCTGGAGAATTTTGGTTAATGCAATCGCCCCATTGTGTTTTCATACTGTGCTAGATGACTAACAAATGAACGTCCATTATGGATGTATGATTCATAAACAGAGGCAAAAGGTATCCTGGAAAGATTAGCACCTCTCGTGGGTCTTGAAGACCCTCTTGGTTTAGGCTTTCAAATACTGAGTAGAACAGTGTTCATTAAGAAAAAAGTGGATTAGCATTTATTTCATTCTATTCCTTGGTTAAACTGTATACTGACATACGGTTGAATAAAACATGCCTGTTTCTCATATTCCTCTTTGTTTATATTGCCATATAATGTATGTGATGGCTACCAATTAACTGTATTTCTCCATCGCCTCATTGGGAGACACAAACCGTGGGTGTTATGCTGCTGCCACTAGGAGGACACTGAGCAATACATAAGCAAAAGAGATTAACTCCTCCTCCTGCAGTATGCACCCTCTGTTGGCTCAATCCTGAACCAGTTCTTGCTTAGTGTCTGTAGGAGGCACTTGGGTCTGCTCTCAGACCCCCTTTTCCAATCTTTATTATTTTTCTTTCTTTACACACGGAAGGGCGACGGGTCTTGTAGGAAAAGTCCCGATCCACGTTTCTCTCCTGCTACGCTACCATCGGGCGACGGTTTCCTTCATGGTCCGTTCTCCCCATGAGTCATAAGGCTGTAACTGCGTTCTGGAATATTTGGAGACTACAACCCTCACCACCACTATTGAAAGTGGCTGGTGCTAGGATGATGGGACTGGAATCCTCTCCGCCTCCCTATGAAAGGGTTGGCGGATTGAGAACATACGGACGCGCCAGCCATTGGTACTCCGAGCATGGAGCTCCACAGTGAGTACACTTGTACATCATGTTGTTTACACTGATGCGACGCCCCTTGTCTCCATTGCGACTGCTCCTGCGTTCCCTTCTGTGGGGCAGAACGACGTCGCAAGAGCTGGGCAGGACGCACCTGCGACCCTTATCGGGTCGCAAAACCGGGCCGCATGGTTTCTTCTCCGGCTGCAATCCGGAGTAGGCCGCACCTGCGCCTTCCATCGGGTCGCAGGGCCGGACGATAAATTTAGTCCCCGGCTTCAGGCCGGGGTAGGCCTCGGGAATAGGGGCGGGCTTTCTGCCCTTATCGCGAGCTCCGCCCACATCGCGCGCTCTCCACAGGCCCTGGCTTGCTCCGCCCACTGTTTCTGGCGCCTCTCGGACCACGAGAAGCGCTTCAGGTCCAAATCTCGGTCGCCATCTTGTGGATACCGCGACCTTCACCGTGGAGCTACTTCAGCAGCGGCAGCCTGTTCTCCAGCGCTATTTTTCAGGACCTGGGTAAGCTTACAGCGCTTAACCCCTTCTCCTGCAGCAGGCTCAAAGGCGCAAAATATGTCCCAATCAAAGGGCTCAAAGATGTCTGACAAAAGCCTCACTGCGGTGCATGCCACCTGTGGCTCATACAATGTCCCCTTGCCATCAAAGCATGGGTCTCCATTCTGCGCCATCTTTCTAGTGAAACAGCTCTGCAAACGACACAGCGTTTAACCCTTGTCGTGCTGCAGGCTCACAGGTAAAAAAAAAAAAATGTCCCAATCAATGGGATCAAAAAGGCCTGACAAAACCACACAGTGGTGTATGCCGCCTGTGCCTCATCCAACGCTCCCCTGCCATCAAAGCATGGGTCGCCATTTTGTGCATCATGTGCCCAAGAGCCCTCTGCTCCTGCCGTTCAGGAACCCCCCTACTCTCATTCAGGAACCCCTATGTACTCCTGATCCCAGTGAACCGGGTCCTTCTGAGTGGCCTATGTTTCTGGCACACTCTATGGATTCTCTGACTAAGGGCATTCCCTTTTTTCCTAAAAAGGGGGTCCATCAATTTTCAGAGAGAACCCACGGCATCAGCACAGCGGCCGTCTGGGAAGCGCCGCCATAATGCCTCTCCCAGAGGTCTCAGTGATCACAATTCTGAATATGAGTCGCATTTTGGTGATGACCCGCATTTACCATGTTTTTTCAGATTCCCTAGACTCTCTCATAGAGGCACTTAATAAAGCCCTGAAGGTAGATGAAGAACCCGGGTCTCACCCGGATCATCCTATATCTTTCAAAAGAGTTAAACGTCCTCACAAAAACTGACTTCACTGACATTGTTCAGGGACATAGGGACCGACCAGACACACGATTTTTCAAAACTCTTCTGTCCCTCTCTGATGGCCCATCTATTAAAAATCCCTCAGATAAACAGTTAGACAACCTCGCTACATCAGTCTTTGAGGCTGCTGGAGCTTCCTTCTTTTTGCGGCCACGTAGGTGGCGAGAGCCATGGTGGCTTGGGCTGAGGATCTGGTTAAGGTTACTAGCGATATTCCTCTTCCCCCTGAGGCACATAATCTGGCTTATCAGATTACCCGAACAGGCGACTATTTAGTCCACGCCTCCTTTAGATGCAGCTAAGTGCGCTGCACTCACAGCCGCCAACGCCATTGCCATTCGGAAGTCTCGCTGGCTCCAAGAGGGCATGCAGACTCTACTTCAAAGAGATCTTTAACTTCATTGCCGTATCATCCAGGGAGTCTCTTGGAGATCGTCTGGATCACACTATTTCTGACGCTACAGGTGGCAAAAGTAAAATTCGTCCACAGCGCTGAATCAATCGGCCTCAATAACAAAGTCGCTTCCGGCCATTTCGCAGCTCCTTTAACTGGTCTTCGGCTTCGACCTCGTCTCGTGCATCGTCTCACAGAGACAGAAGCTCGCAACCATCACTCAGAGCTCAGCCCGGGAGAAATAAATCTTCACAATGATTTCTTGCAGGGCCCGGGGGAGCCAAACAGGGTCGGCGGACGCCTGCTCCTGTTTCGCGAGACTTGGTGGTCGGTCATTCACAACCGGCGGGTTTGAGATATTATAGACTCCGGCTACAGAAGTGAATTCCCTTATCTTCCCCCAAGGCACTTCTTTCAGTCTCGCCCCTCAAAAGCCCAATGTCCTCGCAATTCCTCTTCTTCACGCCTTAAACAGTCTTCGCTCCAGCGGCATCATCATCCCAGTTCCTCACGAGGAAAGGTTCAAAGGTTTTTTTATTCAAACCTTTGTTTGTATTTCCCAAAAAAAAAAAAAAGACGGCTCTTTGCATCCTATCCTGGGTCTCAAACTGTTGAACAAGTTCATCAGAGTCCACCATTTCAGAATGGAGTCTCTCTAGAAAGAAACGAACATCTGGCGTCCGTCGATATCAAGGACGCATATTTACACATTCCTATTTCAAGACCATCAGGGTTTCTACTTTTTGCTATTAGAGTCGACCACTTTCAATTTGCCGCTGTTTTTTGGTCTTGCTACTGCCCCCAGAGTGTTCACAAAGGTCATGGCGGCTGGCATGTCAGCTTTACACTCTCGTGGCGTGGTGGCCCTTACGTACCTAGACGACCTGCTCATCAAAGGACCGACCCTTCGGGCCTGCACAGAGAGCGTCGGGATTACTATCAACCCCCCTCCCACCTGGGTTGGTTGTTGAATCTGGACAAGTCTTCCCTCATACCTTCTCAGAACTTTTCCTTTCTGGGAATGATTCTGGACACCCCCCCCCCCCCCCCCCCCGAAGCGTGATTTCTCTCTCTCTCCAGAGAAAATTGCTTATCTGAGGCGGGGAATACTGCTGTTGTTCCCATGCCGTTCCCAATCCCTACGGTTCGCCATGCAGCTCCTGGGGAAAAATGGTAGCTTCCATTGAGACAGTACCGTTTGCTTAATTTCACCTCAGACCTATTCAACAGGAGCTATTATCACTCTGGGACTGGAACCCAGCGTCCTTAGGTCATCACCTTCGTCTATCTCCCAGAGTCAGAAGTTCTCTGAAATGGTAGATAAATTTTTTTCTTCATAGAGTCAAAGGAAATTTTTTTCTGCTCGTCCATTGGTTGGTAGTGACCACCGATGCCAGCCTTCTCGGTTGGGAAGCGGGGCTCCTTCATCACACGGCTCAGGACCGTTGGTCTCTCCGGAAGTCTCGTCTTCCGATCAACATCCCAGAGATCAGAGCTATCAAACTAGCCATCTGACATTCCCATACCTTTCTGGCCGGTCGTCCCATCCGGATCCAGTCAGACAACGCCACAGCCGTGGCGTATATCAAAAATTTTTCAAATCAAGTTCAGACTTCATAGGTCGATCTTGCGATCCCTAGCCATCGGCTCGGATGCGTTAGTCCTCCCTTGGGGTCAATTTCGTCTTCCTTACATATTTCCGCCTTTTCCCGTTGATTCTCAAGGCAATTCAAAAAATCAAGGCAGAAGGCGTTCCCCTCATTCTTGGTGCCCCGGACTGGCCTCGCCGTCCGTGGTATGTGGAACTAGTACGTCTGGTCGCAGACGTACCCTGGAGACTACTGGATCGTCTGGATTTTCTCTCTCAATGTTCAAATTTACCATCACAATTCGAAGCCGTTGAATTTGATGGTATGGCCATTGAAGCCTGGATCTTGAGCCAGGCTGGCTTTTCTCAAAAGGTCTCTACAATGATCAATGCCAGGAAGCCAGGTTCCATGCGTGTTTATCATCATGTTTGGAAAACATTTTTTTCCTGGTGTAAAGATAAAGGCCGTTTGCCTTTGGTATTCTCCATCCCTTCCATTCTGGAATTCCTTTCAAACAGGTTTGGACTCTGGATGAGCACTTTCTTCCCTCAAGGGGCAGATTCCGTCTTATTCGTTCTTTTCCAACGTCGGATTGCATCTAAGTCTCGGGTCAGGACTTTTTATCCAAGGAGTGTCACATCTCGTTCCTCCCTACAAGAGACCTTTGAAACCTTGGGATCTTAATTTGGTCCTCAGTGCATTACAAGAATTCCCCTTGGGCTTTTGCCACAAGTGTCCTTATTTCTTCTTTCCTGGAAGGTTGTCTTCCTAGTTGCAATTACCCCTATCAGGCGGGTATCGGAATTGGCAGCCTTGTCTTGTAAATCTCCTTTTCTCATTTTTCACCAGGACAAGGTAGTCCTTAGGACTTCTGCTTCCTTTTCTGCCAAGGTTGTCTCGGCTTTTCATAGCAATGAAGAGATAGTCCTGCCCTCATTCTGTCCGGCTCCAGTTCACCGTACTGAAAAAGCCCTTCACACCTTACATCTGGTGAGGGCTCTCCGAAGTTACATCTCGAGAACTGCATCTTTCCGTAAATCGGACGCCTTGTTTGTGCTTCCGGTGGGACGCAGACAGGGTTTTGTTCCTGCTTCCAAAACCACGTTAGCCAGATGGATCCGTTTAACGATCCAAGAGGCGTACCGTGTCAAGGGTCAGCCTATCCCGACTGGGATTAAGGCACCTTCCACTCGATCTGTGGGGGCCTCCTGGGCCATTTGGCACCAGGCTTCGGCACAGCAAGTGTGCAAAGCTGCGACCTGGTCCAGTCTGCACACTTTTGTCAAGCATTACAAAATTCATGCTCAAGCTTCTTCAGATGCGGCTCTTGGCAGACAGATTCTGCAATCAGCTGTTACGCATCTGTGAGTTGCTTTCTGTTAAGCTGTTTAAAGCGTTTATGCATTTAGCTACGAGGCTACATCTGTGGTGATGTTTCTTCCCACCCAGGGACTGCTTTGGGACGTTTCAAGGTTTGTGTCTCCCAATGAGGCGATGGAGAAAAGGGGATTTTTGTGTTACTCACCATAAAATCCTTTTCTCCGAGACGCTCATTGGGAGACACAGCTCCCACCCTTGTCTACTCAGTAGCCTCGAGCTTCTGTTTGGTTATGACATATGCATTTGTTATGAGCTCCTACTGCTTTGGCACTGAACTGGTTCAGGATTGAGCCAACAGAGGGTGTATACTGCAGGAGGAGGAGTTAATCTCTTTTGCTTATGTATTGCTTAGTGTCCTCCTAGTGGCAGCAGCATAACACCCACGGTTTGTGTCTCCCAATGAGCGTCTCGGAGAAAAGGATTTTATGGTGAGTAACACAAAAATCCCCTTTTCCTCATAGCATAGACTGGGGCAGCCTCTATGCAGGCTCTTACCCATTGGCAGATACAAGGGTAGGTTCCATTGCAGATTTGCTGTGGATTCCGAACCCGACATTTGCAGTGATTAGGGGTCTTGAAAACCCCTATCTCCAGAAATGTTTTCTGTGGACTAAAGGATAATATCATTTTGCCGCAGTGTAGCAGATTTTCACCCGGAAGCGTACAGGGTTGAAATCCGGATCAAAATGCGTATGTAACACACATTTCAGATACATAAAGGAAGTATCAGCATTCAGTGTCAGACATTTGTATTTTTAAAGGCTGTGGATATGTTGACATGGAAATAATGATTTTTACACACAACAGTGGTTACCTTTAGGTAATTAAATTGCACTGATTTTCAAGCTGCAATCTTCGTTCCTTCATTTATTCTTAAACCCTTGATCGCAGTTTGCAGCCTGATCCAGATTTCTATTATTTATCTTGTGGTATAAAATTATTAATTAAAATTGTTTAGAAAGTTGCTTAACTTTGCATTTAGGAAGCAAATGAACAATAACTTTTTTTTTTTAATTGTGTTGATAGTTGCAGCATCCCACTAATGTTAAAAACCAAAACAATAAGACTCCAGTTTATCAAGACCGGCATTGTTCACACCAGTTTTGATAAAGGGAAGTGCTGGAGTCAGGTGCGTCTGATTCAGTAAGTAGTGCATGCCAAGAATCAGACGTATCTGGAAAATGGCATGCGCCTTGCCACAAATCTTACTCCAGTCAAGGACTGAAGTAAGATTTTTGGTTTATAAGCACCACTCCAGCATTTTTATTTCACCGCTGGAGTGGTGCTTAAGTCCCCAGCCACCTGTCTGATGCTGACCTTCCAGCATTTTCATATGTTTTCTAAGTCGCTTCTGTCGGTATCCGGCAGTTTGTGACCTGCTGTCTTCTCCATTGTTCCATGGAGCGAGCCGGAGGTCACAACTCGATGCTTGTCTAGGAGAGCCTACTTCTGGCGTAGTTCTGGCTCTAATAGACTTGCATTGAGAGCTTGTGATGTAGCTTCTGAGTTCCAGCCATTCAGAAACTGCGCTCACAAGACTGTGACGTGACAGCGGACCAGCGCCGAAAAACAGTGAAGACACCGGAGTATACAACAAGGGGCAGTGGACCTGCGTTTAAAGAACCACTCCAGCGGTGAAAAAAGATCTGCTTGAGATGTGCTTTAAGGAATGCCATGAATTAGATGAGCTGAGGCGTCACGCCTTGATCTGCATCTTTCTCAACCCAACTTGTCACATTTTGACAGAACTGGGAAAAACGTGAAAAAAGGCCAAAAGTTGTACGATTTTTACTCAACTTGAGGTGTTTTACTCCAGATTTCTGGCTAAAACAATGTGATGAATTGGGGCCTATGAGCTTTATTTAAATTACAAGTGTTAAATTTACAAATCTGTCACATAAAACAAGTTTGGGCTAATATAACACAACTTTCAGAGGTACTCAGGACTATTGAGGAAGGCGATGCTGATGAAGTGACAAAAAAACGAATTCATGAGGGAAAGGAAAAGCCTGGAGCACTGTGGCACATTTATGCCGCCAAGGATGCAGAAAAGATCCGTGAGCTTCTCAGAAAGGTACAGTTTTGGTATCCACCTATGATAGTCACTTATAATACAAAAACGTGTCAATACTCATGGTTGTGTTTTATGTTGTAGGTTGGTGATGAACAGGCGCAAGAAAATCCTGCAGATCATGATCCAATACATGATCAAAGTTGGTATTTGGATCAGGATTTACGTAAGCGTCTCTATGATGAATATGGCGTGCAAGGCTGGGCAATTGTACAATTCCTGGGGGATGCTGTTTTCATTCCTGCGGGGGCACCGCATCAGGTACAACATAATGCAGTTTTGCTTCTTCTGTGCTGTACCACAATGCTCCAAAGCACACATGACTAACATAGTATAGCTTCATGCTTAGCAGAAGAGGCTGACCGAGGTAGTGGCTCTGGCTGGATAAGGGTACATGGTGATGTCAGGTTCCTGCAGTATCATGCAATACCATTGTGGATATTATCACTTTAATATCATGTATCATGGCTGTGGTGCTCCATCGTGTCACACACACACTATCTTTTTTTTTTTTTAATATATAAAACAAGTTGGCCACATTGTGATTTTTCCCGGTTTCCTTCGAGTCTCCTATTTGCTCTGCTTGAATAGACACATGATCACTATCGCCAATCAGGCTATAGCAGTGACATGTTGGTTTCAGCTGGGGTCAGTGATTACTACTTTCATTATTTTTCACCATTCCGAGAGTTTGTTAAAAATATTTAGGTGGCCAGACCGCCCCATTTAACCCCTTAACGACAAGAGGTTTTTTTTTTTTTGCATTTTCATTTTCTAGTCCCTTTCTTACCAGAGCCATAGTGTGCAATCCCACACTTGTTGTTTGGGTTTTTTTCCACCATGTTCATTAAATGCTTAAACTGACCTGCCATTATGATTCTCCAGGTCATTACGAGTTCATAGACACCAAACATGTCTAGGTTCTTTTTTATCTTAAGTAGTGAAAAAAAGTTCCAAACTTTGTTTAAAAAAAAAAAAAAAATAAAATTTTGCCATTTTCTGATACCCATAGCGTCTCCAATTTTCGTTATCTGGGGCCGGGTAAGGGCTTATTTTTTGTGTGCTGAGCTGACGTTTTTAATGATATCATTTTGGTGCAGGTACGATCTTTTGATCGCCCGTTATTGCATTTTAATGCAATGTTGCGGCAACCAAAAAAACGTAATTCTGGCCTTTTGACTTTTTTTTCTCGCTACGCCGTTTAGCGATCAGGTTAATCTTTTTTTCAGCTGCAGAATGGAAGGGAGGGAGACACAGGAATTCATTACTGATGGGTAGGCGGAGCCCCAGATCAGGATGTCACCTCAGATCAAAAGAGTGCTGACTGGCTGGCCCCTCCAGCTCGGGCTCCTCCTACTCAGCTCCAGTCTAAGATTTGAGGTCCAGAGGATGGTCGCTGCTAATGCAGCTCCTCAGAAGATTTTATTATTTTATATTCGGACAGGAGACTTGGATCACTAGTTGGTCTAGAGGTCTCAGGGGTACCAGCGCTGCTGTACCCCAACCTCTCCCTTGGCGGATCTGTATTTACTCAAAGTCCCTGCAGAATCCTTGCCGGCCCTGGGGGATGAGGAGAGCTTCCCTGGCGGGACGCAAACCACACGTGCGGTCACTGCGTTCCTTGCCCTGGGGGGAAGCATGGGCACAGCGCCAGAAACCCCTGAGGGTCCCTGTGGCGCTTTGGCTGGTAAGTACTCCACACAAATTTTTTATTATAATTATGTGTGAGTGCTTTAGCGTCTGAGTGAGCAGCGCTATTACTTGTATGTCAGTATGCTTCAGCGCTGCTGTGACAGCGCTGTTACATGTAGATGTGGTGATTTTTTGTCCGCAGGCAGATACCTGCAGGACAGAGAGGGAGCAGGAGCGGGGGAGTTCGCGCTCAATATTCGAGCTGGCGGGGGGCGTGGCCTAACTATTCCCGGTCTTCTGAGCAGGAAGACGCGCGCTCTGGCGTTCTCTCCTGCGACTCCCTCACTGTGGCGGCCATTACACAGGCTCCTGGGCTCCTCAGACCGCTCCTCTCCTCATAAGACACCACGGCCAGCTGGGTGAGTGCTGATTCCTCACCCCGCAGCGCAGCGATCGCTATCCTGCAGCTGCAGTCTCATTAGAGACATAAAAATTGGCTGGGGCTCACAAATATATATATTGTGGTGAGTTTGCAATATTAACCCCTCTGAGGGTTATTTCTACCAGCTAAATTTTTTGACTGAATACCGCTGGGGTAACCCTGCTTGGTGGAGCGTTAACCCTTCAGCGTTTAAAAAAAAAAAAAAACCGCATAGTTTTTGCTGGTATTACCGCTTTGACCTGCTCATACAGGTGAGACATGTCTGAACAGAGTTCAGATGCCGCGGACCATGTCCCAGTGCCATTACGGCAATCAGATACGCAGACCTCCACAGCGTCTAGCGCTGCGGTCGACAGCGGTGGAAAATTGGACGATATCGCTCGATCGATCAACAACTTGTCTGACCTTTTAGGTCAATATGTGTCTGCTAATTCCTCTCAGAGGAAGCGACGCAGGCCGTTACCGGCCTCCACACGGAGCAAGTCAGATGTATCTGATATTGGGCAGAGTTCCCCTTTAAATTCGGATGGAGAAATATCCGATTCAGATGCGGACGAGCCGCAGGGGCGTTCCTCTATGGCGAAGCGTACGGAGGCATTAATTGAAGCCATGAGAGATATATTACAGTTACCGGAGGAGGTAACTAGTCGTCCTGGTAAATCAGCACGCATGTTCCAGGAGTCCCGTGCTTCGCGTACAACATTGCCAGCTCTGGATGAGCTTAATAGTGTAATAGAGGAGGAACGTCTGTGTCCAGATAAGCGTTTTCATGGAACGCATTTCTTTGATACACTTTATCCTTGCTCTGCGGAGTTAAAGGCTAATTGGACTTCTGCTCCTGAAGTGGATGTGTCTTTATCTCAGCTTAGTAAATCCTCACTACTCCCTATTAAGGGAAAAGCGAGCTTACAGGAGCCTTTGGATAGAAAAGCAGAATTGGCGGCAAAAGCAAGCTATGAGGCTGCGGGTCATGGATTCCGAGCAGTGCTAGGATCCATGTGTGCTGCTAGAGCTTCTCTAAGCTGGTTGGCACGTCTGAAGACGGAGTTGCAAAATGAATCTCCGTTATCTGAGATACGGGAAACTTGTGAATGGTTAGAAACGGCAGCCTGTTATATCTTTGATGCCGGTCTGGATACGGCATCTCTGCTGGCCAAAGCGCAAGCTTCAGCGGTCACAGTCAGAAGAGCTTTATGGCTCAGACAGTGGGCCGGGGACGCAGTTTCCAAACAAGGGTTGTTGGCCTTACCTTACAAGGGTGGCCATCTTTTTGGATCCGACCTCACAGAGCTGATTTCCAAGGCTAAGGCGAAGGAATCAGCATTACCACAGCGTAGGGCCATGGCCTCGGTGTCCAGTAAGCCTGGTGTCTATAGTGGTCGGCGGTCCTTTCGGGCCGAGGACGATCTAGTCACTCCTCGTGGGGATCGGGTCGTCCTTCCTTCTCAGGAAAGAAATCCTCTCAGAAAACTCGTACTCCCTGGAAGCAGAGTTTCCGCCAGGACAAGCGGGAACTTGACAAGAAGCCCGCAAAGTCGGATTGACGCCAGGGGTCCACTCGAGGATTCTCGAGTGGGGGGTCGCCTGCTTTTTTCAAGGAGACTTGGATGGCTCGCGTTCCAGATTCCTGGGTAACGCGGATAGTGTCGGCAGGCTATTTCATAGAGTTTGCTTCTCGACCCCCAAATGTTTTTTGTCAATCTCACGTTCCGTCGGAACCCGAGCTTGTTGTCGCTCTACAGCGAGAGGTCGAATCTCTGCTAAAAAAGGGTGTAGTGATACCGGTTCTGTCAGAGGACCGAGGGAAAGGTTTTTATTCCAACCTTTTTATAGTTCCCAAAAAGGAGAACAAATTTCGCCCGATTCTGGATCTCAAGCGATTAAACCGGCATGTCCATGCCCGGAAATTTCGCATGGAGTCGCTTCGCTCCGTTGTGGCAGCTCTGTCACAGAACGATTTTCTGGTGTCAATCGACATTCGCGACGCCTATTTGCATATTCCCATCGGAAAGGCTCATCAGCGCTTTCTTCGATTTGCCATAGGTCAGAATCATTACCAGTTCGTGGCTCTGCCGTTCGGCTTAGCCTCAGCGCCAAGGGTCTTTACAAAAATTCTGGCGCCCCTCATGGCAATCCTTCGAAGACAGGGGATTACGATTCTCCCTTATCTGGACGATCTTTTGATCGTGGCTTCCTCGGAGGAGGAGGCGTTGACGGCTCGGGATTTGTCTCTTCAGTTTCTGAAGGACTTCGGTTGGCTGGTCAATTGGGAGAAGTCGTCCCTGGAACCATCGAGGACAATCCTCTTTTTGGGAATGCATCTCGACACGTTTCGGTCGGTAGTTTCCCTACCACCAGACAAACAGTCATGTCTTCTTCGACATGTACAGATTATGAAATCCTCAACGGCAATGTCCCTACGGAAGTGTATGCGTCTTCTGGGACTGATGGTGGCGTCCATGGAGGCAATTCCTTTTGCCCAGTTCCATTCCAGGACTCTCCAAAGGTTCATCTTGAGTCGATGGAACCAGTCGCAATCGCTGGATTGCAGTGTCACCATTTCTCGCGCGGTGCGGGATTCTCTAGAATGGTGGTTACGTCCAGGGGCATTCTCCCTGGGGAAGTCTTTCCTCCCTCCGAAGTGGTCAGTCATAACCACCGATGCCAGCCTGACGGGCTGGGGGGTGTTTGGAACAATCTCTGGATTCAGGGGGTATGGTCATCGGAAGAGTCTGTTCTTCCGATCAACATCCTGGAATTGAGGGCGATTTTCCTTTGCCTCCAACATTGGACGGTCCCTTTGAGCGGTCTGCCAGTCCGAGTGCAGACAGACAATGCGACGGCTGTCGCGTATATCAATCACCAAGGTGGGACAAGGAGTTCCAGACTCATGGTAGAGGTGTCCCGAATTCTGATTTGGGCAGAGGCCAGTGTACCAGCCATTTCGGCGATTCACATTCCAGGGGTTCAGAATATTACAGCGGACTTTCTCCAGTCGCAGAAGGATGGATCCCGGGAATGGAGCCTCCACCCGGAAGTTTTTGCACTACTGTGCTCTCGCTGGGGAACCCCACAAGTGGATTTGATGGCATCCAGGTCCAATGCCAAGTTACCGACGTTTATGTCCAGGTACAAGGACCCGAAGGTTGTGGCGGTGGATGCTCTAGTGGCTCAGTGGGATCAGTTCGAGCTGATCTATGTATTCCCGCCGATATCCTTACTTCCTCTAGTACTGCGTCGGATCAGACTAGAGAGAATTCCAGCTATTTTGATAGCTCCAGACTGGCCAAGAAGGGTGTGGTTCTCGACAATAATGTCGCTGTTGGCGGCACCTCCTTTTCCACTCCCTCTTCAACCGGACTTGTTGACTCAGGGGCCCGTTTGTCATCCGGACTTCATGTCCCTGCGTTTGACGGCGTGGCTCTTGAGACCGAAATCTTGACCCGTAGAGGTTTCTCAGCCGAGGTCATTGCTACCCTTCGTGCTGCAAGAAGTCCGGCTACTACTAGGATTTACCACAAAATTTGGGAAACCTTCTTTTCGTGGTGTTTGGGGTCCTCTCGGAACCCGAGAAAATTTTCCATTCCCAACCTGTTGGCTTTTCTGCAGCATGGGCTAGACAAGGGTTTGGCAGTCAGCACCCTGAAAGGTCAGATTTCTGCTCTGTCCTTATTGTTCCGGAGAACCATTGCTTCAAATAGAGACGTGCTCTCCTTTTTCCGAGGTATATCTCGTAAGTTCCCGCCGCGGAAGGCACCCGTGTCTCCTTGGCGGCTCAACCTTGTTTTGGAGGCTCTTCAGCATAAACCTTTTGAGCCTATGGTTTCTGCTAGCCTTTCTTTACTTTCTTGGAAGGTGGCTTTCCTTGTTGCAGTCACTTCCTTGAGGAGAGTTTCTGAGTTGGCAGCTCTTTCTTGTTCGCCTCCTTTTCTGGAGTTTTTTCCTGATCGTGTAGTGCTTCGCACTCGGGGTGATTTTTTGCCTAAAGTGGTGTCACAATTTCATGTCAACCAGGATATTGTGTTGCCTTCATTCTGCCCGGATCCGAAGAATGTGAAAGAGCGTGCTTTACACACATTGGATTTAGTGCGGGCCTTGAAGTTTTATCTATCTATTACTCAAGGTTTTCGTAAGACGGACTCCCTATTTGTGGTTCCAGTCGGTCGTTGGCGTGGTCAACGAGCTTCCAAGGATTCTATAGCTCGTTGGATTCGGTCAGCTATATTGGAAGCTTACCGTCTTCAGGGTGAATCTTGCCCGATTAAGATTCAAGCCCATTCCACGAGGGCTGTGGCTTCATCGTGGGCTTTTCACCAAGGTGCTTCGGCAGTGCAGCTCTGCCGGGCGGCGACTTGGCGCTCTGTCCACACGTTTACGAAGTTTTATAAAGTGGACGTCAGTGCTTCCGCTGATGCAGCCCTCGGACGTAGGGTCCTGCAGGCAGCTGTAGTTTAAAGTTCTGGATGAACTTGTGTTTAGCGCTGGTTGCGCTTTGTTGTTAAGGTTGTTGGGTTTCTGCCTCTTGTTGGTTTTTTCCCACCCTTATTTTTGAACTGCTTTGGGACGTCCCATCAGTAATGAATTCCTGTGTCTCCCTCCCTTCCATTCTGCAGCTGAAACACGGATTTTGGTAAGAACTTACCGGTAAAATCCTTTTCAGCGAAGGAAGGGAGGGAGACACAGCACCCTCCCAAGGCAGAAGTCTGTTGATGTTTTCAGATGCAGCGCGACCCTTATCTGATAGCGATTATCTGGGCTGAGGTCAGCGCGCTAAGGCTCTGTTCCAGCATCGCCAGCTCATCGCAGTAGTCAGGTTCCGTGAGTAGTACCTGTAACTCTGTGGTTTTTGGCTTTCTTTGCATGCATAACCTGTATCCTTGTGTTTTTTCTCTGAAGTTCCTTCAGAAGGGGTTATGTTGCTCCGCTGGTGATCTTGGCTCTTTTCCTAAAAGCTTTGGTACGACTGGAGCTGAGTAGGAGGAGCCCGAGCTGGAGGGGCCAGCCAGTCAGCACTCTTTTGATCTGAGGTGACATCCTGATCTGGGCTCCGCCTACCCATCAGTAATGAATTCCTGTGTCTCCCTCCCTTCCTTCGCTGAAAAGGATTTTACCGGTAAGTTCTTACCAAAATCCGTGTTTTTTTTTATTGATAGATGGGGTGATTCTGAACGCAGCGATACCAAATATGTGTTTGTTTGATTTTTTTTGCTACATACAGGCAATGATCAGATCACCTGCATGTAGCAGAATTGCTGACTTGCTATGAGCGCCGACCATCGGTTAGCGCTCATAGCAATCCAGCAGTGACAACCATAGAGCTGTTCAAAAGAGCTGACACGTCCCAGGAAAGATGTGAGCTCACCACCGGAGCTCACATCAAAGGGAGGGAGTCCGACATCGGCATAAATGTATGCCCAATGTCGGAAAGGGGTTAAATTGAACTGATCGCATCCCAGAATGCTATTGCCCTGCAGATATGGGCTGAATCTGCTGCTTAGTAGCATTCCAATGCTGCCCGTTTGCTACATTGAAAGCCCCAGGCTACCGGGACCAGGTGAACTTTTTGCTCCCGGCAGTTTTGGGCTTTCAGTCATACAGGCGCTGCTTCAGTCGCCACCCATTGCATAGTGAACAGTGATTGTATCCACGCTTTGGCACTGACTGACAGCCAGTGGCGTACCGTCAATAGTAGCAGACCATGCAGCTGCTATGGGGCCCGGACAGGTGAGGGGGCCCGCAACGGCCGCTGCGGTTTGGCAGCTGTGCTGTGCTGACACAGTACTATCTCCTTTAATTAAATGTAAGCGACGGCCGCCTGCCTCTATATACCCCCTTGAAGCTCCCCTTTCCTTGTTTCCTGGTCAGCAATTGGCTGAAGTCTCTGGCTGGATTTGCATAAGAACGCCACGCCTCCTGGCAGCCAGAGAGCAGCACATGTGCATGGCAGAAAGCAGAAAACATTCATGAGCCCCTCTCACTCAGGGAGAGGAACACACACTCAAGACGGTGAGCCCGGCTGGCTGGGGGACGTGGTGGATTTTTTTTTTGTTAAATGTGTCCCCTCACTGTGCTGGCTCTTTACATTTACAATGGCTCTGGCTGCACTTTGCACCTTAGGGAGGGGGGCCCGGCTGCACGCACTGTGGAGGAGGGGGCCCTGCATGCACTGCAGGTGTGTTTGACCTATAACATGCATACCTGGAGTTAAAAGCACCTGTTTATTTATTTTTATTTTTTTTTTGGGGGGGGGGCCCATTCAGACTTTTGCTATGGGTCCCCATGATTTCTATGTACGCCCCTGCTGACAGGCAGGTCCGTATTGAGTAAAAACATTTTAACACTGTGGCTATTTCACAGACAATACCTAAGAAAATAACAAATGAGTACATATACTGCAGTAAGTAAATAAGTAAACAGCATCTGCTATACATCTATAGCATGTCTCCTGTTCAGTGTCCATTTACTGTGCTGGGAAATGCAACTATTTACCCAACTGAGGCTACCCCACCTCACATGTAAAGCGCCATGGATTAAATGGTGCTATAATGATAAATAATAATATGTTCTGCCTCTGTTCGTCTAGTCTCCTCCCATGTGCCAAAGACATACTGATAGGGAATTTATATTGTGAGCCCTAATGGGACAGTGATGATGTCTGTAAATCGCTGTGATGACACTACAAAAGAAAGAAAAGCAAATAATTTGCCCTTTGATTGGGAGGTATACAAGATATTGTTGTCTTTTTACTGCATGAAATAAAAGTATTTCATATTATTATTATTTATTTATATAGGCCCATTAATTCCATAGTGTTGTACATGAGAAGGGGTTACATACAAAGTTATAATATTGTTTACAGTAAACAAATTTATAATGACAGACTGGTAGATGGGGAGAGGACCCTGTCCTTGCGGACTTACATTCTGCGGGATAATGGGGAAGAGACAGCAGGTCGTGGGTGCAGCAGCTCTGGTGATGGCGAGGTGGCAGCTCGGGTGGTGACGAGGCGACGAAAAGTTCCTAGAAAACAAAATCTTTGCGACCAAGGTTCCATAATCCTGTTGAGAATCATGTTGACATGATGTACACACTTGTGTCCATACACAATGAGATTTTACATCATATTTACTTCATTTTTTTCCGAAGGTCCACAACTTGTACAGTTGTATAAAAGTAGCAGAAGATTTTGTCTCTCCAGAACATGTGAAACATTGCTTTCGTCTGACGCAGGAATTTAGGCACTTGTCAAATACGCATACAAACCATGAGGACAAACTACAGGTATAATAAATGATTTACAAGTAGCTGTTTATAATACATTAATTATCAGTTCTGTAAAAGAAAAACTACTTTATTTCCTTACCCTTTTAAAACTTAAAATTCGAAAACGGTTGTGTATCCTTCACATTTCATTGTATAGGAACAGAAGTATCTAAAGCTTATGGTCAGCTTTGCACTATTTTTTTTTATAAAATATAGCAACTGTCTAAATAATCTGAAAAATTAATCCCATTTTGCTGTTGTAGAGACTAAGCAACTCCCTAACATAGCTGGTTGTTCAGCTACTTCTGACAAATATCCAACAGAGAGGGAAAGCATCCAAGTTTCCAAGGAGGGCAGATTGGAAAAACTAATCTACATAGCCGTATAATATATGCCGGAAGAAAGTAAATGGAGAGGTTGTAGAATCGCCTAGATTATCTCAAATTCTGCAGGGAAAAAGTGAGGACTCTGGGAAGGAAGGGAAATATATACTTCTCAGCATGGTTGTCTGTTACCAAAAGTTAGAGGAGATTCCTTATGGTCTGTAGAAGGGAAAAAAGATGTCCAGAAATGAAGCTGTGATTGTATCTGAAAGCTAGTGAAGTCAGCAGTAGTGATGAACAAGCATGCTCGGATATACAAGTGCTTCTCACAAAATTAGAATATCATCAATAAGTTCATTTATTTCCGTTTTTCAATACAAAAAGTGAAACTCATTATATAGAGTCATTACAAACAGAGTGATCTATTTCACATGTTTATTTCTGTTAATGTTGATAATTATGGCTTACAGCCAATATTGAAGAACTGAAATAAGTTAACTTTTTGATGATATTCTAATTTTGTGAGAAGCACCAGCAGTCTTATCTGAGCATGCTCGGGTGTTATCCGAGTGTCTTGGCCTTGCTCGATTAATATGTTCCCACGGTTAAGACGATATCTTAGCACGCTCACTCATCACTAGTCGGCAGCATTCTGGACACAAAGACCTCACATACAGCCTATATTACTGGGCATTCGCATGATAAAAGTCTGAAACTAGAAAAAGAAATAATATAGGGTCTGAAAATAAAGGATGAAATATTCAAAACTGAGTATTAGACATTGTAATAAATTAAAAAAGTTACTCTAAAATATGTAAATATAATTCTCCATGTAAGATGTCCATAGTGTTTAATCATAATAGGTTTACAGAAAAATATGGTGGCCAAATATTATTATTATTAAGGCTTGATGAATTTGGGTGCCCTTTACTTCCACCCCTATCCCTAACATTTCCAAAAATTTAGATTTTTTTTCCCTTACTCTTTCTATTTTCTTTTCTTTCAGGTCAAGAACATTATCTACCATGCAGTCAAAGATGCTGTTGGCACCCTCCGAGCACACGAGTCAAAACTGGCGAGATCATAAAGAACATTAGTTTTACGCTCTTGAAAAATCAGAACAGGAGCATCATTGACATTTTGGATTTGTCACTTCAAGAGGCAAAAGTCAAAACAGAGAGGATCCATTGTACAACCCAGCCACTGTTTTGTGTACAGCCTCATCACATGTACTATAGACAAGCCTCACTTATGCACTTGTCTGAAAGGCGGCTATTTTTGGTGGCTGCCTTCAGCTTTGACTACATGATCTCTGGAATACTGTGCTGTAAGCACACTTCTAGACTAAGAAAATCTAGAAGAGCATGTATGATTTCTTGGGCATAGTTTTCCAGTCTTGGAGAAATCTACAAAAGTAATTCAAGAGGAACTAACATAGTTAATACATAAAAAAAAGAAAAACTCTTCACCTTGAACCCAATGTCTAACACAATGGATAATTTAGTTCTTGTCCTTGTAGTTATTTGCAATACAAAACAACTTGTTACAACCTTATTAATAGCATAGTTCAATATGCTAGCTCTAAATAAAGTGGAGGGGCTGAATTCATGCTTTTACTGGGGGAGGATAGGCATTGGAAATGTATTTATTAAGACCAATAGGTTTGTAGTGGAGCAGCTACTCCTCTTTCATGACATTAGACATTTTTAGACCTTTTGACGATAACCTCTGTTTTTCCTGCATTTCCAGAATGGCACATAGCATTTAGTCTTCCTTTCACAATGACTATTCTCAGTAAGTGTAAGCACTGGCCAGTTTTAGGGTTCTCACACCATACTCAAGTGTTCATGTTAAGAGAGAAAGTCATTACCAGGCATCTTTCCACAGCGTTTGTATTACGTGTATATAGTTGCTGTAGCAACTTTATGCAAAATGTTTGGCACATGATCCATTTCATTTACCAACTGTTACCCATCCAATGAAAAACTGCATTCTTAACCAGTGATATATTTTGAGATGAATACATTATTATTTAAGGCGCTGTCTAGATTTTTGGGAGGTGATAATTTTTCCGCCTGTATTGGTGCCACTTTGCAGGTCTGTTTATACATTCATTTACACACGTTTTTTAAGTGAAATATTGTAGATGACTTTAATTTGACTTCCTGTATTTTGATTTTGTGAAGGGCTGACTGGGGTTTCCATGTTCTTATTAAAGTACAACAAATCTCTTGTTTGAGTCATTTGGCTTTTTTTTTCCCCCTACAGTTAAGTCACGTCGCACAAGTTGTATACGCTGTTATAACGCCCTGTACCCAAGAAACACCTTCACATACAGGCAGTTCACACTAAGCTCAGATCCTAGAAGCATATACACTACCTGCTATGATGATTTACCACTCAGCCGAAAGGCGAAAATGCCAAAAATGGAGCATTGCTCCTAATCCGTGTCTTGGGTGAACTCCATGCACACCATCAGTACAGAGATGTGTTGCAAACCTAATAATTTGTCTTTCTCTGTTGCCTCATGGGGACCAAAAAGTCTAAATAAGCTTTAAATGAAGACAGGAATTTTTGGAATGTGGAAAGAAAATGAACATTTAACTTTTCTTTATAAAATATTTAATTCAGATCCAATTTTTTTTTATTTTGACAAGGGTAAAAAGAAAAAATGGACCTCAAAATTTGTTGTGTAATTTCTCCTCAGCATGCCTATATCCCATATGAGGAGAAAACCACTGTTTGGCCGCACGGCTGAGCTCGGACGGAAAGGAGCGCCATTTGACTTTTCGAATGTAAAATTTCCTGGAATCATTAGCGGATGCCATGTCACATTTGGAGAGCTCCTGATGTGCCTATACAATGGAAACCCCCCACAAGTGACACCATTTTAAAAACTAAACCCCTCAAGGAATGTATTTAGATGTGTGGTACGCATGGTGCTTCACAGAAGGTTATAACATTGAGCCGTGGAAATAAAAAAAAAATCCATTTTCCCCACAAAAATGTTATTTTGGCCCCAAATTTTGCATTTTCATAAGGGTAACGAGAAATTGTACCATACAATTTGTTGTGCAGTTTCT
The DNA here is from genome assembly GCA_033576555.1 of Oophaga sylvatica. NCBI lineage: Eukaryota > Metazoa > Chordata > Amphibia > Anura > Dendrobatidae > Oophaga > Oophaga sylvatica. The sequence goes on along the minus strand of JARQOD010000004.1, from coordinate 182,666,989 downwards.
CCTGAGTACGCCAATACCCCATATGTGGGGGAATACTACTTTTGAGGCAGAGTGCAAAGCTCAGAAGGGAAGAGGCGCCATATTATAGTTCATATTTTGCTGGAATGGTTTGAGGGTGCCATGTCACATTGGCAGAGCCCCTGAGGTGCCAGAACAACAGAAACCCCCCCTACAGTACAGACCAAAATTTTAGACGCACCTTCTCATTCAAAGATTTTTCTGTATTTTCATGACTATGAAAAGTGTACACATGTGGATTTAAATATACTTAACAAAAAAGTGTAAAACAACGAAAATATGTCTAATATTCTGGGTCTTCAAGTAGCCCCTTTGCTTTGATTACTGCTTTGCACACTCTGGCATTCTCTGATGAGCTCAAGGTAATCACCGGAAATGGTCTTCCAACAGTCTGAAGAGTTCTCAGAGATGCTTAGCACTTGTTGGCCCTTTTGCCTTCACTCGCGGTTCAGCTCACCCCAAACCATCTCGATTGGGTTCGGGCTGGTGACAGTGGAGGCCAGGTCATCTGGCGTAGCACCCCATCACTCTCCCTCTTGGTCAAATAGCCTACACAGCCTGGAGGTGTGTTTGGGTCATTGTCCTGTTAGAAAATAAATGATGGTCCAACTAAACGCAAACCGGATGAATAGCATGCCGCTGCAAGATGCTGTGGTAGCCATGCGGTTCACTATGCCTTCAATTTTGAATAATCCCCAACATGTCACCAGCAAAGCACCCACACCATCACGCCTCTCCTCCATGCTTCACGGTGGAACCAGCATGTAAGTCCATCCGTTCACGTTTTCTGCGTCGCACAAAGACACGGTGGTTGGAACCAAAGATCTAAATTTGGATTCATCAGACCAAAGCACACATTTCCACTGGTCTAATGTCCATTCCTTGTGTTCTTTAGCCCAAACAAGTCTCTTCTCTTGTGCCTGTCCTTACAGTGGTTTCCTAGCAGCTATTTACCATGAAGGCCTGCTGCACAAAGTCTCCTCTTAACAGTTTTTGTAGAGATGTGTCCTGCTGCTAGAAACTCTGTGTGGCATTGACCTGGTCTCTAATCTGAACTGCTGTTAACCTGCGATTTGAGGCTGGTGACTCGGATAAACTTATCTCAGAAGCAGAGGACTCTTGGTCTTCCTTTCCTGGACCGGCCTCATCTGAGCCAGTTCTTTGTAGAGCTTGATGGTTTTGCAACTGCAGTTGGGGACACTTCAAAGTTTCCCAATTGTTGCGGACTGACTGACTTTCATTTCTTAAAGTAATGATGCCACTCGTTTTCTAGCTGCTTTTTCTCGCCATAAACAAATTCTAACAGTCTATTCAGTAGGACTATCAGCTGTGTATCCACCAGACTTCTGCACAACACACGATGGTCCAACCCCATTTAAAGGCCAGAAATCCACTATTAAACTGACAGGGCACACCTGTGAAGTGAAAACCATTTCCGGTGACTACCTCTTGAAGCTCATCAGAGATGCAAGCAGTAATCAAAGCAAAAGGTGGCTACTTTGAAGAACCTAGAATTAAGACATATTTTCAGTGTTCACACTTTTTGTTAAGTATATAATTCCACATGGTTAACTCATAGTTTTGATGCCTTCAGTGTGAATGTACAATTCAGTCATGAAAATACTGAAAAATCTTTGAATGGGAATGTGTCAAACTTTTGGTCTGTACTGTATATTAACTCATTTACAAACTACACTCCCCAATGAATTAATCTAGGGGGCAGTGATCATATTAACCCACATGTGCCTCACAGAATTTTATACTATTGTGCGTGAAGAAAGAATAAATTACATTATTCTCGTCGCTTCATTGGGGACACAGAACATGGGTGATGTAGCTGCCACTAGAGGCGCTGACACTATGAAAGCAAAAAAAGGTGGCACCCCTCTGCATTATACACCCCACCGACTGGCACCAATCTAATCAGTTTTAGCTTAGTGTCAGTAGAGTGGCTGGGTCTCCATTGAGACCCAATCACCTAATGTGCGTCATTCCTTTTCATGTTTTTTCCCGGAGGGATACAGTGTGAACAGTCACACTGTATTCCCACGCAGAGACATGATACGGCGTGTACCGCCACCTGTATCCTAAATATGTCTGCTCTCTCGGCAGACCCCAAAAAGATCCCTAACACGTCTGTGTTAGGTGAACTGGAAATGGAAAGAAGACTCGGGCCTGCCTCCGTCTCCCACCTACTCGCCCACCAGAGCCTGTCGGTTGAGAAGACAACGGACGTCCAAATAACCAAATGCCGACGTCTAACTTTTCCTCAGAGTACTGTCCCTCTTCCCCTAGATACAAGAAGACAGAAAAAAGAAGACTGGGAAAAAAAAAGATAACTATAGCTCAGAGTGAAGGAAAAGTTAGCAATCAGGAAGAGGCCTGCCGCGTTTTCTCTTGCTACCTTTTGACTCACCTGGGATCATGACAGCATCATACTTACCTTGGGCCATCATTGCGCTACAGGCGCCTATTCGCCGCTGCGTGCCCTTTGGGGGCCCTTTGTTTGTGGCTCCTACTGGCATCCTTTGGTGCCACCGGTATACTCCGCGCACACCCCACCTCCATCGGCGGCCACGATTCTAATTGAAGGCCCCAGCTTCACCTCGGCCTACTTTCTGCAGGCATCGCCCCCCCTTCCCTCTAGCTTACGGCGGGCTTTCTCCCGCCGGGCCTTCAGCTTGCCCTAAGCTCCGCCACCTCACCAGCGTTACTGTGGCCGCAGCAGCCGTATTGCCCCCATATCAGCGTTGCCCGCCCCTCTTCACACCAAGAGGGGGTTTTTTCTGAGCAGCACGCGCTTTTTCCCCTCTGCCAGACGCATCTTCGCTAGTGGAGCCTCAGACAACCACCTCAGAAGCAGCCATAGAAAACCGTGAGTTGCTCTGCCCTGCAGAGCTGACACTACCTCTGTCTCCTTTCTGTCCCCAACCTTCTGGCATCGTTAGTGGATTGTTCACATGCCTAAGCACAAGGAGAGCCCGCTCGCCCTCCTCCATTCCCTTCTCCACCACCCTGATCAGACACTGTGTGCTCTTCTTCCCACCCAGGAATCCCCTCCTCCCCCTGGCGGTTCGGAGCCCCCTACCCTGGAGTGGGCTGCTTCTCTGTCACAATCCGTGGCGGACCTCAACAGGGTTTCACAGACCCTAGTGTCCGTTTTAGACAGATTGCCCCTTTCAACACCCGCGGTCGCCAGCGACTCACAAGACTCGCAGCCCGGCCCTTCCAACCCAGGCCGTAAGAGACCTAGACTGGAGCACCGTTCTAGGTCCTCCCGCTCCGCCTCACCAGACGACCTTTCACGTCGTGATCCCTCTCTAGCGCCCTCCTCTCCGGAGTCAGGCGAAGCATCTTCGGACGCGCTTTCGGAAGATGAGTCGGACCTGGATTCAGAACAGGCCTCCAGCATGACTGATACGGTGCAGAGCCTGATTGTGGCAGTCAATCAGACCTTATGCATCAAAGATACCACTGCGGAATCCGCAGATCAGGTGGTTTCGTTTAGACGGTCCAAACCACCTTCCAAGGTCTTTGCCCCACATACTGAGTTCTTGGAAATACTCAAGAAGGAGAGGGAGAATCCGACTAGGCGGTTTCAAAGAGGGAAGCGCCTCGGCATCCTATATCCCTTCCCCCCCGGATCTTACCACTAACTGGACGATCTTTCCCTCAGTGGACACACCGTTCTCCAGACTGTCCACCAATACGGTCCTTCCACTTTCTAGTGCAGCTTCCCTTAAGGATGCCAACGATAGGATTATAGAATCGCTGGCAAAACCAGCTTTTGAAGCAGCCGCTTCTGCTTTATGCCCATCTTTTGCCTCTACTTGGGTCTCAAAGGCCATAGCCAGTTGGGCCAAGCAACTCCGCAAGGGCATCATGGCTGGAGCCCCTCAGAGAGAGCTTTGGTGCCGACCAAATTTCCCATGCTGGGCAATATTTAGTATTGGCCTCACTGGATGCCGCGTCCTGCGCTGCCCAGGCATCCAGCAATGCGGTGGCCATCCGGAGGAACATTTGGCTTAAAGCTTGGCAAGCAGATCTTTCGTCAAAGAAGTCGCTCACAGGCCTCCCCTTCCAGGGAGACCGTCTGTTCGGCTCTAGGTTGGATCAGATCATTAAAGAGGCAACGGGAGGCACAAGTTCCCTCCTCCCTCAGTCCAAGACTCGCAGACCCGTTCAAAGGCGACAGTTCCGCTCCTTTCGGCCCTTTCGCCGTTTCCTGACGTCGGAGGATTTCTCCAGTCAGCACAGGCCGCAGAATCGCCAGGTCAAAAGGAAACCTTCAGGCCCACTCCTTCCTGGCGTTCCCATAACTCCCTCGGTAGATCCACCAGGCCAAGACCTGGCAGATCTTCCTCGGCATGACTCGGTTCCAGGGCCCAGCGTTCCTCCCAAGCTCGGCGGTCGTCTCCTGCTGTTTAGGGACGTTTGGCTCGACTTGGTGGAAGACGATTGGGTCAGGGAGTTTGTATCCTCAGGATACAAAATAGAGTTCATTTTTTACCACTAAAATGTTGTTTTAGCCCCAAGTTATTAATTTTTCTAAGGGTTAATAGGATTTTTTTTTTTTTTTTTACAACAAACACGTCCATTTTTTCCTGTGTGTGCCAATACCCTACGTGTAATCGTAGGCACAGTGCAAAGCACAGAAGGTAAGGAGCATCAGATAACTGTTATGGTTTTCAGGTGCCATGACCCACTGAGAGAGCCGATGAGGTGCCAGAACAGCAGAATCCCCCATAAGTGACCCCAATGAATTCCTCTAGAGGTGCAGTGATCATATTTACACCATGGTGTGTCACAGAGTTTTATACCATTGTGGAGTGTAGAAAAAATAACTACATTTTTACCACCAAAATTTAGTTTTAGCCCCAGATTTTACATTTTCACACAAGAAGTGGGTAAAAATGGCACCAAAATTTGTCCCACAATTTCTACTGAATGTGACAATACCCCATATGTGGCTGTACAGTACTACTTAGCCATACGAAGGAACATTTGGCTTAAAGCTTGGCAAGCAGATCTTTCGTCAAAGAAGTCGCTCACAGGCCTCCCCTTCCAGGGAGACCGTCTGTTCGGCTCTAGGTTGAGGTTGGATCAGATCATTAAAGGGAATCTGTCACCCTAAATTGGCGGGATATTTAAATGATGGCAGTCAGGTCAGATGGGCGGTGTTTTGGGTACTTGCCTTAACATGTTGTTCGCAGCTGTCTCCTTTATTTCTGGGAATTGTAGTCGTTGCCCTCCATATAACGCGCCTGCGCATTGCAATCTGCGGGCAAAGCATACTGCGCATGCGCAATTCAAGATTGCAATGCGCAGGTGCGTTATATGGAGGGCAACGACTACAATTCCCAGAAATAATGGAGACCGCGGCAAACAACATGTTAAGGCAAGTACCCAAAACACCGCCCATCTGACCTGACTGCCATCATTTAAATATCCCGCCAATTTAGGGTGACCGATTCCCTTTAAAGAGGCAAAGGGAGGCACGAGTTCCCTCCTCCCTCAGTCCAAGACTCGCAGACCCGTTCAAAGGCGACAGTTCCGCTCCTTTCGCCGTTTCCTGACGTCGGAGGATTTCTCCAGTCAGCGCAGGCCGCAGAATCGCCAGGTCAAAAGGAAACCTTCAGGCCCACTCCTTCCTGGCGTTCACATAACTCCCTCGGTAGATCCGCCAGGCCAAGACCTGGCAGATCTTCCTCGGCATGACTCGGTTCCAGGGCCCAGCGTTCCTCCCAAGCTCGGCGGTCGTCTCCTGTTTAGGGACGTTTGGCTCGACTTGGTGGAAGACGCTTGGGTCAGGGAGGTTGTATCCTCAGGATACAAAATAGAGTTCACTTCCCATCCACGAGATCAGTTTTTCGAATCCCGCCCTCCAAGAGATCCTGCCTTGGTCCCGGGTTTCTTTGCATCCATCGACTCCCTTCTCAGTTCTGGGGTTGTCATCCCCGTTCCACAGCGAGAATGCTTCACAGGTTTCTATTCAAACCTGTTTGTTGTGCCAAAGAAGGGCGGTGCGGTTCGTCCCATTCTAGATCTCAAGTTGCTGAACAGGAGGGTTCGCCTGTGTCACTTCAGGATGGAGTCTCTTCGTTCAGTAATCTCTTCCATGGAGACACAGGAATTTCTGTGCTCCATAAGCATCCAAGACGCCTACCTCCATGTTCCGATTTGCCCAGCTCATCAGAGGTTCTTGCGATTTGCAGTTCAGCAATACCATTTTCAGTTTGTCGCCCTGCCGTTCAGCCTCGCGACCGCTCCCAGGGTTTTTACCAAGATCATGACAGCATTGATGGCCATCTTAAGAATCAGGGGCCTAGTTCTCATCCCATACCTTGACGACATTCTCATCAAGGCCCCGTCCCTCCCCCAGGCCCAAGAAAGCCTGTCCATCGTTCTCGACACCCTGACACGGTTCGGGTGGATCGTCAACAGGAAGAAATCCTGCCTTGTTCCTTCCCAGTGCCTGATATTCTTGGGCATGATGTTCGATACCCGACAGGCGAAGGTTTTTCTCTCCAAGGAGAAAAGAGCAATCCTCCAGCAGGGAGTTCGGTCTCTGCAGGGCCCTCAGCTTCCGTCCTTCCGGTCAGCAATGAAGGTGCTGGGCAGAATGGTTGCAGCCTCAGAGGCAATCCCCTTTGCGCAGTTTCACTTGAGACCTCTTCAACGTGCTATCCTGTCTCAGTGGGACAGGTCTGTCCAGTCGTTGGATCGTCCGCTTCGCCTCCATCTCAGTCAAGCAGTCTCTCAACTGGTGACTGTCATCCCTCCTCATCCTCCAGGGCCGGTCCTTCCTGCCCGTTCACTGGCAGATTGTAAGGACGGACGCAAGCCTTCTGGGCTGGGGGGCAGTTTTTCGACACCTAACGGCTCAGGGTCGTTGGTCGGCACAGGAATCCTCCCTACCGATCAACATCCTCGAAATCAGGGCCATCTTTCTCTCCCTCCGTCACTGGCAAGCCGTTCTCAGGGGCCTGCCGGTCAGAATCCAGACGGACAATGCCACGGCTGTGGCATACGTCAATCACCAAGGAGGGACCAGAAGTTCCCTGGCAATGGCCGAGGTGTCCAGGATCCTCCTTCCGGCAATATCAGCTGTGCATATCCCCGGCGTGGACAACTGCGCCGCTGACTTCCTCAGCCGCGAGGGTCTAGCGGCAGGAGAATGGTCCCTGCACCCGGACGTCTTCCATCATTCCGGATGTTGACTTCATGGCGTCCCGGCTGAACAGGAAGGTCCCACGGTTCGTCTCCAGGTCCCGCGACCCTCTCGCGTTGGACTCCGATGCTGTGGCCATTCCCTGGTCGCAGTTCGCTTTTCCCTACCTATTCCCACCCCTTCCCCTTCTTCCCAGACTGCTAAAGAAGATCAAGGCGGAAGGGTTGCCGGTCATTCTGATCGCCCCAGATTGGCCTAGGAGGTCTTGGTTCGCAGACGTCGTCAATCTTGTGGTGGACGCCCCCTGGCGACTCCCAGACAGACCAGATCTTCTGTCACAGGGTCCGATCTGCCACCTGAGTTCTCGGTCGCTCAATTTGACGGCGTGGCTGTTGAGACCGCGATATTGAGAGCATCTGGTCTCTCCGATCGGGTGATTCGCACCATGATCCAGGCCAGAAAACCTTCGTCCTCTAGGGTCTACTATTGAACCTGGAAGGCCTATTTTCGCTGGTGTGAGTCCAATGTCATTCCGCCAATGAAGTTGTCGCTCCCAGCCGTCTTGGCTTTCCTCCAAGCGGGACTGGACTCTGGTCTCTCTCTCTCGCTACTCTAAAAGTGCAGGTGTCAGCCTTTTCTATCCTTTTTCAGAAGTCCTTGGTGTCTTGTCCTCAAGTGAAGACTTTCCTTCAGGGAGTGGCGCATACGACTCCCCCTTATCGGAATCCTGTGCACCCCTGGGACCTCAATCTCGTTCTGGAGGTCATGAGTAGTGCTCCCTTTGAACCTCGAGAGTTCCCCCTCTCAGTTTTGTCCTGGAAAGTGGCCTTTCTCGTGACTATCACTTCTGTCAGACGGGTTTCAGATTTAGCGTCTCTGTCCTGCCGCCCCCCTTTCCTGGTTCTTCACCATGATAAGGTTGTGTTGCGGCCTCCGTCTTCCTTTCTTCCCAAGGTGGTATCCACTTTTCATTTGAATGAGGATATTGTCCTACCTTCCTTCTGTCTGGCTCCGACTCATTCTCTGGAGTGTTAGTTGAACAGGCTGGACCTGGTCCGGGCAGTGAGGATCTACCTAGAGAGGACTGCTTCCTTCAGGAAGTCGGATCTTCTGTTCGTCATTCCAGTCGGGGCGCGGAGAGGCCTGCCAGCCTCCAAGGCTACAATTGTGCTTTGGATTAGGACTGCAATATTGGAGGCTTACCGGGTTAAGAACAGAGTGCCCCCCTCTGGGATTAAGGCTCACTCCACCCGGGCAGTAGGCGCTCCTGGGCGGTTCACCATGGGGCATCCGCCCTACAACTTTCCAAAGCCGCAACCTGGTCTTCCATCCACACGTTTGCCAAATTTTACAAGGTCCACACCTACGCTTTGGCGGACGCCAGCCTAGGCAGAAGGATCTTGCAGGCGGCATTGGGTTCTTTGCCGACCTGAATGGAGTTTCTTGCCATTTTCTCCCACCCTAGGGACTGCTTTGGGACGTCCCATGGTTCCTGTGTCCCCCAATGAAGCGATCGAGAAAACAGGATTTTGGTTGCTTACCGTAAAATCTGTTTCTCTGAGCGCTCATAGGGGGACACAGCACCCTCCCATATGTTTACAACTCTTGTCCTTTCTTCTAACTATTATCTTTATAATTGAGTTGTCTATTTGGTTGTATGGTTCTGTCATGTTCTTCTCCTACTGCCTTCTCACTAACTGATTCGCTTGGTGCCAGTCGGTGGGGTGTATACTGCAGAGAAGGAGCCAACCTTTTTTTGCATATGCATAGTGTCAGCGCCTCCTAGTGGCATCAGCATACACCCAAGGTTCCTGTGTTCCCCAATGAGGGCTCCAAGAAACAGATTTTACGGTAAGCAACCAAAATCCTGTTTTTACCACTAAAATGTTGTTTTAGCCCCAAGTTATTAATTTTTCTAAGGGTTAATAGGATTTTTTTTTTTTTACAACAAACACGTCCATTTTTTCCTGTGTGTGCCAATACCCTACGTGTAATCGTGAAATATTTTTCAGGCACAGTGCAAAGCACAGAAGGTAAGGAGCGCCAGATAACTGTTATGGTTTTCAGGTGCCATGACCCACAGAGAGTCGATGAGGTGCCAGAACAGCAGAATCCCCCATAAGTGACCCCAATGAATTCCTCTAGAGGTGCAGTGATCATATTTACACCATGGGTGTGTCACAGAGTTTTATACCATTGTGGAGTGTAGAAAAATAACTACATTTTTACCACCAAAATTTAGTTTTAGCCCCAGATTTTACATTTTCACACAAGAAGTGGGTAAAAATGGCACCAAAATTTGTCCCACAATTTCTACTGAATGTGACAATACCCCATATGTGGCTGTACAGTACTACTTAGCCATACGAAATGACTTGGAAGGATTGGAGCACTATTTGCCTCCGGGAGCACAGATGTTTATAGAAGAGTTTGCAGACTCCATATACAGAGCCCCTAATTGCTAGAAGAGCAGAATTCCTTCTCAAGTGTCCCCATTTTGGAAATTATACCCCTTTGGGAATTTAGCTACAGGTGTAGTGCCGATTTTGATTCCATGTTTATTTTCCAGAAACAAGCAGCAATGAATGTTGCCGAGTGAAAATTGCAAACTACTGTTATAGTAACAGTACGATGTAGTGACCAGTACGTTGTAGTCACTAGTACGTTATGCCCAGCCCGTGCTTCTGGAAGCATGTACCTGTAAGTTAGGCGGGCTCTCGTCGATTCAAGAATGCCAAACATGGTTTACGTACACTGTGGGGCTCAGAAGGGAGGGGGCACTTGGATTTGCCAGCAGAGAATTTGCTGAATTTCTCTTTTCCAAAGCCTTTGTGTTACCAGTAACATGGAAGCCCCCCATTTTTCCGTTAACAGATGACGGACCTGAGTGGGGACTTGCTTTTTTGTGGATTGAGTTGAAGCTTTTATTGGGAACGTTTTACATAACGTTTGGGATCACATTTATCCAGCGCTCTACTCTGATCACTTACTTTGGGGTTTCCATCTAAATCTCCCGACTGCCGTGATTCAAATGAAACCCTTGAGGGATCCATTCACCATAACGAGGCAGCAGAGTTACTGTGGACTCCATCTGGCCTCTTTTCAACGGTGTCCTTCTTTTCAGAAGTGCACAAAACTGTGGCCGACGGCACTTTTATGCAATCCTAAAAAGACGAACACCGCTGAATCACAGGTCAGATGGCGTCCACAAGGCCTCCATCTGCCTCATTATAGGGAATCTAACGTCAGATGTTCCATCTGAATCACTTATTTCAGAGATTTACACCGATACCCCGATGCAAGGGGTTAATTAGTGGGACAGTTTTACATGTCGGGTCATTTCAGATGCAGCGATACCAAATATGTGTACTTTTATTTTTTTTCATACAATATTTATAGATGCAATATCTTTCAATGTTTTTTATTTGTTAATACTTTTACAATTATTTAACGCTTTTTTTTTTTTTTTTTTTTACATTTTTACTTTGTCCCATTATGGGACTATCAATTTTTGCAGGCTGATCGCTTGTACAGCATGTGAATGCAGCAGCATCCCCATGTTCTGCAAACTGTCACCTCTGCTCTGACAAAGTTGCTGACATGCACCGCAACTTTCCTAGCTGTGGTGGCCCGGATGTCGTCATGACGACATCGGGTCACTATGGCAAATATCGGACCCCACATCGTGCCGCGGGGTTTCCGGTCCAAGGGCAGAGGGGCTGTCATCCCACTACTGGCTTTCGGAATGCTGCTATCGCAGCATTTCGGTGGTTAAAGTGCTGCGAGTGGTGTCACAAAGGGATTAAAGATCCTAAAATAAAATGTAACTTTTATTTAATTCTAAGGGGACACATTTTTAAAAATACAAGACACAAAGGGGTACTAGCGCATAGTAAGATCTATTAGTGCCGTTTAGTGATGAGCGAGTATACTCGTTGCTCTGGTTTTCCCGAGCATGCTCGGGTGATCTCTGAGTATTTTGGCATGCTCGGAGATTTAGTGTTTGTCAACGCAGCTGCATGATTTGCAGCTTCTAGACAGTCTGAATACATGACAGCCTGTTTGTTAGGAATTCCACACATGTATTCAGGTTGTCTAGAAGCCGCAAATCATGCTGCTGTGGCAACAAACACTAAATCTCCAAGCACACCAAAATACTCAGAGATCACCCGAGCATGCTCGGGAAAATCCGAGCAATGAGTATACTCGCTCATCACTAGTGCCGATTGCTCCACCTTCTCATTACCTGAATAGGTTTGCAATTTGTAGGAGTGATGTATTAGCACTTAGGCTTAGTTCACATTAGCGTTTCTGTGCGCAGGGTATCATCTGCGTATGCAAAAACACATGCAAATGCATGTTTACGCAGCTTTTTTATCTGCATTATCTTACTCATGACGCCAAAAAAAAACCATTTGTATGCGTTTTTGCATGCGTTTATGCGCATGCATTCGATATTTTCATTGCTTTTCCAGTAATTTCCTTGAAACCAGACACCCAATGGGCGTGTCTCAAATGATTTCTATATATAGACACACTGCACTGATTAAATCCTCCTCTTTTGCTGCTGTATCCAGCTGCAAGATGGATCTTAGCGTGGAGAGCTTCAAGATTAATCTTGATTTGTCACTGAAATTGGTATTGCCTTTGCTGTGGGTTGCGAAGACAAAAGAAGAAGAGAAAGACAGAGAAGACATCGTCGTCGCTATTGGCAACACCCCATCATTGAAGTCCGAGAGAGCTGTAGAGCCTACCACTCTTGGTACACAGAGCTGCTTGAAAACCCTGAGAAGTTTTTCGAGTACATGAGAATGTCAGAACAGAGCTTCCATGACTTGCTGCTATGTGTCCGAGGATCCATCACCAGGCAGGACACAGCTACGTCGAGCAATTCCTGCTAAGGAACGTCTATTGGTGACCCTGAGGTGTGTAATTTTGAAAAAGAAACACCTGTCAATGTGATTTCTCTAAAAGCCATGTACTGATTTTTTTTCCCATTTTCTGTTTGTCAGATTCCTGGCTACTGGAGAGACCTTATCATCTCTACATTTTCAATTCTGGATTGGAGTGTCCGCACTTTCTGGGATTGTTGGAGACACCAGCCGTGGTTTATGTGACATTTTGCATGATGAATTCCTCCCCCAACCCACAACTGAACTCTAGCTGGAAAATGCTGCAAAATTCCAGGACATTTGTAATTTCCAAACTGTTTGAGGGCTGTGGACGGCAAACACATTCGGATTATGAACCTGCTGGAAGTGGATCCGAATATTTCAATTACAAAAAATACTTTTTGATTGTTCTCATGGCGTTTGCAGATGCTGACTGTCAATTTGTCACCGTGGACGTTGGCTCATTTGGACGAGGAAATGAGTCACAGACTTTCAAAAACTCTGACATGGGCCAACGTTTGTAGCGTAATGATTTAAATTTTCCACAGCCACGACCTCTGCCGAACACTGAACGACCGCCAATGCTGTTTGTTGTGGTTGGGGATGAGGTGTTTCAAATGTGTGCCAACCTAATAAAACCGTACTCAAGGGCACGAATAACTGTGGAATGTGCCTTTGGATTGCTGGTATCTAAATGACGCATTTTGGGAACAGCCATCAATCTAAAAACTGAGACAATTGATGAGGTTTTGAAAGCGTGTGTTGTTCTGCACACTTACATCCTGGTAAAAGAGCAACACCACTTAGAACTTGAGGAACCTGTTAATGCCACATTGCAGGATTGCCAAGATCACTCTCTGAGGACTACAGTGGAAGTTGCCTAAATGAGGGATAAATTTGCTGCCTACTTTGTTTCGGATATTGGACGTGTGGCATGGCAAGACTAAATGGTTTAAGCCGCTAATAAGTAAAATGTATCTGTAATGTTTGCTGACTTTAATACTAACACCTTTACTGTAACTTTAATACTAAACACCATGGCTGTAACACCCGTTAATACTTCACTCAACAATACAGTCATGGCCAAAAGTTTTGAGAATGACACAAATATTATATTTTCACATGATCTGCTGCCCTCTGGTTTTTATGTGTGTCTGACAGATGTTTTTATCACAGACAGAAATATAATAATTGCAAACATATGAGTAACAAAAGCTTATATTGACAGTTAGAATGAGTTAATGCAGCAAGTCAATATTTGCAGTGTTGACCCTTCTTCTTCAGGACCTCTGCAATTCTCCCTGGCATGCTCTCAATCAACTTCTGGACCAAATCCTGACCGATAGCAGTCCATTCTTGCACAATCAATGCTTTCATTTTGTCAGAATTTTTAGGTTTTTGTTTGTCCACCCGTCTCTTGATGATTGACCACAATTTCTCAATGGGATTAAGATCTGGGGAGTTACCAGGCCATGGACCCAAAATCTCTATGTTTTGTTCCCTGAGCCATTTAGTTATCACCTTTGCTTTATGGCAAGGTGCTCCATCATGCTGGAAAAGGCATTGTTGATCGCCAAACTGCTCTTGGAGGGTTGGGAGAAGTTGCTCTTGGAGGACATTCTGCTACCATTCTTTATTCATGGCTGTGTTTTTAGGCAAGACTGTGAGAGAGCCGATTCCCTTGGCTGAGAAGCAACCCCACACATGAATGGTTTCAGGATGCTTAACAGTTGGCATGAGACAAGACTGGTGGTAGCGCTCACCTTGTCTTCTCCGAATGAGGCGTTTTCCTGATGTCCCAAACAATTGAAAAGGGGATTCATCAGAGAAAATAACTTTACCCCAGTCCTCAGCAGTCCACTGCCTGTACCTTTTGTAGAATATCAGTCTGTCCATGATGTTTTTTCTGGAGAGAAGTGGCTTCTTTACTGCCCTCCTTGAGACCAGGCCTTGCTCCAAGAGTCTCCGCCTCACAGTGCGTGCAGATGCACTCACACCTGCCTGCTGCCATTCCTGAGCAAGCTCTGCACTGCTGGTAGCCCGATCCCACAGCTGAAACACTTTTAAGAGCCGGTCCTGGCGCTTGCTGGTCTTTCTTGGGTGCCCTGGAGCCTTTTTGGCAACAATGGAACCTCTCTCCTTGAAGTTCTTGATGATGCGATAGATTGTTGACTGAGGTGCAATCTTTCTAGCTGCGATACTCTTCCCTGTTAGGCCATTTTTGTGCATTGCAATGATGACTGCACGTGTTTCTTTAGAGATAACCATGGTTAACAGAAGAGAAACAATTATGCCAAGCACCAGCCTCCTTTTAAAGTGTCCAGTGGTGTCATTCTTACTTAATCATGACAGATTGATCTCCAGCCATGTCCTCATCAACACCCACACCTGTGTTAATGGAGCAATCACTGAAAAGAGGTTAGCTGGTCCTTTTAAGGCAGGGCTGCAATGATGTTGAAATGTGTTTTGGGGATAAAGTTCATTTTCTAGCCAAATATTGACTTTGCAAGTAATTGCTGTTAAGCTGATCACTCTTTATAACATTCTGGAGTATATGCAAATTGCCATTAGAAAAAGTGAAGCAGTAGACCTTGTAAAAATTAATATTTGTGTCATTCTCAAAACTTTTGGCCATGACTGTACACACATGTTTAAATAAAGAGATAAAGCAAACACAGGGAGAGAAGGATTGTGAAATAAAATAATTTTTATTAACAAAAATAAAGCCAAACAATGTTTAATTTAACAAATAAATACAATAAAAAAAATGAGGTTTACTTTCGTGGTCTGCCCAATGGTGTGATAGTGTGGACCTGGGGGGGTGTCAGGCTGTGATGATTGGCTAGGAGTGCTGGGGAAGTTGTTACAGGGAAAGTGGCACTTAATTGGAGGATTGGGTCAGATATATTGGCAGCAGATGTAACATTTGGGGAAGAGGACACATTAGGAGTGGAAAACAAATTGGAAGGGATTGACACATTGGAAGGGAGAGAACCAAGGGAAGGTAGGGACAGTATTGGAAACGGAGACACGTTGGGAGGTGAGGGTGGAGGTGTTTGGTAATGTTTCTTGCCAACTTTTCTTTTCCTGGCCGTTTTTCTGGTTCTGTGGCATTTTGTTTTTCCCTGTTCCTGGGGTGCTGCACTCGGCTGCATGGTGGAAGTTGAAGGCTGCATGGCTGCTGCACTCAGCTGCATGGAGAAAGTTGAAGGCTGCATGGCAGCTGCTCTTGGCTGCATGGTGGAAGTTGAAGTTGAAGGCTGCATGGCTGCTGCACTTGGCTGCGTGGTGTAGCTGGGTTCTGTAGGAACAGTCCTAATGTCCAGCGGTGGTGGATAGGTCATTTGCGCTGTCATCGGTTGTTGAGCAGACGGGTATCCAAGTCCTTGAGATGTTAGTAAAGGTGCTGGAGGATTCTGCCACTGCTGCTGTGTTGGCCCTTGTTGACCTGTAGTAAACAAAGTTTGTGCCTGCTGCTGATATCGGGACAGCTGCAATGCCTGGTTGTTAGCAGTCTTGCAGGCCTGCATCACGTTCAGCTGGAGATCAGGCGGTAGGTTTTCCGACACGCACCGTTCTATTGATGAAAAAAAATGTTGCGCCGGTCTCTGAAGGTCGGCTTCCAAATAGTCAAGGCATCTGTGCACTTCATGGAAAAGTGTGTTCACCTGAGTGAACCCACTATCCAATCTTTCAAAAACCGCCTTCATCCCATCCGGAAGATAGAACCTAAGTGAAGAAACTCGGGCTTAACTTGCCTCTCCCAGGCCCTCTGCCGCTGACGAGAAGACCCAACAAAACCAGTGGCAGAGGGCTGGGAGAGGGGAAAACCAGATTGACCGGCTGCCTGTTCCCCAGCCTGTGAAGCCAGGCTGGTTGCTCCATCGCTGGTGGATGATTGGGATTGGGCCTGTTCGTTGGCTGGTCAATGAGGGGATGCTGCAACTGAGGACGATCCAGGTTGTGTTGTGCTGCACCAGGTTCTGTGTGGAAAATAAATTAAAAACATTAGTATAAAAATTATATTGTATAGTAAGGCTACTTTCACACTAGCGTTTTATTGCGCAGCGCATCGTGCGCTATCGGTCGCATGCGCAATGTTCCCCTATCTTTAACATGGCAGGCGCAGGGTCTACCGCTTGCATGCGTTCATCAGTGTTGTCGTGCGGTGCGCATTTTTCAGGTGTGCGCCCAAACGCGCTAGACGCTACATGTTGCATTTTTTGTTCCGCCCAACCACTTAAAAGAAGTGCGTGCGCACGTTATGCGCAAAAAAATAACATTACAGTCTATGGGGGCGCTGGCGTGCGCATGGCTGTGCGCTCGTCAGTGCTTTTGCGCACACGCGATTTTTGAGTAAACAATGTCTAGACACTTGTCTAAAACACCCCCTACACAAGCAACATTGTTTGTGTGGAGTGTAGATAAAAGAACGTGTCTGCAGTGCCAGACAGACCCCTACTATCAGACTGCATGGAAGACACAGCCTGGAAGACACAAGAGAATTTGGATCCAAGGTGCATCACCAAGAATGTGAGTATTCTTAAACCAAATGACTGCCTGTCCTTTCAAATGTAATATGTACTAATGCTTTCTATTTATTTTTATTGCAGTATGTCTTCTTCTGGATCACACTATTCCCCATCCCGGCAAGAACTGGCCCAAGCAGAGCGTGATGTGAGTATCTTCCTGCCTTTGGGTAAGTATAGCTGCTGCATCTATAAATGTGTAATTTTTTTTTTTATTTTTCAGACATCATCGTCGGACACGGCGATTGAGTCCGAACAGCGGGAGCAGTCGCAGCCAAGACAAGTCCCGGTGGTTAGACGTAATGTAAGTATATAGTCTTTGAATGTACCTTTTTATTTTTTATTTTTGTCTCTTTTTCTATCTTTTTACTTCTGAAATACAGTACAGACCAAAAGTTTGGACACACCTTCTCATTTAAAGATTTTTCTGTATTTTCATGACTATGAAAATTGTAGAATCACACTGAAGGCATCAAAACTATGAATTAACACATGTAGAATTATACATTACCGTTTACAAAAAAGTGTGAAACAACTGAAAATATGTCTTATATTTTAGGTTCTTCAAAGTAGCCACCTTTTGATTTGATTACTGGTTTACACGCAGAAAAGGTGAATGGCTGGACTCTACATGCCTAGTTCCCACCGTGAAGCATGGAGGAGGTGGTGTGATGGTGTGGGGGTGCTTTGCTGGTGACACTGTTGGGGATTTATTCAAAAATGAAGCGGTGAGCTGTCCAGCTCACCCCAAACCATCTCTATTGGGTTCAGGTCTGGTGACTGTGGAGGCCAGGTCATCTGGCGTAGCACCCCATCACTCTCTTTCTTGGTCAAATAGCCCTTACACAGCCTGGCGGTGTGTTTGGGGTCATTGTCCTGTTGAAAAATAAATGATGGTCCAACTAAACGCAAACCGGATGGAATAGCATGCCGCTGCAAGATGCTGTGGTAGCCATGCTGGTTCAGTATGCCTTCAATTTTGAATAAATCCCCAACAGTGTCACCAGCAAAGCACGCCCACACCATCACACCACCTCCTCCATGCTTCACGGTGGGAACCAGGCATATAGAGTCCATCCGTTCACCTTTTCTGCGTGCAAAGCAGTAATCAAAGCAAAAGGTGGCTACTTTGAAGAACCTAGAATATAAGACATATTTTCAGTTGTTTCACACTTTTTTGTAAAGTGTAATGTATAATTCCACGTGTGTTAATTCATAGTTTTGATGCCTTCAGTGTGATTCTACAATTCTCATAGCCATGAAAATACAGAAAAATCTTTGAATGAGAAGGTGTGTCCAAACTTTTGGTCTGTACTGTATATCCAAGATTATAATTTTTTTTTTTTTTTTTTTCTAGGTTCCACAACGGGACGAAGACCTCTATGTGGACAATGAGGCCCTGATCTGCCAGGTCCATGAGCGTGTCCCGTTGTGGGACAGCCGTGATCCGCAGTACAAGGACAATGTGGTGAGCCGGCGGCTATGGAATGAGGTGGCTGCAGCATTGATGGATGGCTGGGACAGCGCCTCTCCAACCACCAAAAAGGCATTTAGTAAGTATTTCCATGCTCTGTGATGCCGCAGTGACTATTATTCATGATGATACTGTTGGGTTTCCTGCTAGATATACAGTGCCTACAAGTAGTATTCAACCCCCTGCAGATTTAGCTGGTTGACACATGCGGAATTAACTTGGCATTGTGATATTTGTACTGTAGATCAGCCTGGAAGTGGGAAATGCACTGCAGCAAAAATTTTTTTGTAATTTTTTTTTTTTTTTTAAACGTTAAAAGTTAATTCAGAGTGTCATTTATTATTCAACCCCTCAAACCACAAGAATTCTGTTTGGTCCCCCTAAAGTATTAAGAAGTAGTTCAGGCACCAAGAATAATGAGCTTCACATGTGTGGATTAATGATCTCTTTTGCCAGCCTTTTCTGACTATTTAAGACCCTCCCAAACTTGTGAACAGCACTCATACATGGTCAACATGGGAAAGACAAAGGAGCATTCCAAGGCCATCAGAGACAAGATCGTGGAGGGTCACAAGGCTGGCAAGGGGTACAAAACCCTTTCCAAGGAGTTGGCCCTACCTGTCTCCACTGTTGGGAGCATCATCCGTAAGTGGAAGGCTTATGGAACTACTGTTAGCCTTCCACGGCCTGGACAGCCTTTGAAAGTTTCCTCCCGTGCCGAGGCCAGGCTTGTCCGAAGAGTCAAGGCTAACCCAAGGACAACAAGGAAGGAGCTCCAGGAAGATCTCATGGCAGTGGGGACATTGGTTTCAGTCAATACCATAAGTAACGTACTCCACCGCAATGGTCTCCGTTCCAGACGAGCCCATAAGGTACCTTTACTTTCAAAGCGTCATGTCAAGGCTCGTCTACAGTTTGCTCATGATCACTTGGAGGACTCTGAGACAGACTGGTTCAAGGTTCTATGGTCTGATGAGACCAAGATCGAGATCTTTGGTGCCAACCACACACGTGACATTTGGAGACTGGATGGCACTGCATATGACCCCAAGAATACCATCCCTACAGTCAAGCATGGTGGTGGCAGCATCATGCTGTGGGGCTGTTTCTCAGCCAAGGGCCTGGCCATCTGGTCCGCATCCATGGGAGGATGGATAGCACGGCCTACCTGGAGATTTTGGCCAAGAACCTCCGCTCCTCCATCAAGGATCTTAAGATGGGTCGTAATTTCATCTTCCAACAAGACAACGACCCAAAGCACACAGCCAAGAAAACCAAGGCCTGGTTCAAGAGGGAAAAAGTCAAGGTGTTGGAGTGGCCTAGTCAGTCTCCTGACCTTAACCCAATTGAAAACTTGTGGAAGGAGCTCAAGATTAAAGTCCACATGAGACACCCAAAGAAACTAGATAACTTGGAGAAGATCTGCATGGAGGAGTGGGCCAAGATAACTCCACAGACCTGTGCCGGCCTGATCAGGTCTTATAAAAGACGATTATTAGCTGTAATTGCAAACAAGGGTTATTCCACGAAATATTAAACATAGGGGTTGTATAATAATTGACCCACACTTTTATGTTTAAAATTTATTAAAATGCAACTGAGCAACATAACTTTTTGTTTTGTAAGATTTATGCTTCTGTTAATAAATCCTACTCTCGTTTGCAGTTTGTAGGCTCTAACTTATTTGCATCTTATCAAACCAGCTAAATCTGCAGGGGGTTGAATACTACTTGTAGGCACTGTATTCTAGCCGGAAACCCAACAGTGTCATCTGGATCAACAGTGACTGCACTGTGTATTGTATTGCTTTTTTCTGCTGCATTCACTCTTGTTACTGATGGCACTGATGGGTTTCCTGCTAGATATAGTCTAGCAGGAAACACAACAGTGTCATCTGGATCAACAGTGACTGCACTGTGCATTGTATTGCTTTTTTCTGCTGCATTCACTCTTGTTACTGATGGCACTGTTGAGTTTCCTGCTAGATATATTCTAGCAGGAAATACAACAGTGTCATCTGGATCAACAGTGACTGCACTATGCATTGTATTGCTTTTCTATGCTGCATTGACTGTTTGCCATGTTCACTCAGGTGTGTGTGATGATACAGATTTTGCCCTGAGTGCATTGTATAATTTTTTTATTTTTTATTTTTTTCAACAGTGAACAAAGGCCGCACACGTTGGCGCTCGATGAAGGATCGCTTCAACACTGATGTTCGTGCAGAGGGACAGGTTCGCAGTGGTTCAGCGGCAAGGACCAGAAGAAAATATCGTTATTATCTCGAGTTGGCTTTCCTGAGACTTGTCCTTGCCAGCACAGCGTAAGTGTTTTTTTTTTTTTAATCAGTGCTTTTCTATTCCACAGCTGATGCTTCTTGTAAATGCATGATAGTAATGTTTTTCTTTTCTTTCCACAGCACCTGGAGCAGCACCATGCAACCTGTCCCTGAAGCGGTCCTTCATCGGACGACCTCGGACCCGTCCCAGCCATCCGACAGCCTGGAAGCAACTTGCAGGTCAGCAACACGGACAGCTGGTGACCAGGAAGCTGGTCAATCAGGTGTTCAACTGTCCCATGTCTCTGCCACTGGTTATGCGGGCACTTCCCGCCAGCGGCAGAGGGCCTTGGACAGGAATGTCTTGCCCGAGTTCATGCACTTGAGCGAGGCCTTTCATGCCAGTATGAAGTCGCTATCAGACAGAGTGGAAAGCATTTTATCACTCATGGAACGCGGTTTTACCCACATGGAACACCGCTTCCACTCTGTCGACCAGCGCCTTGATCGGCTGGAGGCCGACCTCAACAGACCAGCACACCATTTTTTCAGTAAAATTGAACGGGGCATGGCGGAACACCTTAGTCCTGAGCAACAGCTGAGTGTGTTGCAGGCCTGCAACACTGCTTACTTGCAGGCTATGCAGCAGAATTGGTACGTGCAGCAGTCAGTGGTAGCGTTTCCAACTGTGCCACCACTGACTCGCCACACCTCACTACCGACTTCTGCTGCATACTACTGCACAGCCACCTGCATTCCGAGTCAAGCCGGACACCTCTACACCACCACAAGTCCGAGTGCTGCTGGACACTCCACCGTCACCACCACCATGGCAAGCGCTGCTCCTGTCTGGAGCACACCACCACAGACACCGGTACAAGCTCTTGGACTACCGCCACCTATTCTCCTGTATGGACCACCACCACATCTCCTCCTAGGAGCACCGCCACCACTACACACCATTTTAGGAGCACCACCACCACTTCTCCTCCTAGGAACACCGCCATCACTTCTCCTAGGAGCACTGCCACCACTTTTCCTCCTCGGAGCACCGCCACCACTTCTCCTCCTCGGAGCACCGCCACCACTTCTTCTCCTTCTAGGAGCACCGCCACCACAGAGCATCAGAGGGGTGACCCACATTCTCTCTTTTACTCATCAAGGACACGGTCCACCAGCTCAAGGCGGTCAAGCAATGTAAGGCGGTCACATGGTGGAAGTCGGTCCATGCCGGAGACTCCTGCCCCAAAGAAGACCCCCCCCCTCTCCTTCTAATGTGTCTCACCCTGCCTCTTCTTCCAGTGCCACTACTTTCGTCGCCCCTTCCCCTAGAACCCTTTCCTCGCTTTCCAGCCGTTCCTCGTCTCTCCACACCCCCAAAGTATCCCAATCTTCCCCCAAACGTCCTTCACAATAAAAATTTATTTTTTGTTTTAAAATAAATGTGCAATTCTGCTTTCAGAAAATACTGTTGAATAATGTGTCTTTCGCCGCCTACACACACTGCGCCGTACACACACTGCGCTGTACACTTTGCGTTTTTGAAAAAACATAACTCCAGGAATGACACGTTTCTTGTGTCATTCCTGGAGATATGTGTAGTCAAAAACACAAATATATGACTTGTATTTTCGCCACCAGTCTCTTCAGTCTGCTAATATTGCACAGACTGAATAGAGGATGGTGTTGAGTGCAAGGCATATCCATTTTACCTTGCCAGGTATCTTAAAAAGTTAAATGAGTATGGTGTGTTTTTACCATCATTTAACTTTGTGATACAAGGCCAGGGATTCTAGATATACCTTGTAATTAACCACATCCTCTATTCAGTGTGTGTTGAATAAACTGAGGAGATGATGGTGAAAATACACGTTATATGTACAATACCCTGGCCTTGTATCATTACTATCACACCTGGGCAGGTGAATACACATGAGTTTTCACCTGCAGCGTCGCTTCAGTCTGCATATATTTCAAGCATACTGTAGCAATGCTGCAGTTTATAACTCATATGTGTGTTCTCCTGACCATGTGTGATACATTCTGAAGTGAGGATGCGTTATTTTGGGCGTCCTCACTTCAGTATGACACTAGGCCTGGAGATTGTAGAAGATGTATAAACTTTATTATCTCTCCAGTCTGCGTTCAAAATATAGTCACGGTGATGATACCACAAATAATATTTATAGTCACATGGTGAGGTATGATAAAGAGTGACAGATGCTAGTGCATCCACAAATCACTATTTGTAACATCAGGCCAGGTGACACAAATATTAGTTTGTTTATCTCCACCATTGCTGCAAATTGAACCCAAACTGGAGAGATGATAAAGGTCATACAACTTTTGTGTGTGTGTGTGTATGTATAGTCACCTGGTCAGGATTACTAGTAAATTCATGATGCACAAAAAACACAGCATCATTAATTCACTGGTAAACCTGGCCAGTTGATTATTGTATGACTGCACTCGGTACAGTATAAAAACAGGTATTTTATTTACATACAGACAAGAACACTTTTTTACACCATTTGTTCTTGCCATTCCACCCGTCCTACATCTGAGATGAAGTAGGCCGCAAATTGGTCCCTCATTTGGCAGACTTCAACGGAAGACCTGAGAGGGTGCTGAGTGAATTCAGGCAATGGGTTAGGAGCTGCATCATCAAGTTCAAAGTTTGGGTGCTCGTTAGCCATAACAAAATTATGTAGAACCACACAGGCCTTCACGACTTCATCCACTGTTTCCAGTTTCAGATGAATGGCTGTGCCGAGAATGCTCCATCTGGAAACAAGTATACCGAAGGCACACTCTACTGTTCTTCTGGCCCTGGTCAGCCTGTAATTAAATATTTTTTTGTTGTGGTCCAAGTCCCGGCTGGAGTAGGGTTTGAGCAGGTGTTGGCACATCTGGAATGCCTCATCCCCAACTATGACAAATGGCTGTGGCGGACCTTCAGTGTTGGGAAGAGGCCGTGGCTTGGGGAAATTGAACTGGTTGCCATACAACCTCCGGCCCATGTCCGAGTTCTTAAAAGCCTGGGAGTCATTCCCACGGCCAAATGCCCCAATGTCCACTGCAATAAACATACAGTCTGCATCCGCAATGGCCTTAAGAACTGTAGAGAAGTACTTTTCAGCTGCAGATGGAAGGGAGGGAGACACAGTAATTCATTACTGATGGGTAGGCGGAGCCCCAGATCAGGATGACACCTCAGATCAAAAGCGTGTTGACTGGCTGGCTCCTCCAGCTCGGGCTCCTCCTACTCAGCTCCTTCAGTCTAAGATTTGAGGTCTCAGAGGATGGTCGCTGCTAATGCAGCTCCTCAGAAGATTTTATTATTTTATATCGGACAAGAGACTTGGATCACTAGTTGGTCTAGAGGTCTCAGGGGTACCAGCGCTGCTGTACCCCAACCTCTCCCTTGGCGGATCTGTATTTACACTATAGTCCCTGCAGAATCTTGCCGGCCCTGGGGGATGAGGATGGCTTCCCTGGCGGGGACGCAAACCACACGTGCGGTCACTGCGTTCCTCGCCCTGGGGGGAAGCATGGGCACAAGCGCCACAAATCCTGAGGGTTCCCTGTGGCGCTAAGCTGGTGAGTACTCCACATTCCTTTTTTATAATGTGTGTAGTACTTTAGCGACTGCTGTGGCAGCGCTATTACATGTACCACTATGTGCTTTAACGACTGCGGTGGCAGCGTTATTACATGTATTCACTGTGATTATGGCAGTGTGCCTTAACGACTGCGGTGGCAGCGTTATTACATGTATTCACTGTGTGTTATCAGTGTGCCTTAACGACTGCGGTGGGAGGCTGCGGCATTAACCCCTTGGAAGGCGGTTAACCCTTGTTTTGAAGGGTCAGCTGGGGTAGCTCATGCTGTAAGAGCTTTAACCCTTCAGCTATATATGAGAAACAGTTATTGACAGTTTTTAACCCGTCATATACTGTGTGAGGAGCGTCCAAATGCTTGTGATTGACGTTTCCATAACGTCTGCGCTTCAGATGCTCTATCCAGCACCTACACCTGTACTACAGATGGTGACTGACGCCTGCTCATCTGACGCCTGCGCTATGTATTCGCTATGTCCTACGGATGTGCTGTGTCCTGCGCTACGGATATGTTGTGTCCTGCGCCTACGCTACAGTACGTTTTTTCTGTTTAGTGTGGCATAGCTGTCCTGCAGCTGCGACCTTATAAGAGGCGCCTGAGATTCGCACACCCTTTTTCATTATCAAGGTTGTGGGGAGTCTGCTACTTTAACCCCTTATTAGGCGGTTAACTCTTAATGGGAGACAGCTGGGGTAGCTCTCTCTTTAGAGCTTTAACCCTTCAGCTTTTGTTTTTTATTTAAGAACTGCTCTAGTTACTGACAGGTTTAGCCTGCCATATACTATGCAAGGGCATGTCAGAGACCCTCTCCCAGATCCGCTACGGACCAGCTTCGCGTATCTGACACGCAGACCTCGACTCATGCACGGTCGGAGGTTCCAGTGGTGTCAAAATGGAGGCCTTCACTGGTTTCTATTGATGGCCTGTCTGACCTTTTAGGTTATGGAGTGTCAGCTAGATCCTCTCAAGGAAGCGACACAAAATCGGTGCCTTCTTTTTCGCTTAGCGAAGAAGTCCGATTCGGACAAGGAGCTTCGGCAGGGACTTCCTGCCTCTCTCATGGGCCGTACTAAAATTTCTGTGGAAGCCATGTGGACGTTACAGTTACCGGAGGAGGTAACTAGTCATCCTGGTAAGTCGGCCCGGATGTTGCAAGGGTCGCATGGGTCGCGACGACCTTACAAACTGTATCCGTTTTTTCTACGGAGTTGTTTGTTAATTGGACCCCTTCTCCTGAAGTGAATGTTCCTTCATTCCAGCTTAGCAAATCTTCCTGGTAAAAGGGAAGGCGAGTCTGCAGGACACGCTGGACAGAAAAACGGAGACGGCAACAATTTCCATCTGCGAGGCCGTGGACATAGATTCGGTATTAAGGATCTAGGTGTACTTGTTAAGCTCCCCTGAGCCGGTTGGACCGTCTAAGGACGGCGAGGCAAGTTGGATCCCCTCTATCGAGGTAGATGGGCTTTTCTAGTTGAAGGATAATGCGTCACTGCTATCCAGGGCGCAATCCTCGGCAGTTACAGTCAGAAGAGCACTGTAACTTGGATGGAATGCGGTTTTCCAACAAGGTTTGCTATCTTTAGCTTAGAAAGTGGTCAGCTATTTGACTGACCTCACGGAGCTGATTGCCAAGGCAAAGGCAAAAGAAACAGCTTTACCGTAGCGCAGAGCTGTGACTTCTGCGTCTGGCAGGACTAGTGCCGATAGTTATTGGCAGTCCCTTTCGGTTCAAGGGATGATGTGGCCAACCCTCTGGGGGTTTGTGTCGTCTCTCTCTCTCTTTTTCAAAAAAAAAAAAAATCCGCCAAGGCGGACTGACATCTGACATTCCGTCAGAGCCAAGCATGAAGTCGCTTCGCTCCGTTATGGCAGCCCTGTCGCAGATCGATTCTTTGGTCAATCGACATTCGCGACGTTTATTGGCATGTTCCCGTCGGAAGAGCTCATCAGCGCTTCCTTCGTTTTTGCCATAGAATCAACCATTACCAGGTTGTGGCTCGGCCATTCAGCTTGGCCTTAACGTCCAGAATTTTTACAACGATTCTGGCGCCTATATTTCATGGCAATTCTTCAAAGACGGGGACTTACGATTCGTCCCTATTTGGACGACCCTTCGATTGTGGACTCAAAGGAGAAGTCGTCTCTGGAATCGTCGCAGGCAATCCTGTTTTTTGAGGATGCTTTTCGACACGGTACGGGCGGTGTTGTCCCTACCTCCAGACAAGCAGGCATGTCTGCTCCAACATGTACAGATTATGAAGGCTGCGACAGCAATGTCCCTTCGGAAGGTATGCGCCTTCTGGGTTTGATGGTGGCGTCCATGGAACACCTCCGTTTGCCCAATTTCATTCCAGAGCTCTCCACAGGCTCATTCTGAGTCGTTGGAATCGGTCGCAATCACTGGATTGCAGTGTCACCATTTCTCGCGGGGTGCGAGAATCCCTAGGATGGTGGTCACGTCCAGGAGCGTTATTCCTGGGAAAGTCTTTCTCCCTCCGAAGTGGTCGGTCATAACCACCAATGCCAGCCTGACGGGCTGGGGAGGGTGTCTGGAACGATCTTCGGATCCAGGGAGTATGGTCATCGGAAGAGTCGGTTCTACCGATCAACATCCTGGAATTGAGGGAAAAATTTTTTCTTTGCCTCCAACACTGGACGGTCTCCTTGAGCGGTATGCCAGTCCGAGTGCGGACAGACAACGCGACGGCAGTCGCGTATATCAACCACCAAGGCGGGACGAGGAGTTCCCATGCTGGAGGTGTCTCGGATACTGATTTGGGCCGAGACCAGGGTTCCAGCCATCTCTGCAATTCACTTTCCAGGAGTCCAGAATACCACGGCGGACTTCCTCGGTCGCGAAAAGATGGTTCCCGGAGAATGGGGTTTTCATCCGACAATTTTTTTTGCACTGCTGTGCTTCCGTTGGGGAACTCACCAAGTGGACTTGATGGGGTCCAGGTTTAACCCCTTCATGACCCAGCCTATTTTGACCTTAAAGACCTTGCCATTTTTTGCAATTCTGACCAGTGTCCCTTTATGAGGTAATAACTCAGGAACGCTTCAACGGATCCTAGCGATTCTGAGATTGTTTTTTCGTGACATATTGGGCTTCATGTTAGTGGTAAATTAAGGTCGATAATTTTTGCGTTTATTTGTGAAAAAAATGGAAATTTGGCGAAAATTCTGAAATTTTGTAATTTTCAAATTTTTAATTTTTATTCTGTTAAACCAGAGAGTTATGTGGCACAAAATAGTTAATAAATAACATTTCCCACATGTCTACTTTACATCAGCACAATTTTGGGAACAACATTTTTTTTTGTTAGGAAGTTATAAGGGTTAAAAGTTGACCAGCGATTTCTCCTTTTTACATCAAAATTTACAAAACCATTTTTTTTAGGGACCACCTCACATTTGAAGTCACTTTGAGGGGTCTATATGGCAGAAAATACCCAAAAGTGACACCTTTATAAAAACTGCACCCCTCAAGCTACTCAAAACTACATTCAAGAAGATTATTAACCCTTCAGGTGCTTCACAGGAACTAAAGCAACATGGAAGGAAAAAATGGACATTTTAATTTTTCCAACAAAAATTTTCTTTTAGCATCAATTTTTTCATTTTTACATGGGCATCAGGATAAAATGGATCCTAAAATTTGTTGGGCAATTTCTCCTGAGTACACAGATACCTCATATGTGGTCATAAACCACTGTTTGGGCGCACGGCAGGGCTCAGAAGGGAAGGAGCGCCATTTGACTTTTTGAATAGAAAATATGCTGGAATATTTAGCGGTTGCCATGTCGCATTTGGAGAGTCCCTGTGTGCCTAAACATTGGAGCTCCCCCACAAGTGACCCCATTTTGGAAACTAGACCCCCTAAGGAACTTATCTATATGCATAGTGAGCACTTTGAACCCCCAGGTGCTTCACAAATTGATCCGTAAAAAAAAAGAAAGTACTTTTTTTTTCACAAAAATTTCTTTTAGCCTCAGCTTTTTTCATTTTCACATGGGCAACAGTATAAATTGGATCCTAAAATTTGTTGGGCAATTTCTCCTGAGTACACAGATACCTCATATGTGGTCATAAACCACTGTTTGGGCGCACGGCAGGGCTCAGAAGGGAAGGAGCGCCATTTGACTTTTTGAATGGAAAATATGCTGGAATATTTAGCGGTTGCCATGTCGCATTTGGAGAGTCCCTGTGTGCCTAAACATTGGAGCTCCCCCACAAGTGACCCCCGTTTGGAAACTAGACCCCCTAAGGAACTTATCTAGATGCATAGTGAGCACTTTGAACCTCCAGGTGCTTCACAAATTGATCCGTAAAAAAAAAGAAAGTACTTTTTTTTCACAAAAATTTTCTTTTAGCCTCAGTTTTTTTCATTTTCACATGGGCAACAGTAAAAATTGGATCCTAAAATTTGTTGGGCAATTTCTCCTGAGTACATAGATACCTCATATGTGGTCATAAACCACTGTTTGGGCGCACGGCAGGGCTCAGAAGGGAAGGAGCGCCATTTGACTTTTTGAATGGAAAATATGCTGGAATATTTAGCGATTGCCATGTCGCATTTGGAGAGTCCCTGTGTGCCTAAACATTGGAGCTCCCCCACAAGTGACCCCATTTTGGAAACTAGACGCCCTAAGGAACTTATCTAGATGCATAGTGAGAACTTTGAACCCCCAGGTGCTTCACAGAAGTTTATAACGCAGAGCCGTGAAAATAAAAAATCATTTTTTTTCTCAAAAAATGATTTTTTAGCCCACTATTTTTTATTTTCACAATGGTTACAGGAGAAATTGGACCCCAAAAGTTGTTGTCCAGTTTGTCCTGAGTACGCTAGTACCCCATATGTGGGGGGGGAACTACTGTTTGGGCACACGTCAGGGCTCGGAAGGGATGTGGTGACGCTTTGAAATGCCGACTTGATGGAATGGTCTGCGGGCATCTTGTTACGTTTGCAGAGCCCCTGATGTGCCTAAACAGTAGAAACTCCCCACAAGTGACCCCATTTAGGAAACTAGACCCCGCAAAGAACTTATCTAGATGTGTGGTGAGCACTTTGAACCCCCAAGGGCTACACAGAACGTTTATAACGCCCGGGCATGAAAATAAAAAAATCATATTTTTTCCACAATCAGGATCTTTTAGTCCCCAATTTTTTTATTTTCCCAAGGGTAACATGAGAAATTAGACCCCAAAAGTTGTTGTCCAATTTGTCCTGAGTATGCTGATATCCCATATGTGGGAGAAAACTACTGTATGGCCACACGTCGGGGCTCGGATGGGAAGTAGTGACGTTTTGAAATGCCCACTTGATGGAATGGTCTTCGGGCGTCATGTTACGTTTGCAGAGTCCCTGATGTGCCTAAACAGTAGAAACTCCCCACAAGTGACCCCATTTTGGAAACTAGATCCCCCAAGGAACTCCTATAGATGTGTGATAAGCACTTTGAATCTCCAAGTCCTTCACAGAAGTTTATAACGCAGAGCCGTGAAAATATAAAATCATTTTTTTTCCACAAAAATAATTTTTAGTCCCCAATTTTTTTTCCCAATGTTAACAGGAGAAATTAGAACCCCCAAAGTTGTTGTGCAATTTTTCCCGAGTACGCTGATACCCCATATGTGGGGATAAACCACTGTTTGGGCATACGTCGGGGCTTGGAATAAAGGGAGCACTGTTTGACTTTTTGAACGCAAAATTTGCAGGAATCAATGGTGGCGCCATGTCGCGTATGGAGACCCCCTGATGTGCCTAAATAGTGGAAACCCCTCAATTCTAACTCCAACACTAACCCCAACACACCCCTAACCCCAACCCTAACCCCTACACACACCTAACCCTAATACAAACCCTAATCATAACCCTAACCCCAACACACCCCTAACCCTAATCCCAACTCTAACCATAAACCTAACTACAAGCCTAACCCTAATTCCAACCCTAACTCAAATTCCAACCCTAACCGTAATTCTAACCTTAACCCTAATGCTAACCCTAACCCTAGTTCTAACCCTAAGGCTGGGTTCATATTGCGTTTTACCAGCCCGTTCAACACGTAGCGTTGACCGGCTGGTAACGGTATAGCATAACGCGATCGCGTTATGCTATACCCGCTAGCGCAGATGAATCAGCAGATAATCAGCCGCGGATCCGCAGCAAAATCAGTCGCGGATCAGCAACAAAATCCGCCGCGGATCAGCAGCAAAATCCGCCGCGGATCAGCAGCAAAATCCGCCGCGGATCAGCAGCAAAATCCGCCGCGGATCAGCATCGAAATCAGCCGTGGATCAGCGGCGAAATCCGCCGCGGATCAGCAGCGAATCCGCAGTGGATCAGCAGCGAAATCCGCCGCGGATCAGCAGCGAAATCAGCCGCGGATCAGCAGCGAAATCAGCCGCGGATCAGCAGCGAAATCAGCCGCGGATCAGCAGCGAAATCTGCCGCGAATCAGCAGCGAAATCCGCCGCGGATCCGCAGCGAATCAGTAGCAAAATCAGTCGCGGATCAGCAGCAAAATCCGCCGCGGATCAGCAGCGAAATCAGCCGCGGATCAGCAGCGAAATCAGCCGCGGATCAGCAGCGAAATCTGCCGCGAATCAGCAGCGAAATCCGCCGCGGATCCGCAGCGAATCAGTAGCAAAATCAGTCGCGGATCAGCAGCAAATCCGCGCGGATCACATGAATCGCGGGATCAGCACGAAATCGCCGCGGATCAGCAGCGAAATCCGCCGCGGATCGCGAATCAGCGAAATCAGTTGCGGACAGCGCGAATCCGGCGACGCGCAAATCGCCGTGGATCCGCAGCGAATCAGCGCGCCCAGCGAAATCGCCGCAGATCAGCAGCGAATCGCGCGGATCGCAGCGGATCAGCAGCAATCCGCCGCGGATCAGCAGCGAAATCCGCCGCGGATCAGCAGCGAAATCCGCGCGGATCACAGCGAAATCAGCCGCGATCAGCAGCGAAATCAGCTGCGGATCAGCAGCGAAATCCGCCGCGGATCAGCAGCGAAATCCGCCGCGGATCGCAGCGAAATCAGCCGGATCGCCGGGATCCCGCTGCGAAATCCGCCGCGGATCAGCCGCGATACGCAGCAAATCAGCTAGAACAAAAATATTTTTCATTATTTGCCCTACTATGAGGTGGGGGGCGTCTTACTTTTTTTATTTGATCCCTGTGACAGTTTATCACGTGTCAATAATTTTTCACATGGAGGGGCACTGCGCATCGCGCCCGCGGGCATGCGCATGCTCCCCATTTTCAGATGGCGGCCCATGAAGAATCCGGCAGCCGCGGAGGATCCAGGGACATCGTGGCGGGAGAGGTGAGTAGGAGTCGGAAGGGAGGGGGGATCAGAAGGTGAGGGGGGTGGATCGCAGGAACAGGGGAGCAGACAACGACGGCGGTGACCGATCGCTGCCATCTTTCGATGGCGGCGGCCGATCACCGCCGTGACTCGGTGTGGGGGGGGTCTGATCTTGGTGCCCAGCCATGGCAGATGCTATTGCAGCATCGGCCATGGCTGGATTGTAATATTTCACCAGTTTCATTGGTGAAATATTACAAATCGCTCTGATTGGCAGTTTCACTTTTAACAGCCAATCAGAGCGATCGTGGCCACGTGGGGGTTAAGCCAACCCCCCTGTGGTGATGCAGTAAGGGTCCTGTTACTGCGGGTCGGGTGACCTTTCAGTGACCCCCGACCCGCAGTAACATGATTTATAGCATGACGCCTACGTCGGCGTCATGGGTCGGGATGGCACAGGTTTTCATGACGCCGACGTCGGCGTCATGGGTCGGGAAGGGGTTAATACCAAATTACCGACCTTCGTGTTCAGGTACAAGGACACGAAGGCTGTGGCGGTAGACGCTCTGGTGGATCCGTGGGACCATTTCGAGCTAGTCTATGTTTTTCCGCCGATATCTTTACTTTCTCTGGTGCTGCGTCGGTTCAGACTGGAGAGAATTCCGGCTATTTTGATAGCTCAGATTGGCCAAGGAGGACGTGGTTCTCGACACTAGTGTCGCTTTTGGCGGCGCCGCCATTTCCACTTCCTCTGCGCCCGGTCCTGTTAACCCAGGGACTCACTCGTTATCCGGACTTGAAGTCTCTGCGTTTGACGGAGTAGCTCTTGAGACCGAAATGTTAACCCGTAGAGGTTTTTCAGCCAGAAGTCCGGCTACTACTACTAGGATTTACCACAAAACTTGGGAAACCTTCTTTTCGTGGTGTTCGGGATCTTCACGGAACCCGAGAAAGTTTTCCATTCCCAATCTGTTGTTTTTTCTACAGCATGGGTTAGACAAGGGTTTGACAGTTAGCACCCTGAAAGGTCAGGTTTTCTGCTCTGTCCTTATTATTTCGGAGGGCTATTGCCTCGCGTAGGGACGTGCTTTCCCTTTTCCGCGGTATAGCTCGTAAGTTTCCGCCGCGGAAGGCACCCGTGTCTTCTTGGCGGCTCAACCTTGTTTTTGGAGGCTCTTCCGCATAAACCATTTTGAGCCTATGGATTCTGCTAGCCTTTCTTTACTTTCTTGGAAGGTGGCCTTCCTAGTAGCGGTCGCCTCTTGAGGAGAGTTTTTCTGAGTTGGCAGCTTTTTCTTGCTCGCCTCCTTTTTCTGGAGTTTTTTTTTTTTTTTCCGGATCAGGTAGTGCTTCGCACACGGGGTGATTTTCTATCTAAGTAGTGTCACAATTTCATGTTAACCAGGTTATTGTGTTGCCTTCACTCTGTTCGGATCCGAAGAATGCGAAAGAGCGAGCTTTACACACTTTGGATTTAGTGCGGGCCTTGAATTTTTATCTATCTATTATTCAAGGTTTTCGTAAGACGGACTCCCTGTTTGTGGTTCCAGCAGGTCGTCGGCGTGGTCAACGAGCCTACAAGGATTCTATAGCTCGTTGGATCCGGTCAGCTGTTCTGGAAGCTTACCGTATTGGGGTGAATCTTGCCGATTAAGGTTCGAGCCCATCCCACGAGAGCTGTGGCTTCATCGTGGGCTTTTCATCAAGGTGCCTCGGCAGTGCAGCTCTGCCGGGAGGCAACTTGGCGCTCTGTCCACACGTTTACAAAGTTTTTATAAAGTGGACGCCAGTGCTTCCACTGATGCAGCCCTCGGACGTAGGGTCCTGCAGGCAGCTGTAGTTTAAAGTTTCTAGATGAACTTGTGTTTAGCGCTGGTTGCGCTTCCTTGTTAAGGTTGTTGGGTTTCTGCCTTTGTTGGTTTTTCCCACCCTTATTTTTGAACTGCTTTGGGAAGTCCCATCAGTAATGAATTACTGTGTCTCCCTCCCTTCCATCTGCAGCTGAAAGACGGATTTTGGTAAGAACTTACCTGTAAAATCCTTTTCAGCGAAGGAAGGGAGGGAGACACAGATCCCGCCCAAGGCAGAAGTGTGTTGATGTTTTCAGATGCAGCGCGACTCTTATCTGATAGCGATTATCTGGGCTGAGGTCAGCGCGCTAAGGCTCTGTTCCAGCATCGCCAGCTCATCGCAGTAGTCAGGTTCAGTGAGTAGTACCTGGAACTCTGTGGTTTTTGGCTTACTTTGCATGCATAACCTGTATTCTTGTGTTTTTCTCTGAAGTTCCTTCAGAAGGGGTTATGTTGCTCCGCTGGTGATCTTGGTTCTTCCTTAAAGCTTTGGTACGACTAAAGGAGCTGAGTAGGAGGAGCCCGAGCTGGAGGAGCCAGCCAGTCAACACGCTTTTGATCTGAGGTGTCATCCTGATCTGGGGCTCCGCCTACCCATCAGTAATGAATTACTGTGTCTCCCTCCCTTCCTTCGCTGAAAAGGATTTTACAGGTAAGTTCTTACCAAAATCCGTCTTTTGTAGTTGTAGTACACCGAGCCTGTTCTTTTGGGTTTGATTATCCAGATGTGTTTCCCATCAACCGCTCCCAAACAGTTGGGGAAATTGCAGGTTGTCCAGAATTTTTCTGCTATTTCAATCCACTTTTCGGTGGTGGCAGGGGCATAAAATCTGGACAAAGAACATTCCACAATGCCCGCAGGTGTCCACAACAATTCCTGACAAGGTGGAGATTCCAATCCGGTACTGGAAGTGGAGTGAAGAGAGGCTCTCTCCAGTAGCCAGGAATCTGAGAAAGAACAAAAAAATATATTATTGTATATGCTTTTTTAAAACATTAATAAAAAGACCAAAAAAAACAATTTAGTACATGGCATAAAAATAATTCTGCAGGTCTTTGTTTACTACATGGCAGAACAATAATTCTGCCAGCTGTGGAATAGTAAATGGCAGAACAAATAAAATTATGCAGGCATTGGTTTATCAATGTTACGTACCGTAATGTCACCAGGAGCCTTTCCTCCAGAGGAATCGCACGACAGAGCTGTGTGTCCTGTCTCTGGATGAATTCTTGGACATGAGCAAGCAAATCCCTGAAGGTTTCTTGGGACATCCGGGTATAGTTACTAAATTTCTCCGGGTTTGCCTGTAGCTCACTATAGAGGGTGTGGTACGCTCCACGGCTGTTATGTTTTGATAGCTGAGGAGGCAGGAGCAAAAAACCGTATAGGCAGCCTGACACCAGAGAGGTTGGAAACTAATAGGTTGCAGACCCCTAAACTAACCGCACAACTAGAAGCAGCCGTGGAGCGTTCCTACGGTGGTCCTAGACGCCTCGGCACAGCCGGAGAGATAGCTATCCCTGAAGATGGAAAGAGGAAAGCTGACTGCCCCGGAGTAGACCCCAAAAGAGTAGGAAGCCCCCAAACATATAATGGCGGTTAGACAAGATGAAAACACGAACACAGATAGAAATTAGATAGATTGAGCAAACGCTGGGGCCCAAAACTGTCTAGATAGGATTGTACAGGAGAGAATACTGTCTGCAACCCAGAAAAACCCTAGGAAAAACTCCAACACTTCTGAATCCAAAAACACTGAGACCACAGGGTCTCAACCACCTATATCAGATCTCTGGTGTGGACACGTAGCTACCCAGCAGCAAGACATCACAAGAACTGAGCAAATGAACAAATACAAAAAACACGGAGACCAGCCAAAGCCCCCAAAGGGGACCCGACTGAATACAAAAAGCAATGCAGCAAAAAGCAAGGAATTCAAACCACAGTAAAAAAAACTGAAAGAGACTTATCTGAAAGCAAGCAGGAGACAGCAGGAAAGCAAGTTGAATTCCAACCTAGACTAGGAAGCACAATTGATTACCGGCGAGGATCATGGGAGTCCAGCTCACTTTTATCAGGCCAGTCATTACCACCTGACCACCACTCGTTATTTACAGTTGTAGGGCTCTTGATATTCAACATTGGTTCAATACCATCAGCAACCACCAGAGGGAGCCTCAGCTCCGAAGTCGTCTCCAGAATGTTCACAACACACAGCTCTCCCGGAGTTCAACAATCGGATGTACCCACAAAGCCGCTGCCGTCTTCGCTGTCTCTCTTCCTTTCCTCATGGCAAGCAACTGCATAAGCCTGAGCCATCGCTATGTCCAGATCCAAGTTAAAGTGAAAACTCTTCCAGCGCAGATCCATGTTCACAAAGGCAAATGCAAGCAAATGTGAAGAATTCAGCTGTAAACAGGCTCTATATAAAGATTTCCCATAGCACACGCCCACTGGTGTCCCATTGGTGGAGTCTGTTGCAAGTATTTTTCAAGGATTTTCCTCCTGTGATATGTGACACATAGACAACCCATGCGCCGAAAAAAACGCAAACGCATGCAAAAACGCTTGAAATCGCATACAAACGCTGTTTTTTGGTCGCAATGCGCATGCTGATGCGATAAAGTATCGCAGCGTTTACAAGCGTTTGCACGCGGTTTTTTTAATGCGTTTGATGTGCGCTCGAAACGCAGCGCAAAAAGGCGCAAGTGTGAAAGTAGCCTAATAGAAGCTGCAGCGCTGACAGCTCCTATAGCATGCAGATCTGCATGCTATAGAAGCGATCAGCCTGCAGAAAATGAGTGTCACATAGTGGGACACAGTGTAAAAGTAAGAATTAAATTAAAAAATTTTTTTTTAAATAATTGTAAATATATTTAAAAAAATAAAAAAAATCATTTATTTATCAATAAATAAATATTTGAATAAAAAAAAAATCTAAACAATAAAAGTACACATATTTAGTATCGTTGCGTCCGTAACGGCTCGACCTATAAAACTGTCCCACTAGTTAACCCTTTTAGTGAACCCAATAAAAAAAGCAAGGCAAAAAAAAAATGCTTTACCATCATACCGCCGAACAAAAAGTGGAATAACACGCGATCAAAAAGACGGATATAAATAATCATGGTACCGCTGAAAACATCATCTTGGCAAAAAATGAGCTGCCATACACCGTCATCAGCGAAAAAATAAAAAAGTTATAGCTCTCAGAATAAAGCGATGCAAAAATAATTATATGTCAAATAGTTTTATTGTATAAAAGCGCCAAAACATAAAAAATTATATAAGTGAGTTATCGCTGTCATTGTACTGACCCGAAGAATAAAACTACCTGATCAATTTTACCACACGCGGAACGGTAGAAACGCCCTCCCAAAAGAAATTAATGAATTGCTTGTTTTTGTTCATTCTGCCTCCCAAAAATCGTAACAAAAACCGATCAAAAAATGTCATGTGCCTGAATATGGTACCAATATAAACGACAACTCATTCCGCAAAAAACAAGACCTCACATTACTATGACTCTGTTGGCCAAAATATGGAAAAATTATAGCTCTCAAAATGTGATGAGGCAAAAACTATTTTTTGCAATAAAAAGTGTCTTTTAGTGTGTGACAGCTGCCAAACATAAAAACCCGCTATAAATGGTAAATCAAACCCCCCTTTATCATCTGCTTAGTTAGGGAAAAATAACATTAAAAAAATGTATTTATTTCCATTTTCCCATTAGGGTTAGGGTTGGGGCTAAAGTTAGGGTTAGGGTTGGGGCTAATGTTAGGGTTGGGGCTAAAGTTGGGGTTCGGGCTAAAGTTAGGGTTAGGGTTGGGGCTAAAGTTAGGGTTTGGGTTGGGGCTAAAGTTAGGGTTAGTGTTAGGGTTGAGGATAGAGTTGGCGTTAGGGTTTGGATTAGGGTTAGGATTTGGATTAGGGTTAGGGCTGGGATTAGGGTTAGGGGTGTGTTGGGGTTAGGGTTAGAATTGAGGGGTTTCCACTATTTAGGCACATCAGGTGCTCTCCAAACGCGATATGGCGTCCGATGTCAATTCCAGCCAATTCTGCATTGAAAAAATCAAATGGTGCTCCTTCCCTTCCGAGCTATGCTGTGCGGCCAAACAGTGGTTTACCCCCACATATAGGGTATTGGCGTACTCAGAACAAATTAAACATCTTTTGGGGTCCAATTTCTCCTGTTATCCTTGTGAAAATAAAAAATTAGCGAAAAGATGAAAAAAAAGTTTTTTTATTTTTACGGCTCTACGTTATAAAAGTCTGTGAAGCACTTGGGGGTTCAAAGTGTTCACCACACATCTAGATAAGTTCCTTAGGGGGTCTAGTTTCCAAAAATGGTGTCACTTGTGGGGGTTTCCACTGGTTAGGCACAACAGGGGCTCTCCAAACGCGACATGGCGTCCGATCTCAATTCCAGCCAATTTTGCATTGAAAAGTCAAATGGCGCTCCTTCCCATCAGAGCTCTGCCATGAACCAAACAGTGGTTCATCCCCACATGTGGGGTATCAGAGTACTCAGGACAAATTGTACAACTATTGGGGTCCAATTTCTCTTGTTTTGGTAAAATAAAGCAAATTGGATCTGAAGTAATTTTTTTCTGAAAAAAAGTTAAATGTTCATATTTTTTTAAAACATTCCAATAATTCCTGTGAAGCACCTGAAGGGTTAATAAACTTCTTGAATGTGGTTTTGAGCACCTTGAGGGGTGCAGATTTTAGAATGGTGTCACTTTTCAGTATTTTCTATCATATAGACCCCTCAAAGTGACTTCAAATGTGATGTGGTCCCAAAAAAAAAATGGTGTTGTAAAAATGAGAAATTGCTGGTCAACTTTTAACCCTTATAACTTCCTAACAAAAAAAAATTTGGTTCCAAAATTGTGTTGATGTCAAGTAGACATGTGGCAAATGTTACTTATTAAGTATACTGCTCAAAAAATAAAGGGAACACTTAACCCCTTAGTGACAGAGCCATTTTGCAGCTTAATGACCAGGCCAATTTTTACAATTCTGACCACTGTCAATTTATGAGGTTATAACTCTGGAACGCTTTAATGAATCCAGCTGATTCTGAGACTGCTTTTTTGTGACATATTGTACTTCACGTTAGTGGTAAAATTTATTTGATATGTCTTGTGTTTATTTATGAAAAAAACGGAAATATGGCGAAAATTTTGAAAATTTAACAATTTTCAAACTTTAAATTTTTATGCCCTAAAATCAAAGAGATATGTCACACAAATTTCTTAATAAATTACATTTCCCACATGTCTACTTTACATCAGCACAATTTTGGGAACAAAATTTTTTTTTGTTACGAAGTTATAAGGGTTAAAAGCTGACCAGCGATTTCTCATTTTTACAACACCATTTTTTTTTTAGGGACCACATCACATTTGAAGTCACTTTGAGGGGTCTATACGATAGAAAATACCCAAAAGTGACACCATTCTAAAAACTGCACCCCTCAAGGTGCTCAAAACCACATTCAAGAAGTTTATTAACCTTTTACGTGCTTCACAGGTACTGAAGCAATGTGGAAGGAAAAAATTAACATTTAACTTTTTTTGCAAAAACTTTATTTCGGAACCAATTTTTTTATTTTCACAACTGTTAAAAGAAAAAATGAACCACAAAATTTGTTGTGCAATTTCTCCTGAATAAGCCGATACCCCGTATGTGGGGGTAAACCACTTTTTGGGCGCATGGCAGAGGTCGCAAGGGAAGGAGCGACATTTGACTTTTTCAACGCTGAATTGGCTGGACGCCATGTCGCGTTTGTAGAGGCCCTGATGTGTCTAAACAGTGGAAACCCCCCACAAGTGACCCCATTTTGGAAACTAGACCCCTGTTATGATTTGGTAGCTGAGGAGAGCAGGCAAAAACGGCAATACACCAGAGAGGTTGGAATCTACTGGATTGCAGTACCCTGACTAACCACCACAACTAAAGGCAGCCGTGGAGCGTTCCTACGTTGGTCCTAGACGCTTCGTCACAGCCTGAGAGGTTAACTACACCTAAAGATAGAAAGAGGAAAGCTATCTGCCCCGGAGCAGATCCCCAAAGAACATAGGAAGCCCCCAAACATGTAATGGCGGTTAGACAAGAGGAAATACAGACACAGACAGAAAATAGTAAGAGCAAACGTTGGGGCCCAATCTGCCTAGAAAGAAAAAGGATAGGAAGGACACTTACTACAATCCAAAAAACCCTAAAAAATACCAACTCTACTAATTGCAAAAACACCTGAGATCACACGACCTCTACCACCTAAATTAGTTCTCTGGTGTAACAAAACTAAGCCGCAGCCACTGAAAAAACTGGAAAAGGCAAATGAACAAATAACAGTGGCTCAGATAAACTGAGAGGAGCACAAGCCCCCGGAGGGGACCTGGCTGATCTCCACAGAAGTGCAGGAACAATGCAAAAAGCAAGCACAAAAATAAAAACAGAAAATATATATATTATCTTCCAAGTGAACCAGAACCACAGTTGAGACAAGAACAATTGATCACCGGCAACCATGATGGGAGGGAACCTCCCTTATATAAGACCAGTCTGTAACTCCTGATTGCCAATCTTCATTGAATGGTTCAGTACTGTTTGTAACCACTAGAGGGAGCTTCTGCTCAGAATTCATTTCTAACACATTCACAACAGTACCCCCCCTTGAGGAGGGGTCACCGAACCCTCATTTGGGCAACCAGGTCGGTCAGGATGAGCTCTGTGATACGCACAGATCAGTCTCCTAGCATGGATGTCCGAAGCAAACACCCAAGAATTGTCCTCCTGACCATAACCTCTCCACTTAACCAAATACTGGAGTTTACGTCTAGAAAAACGAGAATCCAATATTTTCTCAACCACATACTCCAGATTGCCCTCAACCAAAACAGGGTCAGGAGGCGCAGCCATAGGAACCACTGGCTCGACAAACCTCTTCAATAAGGACTTGTGGAACACGTTATGGATCTTAAATGTCCCTGGAAGAAGTAAACGAAAGGAAACAGGATTAAGAATCTCCATGATTCTTATAAGGTCCAATGAACCTAGGCTTAAACTTAGGAGATGCAACTCTCATAGGGATATTTCCTGAGGACAACCAGACCAAGTCCCCCACTTCAAACCGAGGACCATCAGTCCTATGCCGGTTGGCAAACTGCTGGGCCCTCTCCTGAGAGAGGGACAACCTCTCCACTACCTGGTCCCAAATCTGCTGCATACGCTCCACAACAGAGTCAACACCTGGACAGACAGAAGCCTCCGTCTGTCCCGAAGAAAATAGAGGGTGAAACCCAAAATTGCAGAAAAATGGAGACATCAAAGTGGCAGAGCTAGCCCTATTATTAAGAGCAAACTCAGCCAAAGGCAAAAAAGAGACCCAGTCATCTTGATCAGCAGACACAAAGCATCTCATATAAGTCTCCAATGTCTGGTTTGTTCTCTCAGTTTGTCCATTGGTCTGAGGATGAAAAGCCGAGGAGAAAGACAATTGAACACCAAGTTTAGAACAAAAAGTCCTCCAAAATCTGGAAACAAACTGGACTCCTCTGTCAGACACAATGTTCTCAGGAATGCCGTGTAACCGAACCACGTGCTGAAGGAACAAAGGCACCAATTCGGAGGAGGAAGGCAACTTAGGTAATGGCACAAGATGTATCATTTTGGAAAACCTATCACAAATCACCCAGATAACGGTCATTCTCTGAGAAACAGGGAGGTCGGAAATGAAATCCATAGAGATATGGGTCCATGGTCTCTTGGGCACAGGCAATGGCATCAACAAACCACTAGAGCGAGAGCAAGGCTTGGAGCGAGAGCAAGTCCCGCAGGACTGCACAAATTCCCTGATGTCACGAGACAAAGTAGGCCACCAAAAGGATAGACTAACCAAGTCTCTGGTACCAAAAATTCCGGGATGACCGGCCAACGCGGAACAATGAATCTCAGACATCACACTTTTTCCACCGGTCTGGGACAAACAATTTCCCAATAGGGCAGCGCTCGGGTTTATCCTCTGACACCCTTCCAGAGCCAGTCTCAAATTGGGCGAGATGGCGGAAAGAACTACACCCTCTTTCAAAATAACAGAAGGATCAGATAACTCAGGAGAGTCCGCAAGGAAACTCCTCGAGAGGGCATCCGCCTTAACATTCTTAGTGCCAGGAAGAAAGGAAACCACAAAATTAAAACGTGTGAAAAACAAGACCCACCTGGCCTGTCTAGGATTAAGTCGCTTGGCTGATTCCAGATAAACCAGATTCGTATGGTCCGTGAGGACCACCACCTGATGTTTGGCTCCCTCCAGCCAATGTCTCCACTCTTCAAAAGCCCACTTCATGGCCAATAACTCACGATTACCCACGTCATAATTACGTTCAGATGGAGAAAATTTTCGAGAGAAAAAGGCACAAGGGTTACTTTTAGAGGTCTCTGGATCTCTTTGGGACAAAACGGCACCTGCCCCAATTTCAGAGGCATCAACCTCCACCTGAAATGGCAGAGAAACATCAGGCTGCCGTAGAACAGGAGCAGAAGTGAATCTCTGCTTAAGTTCCTGAAACGCAGAGACTGCCTCAGGAGGCCAATTCACCACATCAGAACCCTTTTTGGTCAAATCAGTCAATGGTTTAACAATAACAGAGAAATTACCAATAAATTTACGATAAAAATTGGCAAAACCCAAGAATCTCTGAAGAGCCTTTAATGAAGTAGGTTGGACCCAATCACAGATGGCCTGAATCTTGACCGGGTCCATTTCAATAACAGATGGGGACAAAATGAATCCCAGAAATGAGATCCTCTGTACGCCAAAAAGAAACTTTGATCCCTTCACATACAGAGCATTCTCTCTCAAAATCTGGAACACAGTCCGAACATGTTTCACATGAGAGTCCCAGTCATTGGAAAAAATCAAGATATCATCCAAATAAACAATCAGAAATTTATCCACAAAATCCCTGAAAATGTCATTCATGAAGGACTGGAAGACGGAAGGAGCATTAGTGAGCCCAAAGGGAATCACTAGGTACTCAAATTGCCCCTCTGGGGTATTAAACGCCGTCTTCCATTCATTCCCGTGCTTAATGCGAATAAGGTTATACGCCCCCTGAGGTCAAGCTTGGTAAACCAAGTAGCACTTTTCACCCTGGAAAACAGGTCAGAAATCAAGGGTAACGGATATTGATATTTCACAGTGATATTGTTCAAGAGACGATAATCAATACATGGCCTTAATGAACCATCCTTTTTGGCCACAAAGAAAAAAACCGGCACCCAAGGGTGAAGAGGATGGTCTGATATGACCCTTCTCCAATGACTGCTTGATATAAGACAGCATAGCGTCATGTTCAGGTACAGACAAGTTAAAAAGGCGACCTTTAGGGAATTTACTACCAGGCACTAATTCAATAGCGCAGTCATAGCTCCTATGGGGGGGCAAGGATGCAGATTTACTTTCGCTAAACACATCAGAAAAATCAGTCAAAAAGTCAGGAACATCCTGAGCCTGGGGAGAGGCAGAAAAAACAGGAGTGTTGGCATTAACACATTGGCAGCCCCAACTGGTTACAGACACAGATTTCCAATCCAAAACAGGATTATGAGACTGTAACCAAGGGAAACCTAGTACAATAATGTCATGCAGATTATACAGCACCAAAAATTTGCAACTCTCCTGATGATCAGGTTCAACCCTCATTATCACCTGAGTAGAGAACTGGGGTTTATTCTCAGCCAAAGGGGTAGAATCAATCCCCAGTAGGGGAATAGACTTCCGTAGGGGTATCAAGGGAAACCCACAACGTTTAGCAAAATCAAAATCCATCAGGTTAATAGCTGCTCCCGAATCAACAAAAGCCTGAGCAGAAAATGTGGACAGGGAGCAAATCAGGGTAACAGTCAACAGAAATTTAGTCTGAACACTACCCAAGACAACTGAGCGTGCAAAACGTCTTCCCCGCTTAGGGCAGACTGAAATAGCATGAGAGGCGTCACCACAGTAGAAACATAACCCATTGTGTTTTCGAAACTCATGACGCTGTGCCCCAGAAGCCACTCTATCACACTGCATGGGTTCAGAAGCTGGTTCACAAGGCAACATTATTCCACGCTTACCTCTACGCTCATGCAAACGTCTGTCAATTTGAATCGCTAATGACATAGAATCATTGAGACCAGAGGGAGCAGGGAAACCCACCATAACATCTTTTACATTCTCTGACAGACCCTTCCGAAAAAGGGCTGCCAAAGCATCGTCATTCCATTTGGTCAGGACTGCCCACTTTCGGAATTTCTGACAGTACAACTCAGCGTCCTCAAGCCCCTGATTTAATGCCAAGGTTTTTTCAGCTTGATCAGTGACATTAGGTTCATCGTACAATAACCCCAGAGCCAGAAAAAATGCATCAACATTACTCAAAACAGGGTCCCCAGATGTCAGGGAAAAAGATCAATCCTGAGGATCGCCGCGCAGGAGAGAGATGACAATTTGAACCTGCTGTGCTGCGTTCCCTGAGGACTTAGGTTTTAAGGCAAAAAACA
Source organism: Oophaga sylvatica (assembly GCA_033576555.1). Taxonomy (NCBI): domain Eukaryota; kingdom Metazoa; phylum Chordata; class Amphibia; order Anura; family Dendrobatidae; genus Oophaga; species Oophaga sylvatica. Next base: position 182,623,281 of record JARQOD010000004.1, on the reverse strand, counting down.
ACTTACAGTTATTTTTGAAATTCAGAAATTTAGCTCGATCCCCAAAAATAAATCTGGCATGGGGATCCTAAGTTCCACAACCGGCAACCCTGCAAGATAGGTAGCAATACTCCGAACTTCAGTGGCAAGCTGATCCACACGGCCAGACAACTGTGCAAACTCCATTGAGAGAAAAAAAAAATTCCTCCCCAGCACCCAGAGAAAAAGAGGGAAAAATGCAACAAACAGAGAAAAAAAAATTTCTGACAACTTCCCTTTTTCTTTTTCCTTTTACTATTTTTCCCTTCTGTTGAGTACCATATAATTTTCAGTTGGGCCGGTGATACTGTTATGATTTGGTAGCTGAGGAGAGCAGGCAAAAACGGCAATACACCAGAGAGGTTGGAATCTACTGGATTGCAGTACCCTGACTAACCACCACAACTAAAGGCAGCCGTGGAGCGTTCCTACGTTGGTCCTAGACGCCTCGTCACAGCCTGAGAGGTTAACTACACCTAAAGATAGAAAGAGGAAAGCTATCTGCTCCGGAGCAGATCCCCAAAGAACATAGGAAACCCCCAAACATGTAATGGCGGTTAGACAAGAGGAAATACAGACACAGACAGAAAATAGTAAGAGCAAACGTTGGGGCCCAATCTGCCTAGAAAGAAAAAGGATAGGAAGGACACTTACTGCAATCCAAAAAACCCTAAAAAATACCAACTCTACTAATTGCAAAAACACCTGAGATCACACGACCTCTACCACCTAAATTAGTTCTCTGGTGTAACAAAACTAAGCCGCAGCCACTGAAAAAACTGGAAAAGGCAAATGAACAAATAACAGTGGCTCAGATAAACTGAGAGGACCTGGCTGACCTCCACAGAAGTGCAGGGAACAATGCAAAAAGCAAGCACAAAAATAAAAACAGAAAATATCTTATCTGAGAGCAGGAGAAGAGGCAAGACTCAGCAAGCTTCCAAGTGAACCAGGAACCTCAGTTGAGACAAGAACAATTGATCACCGGCAACCATGATGGGAGGGAACCTCCCTTATATAAGACAAGTCTGTAACTCCTGATTGCCAATCTTCATTGAATGGTTCAGTACTGTTTGTAACCGCCAGAGGGAGCTTCTGCTCAGAATTAATTTCTAACACATTCACAACAGACCCCCTAAGGAACTTATCTAGATGTGTGGTGAGCACTTTGAACCTCCAAGTGCTTCACAGAAGTTTATAACATAGAACCGTGAAAATAAAAAATCATATTTTTTCCACAAAAACGATCTGTTCACCCCAATTTTTATTTTCCCAAGGGTAACAAGACCCCAAAAGTTTTTGTGCAATTTGTCCTGAGCATGCTGATACCCCATATGTGGGGGTAAACCACTGTTTGGGTGCATGGCAGAGCTTGGAAGGGAAGGAGCGCCGTTTGACTTTTTCAACACAGAATTGGCTGGAACTTATATAGATGTGTGGTGAGCACTTTGAACCCCCAAGTGCTTCACAGAAGTTTATAACTCCCGGGCATGAAAATAAAAAGTCATATTTTTTCCACAAACCTGATCGTTTAGTCCCCAATTTGTTATTTTCCCAAGGGTAACGGGAGAAATTAGACCACAAAAGTTGTTGTCCAATTTGTCCTGAGTACGCTGATACCCCATATGTGGGGGGACCACTGTTTGGACGTACGGCAGGGCTTGGAATGGAAAGAGCGCCGTTTGACTTTTTCAAACCAAAATTGGCTGGAATTGAAATTGGACGCCATGTCGCGTTTGAAGAGCCCCTGATACGCCTAAACAGTGGAAAACCCACACAAATTGACACCATTTTGGAAACTAGACCCCTTAAGGAACTTATCTAGATGTGTGGTGAGCACTTTGAACCCCCAAGTGCTTCACAGAAATTTATAAACGTAGAGCCGTGAAAATAAAAAATATTTTTTTTCCTCAAAAATGATTCTTTAGCCCGCTATTTTTTTTTCCCAAGGGTAACAGGAGAAATTGGACCCAAAAAGTTGTTGTGCAATTTTTCCTGAGTACGCTGATACCCCATATGTGGGGTGAAACCACTGTTTGGGCGCATGGGAGTGCTTGGAAGGGAAGGAGCGCTATTTTGTAATGCAGACTTTGATTTAATGTTCTGCGGGCGTCATGTTGTGTTTGCAGAGCCCTTGATGTGCCTAAACAGTAGAAACCCCCTGCAAGTGACACCATTTTGGAAACTAGACCCCCCAAGGAGCTTATCTAGATGTGTGGTGAGCACTTTGAACCCCCTAGTGCTTCATAGAAATTTATAAACGCAGAGCCGTGAAAAAAAAAATCATTTTTTTTCTCAAAAATTATTTTTTAGCCAGCTATTTTTTATTTTCCCAAGGGTAACAGGAGAAATTAGAACCCCAAAATTGGTGTGCAATTTGTCCTGAGTACGCTGATACCCCATATGTTGGGGTAAACCACTGTTTGGGCGCACGGCAGGGCTCGGAAGGGAGGGAGCGCCATTTGACTTTTTGAACGCCACGTCGTGTTTGGAGACCCCCTGATGTGTCTAAACAGTGGAAACCCCCCACAAGTGACCCCATTTTGGAAACTAGACCCCTTAAGGAACTTATCTAGATGTGTGTTGAGCACTTTGAACCCCCAAGTGTTTCACAGAAATTTATAAACGCAGAGCTGTGAAAATAAAAAATCATTTTTTTTTTCTCAAAAATGATTTTTTTAGCCAGCTATTTTTTATTTTCCCAAGGGTAACAGGAGAAATTAGAACCCCAAAATTGGTGTGCAATTTGTCCTGAGTACGTTGATACCCCATATGTTGGGGTAAACCACTGTTTGGGCGCACGGCAGGGCTCGGAAGGGAGGGAGTGCCATTTGACTTTTTGAACGCCACGTCGTGTTTGGAGACCCCCTGATGTGCCTAAATAGTGGAAACCCCTCAATTCTAGCTCCAACCCTAACCCCAACACACCCCTAACCCTAATCCCAACCCTAATCCTAACCTAAATCCCAACCCTAATTCCAACCCTAATTGTAACCCTAACCCTAATTGTAACCCTAACTCTAATTGTAACCCTAACCCTAATTTTAACCCTAACCCTAATTGTAACCCTAACCCTAATTCTAGTCCTAATTATAACCCTAAGGCTAGGTTCATTTTGCGTTTTACCAGCCCGTTCAACACATAGCGTTGACGGGCTGGTAACGGTATAGCATAACGCGATCGCGTTATGCTATACCCGCTAGCGCAGAGGAATCAGCAGATGATTCATCTGCGCTAGTGGTGACGGAGGCCAGACACTGCAGCCCGCGTCCGAGGCTCCGTCACTGAATGATGGCACGTTGCAAACGCATGCTGCTTTACGGCATGTGTCGCGATGCGCCCTCAAATGGGGGTGAATGGCAGCGTTAACGGACTGCGTTACACCGCGTTATACCGCGGTGTAACGCAGTCCGTCTAACGGACTGCCATAAACGCAGTATGAACCCAGCCTAACCCTAATTATAACCCTAATGCTAACCCTAACCCTAATTATAACCCTAACCCTAACGGAAAAATGAAAATAAATATAATTTCTATATTTTATTATATGTCCCTAACTAAGGGGGCGATAAAGGGAGGGGTTTATGTACTGTTTTTTTTATTTTGATCACTGTGATAGTTTATCACAGTGATCAAAATGTACTTTCTGGAGAATGAATGAAAAAAATTTTGAATCTGCCAAGCAGATCGGCGGGCGCACTGCGCATGCGCCCGCAATTTTTTTTTCCAGGAAGAAGACCGGGAGGATCGGAGGACAGGGGACCTGCCGGAGGACACTGGCAGGTACAGCGGGTTTCGGGGAACCTGGGGACCCTAATTCTCTCCCCTCTGATGTGCGATCACATCAGAGGGAGAAAAAAAATTTTTTATTTATTTTTTTTTGTTGCAGTCGCCGTTATGCTGTATAGCGGCGATCGCAACATCGTAGCCGAGACCCCAGAGAAAATTGCCCTTCCCCCCCCAGCACATCGCTTCGGGCGCACTGAGCATGCGCCCGCCATTTTCTCAATGGCGACGGCAACGGGGACAATGGAGGGCCCTGGGGCAAGAAGAGGAGGATTGAGGGCCACATGGGGGTCCCGGGGACCCTTTTTCTCTGTCCTCTGATGTCCGATGACATCAGAGGACAGAGAAATTAAATGGCACAATTTTTTTGTTGTTGCGATCGCCGTTATAGGGTTAATAACGGCGATCGCAACATCGGTGTCGGTAAAAACCGTCCCGATTCATGTTCTCTGGGGTCTCGGCTACCCCCGGAGAAAATGCACCTCTTGGGGGCGCTATTCACTTTTTCCACAGCGCCATTAACGGCGCTGTGGTTTAAGTACCCTTAATGACAGCCGTTAAAAGGCGTATCGGCGGTCGTTAAGGGGTTAAACAACAGAATATAACTCCAAGTAAATCAAACTTCTGTGAAATCAAACTGTCCACTTAGGAAGCAACACTGATTGACAATCGATTTCACATGCTGTTGTGCAAATGGAATAGACAACAGATGGATATTATTGGCAATTATCAAGACACACTCAATAAGGGTACATACTTGCGACGAAAACGTCCGACGCTCGCATGTGAAATCCCAGCTTTGGCGCCGGCACTCGGGAGTGGAGCGAGCGGCTGCATATAAATACATGTGGCAAGAAGGTTTGCTGTGTCTCTCAGCGTAGTGTCCAGATGCTGGAGGCGCTACCAGGAGACAGGCCAGTACACCAGGAGATGTTGAGGGAGCCGTAGGAGGGCAACAACCCAGCAGCAGGACCACTATCTCCGCCTTTGTGCAAGGAGGAGCAACTGCCAGAGCCTTGCAAAATGACCTCCAGCAGGCCACAAATGTGCATGTGTCAGCACAAACGGTTAGAAACTGACTGCATGAGGATGGTCTGAGTGCCCGACGTCCACAGATGGGGGTTGTGCTCACAGCCCAACACCGTGCAAGACGCTTGGCATTTGCCACAGAACACCAGGATTGGCAAATTTGCCACTGGCACCCTGTGCTCTTTACAGATGAATGCAGGTTCACATTGAGCACACGTGACAGTCTGGAGACGCCGTGGAGAGCGATCTGCTGCCTGCAACATCCTTCAGCATGACCGGTTTGGCAGTGGGTCAGTAATGGTGTGGGGTGGCATTTCTTTGGAGGGCCACACAACCCTCCATGTGCTCGCCAGAGGTAGCCTGACTGCCATTAGGTACTGAGATGAGATCCTCAGACCCCTTGTGAGACCATATGCTGTGCGATTGGCCCTGGGTTCCTCCTAATGCAGAACAATGCCAGACCTCATGTGGCTGGAGTGTGTCAGCAGTTCCTGCAACAAGAAGGCATTGAAGCTATGGACTGGCCCGCCCAATCCCCAGACCTGAATCCGATTGAGCACATCTGGGACATCATGTCTCGCTCCATCCACCAGCGCCACAGACTGTCCAGGAGTTGGCGGATGCTTTAGTCCAAGTCTGGGAGGAGATCCATGAGGAGACCATCCGCCGCCTCATCAGGAGCCTGCCCAGGCATTGTAGGGAGGTCATACAGCACAACACTAGAGCATCATTTTGACTTGTTTTAAGGACATTACATTCCACTTTAATTTTTTGTGTGACTCCAAATCCAGGCCTCCATTGGTTAATAAATTTGATTTCCATTGATGGTTTTTGTGTGATTTTGTTGTCAGCACATTCAACTTTGTACAGAAAAAAGTATTCAATGAGAATATTTCATTCATTAGATCTAGGATTTTATTTGAGTGTTCCCTTTATTTTTTTGAGCAGTGTATTTTGTGTGACATATTTCTGCGATTTAAGGGCATGAAAATTAAATTTGGAAAATTGCAAAATTTTACCACTATAATGAAGTACAATATTTCACGAGAAAACAATATCAGAATCACCAGGATCCATGGAAGCGTTCCAGAGTTATTACTTCATAAAGGGACAGTGGTCGGAATTGTTCAAATTGACCTCGTCATTAACGTGCAAACCACCCTTGGTTAAGAGGTTAAAGACAGCTGTCTTACATAGTCACCTTTATAAAAGACTCCTGTCCACAGACTCAATTAATCAGTCAGACTCTAACCTCTACAACATGGGCAAGACCAAAGAGCTTTATAAAGACGTCAGGGACAAGATCATCGATCTGCATAAAGCTGGAATGGGCTACAAAACCATAAGTAAGACGCTAGGTGAGAAGGAGACAACTATTGGTGCAATAGTAAGAAAATGGAAGAAATACAAAATGACTGTCAGTCAACATCGATTTGGATCACCATGCAAAATCTCACCTCGTGCAGTATCCTTGATCATGAGGAAGGTGAGAAAACAGCCTAAAACTACACAGGGGGAACTTGTTAATGATCTCAAGGCAGCTGGGCCACGATCACCAAGGAAAACATTGGTGACACATTACGCTGTAAAGGTTTAAAATCCTGCAGTGCCCGCAAGGTTCCCCATGTTCAGGAAGGCACATGTGCAGGCCCATCTGAAGTTATCAAATGAACACCTGGATGATTCTGTGAGTGATTGGGAGAAGGTGCTGTGGTCAGATGAGACAAAATTGATCTCTTTGGCATTAACTCAACTTGCCGTGTTTGGAGGAAGAGAGATGCGGCCTGTGACCCAAAGAAAATCCACCCCACTGTCAAGCATGGAGGTGGAAACATTATGTTTTGGGGGTGTTTCTCTGCTAAGGGCACAGACTATTTCACTGCATCAATGGGAGAATGGATGGAGCAATGTACCGTAAAATCCTGAGTGACAACCTCCTTCCCTCCACCAGAGATTAAAAATGGGTTGTGGCTGGGTCTTCCAGCAAGCAATGACCGACAACATACTGCTAAGGCAACAAAGGAGTGGCTCAAAAAGAAGCACATTAAGGTCATGGAGTGGCCTAGCCAGTCTCCAGACCTTAATCCCATAGAAAACTTATGGAGGGAGTTTAAGCTCCGAGTTGCCAAGCGACAGCCTAAAAATCTTAATGATTTAGAGATGATCTGCAAAGAGGAGTGGACCAAAATTCCTCCGGACATGTGCGCAAATATCATCATCAACTACAAAAAAACGTGTGAATGCTGTGCTTGCTAAAGGGTATGCCACACTAAACAACATCGCTAACGGGATCGCTAAAAAACGTCACTATTTAGCGATCCCGTTAGCGATGTTGTTGTGTGCGGCATCTACCAGCGACGAGGCCCCTGCTGTGATCTCGTTCATCACAGCGATCGTTCCGGACCCTATTTTCGTCGCTGGCGCCCCGCTGGTAAGTATCTAATCGCTGAGTGTGGCACCTTTTTTAGCGATTTAGCGGTACTTTTGTACCGCTAAAGTCGTTAAGGAGATCGCTAACCGCGATAGCGTCCTAACGACATCGCTAAAATAGGTAGCTACTAGCGATATAGAAACAATCCCGCTAGCGATCTCATTAGTATGCGACGCTAACGAGATCGCTAGCGGGATTGTGTAGTGTGGCAGTACCTTAACAATGGTTTTGCCACCAAGTATTAAGTCTTGTTTGCCAGAGGGATCAAATACTTATTTCTCACTGCAAAATGCAAATACATTTACCATATATACTCGTGTATAAGCCGAGATTTTCAGCACCTTTTTTTGTGCTGAAAATGCCCCCTCGGCTTATACACGAGTCATTGGGCAGAAACCAGCGGGAAGGGGGTGCCGCGGCAGGAGCCTGTGGCTGGGACATCATACTCACCCTCCCCGTGCCATTGCTGAACGTCCCGGCAATCCTCCGTTGTACCTGCTTCCTGCAGCTCTCCTGTGCTGAGCGTGATGTAATACCGCTCATTAAGGCTATGAGTATGGACGGGACATCACTTCCATAGGCGTGGCATCCATATTCATGGCCTTAATGAGCGGTATTACATCACCGCTCAGCACAGGAGAGCTGCAGGAAGCCGGGTACAACGCAGGATTGCCGGGACGTTCAGCGATGGCACGGGGAGAGTGAGTATGATGGAGGAGGATGGGGGAGCATGGAGGACAAGGAGCACGGAGCAGGATGGGGGAGGACGGAGAGCACAGATGAGCACGGAGCAGGACGGGTGGAGGATGGAGGGCACAGAGGTGCACGAGCAGGACGGGGGGAGGACGGAGAGCACAGAGGAGCACGGCGCAGGACGGGGGAGGATGGAGAGCACGCAGCAGGACGAGGGGGGGGAATGGAAAGCACAGAGAACGAAGCAGGACGGGGGCACAGGAGGACGGAGCAGGACGGGGACCACAGAGGAGGACGGAGCAGGAGGGGGGAGCACAGAGGACTGAGCAGGATGGGGGAGCACAGAGGAGAATGGGGGAGCACAGAGCTGGATGGGGAGCACGGAGCAGGATGGGGGGAGCACAGCAGGACGGCGGTTTATACACCCGGCTTATACTCGAGTCAATAAGCTTACCCAGTTTTCTGTGGCAAAATTAGGGTCTCGGCTTATGCTCGGGTCGGCTTATACTCGAGTATATACGGTATATAATTTATACAGTGTGATTTTCTGGATTTATTTTTGATATTCTATCTCTCAATATTAAAATTAACCTACCCTTAAAATTATAGACTGTTCATGTCCTTGTCAGTGGGCAAACTTACAAAATTAGCAAAGGATCAAATACTTATTTCCCCAATGTATGGTGGAAAGCTACTGTTTTTGAGCATTGTAAGGCTCAGAAGTGAAGGAGCACCATTTGATTTTTGGAATGCAAAATTGGCTGGAATCGACAGCGGGGCCATGTCGCATTTGGAGAGCCCCTGAGGTAACAAAACAGTGGGAACCCCCAACAAGTGACCCCATTTTGGAAATTACAACCCCTCAAGGAATCTATCTAGATGTCTGGTGAGCACATAAAACCTCCAGGTGCTTTACAGAATTTTATAGTGTTGAGCTGTCAAAATTAAAAAAAACATTATTACCACAAAAAATTATTTTATCCCCCACTTTTTTATTTACTCAAGGGTTCAAAGTGCTCACCACACATCTAGATAAGTTCCTTAGGGGTCTACTTTCCAAAATGGTGTCACTTGTGGGGAGTTTCCACTGTTTAAGCACATCAGTGGCTCTCCAAACGCACATGGCATCCGATCTCAATTCCAGCCAATTTGCATTGAAAAGTCAAACTGCGCTCCTTCCCTTCCGAGCTCTGCCATGTGCCCAAACAGTGGTTTACCTGCATATATGGGGGTATCAGTGTACTCAGAACAAATTGTACAACAACTCTGTGGTCCAATTTCTCATGTTACCCTTGGAAAAATAAAAAATTGTGGGTGAAAACATCATTTTTGTAAAAAAAAATTGATTTTTTTATTTTTAACCGCTCTACGTTATAAACTTCTGTGAAGCCCTTTGGGTTTCAAAGTGCTCACCACACATCTAGATAAGTTCCTTAGGGGGTCTACTTTCCAAAATGGTGTCACTTGTGGGGGGTTTCCACTGTTTAGGCACATCAGGGGCTCTCCAAACGCGACAATTTTGCATTGAAAAGTCAAACGCCACTCCTTCCCTTCCAAGCTCTGCCACTATCATGAAGTAGAATATGTCACGAGAAAACAATGTCAGAATCACAGGGATCCATTGAAGCGTTCCAGAGTTATTACATCATAAAGGGACAGTGTCAGAATTGTAAAAATTGGCCTGGTCATTAACATGCAAACCACCCTTCGAGGTAAAGGGTTAATAGCCTGGAAAGATCCATGTTTATTACCCTCTTCCCAGGTTATTAAGACCAGCTCTCAGCTGTCTACTTTCTCTCAGCTGGTTAATGAAATTAGGGTGACAACCACGATGATTTTTTAAAATCTATTTATATATTTCTTCTATTCTGACATTTCGAGCTGTGAATTTACTGTACATGGCTGATGAAATGTTTGGGTTTCCTACGAGATGTGGGTGCGTAAAAATGGAACAACACAAGCATGGTACGTGTGCTGTACGATTTTTTTTACAGCACCCATTGACTTGCATTCAGGGTCAGACCGAGCCCCCGGGACACCAGAGAAACCTCCGGTGGGCCCCGCCCCCAGCTCCTGCGTGGTGGGCCCTGATTTGAAAGGATAGGTCGCGAGGCAGAGGGGGCGGTGGTCCCGGGTCCCGCGCTCTGAGGGGGCCACCCGGAGCTACGCTACAGGGAACTGTATCAGCGTGCACAGCACGCCGATACAGTTACATTCTGCGGCAGAGCAGGGAGAATCGCTCTCCCTGCTCTGCCGCCCGCCGCTATGGGGCCTGAACAGCGGTGGGAGGGCCCGGTGCCAGCAGTGTTTCCCCCCACCCATCATCGGAGGGCAGCTGTATCGGCATCCAGCCGATACAGCTACCGGGATAGAGAGAAGGAGCGAGCGCTCCTTCTCTCCCATAATCCCCCCCTGACGATGACGTCACCTGCTGGGGCCCGTGTCAGACGCTGAGAGGGAGAACAGTGAGCAGCACAGGAGTCGGGAGGTGAGTATGTTTTTTTTTTTTTTTTTTAATGGGGGTGCATTATACTAGAGGCTGTATATGGGGCTGCATTATACTACAGAGGCTGTATATGGGGCTGCATTATACTACAGAGGCTGTATATGGGCTGCATTATACTACAGAGGCTCTATATGGGGCTGCATTATACTACAAGGCTGTATAGGGGCTGCTTATACTACAGAGGCTCTATATGGGCTGCATTATACTACAGAGGCTGTATATGGGCTGCATTA
>JARQOD010000004.1:182501482-182612485 GCA_033576555.1 Oophaga sylvatica | reverse complement strand
TGTGTGTGCATGTACACCTATCCCCCAGAGGTATATATATATCAGATTCATTATGTGTGTGCATGTACACCTATCCCCCAGAGGTATATATATATATATATAATATATATATCAGATTCATTATGTGTGTGCATGTACACCTATCCCCCAGAGGTGTGTGTATATATATATTAATATATATATATATATATATATATATATATATATCAGATTCATTATGTGTGTGCATGTACACCTATCCCCCAGAGGTGTGTATATATATATATATATATCAGATTCATTATGTGTGTGCCTGTACACCTATCCCCCAGAGGTGTGTGTATATATATATATATATATATCAGATTCATTATGTGTGTGCCTGTACACCTATCCCCCAGAGGTGTGTATATATATATATATATATAATATCTATCAGATTCATTATGTGTGTGCATGTACACCTATCCCCCAGAGGTATATATATATATATATATATCAGATTCATTATGTGTGTGCCTGTACACCTATCCCCCAGAGGTATATACAGGTCCTTCTCAAAAAATTAGCATATAGTGCTAAATTTCATTATTTTCCATAATGTAATGATTACAATTAAACTTTCATATATTTTAGATTCATTACACACCAACTGAAATTTGTCAGGTCTTTTATTGTTTTAATACTGATGATTTTGGCATACAACTCCTGATAACCCAAAAAACCTGTCTCAAAAAATTAGCATATTAAGAAAAGGTTCTCTAAACGACCTATTACCCTAATCTTCTGAATCAACTAATTAACTCTAAACACATGCAAAAGATTCCTGAGGCTTTTAAAAACTCCCTGCCTGGTTCATTACTCAAAACCCCCATCATGGGTAAGACTAGCGACCTGACTGATGTCAAGAAGGCCATCATTGACACCCTCAAGCAAGAGGGTAAGACCCAGAAAGAAATTTCTCAACAAATAGGCTGTTCCCAGAGTGCTGTATCAAGGCACCTCAATGGAAGTCTGTTGGAAGGAAACAATGTGGCAGAAAACGCTGTACAATGAGAAGAGGTGACCGGACCCTGAGGAAGATTGTGGAGAAGGACCGATTCCAGACCTTGGGGGACCTGAGGAAGCAGTGGACTGAGTCTGGTGTAGAAACACCCAGAGCCACCGTGCACAGGCGTGTGCAGGAAATGGGCTACAGGTGCCGCATTCCCCAGGTAAAGCCACTTTTGAACCAGAAACAGAGAAGCAGCACTGGGCTACAGAGAAGCAGCACTGGACTGTTGCTAAGTGGTCCCAAGTACTTTTTTCTGATGAAAGCAAATTTTGCATGTCATTCGGAAATCAAGGTGCCAGAGTCTGGAGGAAGACTGGGGAGAAGGAAATGCCAAAATGCCTGAAGTCCAGTGTCAAGTACCCACAGTCAGTGATGGTGTGGGGTGCCATGTCAGCTGCTGGTGTTGGTCCACTGTGTTTCATCAAGGGCAGGGTCAATGCAGCTAGCTATCAGGAGATTTTGGAGCACTTCATGCTTCCATCGGCTGAAATGCTTTATGGAGATGAAGATTTCATTTTTCAGCACGACCTGGCACCTGCTCACAGTGCCAAAACCACTGGTAAATGGTTTACTGACCATGGTATTACTGTGCTCAATTGGCCTGCCAACTCTCCTGACCTGAACCCCATAGAGAATCTGTGGGATATTGTGAAGAGAAAGTTGAGAGACGCAAGACCCAACACTCTGGATGAGCTTAAGGCGCTATCGAAGCATCCTGGGCCTCCATAACACCTCAGCAGTGTCACAGGCTGATTGCCTCCATGCCACGCCGCATTGAAGCAGTCATTTCTGCCAAAGGATTCCCGACCAAGTATTGAGTGCATAACTGAACTTTATTATTTGATGTTTTTTTTGTTTGTTTTTAAAAAACACTTTTTTTTATTGGACGGTTGAAATATGTTAATTTTTTGAGACAGGTTTTTTGGGTTATCAGAGTTGTATGCCAAAATCATCAGTATTAAAACAATAAAAGACCTGACAAATTTCAGTTGGTGTGTAATGAATCTAAAATATATGAAAGTTTAATTGTAATCATTACATTATGGAAAATAATGAAATTTAGCACTATATGCTAATTTTTTGAGAAGGACCTGTATATATCAGATTCATTATGTGTGTGCATGTACACCTATCCCCCAGAGGTGTGTATATATATATATTTTATATATATATACATACATATATATCAGATTCATTATGTGTGTGCCTGTACACCTATCCCCCAGAGGTGTGTGTGTATATATATATATATATATATATATATATATATATCAGATTCATTATGTGTGTGCCTGTACACCTATCCCCCAGAGGTGTGTATATATATATATATATATATATATATATATCTATCAGATTCATTATGTGTGTGCATGTACACCTATCCCCCAGAGGTATATATATATATATATATATATCAGATTCATTATGTGTGCATGTACACCTATCCCCCAGAGGTATATATATATATATATATCAGATTCATTATGTGTGTGCCTGTACACCTATCCCCCAGAGGTATATATATATCAGATTCATTATGTGTGTGCATGTACACCTATCCCCCAGAGGTGTATATATATATATATATATATCAGATTCATTATGTGTGTGCCTGTACACCTATCCCCCAGAGGTGTGTATATATATATATATATATATATATACATATATATCAGATTCATTATGTGTGTGCCTGTACACCTATCCCCCAGAGGTGTGTGTATATATATATATATATATTATATATATATATATATATCAGATTCATTATGTGTGTGCCTGTACACCTATCCCCCAGAGGTGTGTATAATATATATATCAGATTCATTATGTGTGTGCCTGTACACCTATCCCCCAGAGGTGTGTATATATATATATATATATATATATATATATATATATATATATATATATATATACATATATATATATAATATATATACATATATCAGATTCATTATGTGTGCATGTACACCTATCCCCCAGAGGTATATATATATATATATATCAGATTCATTATGTGTGTGCCTGTACACCTATCCCCCAGAGGTATATATTCAAATTCAAAGAAGCTTTATTGGCAGGACTAAATACACATTAGTTTTGCCAAAGCAAGTGTACAAAAGGGAATAGGGATAGGGATGTTGGGTAGGGACGGATCTAGGGTAGGGGTTGTGGAAGTCCATGGCTTAGGGAGGGGTGATGGGGGCGCAGATCCAGGATGGGGGCTATAGAAGTCCATGGCATAGGGATGTTGGGTAGGGCAGATCCGGGGTGGAGGCTATAGAAGTCCATGGCCTATCATAGTTCTCTTTCTCGCAGTCTATGACATTCGCTCACATACCGCGCTGCTATCTCCGCTGCTCTCTCTTCTTCCCCCAGCAAGATATATGTTTTCTCTTCCTCCTTCATGGTGATGAAATCCGGGAAGAGATGTGAGAGTCTCCTGAAGTGAGTGTCCCTCACTGCTGAGTATTTGGAGTAGTGTAGCAGGAAGTGGGTTTCGTCCTCTATGGCCTCCTGGTCACAGTGTTGGCATAGTCTTTCCTCCCTGGGCTTGTAGCTCTGCCTGTGTCGGCCGGATTCGATGGCCAGACTGTGGGCACTGAGTCTATACCGGCTCAGGATCTGGCGGTCTCTGGGGTCCGGGAGTTTCTCCAGGTATGGGGCCAGACTGTAGTCTCTCTGTAGACTCCGGTACATGGTCAGTTTCTGGGAGCTGATGATGTCGTTCTTCCAGTCACTGACATACCTCTCCTGGCCTTCGTCTACCATCTTCCTGATTTCGGCTTTTGTCAGGTTGTTGTGATTGGTGTTCTGGTCAGGTTGGGTTTGGGTGAGCTGTTCCGAGGGTCCTAGTTTTTCTGTTTCACCTACGTGTGTCAGGGCTTTATGGTGATGGGAGCTTGGATTGCTCCTATGTAGGTGAGCCCGGAATGACAGTGCCCTCTTTAGAACCGTTAGGTGTAGAGGGAATCTGCCCAGCTCAGCCCGGCAGGCACTGTTGGAGGTGCTCCGGTGGACTTGGAGAAGGTGCTTGCAGAATTCCAGGTGGAATATTTCTGTTGGGCTGGAATCCCACCTTGACCAGTCTGGGTAGGTGTGAGGACCCCAGACTTCACTGCCATACAGGAGGATTGGGGCGATGACAGAGTCGAAGATTTTTAACCAGACCCTCACTGGTGGCTTCAGATGGTAGAGTTTCCTTCGGATGCCATAGAAGGTTTTACATGCCTTGTCTTTCAGGGTCTCTATGGCTTGTTTGAAGCTTCCTGACGGTGGATCTCTAGGCCCAGGTAGGTATATTTGTCTGTTCCTGTAAGGGCGCAGTTGTTGAGAACAAATGAAGGGTGCTGGTCTAATTTTTCTCTTCTCCTCTGGAACACCATGATGTTGGTTTTCTTTAGGTTGACCGGTAGTGCCCAGGTGGAGCTGAATTTCTCTAAGATTTTCAGGTTGTCTTGGAGGCCTTTCTCGGTTGGTGACAGAAGCAGCAGGTCATCTGCATACAGCAGGAATTTCACCTGGGTGTCGTGGAGGGTGGGACCTGGTGCTGTGGAAGATTCCAGAGCGGTAGCCAGCTCGTTGATGTAAATGTTGAAGAGCGTTGGACTTAGGCTGCAGCCTTGTCTGACTCCACGGCTCTGCTGGAAATAAGCCGTTCTTTTACCGTTCACACTCACACTGCAGAGGTTCTCGGTGTAGGAGCTTTTGATAACATCGTAGGTCTTTCCTCCTATTCCGCTCTCCAGCAGTTTCAGGAATAAGCCCGGGTGCCACACCGAATCAAAGGCCTTTTTAAAGTCCACGAAACAGGCGTATATCTTCCCGTTCTTTGTATTGTGGACGTGTCTCTGAATGAGGCTGTGCAGGGTATAGATGTGGTCAGTGGTGCGGTGGTTTGGCATGAACCCTGCTTGGCTCTTGCTGAGGACGTTATGTTCGGTGAGGAAACTGAGGATCCTCTTGTTCAGGATGCTGTTGAACAGTTTCCCCAGGTTGCTGCTGACACATATGCCTCTGTAGTTGGCTGGGTCATACCTGTCCCCATTCTTGTGGATGGGTGTGATGAGGCCTTGGTTCCAGGTACGAGGGAAGTAGCCAGCACTTAGCACAATATTGAAGAGTTTAACCATTGCAGCCTGTATTTCTGGTGGGCTGTACTTCAGCATTTCTGGTAGGATTCCATCCAGGCCACCGGCTTTTCTACATCTTATGGCAGAGATTCTCTCTGCTACTTCCTGTAATGTAATAGGTGTATCCACGGGGTTTTGGAAATTTTTTACTTTTTCCTCCATTGCTTTTAGTTTTGCCATTATGTTTTCCTGTTCTTGGTTTAGTTCTTCCTTTGGGATGTCTTTATAGAGGTCTTTGAAGTACTGGAGCCAGATGTTGCCATTTTGGATATGGATGTTGTTTTTCTTGTCTTTTGTGCCCATGTGGTTCCATAGTTCCCAGAAGGAATTGTCCCGAAGAGCATCCTGGAGTTGGCTGAGCTTGGTAGAGATGTAACTCTGCTTCTTCCTCCTGAGGATGGTTTTGTACTGTCTTTGTATGGTTTCATAGGCTTCCCTCAGACCAGGGTGGTTGGGGTCTCTATGTTTCTTGTTTGAGGCAGTTCTCAGGGTCTTCCGTACGGCTTTACATTCTCTGTCAAACCAACCATTGATCTGTTTTTCTTTTGGTCTCTTGTAGTCAACTTTTTTAAGGTCGGACAGTCTGGCCATTGCATAGAATATATTGTTGAGGTCTTTTGTAGCTTGACTCACTCCCTTTGGGTTAGGCTGGTACTCGTGGTTGTAGAAGTGGTGGAGCATCCGCTGTATTTCGGGTCTGCTGAGAGCCTCTTTATACTTTAGTGCCGACGTTTTGGACCATTTATAGGATGGAGGCCGGTTGAAGAGGCCGCTATGCTGTGGCTTTTGAGTGGGTGGTTTCTCTGTAGATTTCAAGTACAGAAGAAGTTGGCTGTGGTCTGACAGGTGCGTTTGTGGGGTGACTATGAAGGCGCTGATATTTGCCCGGTTCATGTCTGTAATGGCATAATCTACTACACTCCTCCCTACATGGGAGTTTAGTGTATACCTCCCAAAAGAGTCTCCTTTGGTACGTCCATTAAGAATATGAAGTCCTAAACTTCTACATACGTTCAGGAGCTTTTTACCACTTTTGTTGACTGTACTGTCATAGCTGCTTCTCTCTGTGTGTACTGAGTCTTGGCCGTCATTCTCTGCTCCAAATATGTAGATGTTCCCATCCGTGGTCAGGAAGTCGTTTTCTCTCCCTGTTCTTGCGTTGAGGTCCCCAAAGATGAGAACTTTGCCCAGGGCCTGATAGTGGGCGGCTTCTCTTTGTAAGATCTCGAAGCTCTCTGGATTGAAGTAGGGGGACTCTGGCGGTGGTATATAGGTGGCGCAGAGGTGGACATCAGACTGAGAGGTGAGGATGGAGCTGCTGATCCTGATCCATATGTGGCTGCTTCCTCTCTTCACCGGTTTGATGTATTGGTGGAGCTCGTCTTTATACCAGATCAGTATTCCTCCTGAGCTTCTGCCCTGTTTGATGTTTTTATTTTTCAGGGCAGGGACAGAGAGTTCCCTGTATCCGATGGGCGCCAGGGATTCGTTTTCGGCTCTGGTCCATGTTTCCAGGAGGATCTGGATGTCTATATTTTTCAGTCTTTGTATAAAGTCCGGGTCATTTGTTTTACATCCAAAGGTCGAGGTGTTGAGACCCTGAATATTCCAGCTGCTGATTGTAAGTGAAGTCATTTTTTTTTTTCTATATATCTTGTGTGTATATTCCTTGTAATGAGTATGGCTGTGTAGGACAAACTGCATTTCTGACTGTTTTGTAGGTGTGCTTGGTTCCATCCAGTCACATTAGTTTCCTGCATAGTGCGCTGAGCAGGGTCTTTACCTCATCCATATCTCTGCTCTGCGTGGGATCGGTGGACCCCTCCATGGAGGTCTCCTCCTCTGATGGTCTGATTTTGGGTGAAGAGCTTTGTTTCCAGCTTCTGGAGATTGGATTGGGGTTTTCTGTATTTTTATTGTTAGGGGTCTTTCGGTGTGATGTTGGTCACTGTTGAATCCAGGCCTGGGTCCTCTGGTTAGTACGATGTCTTTCAGCTCTTTGGCCAGGAGGCTGACCCCTTGTTTGTTGAGGTGCTTATTATCATATAGGTGATGGTGGTTTATGGAAAGGTGTTGTGCCAGGGTCACGTTTGGGACAGTCTTGACCTTTTCTGTCAGTTCCATATTTATGCTTTGGGTGGTTTGCCTGGATATGTCCTTTGTTGGGAGCAGAGATGACAGAATGATTTTGCTGTCTGGGAATTTTAGTTTTGCCGTCTTTGCTAGTTGGGCCAGTTGTCCTGCGATCTGCTTGTGCTGGTGTTTGTCTGGTAGATTGTTTGTACCTGTGTGTATAATGATATGGTTTGGGTTGGCAAAACGTGGATTATTGATGACCTCTGTCACCTGTTCAATAGTTGCACAGTGGATTTTTCTGACCCGTTTTCCTGGGAATAGCCGTTGTGCATTTAGGTACTTCCCATTTGAGTCCATTATTAGGACGATATCAGGGCTTTGTGGTGTCTGGGATGGGTTAAGTGGCTGTTGGTGGGGGTCTGTGGTGCTGGCTTTGCTGGTGGTTGGTTCACTTTTCTTGGTTTCGGGGTTATTCATATTGTAGGTTATTGCTGTGTTGTTGTTTGGCGTCTCCACATTCTGGTCAGTGGGGGCCATATTGTCTGCTCTCTGGCTAGTTCCCATTGCCCCCTGCTGGGTCAGACATTGAGGACTCTGTATTTTGAGTTCTGCTATCTCCTTTCTGAGCCTTTCATTGTCATTTTGTAATTCGCTCATTTCCTCTCTTATTTTCTGGAGAGCTGACTTGAACTCGCATTTCAGCTTATTGATCTCATTTGTTGCTTGGTCATTTGCATTTCTATGTGAGTTTCTTTGAAGTTCTTCCCTAATTTGAACCAAGTCTCTTTCTAATTGAGATAGACGGTCTCTGATGGTCTCAGGGGGGAGGTGTGAAGTGTTGGGGGTAGGGGCCATGGAGGTCTTCTCTGTAGAGATGTGAACATTACAAATGGCCTCTGGAGGTTGATATTTTTTATGAATTTGTGCCTGTTCTTTGATATCAGCAAAATGGTCTTCAAACTGCTGCAGATTTTCCTCATTCCCTTGCACCATGACTGTGCCAGTGTTGTATAAGGTTATGGTGAGTGAGTGTGTGTCATCTTCTTTTTTGTTTTTAATTTTAATCTGCCGGCCAGTATTGGTGTTGCACTGAGATATATCTTTATACTGCTTGCACAGGGCGGTGTGCCAGGCTGAGAGATGGTCTGTGTAGAATACCACGTTGGTTCTCCTTTTTTCTTCATCTTTGGTGTAATCAGAAAAAAGGGTTTCTGGATTCTCCCTCATTGTGTTTAATTTCCTGCTTTTACTGCTCTTCTGCCCCTGTGGTGTCTCCATATCTGACCCCCTGGTGTGCTGTGTCTCCAGCCATGTGCTTTGCCCATTTACTTCTAAATTTGTGTTTTCCATTTTTGTGGTTATATAGTAATTATAATCCTTATTTCTAAGAAGATAGATTTGTAGGAAGTCTATGGATTGTTTTGGGCTTGCAGGATGGTCCTACCTTTGGATGCCCAGGTCTCTGGAGTCAGATGAATGCTGTCTGTTTGCAGTCTGTCCTCCAAGAGATTCTTGCTTTGCCCTTTAAATCCTCTATTTCTTCCTCTTTCATAAAAATCCAAAGTCCAGCTCAGTCCAGGTCCCTTTTCTGTCCCGCGGAGTTGATTTTTTCCAGGTTTTGTCTTACAGTTGGCTCATTACAAGGTATAAAGTGATGGAAATTCAGGAGCTCATCTTCATATTATATATATATATATATATATATATATATATATGAGTATATGTATATGAGTATGAGTATATATATATATATATATATATGGTGTATATATATATATCAGATTCATTATGTGTGTGCATGTACACCTATCCCCCAGAGGTGTATATATATATATATATATATATATATATATATCAGATTCATTATGTGTGTGCCTGTACACCTATCCCCCAGAGGTATATATATATATATCAGATTCATTATGTGTGCATGTACACTTATCCCCCAGAGGTATATATATATATATATATATATATATATATATATCAGATTCATTATGTGTGTGCATGTACACCTATCCCCCAGAGGTATATATATATATATATATATATATCAGATTCATTATGTGTGTGCCTGTACACCTATCCCCCAGAGGTGTGTGTGTGTGTGTATATATATATATATATATATATATATATCTCAGATTCATTATGTGTGTGCATGTACACCTATCCCCCAGAGGTGTATATATATATATATATATCTATATATATCAGATTCATTATGTGTGTGCATGTACACCCAGGGCCGGCTCCAGGTTTTTATGGGCCCCGGGCGAAAGAGCCTCAGTGGGCCCCTTTAACACAGACCACGATTCATGATGCACAGATACAGCAGAGAAATATAGGTACAGTACAATGCCAAATACTTCACTTCTTCCATTACATGAGTGATATCTATTGTAAATTGTACAATAGCTCAAAAACCGCCAAATCCTCACAGCGCACAGTACAGACTGGACAGTACAGTCCTCCATACAATATTATGGGCACCACAGTCTCCCCCTCATCACCCATATAATACCCCATGCAGGATGTCACCCCCCCATATAGTGCTCCATACAGAATACTGGACCCAAAACAATGCTCCATACAGAATACTGGACCCAATATAATGCTCCATACAGGATACTGGTCCCAATATAATGCTCCATACAGAATACTGGACCCAATATAATGCTCCATACAGGATACTGGTCCCCATATAATGCTTCATACAGGATACTGGTCCCCATATAATGCTCCATACAAAATATGGAGCTCTCCTCTGCGCTGTACTGCGTTCTGCACTGTTACGGCTCAGGAAAGGGCGCTGTGGAAAGACTCCCCATTATCATCATGATTGCCTCCTTATCATCATCATTGCCTCCCCATCATCATCATGGCTCCCCATTATCATCAATGCCTGCCCATCATCATCATCTCCTCCCCATCATCATCTTCTCCCCATCATCAATGCCTGCCCATTATCATCAATGCCTGCCCATTATCATCATCTTCTCCCCATCATCATCAATGCCTCCCCATTATCAGCAATGCCTGCCCATCATCATCTCCTCCCCATCATCATCAATGCCTGCCCATCATCATCTTCTCCCCATCATCAATGCCTGCCCATTATCATCAATGCCTGCCCATTATCATCATCTTCTCCCCATCATCATCAATGCCTCCCCATTATCATCAATGCCTGCCCATCATCATCTTCTCCCCATCTTCAATGCCTGCCCATTATCATCAATGCCTGCCCATTATCATCATCTTCTCCCCATCATCATCAGGTCCTCCCCATTATCATCAATGCCTGCCCATCATCATCTTCTCCCCATCATCAATGCCTGCCCATTATCATCAATGCCTGCCCATCATCATCATCTTCTCCCCATCATCAATGCCTGCCCATTATCATCAATGCCTGCCCATTATCATCATCTTCTCCCCATCATCATCATCAATGCCTCCCCATTATCAGCAATGCCTGCCCATCATCACACACAGACAGCACACAAGCACTCTCTCACATACATACACACACACATACACACACACACATACACACACAAAGCACCGCACTACATACACACAGAGACACAAACACACACACACACGTCTTACCTGTCCGGCGTCCCCGCGCTTTCTGCCACAGCCGGCCGCTGAATGATGACGTCATTCAGCGGCGCTGCTGTGAGAGGAGGCGCCGGCGCCCCCTGGAGCCCGGAGCTGCGGCAGCGGAGGCACTGGAGAGGTAAGTATTGTGCCAGCTGATGCCGGGGCCCTGAGCAAGCGGGGGGGGGGGGGGCCAGTGGCGGCGCTGACACCGCTCTCCTCCGCTAACGGGTGCGGGGGTGCCAGACTGCGAGTGGGCCCCCCCGCCTGCTCAGGGCCCCGGCACTTGCCCGGGTGTGCCGGGTGCTGACGCCGGCCCTGTGTACACCTATCCCCCAGAGGTGTATATATATATATATATATATATATATATCAGATTCATTATGTGTGTGCATGTACACCTATCCCCCAGAGGTGTGTGTATATATATATATATATATATATAATATATATCAGATTCATTATGTGTGTGCATGTACACCTATCCCCCAGAGGTGTATATATATCTCATAGGTGTGTATATCTGTCTCATAAATGCCTGTATATAATATTATGCTACAGAATCAGAAATCTTATTACACATGGATGTGGCTACTTAGTTTTCTCGGCACTGCTCCAATAAATCCCATTATCGCAGCCAGCATGCTACACTGGTGATCTTTCATGTTTGGAGTTCCTTGCATCCTCTATATTTTGCAAGCCCCAACTAGAAATGACATCCCGCAGCATGCTGGTGGACTCGGACAGAAGAGGGCCCTGATACAAGAACCATACATGGCCCTTTACAGCCCCATAGCGCCTCATCATGCACAATGCCACCTGCTGTGGAGGTGCTCGTGGCCTCCTTACTTCTTGGGGCCGTGGGCGGCTGCACCAACGATACGTCCGCCACAGCATCCCCTTCATTAATAGTTCCCTATATTGCCAGTTATTGGTTCGATGACCTTGTGTTCTCCCAGAATGTCCAGTGCTCCTGCTTAGCACATGGCGATATAACACAAGACATGTGCTGCTGCTATAACATGGGGACTTTTTAGTTATGACAGTTTAAACTATAAATGGTGTGCTGTCAGACATGCAGATGTAATGTTCATTAGAGGACACTATACTGCTATACATTCATCTGTCGCGTACTGTAAGTAGTGGAGGTGGTAGAAGGTCTCAGGTGGTCCGTCTGTGTGCGCTGGATACATCTGGTCCATGTGTGTGTGTGCGCACACTGGATACACCTGGTCCGTGTGTGTGTGTGCGCACATTGGATACACCTGGTCCGTGTGTGTGCGCACACTGGATACACCTGGTCCGTGTGTGTGCGCACACTGGATACACCTGGTCCGTGTGTGTGCGCACACTGGATACACCTGGTCCGTGTGTGTGTGTGTGTGCGCACACTGGATACACCTGGTCCATGTGTGTATGTGTGTGCACACTGGATACACCTGGTACGTGTGTGTGTGCACACTGGATGCACCTGGTACGTGTGTGTGTGTGCACACTGGATACACCTGGTACGTGTGTGTGTGTGCACACTGGATACACCTGGTACGTGTGTGTGCGCACACTGGATACACCTGGTCCATGTGTGTGCGCATACTGGATACACCTGGTCCGTGTGTGTGCGCACACTGGATACACCTAGTCTGTGTGTGTGTGTGCACTGGATACACCTGATCCGTGTGTGTGCGTACACTGGATACACCTGATCCATGTGTGTGCGTACACTGGATACACCTGGTCCGTGTGTGTGCGTGCACACTGGATACACCTGGTCCGTGTGTGTGCGTGCACACTGGATACACCTGGTCCGTGTGTGTGCGCACACTGGATACACCTGGTTCGTGTGTGTGTGCGCGCGCACGCTGGATACACCTGGTCCGTGTGTGTGCGCACACTGGATACACCTGGTCCATGTGTGTATGTGTGTGCACACTGGATACACCTGGTCCGTGTGTGTGCGCACACTGGATACACCTGGTCCGTGTGTGTGTGTGTGCACACTGGATACACCTGGTACGTGTGTGTGTGCACACTGGATACACCTGGTACGTGTGTGTGTGTGCACACTGGATACACCTGGTACGTGTGTGTGTGCACACTGGATACACCTGGTACGTGTGTGTGTGTGCACACTGGATACACCTGGTACGTGTGTGTGCGCACACTGGATACACCTGGTCCATGTGTGTGCGCACACTGGATACACCTGGTCCGTGTGTGTGTGCACACTGGATACACCTAGTCTGTGTGTGTGTGTGCACTGGATACACCTGATCCATGTGTGTGCGTACACTGGATACACCTGATCCATGTGTGTGCGTACACTGGATACACCTGGTCCGTGTGTGTGCGTGCACACTGGATACACCTGGTCCGTGTGTGTGCGTGCACACTGGATACACCTGGTCCGTGTGTGTGTGTGCGTGCACACTGGATACACCTGGTCCGTGTGTGTGCGCACACTGGATACACCTGGTTCGTGTGTGTGTGTGCGCGCACGCTGGATACACCTGGTCCGTGTGTGCATGCCGGATACACCTGGTCCGTGTGTGCATGCCGGATACACCTGGTCCGTGTGTGCACGCCGGATGCACCTGGTCCGTGTGTGTGTGTACGCCGGATGCACCTGGTCCGTGTGTGTGTGCACGCCGGATGCACCTGGTCCGTGTGTGTGCACGCCGGATGCACCTGGTCCGTGTGTGTGCACGCCGGATACACCTGGTCAGTGTGTGTGTGTGTGCACTCCGGATGCACCTGGTCTGTGTGTGCACGCCGGATACACCTAGTCCGTGTGTGCGCACTCCGGATACACCTGGTTCGTCCGTGTGTGTGTGTGTGTGCACGCTGGATACACCTGGTCTGTGCGCCCACTCTGGTTACAGTTCCTGAACTTTTTTCTGCATTATGCCATTATCTGACATCTGTCATTAACAATAAACGTGTGCATTTTTTTTCCATGAAATTACAGATCAATATTATTAAAATGTGTTTACTTTCTAGCAGACCTAATGTAGCTATAATGTAAAGTGCTGCGGAATATGTTGGCGCTATAGAAATAAAATTATTATTATTATTATTTAATACATTTTTGATAATCTTTTGTAAGTATCACTTGGAATCTAGACCCTCCTTTAGCTTTGTCTATTGTGCCCATATAATGACATGCTGCAGCAGCTCTGAGATCTGCAGGTTTAATATCATCATAGGAATATTTTATGTCCACACACATACATGTGAAGTGTCCCAGGTATGAATCTCCAGATCTCAGACCCGGAAGTGTTTTTGTGAGAACCATGTGTTAAAAGAGCCAAATACTTATAAGAATAAAATTATTAAAAATTCCAAATTTTCCATGTACATTCTCAAACTTTCTAGGTGTTAAAGGGGTTTTCTGGGCTTAAGAGGAATTTCTGCAGTCACACTGTATAACTGTATATTGTCACAGCGTGCACACTGTCAGGATTCC
The DNA here is from genome assembly GCA_033576555.1 of Oophaga sylvatica. Taxonomy (NCBI): domain Eukaryota; kingdom Metazoa; phylum Chordata; class Amphibia; order Anura; family Dendrobatidae; genus Oophaga; species Oophaga sylvatica. The sequence continues at coordinate 182,598,168 of JARQOD010000004.1, read as the reverse complement.
CCTCTATTTCTAACGTGAAAGAAATGGATGAGACAGTGTGTACATTGAAGAAACAAAACACTTTAGGGTATGTGCGCACAATGGTTAGCTCAGATAGATTCTGCTTGGAATTGTCCAGAAAAAGCACAACAAATTCACCCCATAAGGGCTCTTTCAGACGTCAGTGTGCACGGTACATGTGGTGACAGTTTTCACACATACCGGAGACACTTACACACATAGACCTATTCAGGTGAATGGGTCTGTGCACATGTCAGTGTGTTTCCGTGGACAGTGTGTCCGCAGGCAAAATTCGCTGTCATGTCCGTTTTTTTAACAACAGCATGGGCCGCAAAACGTCCCACACACGTGCACAGAGATGACACACGGATGATCAGTGTGACACGCACCAGCACCTGTGAAGCAGCGGTACTGTTAGCACTGTTCCCCGGCATCAGGTACTGAAGACGTCTCTCATCATTCTTCCCTGCTCTGCTTGCGATCAGCACGAGCAGGGGAGAATATTGAAAGTTATATTCAACTGATAACAGGGATAATATGGGAGCTGCCTCCTGCGCTATAAAGAAACAGCGTGGGTTCCCCTGTATTTTTTTTTTATAACCAGCCAGGCAAAACTGACAGCTGTAGACTGCAACCCTCAGCCGTCAGCTTCAGCAAGGCTGGTTATCAAGAATAGAAGAGTCCTCATGCTAGTTTTTTAATTATAACTGTTAACTGTACTGCTGTTTCCCAGGCACTGGTCTGTGTGGTATTGATTCAGCACACGGTTGCCACACATACACCACAAGTATTACACACATGGACAGTGATATCTCCGGTACTGTTTTTTTTCCGGTACCGGAAATATCAGGACTTGTGAAACCAACCTAAAATGAACATCATGCACAACAATGGCAAAATGACATGCTGTGTACACTTTTCTTCATGTCACTCCCTTTAACCACTTCAGGGTTCGGAAGGGTTTAGGCGGCTTGAAGGCACTTCATCCCTCACAGTAGAGAGTAAATTACGCCAAAGAATGATGGTAAAACTACCAGCGAAGCCGATCGTTTGCGTTTTCCTATGGTGGCTTAGTCTGGAAAAACCCGACAGCTGTATTTGAATCCAAAAGATACTGTGTGCACATGGCCTAATAACTAAATCTTAAAACAAAATGACCATAGGGACTGTTTTTTCCCTTTTACTTATGTATGAAGTTTGGGCTAAAAAGATAATTTTTACAATTGTTTCATTTCAAATTTTGCAATGCTACAAGCTCCCTTGTGTTTCTGTACAAATGGGTTCGATGGGAATCCTTCAGTGAGTTTGTTCTAATGGGGAATTTGTCAATCTTGACAGTCTTTTTCTGAGTACCTCACACGTGATTTATTGCCATAAAGGTCAGCTCAACTTTAAAGGGTTTGCCCAGCCTTGGGATACAAGTCTGCAGTCACTTTGTGACATATCTCGCACTGCATACTTGTTGAGGGATTCTCCAGGGCCAGAAGCTGGCGTTCATGTGACCAAGAGTATGCGATTTGCATATTTCCAACCATATTTCGTCTTGTCTGCACGTGACCACGTGTATGCAAAACGCATACTTGCGGTCATGCTCCCGGCACCGAAGAATCCTCACAGTGTACAGTGTGTGCAATGTGAGGATTAAAAAGTCTGGAGTCCCTTTTAGCCCCTAGGCAGACAATCCCTGCAATGTGACTTGTGTTATTAAATAAGCTGCGAAGATCATAGGAAAAGACAAAAAAGTTATGATCTCTGTGTTGGAACTAATTGGCTGACGTATTCTCAGTTATTCTGCAGGTAGCTGTAGACTAGGGGTCTCAAACTCTGCTGGGCATATGATCCGCACATAGAAAAAAATTGAGTTTGGGGGGCCGCATTCTTTGCAGGACAAAGTGACATTTTTAGTGATGCCATTTTTTTCCTATACATACACCTTTTGAACATTTTTCCTGTGTTTTTCCTGTGTTTATTTTATTTTTTTATAGCTTGGGTCGTTATGGATGTGGCAATACACAAATGTGCACTTTTTTGTTTTACTTTAGTTTATGTTTAAAACTGCATTTTTAGTGGCAAAATATTTTTTCATGCTTTTTTTTTTTTTCAATTTTGTTTCCACCAGTTGGCCACATACTGTAATATTGTCTTGCAATTGGCACCACATACTAATTCTGGCAAAAATCTTGTAGTAATGTGCCCCATCCTGGTCTCCATCTTGTAGTAATGTCCCCCATCATCGTCTCCATCTTGTAGTAATGCCCTCCATCCTGGTCTCCATCTTGTAGTAATGCCCTCCATCCTGGTCTCCATCTTGTAGTAATGTCCCCCATCATCGTCTCCATCTTGTAGTAATGCCCTCCATCCTGGTCTCCATCTTGTAGTAATTCCCTCCATCCTGGTCTCCATCTTGTAGTAATTCGCTCCATCCTGGTCTCCATCTTGTAGTAATGCCCTCCATCCTGGTCTCCATCTTGTAGTAATTCCCTCCATCCTAGTCTCCATCTTGTAGTAATGTCCCCCATCATCGTCTCCATCTTGTAGTAATGTCCCCCATCATCGTCTCCATCTTGTAGTAATGCCCTCCATCCTGGTCTCCATCTTGTAGTAATGCCCTCCATCCTGGTCTCCATCTTGTAGTAATGCCCTCCATCCTGGTCTCCATCTTGTAGTAATGCCCTCCATCCTGGTCTCCATCTTGTAGTAATGCCCTCCATCCTGGTCTCCATCTTGTAGTAATGCCCTCCATCCTGGTCTCCATCTTGTAGATATGTCCTCCATCCTGGTCTCCATCTTGTGGTTATGTCCCCTATTGTGCCGTTCTTCACATACACTTAAAATAGAAAAAAAGAAAGATTCTTCTCACCTGTCCTTTGTTCCTTTGGCATCCTTCCTGCAGATGCGACCCACCGGCACTGTAGAACCCTTGATGATCATGGCCTGGTCCAGGAGCCGCCGCCGGCAGCTTTTTATTTCAGCTGAATGTGTGTCCTTGGACGCAAATTCAATTGAAATGTATTGCCACGCAGAGACTGACTCTCTGTACAGCAATACCAATGCCAGCCGCCGGCCAATCAGAAGCCAGCAGCTGACATCTTCGTGTCAGCGCACGGCAGTGATGTCATACGCCGGTGTGCCGATGTAGGCTGCGCGGCAATAAATTTAGACGCACATTCACCTGAAATAACCGCGCTGCCATCAGCGGCCACTTGGACTGGGCCAGTGCCTGCGGGTTGCATGAAGCAGCCTCAGGGGCGAAATGTGGCGTTTAAGGCCCCTATTATAGACAGTGCGGGGAAAATAATGCTAAACTTTTAATGAAACCCAATTGCAAAAATGAGTTTTAGCCCTAACTATAAGCATTTAAACCTGTCACTAGGTCAAGTGTCCAGTTTTTGCTTTTATATTATTTATTTAGAGCTAATTTTTATGATCTTTACAAGGGGGTGTTGCTCACAGGATGATATTGTGGAACAGACTAAAGATCCTAAAAATTAAAACTAAACCAAAAGACCAATATTTCTATGACTGTATAGTTTGTTTAAAAGAACTAAATGTAATACTCAGGGTATAAAATAACAGGAAAAATTGGCCGCTTTTTCTTGATGACCGGTCCACTAAGTAGAAAATAAATGTGTCAGTAATTGCTGCGTGTTTGATGCTGTGCGCTGGCGCAGCGTCAAACACAGCGTCCAGATGTTACAGCATAGTGGAGGGGATTTCAAGAAATCCCGTCTCCACTATGCTTCAAAACACGCAGGCGGAAGACCTGCGTTTCCGGACATGCGGCGTGTCTTTTCAGATCGCAGCATGTCCTATTCCCTTGCGGCGACGCTGCGTCGCCGCAAGGGAAATAACACAGGCCTACCTAGCGCTGCGATCATTCCGGATGTGTTCAATGAGCACATCCGGATTCACCGCGCGTTCACTAGGGGGCGGGGCTTTGGGCGGAGCGGACTTTCCGCTCCGTCCAAAGCGCTGTGTTTCCTGATCATGGAAACACAGCCTAAGGCAAAACTAGATCTCTGTTGTAAGGCTGTGTGTCGCGTTAAGTTTTTGACACTGCATATTTTTGTGTCAAAAAGGCAGCGTCTTACAGTTCCAGCAAAGTGCAGGATATGTGTGTATGTATATGTATGAGTGTGTGTGTATATGTGTATATATATATATATATATATATATATATATACACATATACACAGTACAAGAGTGTGCAAAGCAGTCATCAAAGCAAAAGGTGGCTACTTTGAAGAACCTAGAGTATAAGACATATTTTCAGTTGTTTCACACTTTTTTGTTAAGTATATAATTCCACATGTGTTAATTCATAGTTTTGATTCCTTCAGTGTGAATGTACAATTTTCAAAGTCATGAAAATACAGAAAAATCTTTAAATGAGAAGGTGTGTCCAAACTTTTGGTCTGTACTGTGTATGTATGTGTGTGTGTATATATATATATATATATATATATATATATATATATATAGCGATCTCGTGCACACTGTGCTTTTCCTTACTCGGTGGAAACTGACCTGCAGTGCGTGTTTCAAATCCGTAATATGTCAATTTCTCTTGTGGGTATGCTGAGTTTTCTGTGCAGAATTGCGTTCGATGCGGAGAGTCCGCAAGTAAAATACTCGCATGCATTTTTAGTGCGTTTCCGAGGCAGAAACGCATGTAATCTGCACCTAAGTATATCAATAACGTTTTCTCAAAGCCATATACAATGAATTATCAAAAACAAAGCAGCTTTATTTAAAACATGACATACCAAAAAGAGACAAAAACCGCAATGGCAACACATGTGAAAAACGCTAGTAACCTAATTTACAGAAATGGTGCAGAAATTCTGCAGCATCACAAACTTTCCCCAAAAACTCATCGTGGGAACATAGCCTAAGGCCACGTTCATACGTTCATTATTTGGTGAGTTTTTTACTTCAGTATTTAAAAGCCAAAACGAGGAGAGGAACAATCAGAGGAAAAGTATAATAGAAACCCGTCACCACTTCTGTATTATCACCAACTCCTGGTTTTGGCTTACAGATACTGAGGTAAAATACTGACCAAATACTGAACGTGTGAACGTGGCCTTAGGCTGCAAAAGCAGTTTGGTCGCTGCTCATGAGGATCTAAGTGATGCATTGCAGTATTGCATATACAGTGTTAGTCAAAAGAAAAACCTCAAGTTTGATGGATTTCCAATTGCAGGTTGCTCACAAAGTTGCCAGCATTTTAAAGCAGTTGCTTGATAGCAAGTTTTGATTTAGCAAATTATTATACATACAAGTTGCTGCATATTCCTACCCTAAGGGTATGTGCACATGTTGTGGATTTTGTTGCGGATCCGCAGCGTTTTTGGACACGCAAGATTGCACCAAATCCTCAATGTGTAGTGTACAACCAATGTTAATCTATGGCAATTCCTGAATTGGTGTGCACATGCTGCCGAAAAATCCTCGCGGATTCGCAGCATGTCAATTTTTTTTGCGGATCTGCAGCATTTCTGCACCTATTGACTTCCATTGAGTGTGTCAAATCCGCAGCAAAACCGCAGGTGTGAAAAGGATTGCGGATTTGCTGCAGATGTGCATGCGAAAAACACTGCAGAAAGGCAGGTGGAAGAGTGTAGGCGGAGAATATGTGTGTGTGCGGAGAAGATGTGCGTGTCTGCAGGTGTCTGTGTATGTGTGCGGGAGTCTGCGAGTGTGAGCACGGCTGTGTGTGTGTGGGTGTCTGTGTGTAGGCAGGCATCGTCTGAAGGGACTGCTAGTCCCATCCGGCTATGTCTGCTGTCACATAGAGCAGTGACAGCATTAGCCATTGATGGAATAGTATTCCCATCATCCGGCTTCTGTGTTCAGTAGTAAAAAAACCCAAACATTTACATGTACACATACTCACCAAACACCTAGTCCCCGTAGGCCCTCGATCAACTGCAAAAATATAAAATAAGAAACAAACTCCCTGTTCTGATATAATAATAATAATAATCTTTATTTTTATATAGCGCTAACATATTCCGCAGCGCTTTACAGTTTGCACACATTATTGTCGCTGTCCCCAATGAGGCTCACAATCTAGATTCTCTTTCAGTATGTTTTTTTGGAGTGTGGGAGGAAACCGGAGTACCCGGAGGAAACCCACGCAAACACGGGAAGAACATACAAACTCCTTGCAGATGTTGTCCTTGGTGGGATTCGAACCAAGGACTCCAGCGCTGCAAGGCTGCAGTGCTATCCACTGAGCCACCGTGCTGCCCTAGTCCATTTAATAACGTGTGTCCCACGACGATCTCCTGTGTAGAGCTATCACATCGGGACAAAAAAATTCTCAGGCAGCGGTAGTGCCGTAAAGTGAGAGCACGAACTCCGATGAACTACACTGCGGTCACCGGAGATCGTCGTGGGACACTCGTTATTAAATGGATTACATCGGAACAGGGAGTATTTGTGTTGGTTTATTTATTTTTTTGCAGGAAATCAAGGGCGTCGCAGGAATTAGTCGTATAATAATAAATATTGGAAACTGTGTTGTTTTATTTCATTAAAGGACTTTATTCTGGCTGTGTCTTTATTTAACATATAACAACTATAGAATTAGTAATGGATAGTTGTCTTATTGGCACCTCTCCATTACTAAGCCGTGGGCTTGATGTCACCTTACAATACAAAGGTGACACCAACCCCACAACTATTACCCCACTTGCCACCGCTACAGGGCAAGTGGGAAGAGAGAGGCTGAGTGCCGGAATTAACGCATCTTAGAGATGCACCATTTCTGGGGCGGCTGAGAGCTGGTGTTTTTAGCCAGGAAGGGGCCATTATCCATGGTCCCTTCCTAGGCTATTAATATCAGTCCGCAGATTTCTGCATAGCCTTTTCTGGCTATTAATTATAGGGTGACCCCACTTCATTTTTTGGGGGGCCCCCCTATTTTAATAGCCAGGAAAGACTAAATATACAGCTGTGTGCTGATATTAATAGCCTGTGAAGATCCATGGGTATTACCCCCTTCCCAGGCTATAAACATCTGCCCCCAGTTACTGGGTTGCGCGGGAACCCACCCCATTTTTTTTAAAATTAAACAGTTACTGCGTTTAAGGCCGAGGGTCACACTTGCAAGAAACTGTAATGAGTCTCGCACCTCAATACCCAGCACTACCGCCGGCACTCAGGACCGGAGTGGGCGGCTGCATGTTTTTCTATGCGCTGAACGCTCTGGTCCGAGTGCTGGCGGCAGTGCTGGGTATTGAGGTGCGAGACTCGTGTGACCCCTGGCCTAACGCAGATTTTGCGTGTGTCCTTATTTAACTCTTTATGTACCATTTTATGTTCATTACTAAACATTGGGCTTGGTATTATCTATCTATAGATATATCTATCTATCTATTATATAATATTCACTTATATATTTGTTTTGTGTGTGTAAACATTATATTTGAACATGGTATGTAATGATATTATGGTCTTCAATGGAGTATGTAAAAGAAGAGGTTGGACAAGAAATGACTTAACAATTCTTTTCTTTTGTTAAATAACATATCTTTATTTTGCTTACAAAAACCCATACAAATCCGCATGAAAAAACCGCATCAAATCCGCGTGGATTTTTAACTGCGTTTTCTGCCAAGAGAGGAAGAATCCGCCCAGAAAATTCCTCTAGCAAATCCGCAACGTGTGCACATAGCCTAAGGCTTTGCTCACACTGAGTTTTTTTGAGGATTTTTTTGGAGTGGATCTTCTTTAGAAACTGCTTTAAGGCTATGTGCAGATGGAGGCTTTTTGTTGAATTTTCACAGCAAAAACAGCGATTTTGAGATTTGAAGTGTTTCTGCTTGAAAAACTCATATGAGGCGTTTCTTAAACTTTTTTTTTTTCCAACTTCAGGGTTTGAAATTCCGCATAGCGCAAAAGAAAGAATGTGCATATAAGGCTATGTGCACCCCAAGGTTTTTTGTTCAAAAAAATAAAAAAAAGAAAAAGTGAACATCAAAGTGAATTTCCCTTAGAAATTAATTGAAATACATTTTCCAAGAGTTTTGAAACCGTGGTTATGTGCACACGGAGTCTTTTTGCTGCTGAGTTTTTTTGTTGAGGAAACTGAGCAGAACCTCCAAGTTTTTGTGGCGATTTGCATTTTTTTTTAGGAAGATATGAAGTGTTTCTTCTCCAAAAACTCCTTGAAATATGCCGTGTGCACATAGGCAGTATAAAAATAAAAAAATCCTCAAAAAACTCATTAGCCACACAGCCTAACGTGATGTAGATCGTAGATCCTGGAAAAATACCTCCTCCAAAGTAAGTTCAGTCCATTCAAAAGGTTGCAGAACAAATGATTCAGGGGAAAAAAGTTTCCTGAACAAGTTTAGAAACCTTTTCAGAAAAGAAAAACTCCTCCCCCCACAAAAAAAAGTTTCCTGAAGCAGTTTTTGCATTCCTCAAACAAATCTGCACACATCGAATGCTTAAAGGGAGTCTGTCACCCCATTTTTGCTCTGTGGGATAGGGCCACCGCCATCAGGGGCTTATCTACAGCATTCTGTAATGCTGTAGGTAAGTCCCCGATGTTACCTGAAAGTGAAGAAAAACGAGTTATAAAATACTCACCCAGGGGCGTTCCGCCGTCCGGTCCGATGGGCTTCGCGGTCCGGTTCGACGCCTGCCATCTTGTAGCGAAGCCGGCCTCTTCTTTCCGTCCTGTCGCGGTTCCTGCGCAGGCGCACTGATCTGCCCTGGTGAGGGCAGAGCAGAGTACTCTATACAGCAAGGCCACTAAAGGAGACTCAAGGTCTCCAAAAATTCAATATAAACAGCAAACAAAAAGGCAGCAACACTCATCTGCCCAGATCTCAGAACAAATGCACTATAGGGTGCAGCCAGCCCATAAAGCTAGATTTTAGCAGCACAGGTGCAAAATACCAGATCAAACAGCCACTCCACATACCCATTTAGGGAGGGGGTGACTGCCCAGTATACAATTGCACAATAAAGGCCTGCATAGGGTGCCATTCACACAAGGATACTGCATAGTGTCTGGTTCACAGCCTATTAATCACGCCCCTACTATTCGACTATGCGGGCTGGCTAGTACACTCTCAATGCGCACCAGTGTGAACACCCCTCATGCGAGACCAAACGTGCTAGGGCTTGGCTGCATCCCGAAAAATAAAGTGCAAAAAATACAAAAATAGTGGGGTATTAGTTGATATTTTGGCCAAAATACGTAAGCTTGTAACCTGCGCTAAAGGTCCCCACGCTTACAAGTCCCTACACTACACTATACAGCAAGGCCACTAAAGGAGACTCAAGGTCTCCAAAAATTCAATATAAACAGCAAACAAAAATGCAGCAACACTCGCCTGCCCAGATCTCAGAACAAATGCACTACTGGGTGCAGCCAGCCCATAAAGCTAGATGTTAGCAGCACAGGTGCAAAATACCAGATCAAACAGCCGCTCTCCACATACCCATTTAGGTATAACCTTTCTTTGCAGGATGTACCACAATCAATAGGCTGCACAGTAACAATTGAAAAAACGACCCACAAAAAAATCACCAAATAAAAATAGGCTCAAAAGTTAGTCCCAGGATAAATGAACATAATCATGATGGTGACTTATCATTTGTAGGGCGTGCCCCAACGCGTTTCCCCGTATTGACGGATCATCAGGGGTCTTGATAGCAGCAAGAGATAGATGTCAGATGCCACTGCATCTGACATCTATAAAATTCAAAAATAAAAATAGATACCAATAATAGTAGAATTAATTGATACATCAGTAGGTTAAATATTTTTGAATAGCCATATTGAATCAGGAGCCCCATATAATGCTCCATACAGTTCATGATGGCCCCATAAGATGCTCCATACAAAATACACCCCATGTAATGCTGCACAAAGGTTAATAATGGCCTCATAAGATGCTCCATAGAATATGCCCCATAAGATGCTCCATAGATTATGCCCCATATGATGCTCCGTAGATTATGCCCCATATGATGCTCCGTAGATTATGCCCCATATGATGCTCCGTAGATTATGCCCCATATGATGCTCCGTAGATTATGCCCCATATGCTGCTCCGTAGATTATGCCCCATATGCTGCTCCGTAGATTATGCCCCATACGATGCTCCGTAGATTATGCCCCATACGATGCTCCGTAGATTATGCCCCATAAGATGCTCCGTATATTATGCCCCATATGCTGCTCCATATATTATTCCCCATATTCTGCCCCATATATTATGCCCCATATGTTGCTGCGAATAATTAAAAAAAGACATACCTCTCGTCGCTGGGGCCAGGTACCGGTGTCCTGAGCAGGCCGGCACACCGGCGTGCTATGGGGCACAGGTGCTGGTGTCACCGCTGGCTCAGGCCCCGGCACCTGCGATATTCACCTGTCCCCTTTCCACCGCTGCACGCCGCTGTATCTTCCGGGTTCTCTGTCCGTGAGTGCTCAGGCAGAGGGCGAGTACTTACTACGTCATCACGCCCTCTGACCTGAACGTCACAGCCAGAGGACGCGGAGGACAGAGCCGGCGTGCAGTGGTGGAACGGGGACAGGTGAATATCGCATATACTTACCCCCTCCTGGCGCCTTCTCTGCATCCCCTGCTCTTCTCCCACGGTCTCCGGCAGCTGTTGCGCATATTCATGACTTTAATGAGCGGTACCACGTGACCGCTGAACACAGGAGCCGGAGACCTTGGGAGAAGCAGGGGCTGCAGAGACCGCGCCAGGACGGGGTAAGTATAATCTGACGCCCCCTCTCCCGCCGACTCCCTGGCATATATGACTCGAGTATAAGCCGAGAGGAGCACTTTCAGCCTTAAAAAATGGGCTGAAAATCTCGACTTCTACTCGAGTATATATGGTATATGCTCATAAATGACAATGTATTTTATATTGCACTCTGCACAGTAGGTGATCTATCTATCTATATACAGCTTTGGCAAGAAATTAAGAGACCACTGCAAAATTTTCAGTTTGTCTGATTTTTTCCCTTCCCCATGACAGCACCGACATGAGAGTATGGTATCCGCCCCCAGGAACAGGAAACCTGCAGCAGAGATAAAAGAAGGGGGGCGGTACCTCTCCCTCAGTTTTGGTTTCCTGTTCCTGCAGGTGGATGCCTGTGGGACGGAGTACCTGTAGGGGAATCTTCCCCTGGATGGCCGGTCTGGAGACCGAGGTCCTGAGGGGAGGCATCGCAACTGAGCGCGGCGGCGCGCGCTCTTCATCCCGGCTTCTTGGGGCTGCCTGGCCGCGTCTCGCCCCCCGGTGGACTCCCCGGCGGTCGCTCCGAGCAGGAGGCAGAGGTGGGGGAGGCGTGTCCACCACGACGCTGGCGCCGACTGAGTGGGGCGGCTTCCGGTCGCACCGGAAGTGACGCCACACGCCGGGAGAAGCGGTGTGCTGGACACTTCCGGGCGGAAGTCGCTCCAGAGGCGCGCACACCGCTCTCCCCCCTGAACCCCCCCTCGCATACATAGCCTGCCTGAGGGCAGGAGATCGTGTCCAGGCTGAGACCGACGAGCTGAGCAGAGTCCACTGCAGAAGCGCTTCACATCACGGCTGGAGAATGGAAGGAGCAGATGAGGAGCGCGTGCCAGAGGAGGGAGGCCAGCAGACCGCTGTGGTACCAGGGGTCGGTGGGTGAGTGCCTTTGTAAGGCGAAGAAACATATATTGATTGCCTTTACCCTGTTCCCCTCTCCCTAGGGCAGGAAAGCTACGGCCAAACAAAAAAACAAAGCATGTGCTTTGTGTAAAAAAACGCTTCCCAGAGATTACAATAAACGGTTGTGCCGCTCATGTTTGCAGAAAACGGTAGCGGAGGAATCACCGTCCTTGTTACAGGATATTAGAGCCGTTATTTGTCAGGAAGTAAAAACAACAGTTAGAGAGGAGTTAAAACAGCACACGCCAGTCAGTTCAGGCCATCCTCCCCCCCCCCCCCCTACGGAACAAAGTGACGTAGAATCGGATGGCGAACCGACGGAGTTAAAACTCTCTGGAAGCTCAGACCGAGATTCCACAGACGAGGAATATGGTCGCCCTTATTTTTTGTCTGAAGACATTGGAAAATTGTTAAAATTGATTAGATCTACCATGGGGTTGAGACACCAAAAGAGCATCTTTCGGTACATGACTCTATGTTCAGTAATCTAGAGGGAAAAAAACGTAAAGTTTTTCCCTTCCATGGAAATCTATTAAAATTGATTAAAAAAGAGTGGAAGAAACCCAACAAGAAAATGTCTGTGCCACAAGCATTAAAACGGAAATATCCGTTTGATGAGGAAATTTGTGGGGAATGGGAAAAAGCCCCTAAGCTAGATGCCGCCGTTGCTAGTACATCTAAAGGAATAGCGTTACCATTCGAGGACATGGGGGCCTTGAGAGACCCCCTTGATAAAAAAGCGGATGCTTTTTTAAAATCTGCATGGGAAGCATCGGCCTGGTCAATTAAACCAGGGGTATCCGCCACTTGCACCGCTAGGGCCATGGTCAAATGGTTGGAAGAGCTCAGTGAACAGATTAAGAATAAATGCCCAAGAGAGGAATTATTGGACGTAATACCGTCACTACAAAAAGCGGCAGGGTTCCTAGCAGATGCAGCGGTGGATTCCGTGCGAGGTGCCGCCCGTGCATGCGCTCTCTCTAACTCAGGTCGCAGGGCATTATGGCTTAAAAATTGGGCGGCAGACTTCCAGTCGAAGGTAAAACTCTGCGCAATCCCCTGTGAGGGGCAATACTTGTTCGGGAAGACATTGGATGAAATATTGGAGAAAGCATCGGATAAGAAAAAACGATTTCCGCTACCACCTGTTTCAAGACGTCGTTGGAATGATGCTCGCTCGTCCTTTCGTGGAGCAAGGAATAGAGGGGGCAGAAGTCGGCCAGATGAGAGGTCTATCCGGGGCAGGCCTTGGGGAGAGAGAAGGGAGAAAGGATTCCTCTTCAAGGGCCCTCCCAGATCAGATACTAAACGTCAATGACGCCAAGACTCCGGTGAGAGGAAGACTGAGAAAATTTGTACATCAGTGGGAAACATTGCCCGCCTCACGGTGGGTAACCAATCTACTATCCGAAGGCCTACGACTAAGTTTTCTCAACCTCCCGCCACAGCGACTAAAGATAACTCAGGTCGCCAAAAAGAACCAAGCCTCAATGGAAAAAGAAATCACCCTCCTTATGGAAAAGAAAGTGTTAGTGGAAGTACCAAGTCACCAAGTAGGAGAAGGGTTCTACAGTACCCTGTTTCTTACTCCAAAACCAGACGGCTCCCTGAGAGTAATATTCAACTTGAAAGCATTAAACCAATACATCCGAGTGGAAAAGTTCAAAATGGAAACATTAAGATCAACAGTGAAGTTGCTAGAACCGGGCTGCTACATGGCAGTGATCGATCTGACAGATGCATACTACCATGTACCAATCTGAGAAGAACATCAAAAATATCTAAGATTGTTGGTACAGATTGCGCAGGGCCCTACGCATCTGCAGTACCAATGTCTTCCCTTCGGGATATCGGTGGCACCCCGTATATTCACGAAATTAATTTCAGAAGTGGAATCTTTTGTGAGGAAAGAAGACATATTACTGGTACCCTATTTGGACGACTTCCTAGTAATAGCAAATACCGAAGGAGAATGCAGGAACGCAATAAAAAGGATGTTAGAAATCCTAACCAGCTTAGGCTGGATAATAAACGAGAAAAAGTCAAAACTAATCCCAGCCAGAAAACAAGAATTCTTGGAATAGTGTTAGATTCCTGCTATCAACAATGTGTCCTCCCGGACAGGAAAATAGACTCCATTCAACACAAAATACAACAGTTGAGATCGAGCAGGGCCATAACAGTCTGACAAGCAATGTCGTTGTTAGGAACATTAACGGCAACAATACCAGCGGTCCAGTGGGCACAAAGCCACACAAGAGACCTGCAAAAGCAAATCTTAACCGAACAGGCAAAAGATCAGACCAGCCTAAATCGGCGATTCACCCTAACGTCACAGGTCCTCAGCTCATTGGAATGGTGGCTACAACCCGAAAACCTCAAGAGAGCTGTGCCCTGGTCGATTCACAACCAGGTGATATTGACTACAGACGCAAGTCCCTCGGGATGGGGAGCACATCTAACAGGACGGCTTGTACAAGGCCTATGGGAACCCTCAATGAGGGAAACATCCTCCAATTTGAAAGAGCTAACAGCGGTGAGGCTAGCACTTTATCAAGTGGAAAAAGAGGTACAAGGAAGACACGTCACAATACTGTCAGACAACAACACGACAGTAGCCTACATAAATCGACAAGGAGGTACAAGATCACCATCCTTGATGGCGGAAGAAAGAGAGTTATTCGCATGGGCAGAAAACAACCTGTTATCCCTGTCGAGCACAAACTTAAAAGGGACAGACAATACGGTGGCGGATTTCCTAAGTTGGCATGTACTGCACCAAGGAGAATGGTCCCTAAATCAGGACATATTTGGGAAAATTTGTGCCAGCTGGGGCAGACCAGAAGTGGACCTGTTCGCTACAAAAGAAAATCGAAAAGTGAACAGATTCTACTCCCTGAACCCGAGGGAACAACCAGAAGGAGCGCTACTACACCGCTGGAAATTCAAACTGGCATATGCCTTTCCACCATTTCCTCTAATACCAGTGGTCCTCAGAAAAATACGGGAAGACAAAAGCCGTGTAATCCTTATAGCGCCCTTCTGGCCGAAGAGAGCGTGGTTCACATGGCTCACACGCATGTCTGCCTCGGACCCATGGATCTTACCCGATGTTCCCAATCTACTACACCAGGGACCAGTGGAACATCCTCAGGTGCACAGTCTACACCTCACTGCCTGGAACCTGAGAGGGGACTCTTATTAGCAAAAGGGTTCTCAGGACCCTTGGTGACCACCTTGCTCACTAGTAGGAAAAAAGTCACATCGGCCAAATATTATAAAATCTGGAAAAAATTCTTAGACTTCTCAGGACGACGGTTTTCGGGGACAGTCCAGATGGTCCCGATGACGGAGATCCTAGAATTTCTACAAAAAGGCCTGGAAAGAGGGTTGTCCACAAGCACTCTAAAGGTGCAAGTCTCGGCACTAGGTGCGCTGTTTGACAAAAAACTGGCTGACCACCCATGGATCTATAGATTCATTCGGGCCTCCTTTGCAGCCAGACCCTCGAAATTTGTACCTAAGGTAGCTCCCTGGGATCTCAATTTAGTGTTAAATGCATTAACTACAAACCTGTTTGAGCCTATCTCATCTATTTCAATAAAGGCTCTAACACTAAAAACAGTGCTCTTGGTTGCCCTGACGTCAGCTCGGCGAGTCAGCGAGCTGCAAGCTATTTCTGTAAATCCCCCATATACTACCTTTATGGATGACAGAGTGATCATAAGAACTGACCCAGCCTTCCTTCCGAAGGTTAATACAAAATTTCACAGGGACCAAGAGATAATTTTGCCCTCGTTTTGTGCCAACCCAAAATCCCAGGGAGAGCAAACCTTTCATTGTTTAGATGTAAGACGTTGCCTACTTCAATATATAGAAGTTTCAAAATCTTGGCGACAGTCGTCAGCCCTTTTTGTCTCCTTCCAGGGGATAAACAGGGGTAAAAAAGCTTCAAAAGCTACAATTGCACGGTGGCTGCGCATGGCTATCTCACTTTCTTATTCTTCGTCAGGTCAGACTCCCCCACTGGGTGTAATGGCTCACTCCACAAGGGCTGTTGCGACATCTTGGGCCGAACGGGCAAATGCGTCAATAGAACAGATTTGCAGGGCAGCGGTATGGTCGTCACCCTCCACCTTTTTTCGTCATTATAGGCTAGATTTAGGTCTCTCGAATTTAGCCTTTGGTAGAAAGGTGTTATCTGCTGTTGTCCCACCCTAGGAGGCTCTTCTATTTCTTCCTCTCATGTCGGTGCTGTCATGGGGAAGGGAAAAAATGATAATTACTTACCGGTAATTTGATTTTCCAGAGCCATGACAGCACCGTATTAATTCCCGCCCTATCTTGGTGATGGTTGTGTGACTCACAAAAAAAAAATATATATATATAAATATGCATGTATAAATTGATATATAAAGAAGGTAGATGTCGTAAATATGCTAGTATATGTGTATATATAACGACTAATTTTGGCGGTTACCTTGCATACTCTGAAACAAACTGAGGGAGAGGTACCGCCCCCCTTCTTTTATCTCTGCTTTGGATTTATTTTCAGAAAATGAGAAATGGTCAAAATAACAAAAAAAATGCAGTGCTTGCAGACCTCAAATAATGCTAAGAAAATAAGTTCATAATCATTTAGAAACAACAATACTAATGTTTTAACTCAGGAAGAGTTCAGAAATCAATATTTTGTGGAATAACCATGATTTTTAATCACAGCTTTCATGCTTCTTGGCATACTTTCCACCAGTCTTTCACACTGCCTTTGGGTGACCTTATGCCAACTCCTGGTACAAAAATTTAAGCAGTTCTTCTTTGCTTGATGGCTTGCGACTATCCATCTCTTGATTACATTCCAGAGATTTTCAATGGGGTTCAGGTCTGTAGATTGAGCTGGCCATGACAGGGATTTGATGTGGTGGTGGTCCTTCATCCACACATTGATTGACCTAGCTGTGTGGCATGGCGCATTGTCCTGCTGGAAAAACCAGCCCTCAGAGTTGGGGAACATTGCCTGAGCAGAAGGAATCAACTGTTTTTCCAGGATAACCTTGTATGCGGCTTGATTCATACGTCATTCGCAAAGATTAACTTGCCAATTCCAGCCTTGCTGAAGCATCCCCAGATCATCACTGATCCTCCACCAAATTTCACAGTGGGTGCAAGACACTGTGGCTTGTACGCCTCTCCAGGTCTCCGTCTAACCATTAGACAACCAGGTGTTGGGCAAAGCTGAAAATTAGACTCATCAGAGAAGATTACCTTACTCCAGTCCTCTATGGTCCAATCCTTATGGTCTTTGGCAAACTTCAGCCGGGCTCTCCTTTGCTTCTCATTAATGAAAGGCTTTTGTCTAGCTTTACATGACTTGAGCCCTGCCTCTAGGAGGGTGTTACGAACTGTTCTTGCCATGCACTTCACCCCAGCTGCCATTTGCCATTCCTTTTGTAGGTCTGCTTATATCATCCTGCGGTTGATGAATGACATTTGAATAAGATGACGGTCATCCCGGTCAGTGGAGAGTCGTTTTCGCTCTCTGGCGGTCTGTAGCTTTGTTGTCCCCAATGGCTGCTGCTTGACCTTGTTGTAATGGATTGCCGTCTTAGAAATTTTAAGAATGGAGGCAACATGATGCTCACTGTATCCCTCTGCTAGTAAAGCCAGAATAGAGCCCTTCTTTTCCTCACTCCAGACTTTTCAACTCCTTTGGCATGGTTAAAAGTTATTTTTTCATTCCTATTACTTTTGGGATATTACTAGCACTTGTTTTGCCATCCAGCTTGTCCTATTGCAAGAGGATTGTGAACACCACAGCAGTGTTTTTTATTACTTTCCTTCATTAAATAAGATTTGGTTCAGGTGATCACCTAATCAGAAGCACATTAAGAAGAATGAGGTGTACTCTGGTTGGAATTCAACTGGAATGGAATACAATGGCTGTTAGACATGTAGAGAAGCTGATTTTTATAAAACTGTGCAGTTGTATCTATCTATCAAAAATGGAAAAGCACAATATTAAATCACGGGTGCCCAGGCCTCCACAGCAATGTATCCAATTTGGCAAAATCCAGATATCTGATAAAAAGGAAGGCAGCACTCCATTAACAAAGTGAAAATGTGGTTTAATTCAGACCCACATGGCAGGCGATGTTAGAAAGCTCAGTGTGAGCCCAAACGTCGCCTACCATGTGGGTCTGAATTAAACCACATATTTTCACTTTGTTGATGGAGTGCTGCCTTACTTTTTTAGGAATATCTATCTATTTATCTAATCTATCTATCTATCTATATCTCATATCTACTTATCTATCTATCGAGATAGAAATATATTTCTATCATAAGTGTGTGTGTACTCCCTTTTTTTTTTTTCTTCAGTGTGTGGGCGGGTACATTCTGACAATTTTGCTACGAATTGCGATAAGTTCCTGATAATGCTATTCTGATTATTTTGGAAAATGTTCCTATTTGTAGCACATTAAATCCCTATAAGGCTGCATTCCCACGATGAGCTTTTGGTGAGCTTTTGATGCTGCATCATTTCAGCACCCGTAGTAAATTGTTACTTGTTATTTTTCATTGTGTTTTTATGTGTGCTTTTTTATTGCTGCGTTTTTTTGTCTGTTTGGCATGTCATGCTTTTAAATAAAGCCGCTTTGTTTTTGATACTTCTTGGTATTTTGCTTTGACACAACGTTATTGATATGCTTAAGTGCGGATTACATGTGTTTTTGATGCGTTCCCACCACTGAACCACACCACGCACAACACCCGGACGGCATTGGCGTACCACCCGTGTGCTGTTCGTATTTAACATTGCTAAGGATAGAGAAGCTTTGTCGTTTATTTGTTGATTTATCCATCCCAGAAAAACACGGTGGTAAAAAACGGACACGGTGATGGTAAAAATGGATGCAATGATAAAAATGGATTCAATGATGACACACTGATGGTAAAAATGGATGCAATGATGACACACTGATGGTAAAAATATGTCCACACTGGTAAAAATGGATGCACTGATGACACACTGATGGTAAAAATGGATGCAATGATGACACACTGATGGTAAAAAAATGTCCACACTGGTAAAAATTGATGCAATGAGATGCACACTAATGGTAAAAAAAATTGTCCACACTGGGAAAAATTGATGCAATGATGACACACTAATGGTAAAAAATTGTCCACACTGGGAAAAATTGATGCAATGATGACACACTGATGATAAAAAAAATGTCCACACTGGTAAAAATGGATGCAATGATGACACACTGATGGTAAAAAACGGACACACTGATGGTAAAAATGGATGCAATGATGACACACTAATGGTAAAAAAAAATGGACGCACTGGTAAAAATCGGACATACTGATGTTAAAAATTGACACATTGATGACAATGATGGTAAACATGGACACAATGGTGACACACTGATGGTAAAAAACGTACACAGGGACCACACATTGATGACACTCTGATCCAAAACACGGTGTGAATGAGGTCTAAAAACGAATTAAGGGCTTGGTTCTCACACAATGTCGTTGCTCAGCAATCTGTCTGGGTATCTCTGAATCCCTGGCATTCCTTTGATAGATCCACATTAGACTTTGCTATTGTGTCCAACAAAAGACAGACCCCAAAGAATAAATGACATGGAGTCTGAAGTTTCATATTTTGCCTGATTGAAGTCAGTTGCTCCATCAGAGAAATGTCCGAATACCGTTTTTCAGATATTCAAATGGAACCACTAAGCAGAATACTGAACTGACCCTAAGGCCGGTGTCACACTTGCGAGTGTTATGCGAGAAACTTACACGAGTCTCTCGCATCAACACCCGGCACTGCCACCGCAGCTCGGACCGGAGTGCACAGCTGCATAGAAATACATGTAGCCGCTCGCTCCGGTCCGAGTGCCAGCAGCAGTGCCGGGTGTTGATGCAAGAGACTCGTGTAAGTTTCTCGCATCACACACTCAAGTGTGACACCGGCCTGAGACGTAGTGTAAAGGCTCCATTCTCAGATATTCCACTGTATATCCAAACTTCCCTAAAATGCTGTATTTTTAACTTGTTGATTTATTTGTAAGCACATTGTATAGTTTGTGTTTCTCTCTGTGTATTACATAAAGGAAGAGATATTTTCTTTTTTTTTTCTTTTTTTTTTTTTGCATTTTCTGCTTTTCCGGTCAGCAGAAAATATAGCTCGATCCCAAAATAGAATCTATTCCAAAAACAGAAGAAAGATTAAGGCCGGGGTCATACTTGCTAGTGCAATGTGAGAAGCTCGCACATCAATACCCGGCACTGCCACCGACACTCAGACCGGAGCGTTCAGTTGCATAGAAATACATGCAGCCGCACACTCCAGTCCCGAGTGCTGGCGGCAGTGCCGGGTATTGATGCGCGAGCTTCTCACATTGCACTCACAAGTGTGACCGCAGCCTAAGGTGCCTACTTCATTGTCAGTGACTGGCCTCCTCATAGGGCTTTACTTAATATGATTTGCCAGATTATATTCCAGATTTAGATTAGACACTGGGCTCGTAAATCTAAGAACATTCTGTGCTGCGCAGAGTCTAGACTAATGTGAAGTGAGTACAATGTTCAGAAACTGAACTGTTCATCTGATGATTCTATGCACAATATTTGTATGTATAAAATCTGTTCTCCTCTTCATGATTTTAGTCATTACTTCTCAATAGAATAATATAGCCAGTTATGTAATTGTAATGAATACATATTTGATATTTTTACCTTTAGTTGCTTCTCTGTTCAGTGAGAAATAGTATGCAACAAGCTTACATTTCATAATGCATAGTGAAAGCTGAGTCCATTCTGATGAGCGGTGATTGATAGATTCTGCCATACTCTCCTCTTACCTATGTTTCTGTCTTTTCATTGTTCAGGTTGCTATTTGGCACGTTATATCCAGCATACTCCTCATATAAGGCTGTCAAGACAAAAAATGTTAAAGAATATGTAAGTTTTTATATGTGACTAGATGGTGGCCCGATTCTAACGCATCGGGTATTCTAGAATATGTATGTAGTTTATTTATGCATGGCTCTGTTCCCACCCTCCCATCCTTGTATGCATGGCTCCCCCCTCCCATCCTTGTACATGGCTCCCCCTCCCATCCTTGTACACATGCGTATTGTTACAGTCTCCGCTCCACCCTCCCCTCCTTGTATACATGGCTCCGCTCCCCCCTCCCCTCCTTGTCTGCATGGCTCCGCTCCACCCTCCCATCCTGTATACATAGCTCCTCTCCACCCTCCCATCCTTGTATACATGGCTCCGCTCCCCCCTCCCCTCCTTGTATACATGGCTCCGCTCCCCCCTCCCCTCCTTGTATACATGGCTCCGCTCCCCCCTCCCCTCCTTGTATACATGGCTCCGCTCCACCCTCCCATCCTGTATACATAGCTCCTCTCCACCCTCCCATCCTTGTATACATGGCTTCCGCTCCCACCCTCCCATCCTATATACATGGCTTCCGCTCCAACCCTTCCGTCCTATATACATGGCTTCCGCTCCAACCCTTCCGTCCTATATACATGGCTTCCGCTCCCACCCTCCCATCCTATATACATGGCTCCGCTCCCACCCTGTATACATGGCTCCGCTCCCACCCTCCCATCCTATATACATGGCTTCCGCTCCCACCCTCCCATCCTATATACATGGCTCTCTTCCCATCCTATATACATGGCTCCGCTCCCACCCTCCCATCCTATATACATGGCTTCTGCTCCCACCCTCCCATCCTATATACATGGCTTCCGCTCCCACCCTCCCATCCTATATACATGGCTTCCGCTCCCACCCTCCCATCCTATATACATGGCTCCACTCCCACCCTCCCATCCTTGTATACATGGCTCCCACCCTCCCATCCTGTATACATGGCTCAGCTGCGCTCCCCCATCCTCCACCCCCCCCCCCATCATACTCACCCTCACACCGTCGCAGCACTTCCCTGCATCTTTATCCCGGTGCGTCAGCTTCTTCCGGTGTGGTGCGGTCACATGGTACCGCTCATTAAGGTCATGAATATGGATGCCACACCTATGGGAGTGGAGTCGCGTCCATATTCATGCCCTTAATGAGCGGTACTACGTGACCGCATCGCACAGAATAGAAGCAGACGCGCTGGGACAGGGATGCAGAGACGGAAGGTGAGTATGTACGTGGAGATGACCCGCGGCTACCGTTGGGAGATCAGCGGTTAGAGACGCTGATCTCCCGACGATAGCGGTGGCGTGCCTGGTTGAAATCCTGCGCCAATTCGCGGCCGGATGTGCCTGTCGCTGATTGGTCGCGTCCGGCCGGGCGCGACCAATCAGCGATGCAGGATATCCGTTACAGACGGAAGTTATAAGTTAGACAATTGTATAGTAGATGTTACGTGTTTGATGAACAATTCTTTATTTGTTATTTATTAATTATCAGCCATAACAATAAAACCACTGACAGGTGAAGTAAATACAATATTTTGTTACAATGGTATCTGCCAAGGGATGGAATATATGGCAACAAGTGAACATTGAACATGGATGCATCATAGCAATATTTGTATAGAATTTGTAGCAATAATTTCTGCAGTTGTATTTATCCCCTGGAAGACTGGATCCAATAATAATAATTAGACCTCTTTCAGAAGACTATTTCCTCGTACTTAAAAAAATAAATAAATACGGTAAATAAAAAGACCAATTGTTTTTTACAGTTTGCTGAAACGGAATCCATTTTTACCATCAGTTTTCGTATACCAAGAATTTTTTTTTTTTACATTTGATGTTAAAAACGTGTAGCACTTGTATTGCACACGGATTACATCTTTGTGCTGTCAGTGGTTATTATAGACCCACATGGATGAGCTTGATCCGTGACTCAGATTAAAAAATATAGGAGTGTCTGTGATTTTTTTTTTTTTTTTTTTGCAGACACCCGGTCAGCAAAAAATACACGGATATGCGACTCTCGAATACTGGAAGTATGAATGAGGCCTTAGTTTTTATATATTGGGGAGAGCTATAATTGCCTTTGTGACAGTTTTGTGGCATAAAATAGTCACAAGCTTTGATGCACACCATACCTACACTTGAATCTGGAGTAGTTTCAGCTTCTCTTCATAAGTGATGGAAAGGACTAGGGACAGTTGTGCCACATAATCTGATGGATTTATTACAGTTTGTGCCAAAAATGGTCACAGATTATAACCAAAATTCACACCCTCATAGCTACCATAGATATCAGTAATAATAGTAATAATTATTTTCATTTCTATAGCGCCAACATATTCTGCAGCACTTTACATTTTAGAGGGGACTTGTACAGACAATAAAGACATTACAGAATAACAATCACATAAAACAATAGATACCAAGAGGAGTGAGGGTCCTGCTCGCAAGCTTACAATCTGAGGAAATACGGGAACATACTTAAATAATCTAGATCTACAATCTGAGGAAATGGGGGACATAGTTAGATACCACTGTGTACATAATTATCATGGATTACGGAATATTTTGATGATACCTTTTTAAGACTGGTGTAATAAACCCCAATGTCATTAAATTTACCCCAGAGACCTTAGTTCAAGGTATTGATTGATAAAGATGTGTAGCTAAGTGTCTCTTTTCATGGAGTGAATATATGAGATTTTTAAGAAATTTTGTGGACATACTGCAGAAAATAACCACAGCGCAAATACCACACCACTACATAGCGATATCCACAGAAATGCCCTATGGGAACATACCCTAAAAGTGCCCCTAATCTTCTTGACTTTATCTTGTCATGCCAATACTTTTTGTACAGATCAGTTAGGTTACTGAGCATAAAATGGAAGCTGACGAATAATGTATGACTTCTTGCAGGTAAAATGGATGATGTATTGGATTGTGTTTGCCTTTTTCTCCACTGCAGAAACTTTAACGGACATTATTCTTTCCTGGTAAGTAGCAGAAAGCCTTATGTCTACAATGAGGATGTCAGCATTGCCATTATTTATAACGTTCACACTCATATTAGCCTTCATACATATTGATGCAAAGGGGTTAGAATTTAAGCTAATATTTAAAACTAAGTTAATACTAATATAATACACAAAAAAATCTAGCGGAAATCTATCGTTGATAAGTGTGAGCTTTGCTTTTATAGTGAGTTCTGTGAAACAGGCAAGCCAGTGTGGCTTGCTGGGAAAGTGCACTACTTCTGACTCCATAAATGAATGTCACAGGCTGATATTTTCCGAGAGCAGACGGAAAATGGATTCTCCGTGATAAGATATGTGCACAAGGTCGTGTTACCACTTCATGGATCACTGAAAATGCTTTTATTAAGTACTGGAAAACAGACATCCAGAAGTAAACAGCTAAAGACGTCTCCTAGAATATTCCACAGCCAAAGCGTTAACCATGTCAGCATATAAAGCAGGTTTTAGCCCTTGGTACACGTAAATTTTATATATACCATCAGAACAGGACACCATTTCTCCTGGATGTGTCATGCTCCTAATGTTTGTGGTTGTCGGAAGTTGTAGTGAACTATAACGCTCTCTGACTTGTATAATAATAATAGTAGTGTATTTCTCATGATCCAAAAGACCACGTGTCACGATTTCCACTCTGTTTCTGTCTTTTTGTTACTTTGTGTCGGGGCTGTCAGTTTGTGCTGCAGTCACCTGTGTTAATTTTCCTTAATCAGGCTTCTACTTAAGCATGCTAGTTCCTCACCCCAGTGTCAATCGTACACTTGCTGTTGCATGTGGAACATTGATCCCTCTGCGCTCTATGCCTGACCCTGCTTGACTTGATTCTCTTCCTGGACTGTGACCCTTTGCTTGTGACCTGACTTTGCTTGTGCCTGCTCCCTGTAACTGATTTGTCTCTCTGGCTTTCCTGACCTCGGTTCGTGTATTAGACTTCGTCTCTGACTTCCCTTTGTCATACTGCGCCATTTCCTGGACTTGACCTTGGATTGTTTGATCTCCCTTTGCTTACAGTAAGTAGTATACATATTTACTGCAGTGACTCGCGTCACATTACGATTGACCGTTAAAATTTTTTCAGTTTCCCACCTATGGATCCGTTACATACTTTGTGTGATCAGGTGGCGAATCTGACTCAGTCCAAGATTTAGCCTTGGAACAACACAAACTGGATTCCTCTCATGCTCAGTTACAGGGTCAGATTTCTGGTACTCTTACTGCACCTCAGAATCCCTCTCCTCAGACCACTGTTATGACTCCTGTACCATCTGACGTCTTGTTCAGCCCCCCTGAATCTGCTATTGCACTCCCTGACAAGTTTTCAGGAGAAAAGCACCAGTTCAGAATTTTTAAAGAGAGTTGCAAATTATTGTCTACCTTGCGCCCCCGGTCATCAGGGAATGAGTCACAGCGGGTGGGAATTATAATGTCACTTTTGCGCAGGGTCCCCAGACCTGGGCATTTTCCCTACCCTCTCTTGCTCCTGAATGTCTTTCTATGGAAACTTTTTTGGATGCTTTAGGACAGATCTATGATGTGCCTGACAGGGTCAGGGTGGCAGAGACAAGGATCATGAACCTGATGCAGGAGAACCGCACAGCTGAAGACTATTGTACGGAGTTTCGTGAGTGGTCTTCTGAGGTCCTGTGGAATGACGCAGCTCCCAGATGCCAATTCCTCGGGTCTTTCGGAGTCTCGTAACCCCTTTACCCCCAAGATTGGTTTGCATGTTAATGACAAGGCCAATTTTTACAATTCTTACCACAGTCCCTTTATGAGGTAGTAACTCTGGAACGCTTCAACGGATCTTCGCGATTCTGACATTATTTTCTCGTGACATATTTTACTTCATGTTAGTGGTAAAATTTCTTTGATATGACTTGCGTTTATTTGTGAAAAAAATGGAAATTTGGCTAAAATTTTGAAAATTTCGCAATTTTCCAACTTTGAATTTTCATACCCTTAAATCAGAGATGTGTCACACAAAATACTTGATAAGTAACATTTCCCACATGTCTACTTTACATCAGCACAATTTTGAAACCAAAATTTTTTTTGTTAGGAATTTATAAGGGTTAAAAGTTGACAAGTGATTTCTCATTTTTACAACACCATTTTTTCAGCAGCAGAACGGAAGGAAAGGAGACACACTAGTCATAACTAGTGGGTAGGCGGAGCCCAGATGGGATAGACACCTCAGATTAAAAAAGAGTGTTGACCGGCCCCTCCAGCTCGGGCTCCTCCTACTCAGCTCTCCAGTTTTCAATTTGAGGTCTCAGAGGATGGTCGCTGCTGGAAGCAGCTCCTCAGAAGATTTTATTATTTTTTTATCGGACAAGAGACTTGGATCACCAAATGTGGTCTAGAGGTCTCAGGGGTCTCAGCGCTGCTGGACCCCAACCTCTCCCTTGGCGGATCTGTATTACCCTATATGGTGGTCCCTGCAGAACCCTGCCGGCCCGAGGGGATGAGGATGGCTTCCCTGGCGGGGACGCAAACCGCGCTGCAGGGGTCACTGCGATCCCCGCCCTGGGGGGAAGCATGGGCACGCGCCAGAAACCCCTGGGGGTCCCTGTGGCGCTTGGCGGGGTGAGTACTCCACATTTTTATAATGTGTATGAGTGAATCAGCGGCTGTATACGTGGTGACTGTTTTATTTTGTCCGCAGGTGGATGCCTGCAGGACGGGGATCGCGGGACTGGAGAATAGGGGAGTCCCGCGCTTTTTTTTTTTTTGAAGGCGGGGGGCGTGGCTTCACTTTCCCGGGCAGGAAGCGCGATTTTCCTCTGCCTTCTCTTCCGGCTGCCTCCTCAGTGCGACGGCCATTGCAGCGCTCCGGGCTCCTCTCTCTCCGGTTTTCTCCCGCTCAAGATTAAAGAAGACAGCACCGCGAAGTTTAACTGTGAGTCGCTTCTGCCTATCAGGGCAGAAGCTTAAAGACTTCTCTCCCCCGCAGCGCAGGGCACTGCCACACTGAACGTCGCTAAGTTAGCGACGCTTTTTAAGTCGCATGATTTTTATGAGATGCGAAAAATAGCGCAATATTTTAGCGATTTTTTTTTCGTTTAGTGTGGCATTCCTTGAGACGTTTCTGTCTGCACCTGCTACCTCATAAGAGGCACCTGGGGCTCACACATCTGTCACAATAATACAGGTTGTGGAGAGCTTGTAACTTTAACCCCTTATCAGGCGGTTAACCCTTAATGGTGGGACAGCTGGGGTAACTCTCTTTAAGAGTTTAACCCTTCAGCGTTCGTTTTATTTTTTTCCAGAAACCACACTGTTTCTTGTTACTATCAGGTTTAACCTGCCATTGTACTGGGTAAGACATGTCAGATCAGAACCCAGGTGCGGACCATATCCCGACTCCGCTGCAAGATCGGTCTCGCGTATCTGACACACAGACATCGACCGCGTCGAGCGCAGCGGTCGGAGGACCCAGTGATGTAAAAATGGAGGCTCTCACTCGTTCGATTGATAGCCTGTCTAACCTTATAGGTTATTGGGTGTCAGCCAAACCCCCTCATGGCAGGAAGCGACACAGGCCGGTGACTTCTTTCTCATATAGCGACTCAGAGAGTTCTGATGTGGAGGGTTCCCCTTTAAGTTCAGGGGGAATATCCGATTCGGATAAAGAAGATCGGCAAAGGCACTCTGCCTCTTTTTCGGGCCGTGTAGAAGCTTTAATTGAAGCTATGAGGGAGGCGTTACAGTTACAGGAGGAGGTAACTGCTCGCCCTGGTAAGTCGGCCCGGATGTTTCAGGAGTCGCATAAGTCATTTTCGACTTTGCCATCCCTGAGTGAGTTTAATCAAGCAGTGGAGAAGGAGCGTCTGTGTCCAGACAAGCGTTTTCAGGGGACACGTCTATTTGAGTCACTGTATCCGTGTGCTACGGAATCGATTGATAATTGGATTCCTTCTCCTGAAGTGGATGTCCCTTTATCTCAGCTTAGCAAATCTTCTTTACTTCCTATTAAAGGGAAGGCGAGTCTACAGGACCCGCTGGACAGAAAAGCGGAGTCGGCGGCAAAATCCATTTACGAGGCCGCTGGGTCATGGTTTCAGAGCAGTGCTAGGCTCCATGTGTGCTTATAAAGCTTCCCTGGTCTGGTTGGACCGTTTACGGAGGAAATGTGAACCTCAAGTACCTGAGGTGGACGAACTGTTCGAATTGTTAGAAAGTGCATTCCAATATGGCCATGATGCAAACCTGGATACTGTGTCACTGCTGTCCAGGACACAATCCTCGGCGGTCTCAGTCAGGAGAGCACTCTGGCTTAGACAGTGGACCGGTGATGCGGTCTCCAAGCAAGGGTTGCTATCTTTAGCGTACAAGGGCGGTCAGCTATTTGGATCTGACCTCACGGAGCTGATTGCCAAAGCAAAGGCAAAAGAAGCAGCTTTACCGCAGCGAAGAACTGTGGCTTCCACGCCTGGCAGACCTGGTACCAGTAGTGGTCGACGGTCCTTTCGGTCCAGGGGACGATTCGGTCAGCCCTCTTGGGGGTCGGGTCGTCCCTCTTTTTCGGGAAAAAAGACCACCCAGAAATCCCGCACTCCCTGGAAACAAAGTTTCCGTCAAGACAAGAGGGAATCTGACAAAAAGCCCGCTAAGGCGGATTGACGCCAGGGTCCCGCTCGAGGACTCTCGAGTGGGAGGTCGTCTGCTCCAATTCAAATTGACTTGGGTCTCCTGTGTCCCAGACTCCTGGGTGACGCGGTTGTGTCGGCAGGCTATTTCATAGAGTTTTCTTCCCGACCCCCGAACAGTTATTGCCAATCTCGCATCCCGTCAGAGCCCGAGCTATGTGCCGCTTTACTGCAAGAAGTCGAATTTCTTCTGCAGAAGGGTGTGGTGGTACCGGTTCCACCAGAGGACAGGGGAAGAGGGTTTTATTCCAATCTCTTTGTGGTCCCCAAAAAGGAGGACAAGTTTCGCCCCATCCTGGATCTCAAAAGATTGAATCGGCATGTCCACACCCGAAAGTTTCGCATGGAATCGCTTCGCTCAGTTGTGGCAGCCTTGTCGCAGAACGACTTCTTGGTGTCAATCGACATTCGCGACGCCTATTTACACGTTCCAATCGGAAGAGCTCACCAACGTTACCTTCGTTTTGCCATAGGACAAGATCATTACCAATTTGTGGCCCTGCCATTCGGTTTGGCCTCAGCGCCCAGAGTTTTTACAAAAATTCTGGCGCCTCTCATGGCAATACTACGAAGACAGGGAGTCACGATCCTTCCTTATCTGGACGACCTTTTGATTGTGGCGTCCTCGAAGGAGGAGGCGGTGACGGCTCGCGACCTATCACTTCAGCTCCTGGAGGACTTCGGGTGGCTGGTCAATTGGGAGAAGTCGTCTCTGGAACCGTCACAATCAATCCTGTTTTTGGGGATGCATTTCGACACGGTACGAGCAGTGGTGTCCCTGCCTCCAGACAAGCAAGCATGTCTCCTTCGGCATGCACGGGTGATGAAGTCTTCAACGACAATGTCCCTTCGGAGATGTATGCGCCTTCTGGGGTTGATGGTGGCTTCAATGGAGGCACTTCCGTTTGCACAATTTCATTCCAGGGCTCTCCAAAAGTTCATTCTGAACCACTGGGATCGGTCGCAGACCTCACTGGATTGCAGTGTTATCATATCTCGCAGAGTACGAGAGTCTCTAGGATGGTGGATCCGTCCGAAAGAGTTATCCCTGGGGAAGTCTTTCCTTCCTCCGAAGTGGTCTGTCATAACCACCGATGCCAGCCTGACAGGCTGGGGGGGTGTTTGGAACGACCTCTGGACTCAGGGAGTATGGTCGTCGGAAGAGTCTGTTTTGCCAATCAACATCCTCGAATTGAGGGCGATTTTCCTTTGCCACCAACACTGGACGGTCCCTTTAAGCGGTCTGCCTGTCCGAGTGCAGACAGACAATGCGACGGCGGTCGCATATATCAATCACCAAGGCGGGACAAGGAGTTCCAGACTCATGGTGGAGGTATCTCGGATCCTGATATGGGCAGAGACCAGAGTTCCAGCCATCTCTGCGATCCACATTCCAGGAGTTCAGAATATCACGGCGGACTTTCTAAGTCGCGAGAAGATGGATCCCGGAGAATGGAGTCTTCATCCGGAAATTTTTGCGCTGCTGTGCTCCCGTTGGGGAACTCCCCAAGTGGATCTGATGGCATCCAGTTTCAATGCCAAGTTACCGACATTCATGTCCAGGTACAAGGATCCGAAGGCTGTGGCGGTGGATGCTCTGGTGGCTCCGTTGGACCAATTCGAGCTGATCTATGTGTTTCCGCCGATATCCTTACTACCTCTGGTACTCCGTCGGATCAGACTGGAGAGAATCTCGGCTGTAGTGATAGCCCCAGATTGGCCAAGGAGAACGTGGTTCTCGACACTGGTGTCACTCCTGGCGGCACCGCCAGTTCCACTTCCTCTTCGTCCGGACCTGTTACCCAAGGGCCCGTTCATCATCCGGACCTGAAGTCTCTGCGTTTGACGGCGTGGCTCTTGAGACCGAAATCTTGACCCGTCGAGGTTTTTCAGCCGAAGTCATTGACACTTTGCGAGCGGCCAGAGGTCCGGCTACTACTAGAATTTACCACAAGACTTGGGAAGCCTTCTTTTCGTGGTGTTCGGGTTCTTCAAGGAATCCGAGGATTTTTTCCATTCCCAATTTGTTGGCCTTCCTGCAATTTGGACTGGACAAAGGTTTGGCAGTTAGCACCCTGAGGGGTCAGGTTTCTGCTCTGTCCTTGCTGTTCCGAAAGGCTATCGCCTCGCGTAGGGACGTGCGTTCCTTTTTTCGCGGAGTAACCCGCCAGTTTCTACCGCGTAGGGCGCCTGTGTCTCCTTGGCGTCTCAACCTTGTTTTGGAGGCTCTTCAACACGGGCCTTTTGAGCCTATGGACTCTGTTAGTCTTTCTTTGCTTTCTTGGAAGGTTGCCTTCCTAGTAGCGGTCACTTCTTTAAGAAGGGTTTCTGAGTTGGCGGCTCTTTCTTGCTCGCCTCCCTTCCTGGAGTTTCACCCGGATCGTGTAGTGCTACGCACACGGAGCGACTTCCTACCTAAGGTGGTGTCGCAATTTCATGTTAACCAGGATATTGTGTTGCCTTCTCTTTGTCCGAGACCAAGGAATGCGAAGGAACGGGCCTTGCACGCATTGGATTTGGTGCGGGCTTTGAAGTTTTATTTGACTGTTACTCAAGGTTTTCGGAAGTCGGACTCTCTGTTTGTGATTCCAGCAGGTCGTCGACGTGGTCAACGAGCTTCCAAGGACTCTATAGCTCGTTGGATTCGGTCGGCCATTTTGGAAGCATACCGACTTAAGGGCGAACCTTGCCCGATTAAGGTTCGAGCTCACTCCACGAGGGCTGTGGGCTCGTCATGGGCCTTCCATCAAGGGGCCTCGGCAGCTCAGCTCTGCCTGGCGGCTACATGGCGCTCTGTCCACACTTTTACGAAATTTTATAAGGTGGACGTTAGTGCTTCCGCTGATGCAGCCTTGGGACGTAGGGTCCTACAGGCGTCGGTAGTTTAAAGTTTCTTTTAACTTGTGTTTTAGCGCTAGTTGCGCGGTTTCTTAGGTTGTTGGGTTCTGCCGTTTCTGGTTTTTTTCCCACCCTATATTTTTGGACTGCTTTGGTACGTCCCACTAGTTATGACTAGTGTGTCTCCTTTCCTTCCGTTCTGCTGCTGAAAGACGGATTTTGGTAAGAACTTACCTGTAAAATCCTTTTCAGCGAAGGAAGGAAAGGAGACACAGCTCCCTACCTTGGCAGAAGTGTGTTGTTGTATTTACAGATGCGGCGTGACCCTTCTCTGATAAGCGATTATCTGGGCCGAGGTCGGCGCGCTACGGCTCTGTTCCAGCATCGCCAGCTCATCGCAGTGGTCAGGTCCAGTGAGTAGTGCCTGGAACTGTGTGGTTTTTACCTAAATGCATGCATAACCTGTACTTTTGTGTTTTTTGTCTCTGAAGTCCTTCAGAAGGGGTTATGTTGCTTCCACTGGTGATATTGCTCTTCCTTAAGCTTGTGTACAACTGGAGAGCTGAGTAGGAGGAGCCCGAGCTGGAGGGGCCGGTCAACACTCTTTTTTAATCTGAGGTGTCTATCCCATCTGGGCTCTGCCTACCCACTAGTTATGACTAGTGTGTCTCCTTTCCTTCCTTCGCTGAAAAGGATTTTACTGGTAAGTTCTTACCAAAATCCGTCTTTTTTAGGGACCACATCACATTTGAAGTCACTTTGAGGGGTTTATATGATGGAAAATACCTAAAAGTGACACCATTCTAAAAACTGCTCCCCTCAAGGTGCTCAAAATCACATTCAAGAAGTTTATTAACCCCTCAGGTGCTTCACAGGAAGTTTTGGAATGTTTAAAAAAAAATGACCATTTAACTTTTTTTTCACAAAAAAATGTACTTCAGATCCAATTTTTTTTTATTTTTCTAATGGTAACAAGAGAAATTGGACCCCAAAAGTTGTGCAATTTGTCCTGAGTATGCTGATAACCCATATGTGGGGGGGAACCACTGTTTGGGCGCATGGCAGAGCTCGGAAGGGAAGGAGCTCCGTTTGACTTTTTCAAACTAAAATTGGCTGGAATTGAGATCGGACGCCATGTCGCGTTTGGCGAGCCCCTAATGTGCCTAAACAGTGGAAACCCCCACAAGTGACAGCATTTTGGAAACTAGACCCCCTAAGGAGCTTATCTAGATGTGTGGTGAGCACTTTGAACCTCCAAGTGCTTCACAGAAGTTTATAACGTAGAGCCAAAAACATAAAAAATCATATTTTTTCACAAAAATGATCTTTTGCCCCCAATTTTTTTATTTTCACAAGGGTAACATGAGAAATTAGACCCCAAAAGTTGTTGTTCAATTTGTCCTGAGTACGCGGATACCCTGTATGTGGGGGAAAATCACTGTTTGGGCGCACAGCAGAGCTCGTAAGCGTTTGACTTTTTTTAGCACAGAATTGGCTGAAATTGAGACCAGATGCCATGTCGCATTTGGAGAGCCCCTGATGTGCCTAAACAGTGGAAACCCCCCAATTCTAACTCCATTCCCTAACACCAACACACCACTAACCCTAATCCCAACCCTAATCCTAACCTCACCCTAATGTGAAAATGGAAATAAATTGCTGTCACACGCTAAAAGACGCTTTATATTGCAAAAAATGGCTATAATTTTTCCATATTTTGGCCCACAGAGTCATGTGAGGTCTTGTTTTTTTTGTGGGACGAGCTGATGTTTTTATTGGTACCATTCTCCGGCACATGACATTTTTTGATCGCTTTTTATTACGATTTTTCGGAGGCAGAATGATCAAAACCAGCAATTCATGAATTTCTTTTGGCTGGGGCGTTTATACCGTTCTGCGTGTGGTGCAATTGATAAAGCAGTTTTATTCTTCGTGTTAGTGCGATTACAGCGATACCTCATTTATATCATTTTTTATGTTTTGGCGCTTTTATGCAAGATGATATTTTCAGCGGTAGCATGTTTATTTATATCCGTCTTTTTGATCGCGTGTCATTCCACTTTTTGTTCGGCGGTATGATGATAAAGCGTTGTTTTTTGCCTCATTTTTATTTATTTTTTTACGGTGTTCACTGAAGGGGTTAACTAGTGGGACAGTTTTATAGAAAGCGTCGTTACGGATGCGGCGATACTACGTGTGTACTTTTATTGTTTTTTTTTTATTATTATTTGCATAAAGAAATGTATTTGTTGGAAAAATATTTATTTTTTTTCTTTATTTAGGAATTTTTTAAAACATTTTTACACAGTATAATATATATATATTTTTTCTTTTTTACATTGTCCCAGGGTGGGACATCACTATATAAAGTCAGATCGCTGTGAGCTGACAGGCAGTGAAGGAGGCTTGCCGGTGCCTGCTCTCAGCAGGCACTGACAAGCCACCTCCCTGCAGGACCCGGAAGGACCCCGCGGCCATCTTGGATGCGGGGGTCTACAGGCAGGGAAATCCTCAGAACAACGCGATCACATCGCGTTCTGAGGGTCTGAGCGAAGCACGCAGGGAACCCCCTCCCTGCGCGATACTTCTCTACGCCATCGGAACTCTGCGATCTTGTTTGATCGCAGTGTTCCAGGGGTTAAAGTGCCGAGAGCGGTCTGTGACCGCTCCTGGCACTTAGTGCCTGGTGTCATCTGTGAGAATCAGCTGACACCCGGCCGCGATCAGCCGCGCTCCCCCCGTGAGCGTTGCTGATCGCAATGACATACTATCCCGTCCACAGTCATACGGGCCCAGGGCACATGGACGGGATAGTACGTCCAATGTCAGAAAGGGGTTAAGGACTCTCTGGCTCTACATGCGCCACCTAGTTGTTTGGTGGAGGCCATGACTCGGGCTATCCGCATGGATCGGAGGATGTGGGAAAGATGCAAGGTGCAAAAAGAGACTCCATTTTGTCCAACTGGCCCGGTTTGTGCACCTGAGCTCGAACCTATGGAGGTTGGTGCTGCCAGCTGTAGGATTAAGGAGAGGAGATGCCGGTGGGAATTTGGACTTTGTCTCTATTGTGGCCAAGCTAGACATTTCTTAAAGGATAGCTTGGCACGACCTGCAGCAAACAAGCCGTCAGGAAACGCCTAAGTCTGAATTATTGTCAAGGAGGTCACTCAGACTTACAGGTACCCTTTTAGTCCTCTGATAAAGTGTTGTTGAATGCTGAACTTCTTTTTCAAGATCAGTGTCTGTTCACATTTGCCATCATTTACTGCGGATCTGCTGCTAATTTCATAGATGCGGGACTGGTTCTGAAGTTAGGATTAGAGACAGTTAAGATAGAAAGCCCTATTCAAATTGTGGCTATTGACAAAATGCCGTTGCTCAAAAATCTGGTTCGGTTAGTTACGGTGGAGTTCACACTCGAGGTGTGGTTTCTTCATACGGAAAATATCTCCTGTTATGTTTTGGAGAATTTACCTGCTGGAATTGTGTTGGGTATTCCTTGGCTGCATATGCATAATCCAGTTATTGACTGGAATAGGAGAGATATTTTCAAATGGTGTCCTTTTTTGTATTGAAAAATGTCTTAAATCTGTACATGTTTGTTCCGTTAGTCTGGAGGGTCTTCCAGAATACCTGAAAGACTTCGGAGATGTTACCACCTCACCGCCCTTACGACTGTGCAATTAATCTCATTCCTAATGCCAAATTACCCAAGGCTCGCTTGTATAACTTGTCTGGCCCTGAGCGGTCAGCCATGAAAGAGTATATTAGCGAGAGTTTACGAAAAGGTCATATTCGCCCTTCCTCATCGCCGGCAGCTGTTGGATTCTTTTTTGTTAAATAGAAAGATGGAGGTCTTCGTCCCTGTCTCGATTTCCAAGAATTAAGCAAAATAACCGTTAAAAATACTAATCCACTCCCACTCTTTCCAGATTTATATAATCAACTTTCTGTGGCCAAATGGTTTTCCAAACTGGATCTTAGAGGGGCATATAATCTTATATGGATTTGTGAGGGTGATGAGTGGAAGACAGCATTTTTAACGTCTGAAGGTCTCTTTGAAAATCTTGTCATGCCTTTTGGTCTAACAAATGTACCTGTGGTTTTTCATAATTTTATGAATGATATTTTTTCTGATTATATTGGGAGATTTATTGTGGTGTATTTGGATGACATTCTGATTTTGTCACATGACCTGGATTCACATCATAAACATGTCCATTTGGTTTTGCAAAGGTTGAGGGATAATTGGTTGTTCGCTAAAATTTGAAAAATGTACCTTTTCTGTTGAAGAAATATAACTTTTGGGTTTCATTGTGTCAGCCTCCAGCTTTAAGATGGATCCTGGGAAAGTTCAGGCCATCATTGACTGGGTTCAACCCAGCGACCTTAAGGCTCTGCAGCTCTTTTTAGGGTTCGCAAATTATTATAGAAAATTTATTAGAGGATTTTCTCAGATCGTCAAGCATCTTACAGTCCTCACTCGTAAAGGGGCAGAGCTAAAGGTTTGGTCGTTGGAAGCGGTTGGGGCTTTTGAAAATTTAAAGAAATGTTTTAGGTCTGCTCCTGTTCTGGTGCAACCAGACCTCCAGAGGTCGTGGGAGCTGTATTGTCTCAAGGTCCTGAGACTTTAACTAACCTGCGACCATGTGCCTTCTGTAAAAAATGTTCTCCTCCTGAGAGAAACTATGATGTGGGTAATCGGGAGTTGCTTGCAGTCAAGTTGGCCTTTGAAGAGTGGAGGCATTTTTTGGAGGGAGCTGTTTATCCAGTCACTGTGGTGACGGATCACAAAAATCTTGCTTATATTGAATCTGCCAAGTGGTTGACACCTAGATAGGCCCGTTGGTCTTTGTTTTTTCATGATTCAATTTTTCAGGGTCTAAGAACGTGAAGGCGGATGCCCTGTCTCGTAGTCTTTATTCTGTATCTCCTCCAGAACCTCCTTCCTCCATTCTTCCTCAGGATGTTCTGGCCATGGTTTCCTCTGAGCTGGAAGCTGAGATTCGTACTGCTCAGTCCTTGGCTCCTTCCAATACCGCTGAATGCAAGCTGTTTGTCCCTGTGTATCTCAGATTACGCCTTTTGCAAGAATTCCATGATTTTGTGTTGAGTGGTCATCCTGGGGTCACTGCCACCCAGAAGGCAGTTGCTAGACTCTTTTGGTGGTCTGCTATGCATAAGGATATTAGAGATTTTGTGCCGGCTTGTGAAACTTGTGCACACGCCAAAGTACAGCATTGCCTGCCGGCCAGGGAATTGGCTCCTTTGCCAATTCCGGAAAGACCACGGACTCATTTGTCCACGGATTTATTATTATTATTATTATTATTATACATTTATATAGCGCCATTTATTCCATGGCGCTTTACATATGAAAATGAAAATATAGACAGGTACAATAAACATGTGCTAGACAAGGGACACCCAAGTACAGAAGGAGAGAGGAGATTTAATTTCTGATTTACCTCGGTCTGGGGTGGTGACTGCTATTTGGATGTTAGCAGATCAGCAAACAAGCTCACTTCATCCCATTATCTGGATTACCCAATGCTGAAACTCTCTCCAAACTGTTTATTATTCATGTGGTACAATTGCATGGGATTCCTCTAAATATTGTATCTGATAGGGGTGTACAATTCGTCTCTAGATTTTGGAGGGCTTTCTGCAGAAAAGTGGGGATTGATTTGTCCTTTTCCTCTGCTTATCATCTTGAGACTAATGGTCAGACAGAGAGGACAACTCAGTCTTTGGAGCAAATTTTAAGATGTTTTGTCGCTAATCAACAGGAGAATTGGTCGTTGTTTATTCCGCTGGCTGAGTTTGTCTTTAACAGTCGGGTTAATCAGCGCACGGCAACTTCGCCGTTTTTCTGTAATTATGGGTTTCATCCTCATTTTCGTGAGTTTTCCAGGATCAGTTCTGGGTGTCCTGGGGTGGATGTCACCATTGAAGAGCTGTGGATGTTTGGAGGAAGGCTAAAAAGAATATTGGGGTGTCTCAGCATCTGCAGAAGTGGAAGGCCGATAGCAGGCGCTCGTCAGGGGTCGCCTTCAAAGTGGGAGATAAGGTATGGCTTTCCTCTAAAAATATTAAGTTGATGGTGCCCTCGCTAAAGTTGGGTCCTAGATTCATTGGTCCGTATGAAATTCTGGAGGTAGTCAATCCAGTTGACTTCCTGTTAAAGCTCCCTCGTCTTTCCGTATTTCTAATGTGTTCCACAAGTCGTTGTTGAAGAAATTTATTCCCCCTGTTCTGTCGTCTTCGCCCCTGTCTCCTCTGGTTTCTATTGTTGGAAGCTTGGAATATGAGGTACAAAGGGTCATTGATTCCCAAATGGTCCGAAATTCCTTTCAATACCTGGTACATTGGAAGGGGTATGGTCCTGAGGAACTATCCTGGGTTACAGCTCATTCTGTAAGGGCTGATCGGTTGGTCCAGGCCTTTCATTGGAGGTTTTCTGGGAAACCTGGGGTCCGCTGGCCCACCCTTGAAGAGGGGTAGTGTCACGATTTCCACTCTGTTTCTGTCTTTTTTACTTTGTGTCGGGGCTGTCAGTCTGTACTGGGTCTGTGCTGCAATCACCTGTATTCATTTTTCTTAATCACGATTCTACTTAAGCATTCTATTCCCCCCACCATCCCCACCCCCAGTGTCAATCGTACACTTGATGTTGCCTGTGGAACATTGATCCCTCTGTGCCTGACCATGCTTGACTTGTTTCTCTTCCCGGACTCTGACCCTTTGCTTGTGACCTGACTTTGCTTGTGCCTGTAACTGTTTTGTCTCTGGCTTTCCTGACCTCGGCTCATGTATTGGAGTTTGCCTCTGACATCCCTTTGTCATACTGTGCCATTTCCTGGACTTGACCTCGGATTGTTTGACCTCCCTTTACTTACAGTAAGTAGTATACATATTTATTGCCGTGACTTGCGTCACACCACGTCTAAGTGGCTGCTTTGGTAAGTCAAGAAGTTTTGCCCAAGTAGTCTGAAGAAATATGCTGAAAGCAAAACTCTACATGTTATATTCCATTTACAGTTGAATATGTCTACCATTGACTGAACTTTTTTTTCTCAACTCCAAAGGGGTTTCAAATCGCCTTTGGCATTGCTCCCCAGCCTCCCGGTTTCCTGTAGTGGAGGGTTTCGCATTCCTGCATATTGACAGTTCGGACCAGCGGCAACGCTGGTCTGAACTATGCGCTCTTCGATGCTGCTATAATGAGACAGCTTTGCTTTTTCACAACTGTGCACAATTTTAAAGCACCACTTTAACCTTTTCTTTGTTTTTTATTTCACCCCTTGAGTGGTATTATTAATGCATGTTCTTTGACTCTAGTAAAATTGTTACCAGCCACTGTCTTCTGTTCTCAGTGCAGCTCCAATTGTCTTCTGCAGTCTGTGGCCTGCCAGATCGCTCCAGTGTAATGTAAGTCTATGAGAGCTAGAACGAAGCCAGAACCAGAATCTCATAGAATTATATTGAGAGCTTGTGACTGTTACCTCTGACTTCCGGTCAGTCAGAAGCTCCAGACACAAGATGACTGAGCAGAACACAGTGACTGGTAAGAATATTACTAGGGGTAAGGAATATGTTGTAGTGATACCACTCTGGAGGTGAAATTAAAAAAAATGCCAGAGTGTTTTTTTTTTTTTTTTAATGATAATTGCATTTTCATCAATAGTCTCAGTTCAGTTGGACGTGGACATTCGAACAGAGGGGAATACATATTTTCAATGATAGGCGGGGAGAGAGAACACTACTCTGAGGAAGTCAGAAAGAACCTGCAAAGTTCTGGTTAAAGGAAGCTAGCATCAGGAAATTACCTATTGTTTAAATCATGATTTTGTTACATGTATCGGTATTTATTTATTTTTGAATTTACCTTTTTCTTGATATCTAAGAAAAAAACTTGTTTTGTAATTTTGAAATTTTCAAACTCAGCACTGGAGCTTTTGTAGACTCCTTCCTGTGCTTTGAGTTTTCAGCAGGGTTCAATATTATCAGAGGCAGGATTACAATGACAGCCTCTATACCATTACAAAATGCCTCTATACACAGCTGATAGCACAGAATCCACTATGGTTGGATCCTGACTCTGTGTACGCGTGTTAGCGCCTGAAACAACATGAAGTTAAAATCTTAAAAAAAAAGTCCTCAGTGGCTAATGGGAAAGTTGCAAGATTTCTATTTTTATATTTGTAAAATTGCAAATTGTGATATGTAAAGAAAACAAAAAATGGCAAAAATAATGCATATAACACAGAAACCTGAATTAAGCAATGAATAATTTTACAAGTGGCTAAGCAGTTAACTCTTTCAAGGCCATAAGTTTATTCAGTCACATTGATCAGTAGTTTCAAACTATAGGACCAATATGTCCCTTGGTCCTTAAAAAGGGAAAGGAGTTTCCCACCCCAATGTTTCTAATTGTTACTTTCCTTTACATACTATGCATTAATCTCAATCAAGTCCTTGATTGACGGCATCGGTCACATGAAAATAAATGAGTTATGAAGAGTATAATTATTAACTGTAAAGTGTAGCTGAATATTATGTTAAAGATATATAGTTAGTCTGTTCACACAGACACCATGACTTTTTTTTTTTTTTTTTTTTTACAAGAACCATCATGAGCAGGACACTGTCATCATGATAATGATTAATGCTAAACATCATCTGATTTTCTAGCTAGGTTTTAGCTATAGGGGTGCAGAATGCCTCCAGTCCTGTATATAACCCACATGGGACCATTTGTTATAATAGTGTGCCACTACTAGACACATTCTAAGATTGTTATTTTTGTCAAAGCCATAAGCTTAAAAATATATCACGGACAGGGTGGATAAAAATCATGATTTTTTTAAAAAAATCAAAAAAATCGGATTTTTTTGATTTAAATCGGATTTTTTTGATTTAAATAGGATTTTTTATCAAGTTGTACACAAGCAAAACTTTGTCTTTTTGCAAATCAAATTATTTTACACAAATAAAAATATTAAAACAGTTGATTATGAAACCTAATAATTTTTATTTGCACTATTAAACAATCAGAATTGAACTACAGAGAGTAAGTACTTTTTAACAATAGCCTATCTCTAACGTTTGAAGTAAGCAAACCTCTTCAGTGAATACATCAGTCCTTTAAGCCTACTGTTTATTTAGGACTTTTAATAGGAAAACTAGTTGTCCTGCTTTAGCAGTTCCTAAGCTTTTTCGGACTGTTGTGTGCACAAAACCAAATGAAGAAAACAATCTCTCTACTCCTGCCGATGAAGCCGATGCAGTCAGTAGCTGAGTAGCTACATTTATTATCTTCGCTGGAAGAACAAGTGATTGCGACTTCCACCAGTCCAGTGGTTTTAGTTCATTAACGACGTTATCTGCAAACATGTATTTTTGAAATGGTGCAGATTCACACTTCAATTTCAGCACAGTTGCCACAATGTCATGGTTAGTATTGGCGAGCCACTTTGTCTTTCAAATATTTTGTACAAGCCGCTCTTTCTTTGTCGTATACAGCCTGAAGATGTTTTCCTGAGATATCAAATCTACTTGGTGGTTTGTAGCCTGGTCTTATTCCTTCAATCATTTGTATAAACAATGGGTGTTCAACTAGTCGGAAAGAAGAATTGGTTGCAAATATGAATTTAGCAATTAATTCATCAAAATGTTCTTTCTGGCTCGTCGTAGTCTTTAAGAGGAATTTTTCTACACTTTGCACGCAAAGTTTTTTTGTTGGGCTGCTTTGTTGAAGTTGTACCCAGATATTGATTGTCACGTGCAGCACAAGCCATATTTGACCCTGAAAGCACAGTAATTAAAAATATAATTCGACTGCGTATTTGAAGAAATATAACGAAAATATTTTGAAACAAACTTTTTGAACAATGTAATGGTCCTCGTCCTATAAGGGCTGTCTCAAAAGTTATGCTACTCAAGTTTCCGGTGAAGTTGCTGTAATACTAGTAATATCAGAGCAACTGAAAAAAATTATGTCACAAAAGTTTTAAAAATGTTTTTTTTAAAAAATGGTCAATTTGGCAGACTTCAAAAGTGAATTGTAGCCTACAATAAAAAAAAAGGCGTATACACACTCTTTTATTTTTACTTAACGTTAATCTTCTGTGAAATATTGCCTTAACATAAATTTAAATTCTATACTCCAGAACTAGTGCTAGAAATTTTTCTTTTCATAGACTTTAACCATCCCAGTAAAACATCTGTTAAAATAGGTTGTAATTGCCAGACTTACCACTAGTGCTAGGGTCCTGGTGCATAAGAAGCTGTGGGGGTTCATTGACATTAGTTGTATCACTATCAACATCTTCATTTCCCTTCTGGTTGCAGTTTTCATAATGTGATTTCAAACGGCAAACAAGTCCTTGGATATCCTTTTGACAGTATTTGCAC
Source organism: Oophaga sylvatica (assembly GCA_033576555.1). Lineage (NCBI taxonomy): Eukaryota > Metazoa > Chordata > Amphibia > Anura > Dendrobatidae > Oophaga > Oophaga sylvatica. Next base: position 182,556,582 of record JARQOD010000004.1, on the reverse strand, counting down.
TTTGCTCTCCCACCTTTCTTTCCAAGCTCTGCTGGCATCTCAACAAAATGAACCCAAATAGGGTCTCTCTTACGACCTGCCATGGCTCACGCAGATCACTTCTGAAGTTTGATTGTTACTACAGCCAAGTACTGCTGACTGACTATCCAACAAGTTTGGGCATGTCAACTGAATGGAAAAAGAAACTGAAACCAAGCTACAGAAAGTGAAACCAAGCTAGAAGTGTGGAGTTAATTGAACAATGATTGAAAGTTTTAGATTTTAATCGTGATTTATATTAAAAAAATCTTTTGATTTAAATCAGTGATTTAAATCATGATTAAAATCACGATTTAAATCGATCTGATTTAAATAGAAAAAATCATTTGATTTAAATCATGATTTAAATCGTTGATTTAAATCGGCGTGATTTAAATCAATCCACCCTGATCACGGACTTGAAAAAACGCCCCATTCTGTTACCGTAATTATTTCAAAGTAAGAGTACTATCTTTTTTTCCTTTTTTTTTTTTTTCTCCTCCATATTCTTTTTCTACACCTGCTCTTTTCAAATAGTAAAATGACCCTTTTTCATAAGCAAGTTCTTTAGTTAGTCGTGAGCCTTTAAGTTTTTATTTTTTTTCCTTTAATTAACAAAGATGTGTTTATTCAGTGCTAATTTTAGTTATTTCCTTTTTTTTTCAGGTTTCCTTTTTATTTTGAGCTAAAAATTGCATTTGTGATTTGGCTTCTTTCACCTTACACCAAAGGCTCTAGTGTGTTGTATAGGAAGTTTGTGCATCCAACACTGTCTAGTAAGGAAAAGGTATGTTTACTTGCTATGCTGTACGTTTTATTGATTTTTTTTTTTTTTGTAACTAGCAATATTGGTTTTATCAGTTGATTTCACACTTTACAAAATGTAACGTTTAGTAAAAATTGCTTTAAAATAAATATACAAATGAGAAAAGGCCTATAACTACCAGGTTATCCATGGAAAAGGTTTAGTGCCCCATAACTATTGACCACTTTCAGTGGCTAAGAGCCAGAACCTGCTTTTAGTACTTGATATGAGGTAGATCCATAAGTGTTGCCCACAAAAGTGTCATGGAAGCCTTATTGGAAACCTGGCCTAGTAGAGTCATGGCCAAAAGTTTTGAGAATGACACAAATATTAATTTTTACAAAGTCTACTGCTTCACTTTTTCTAATGGCAATTTGCATATACTCCAGAATGTTATAAAGAGTGATCAGCTTAACAGCAATTACTTGCAAAGTCAATATTTGGCTAGAAAATGAACTTTATCCCCCAAAACACATTTCAACATCATTACAGCCCTGCCTTAAAAGGACCAGCTAACCTCTTTTCAGTGATTGCTCCATTAACACAGGTGTGGGTGTTGATGAGGACATGGCTGGAGATCAATCTGTCATGATTAAGTAAGAATAACACCACTGGACACTTTAAAAGGAGGCTGGTGCTTGGCATCATTGTTTCTCTTCTGTTAACCATGGTTATCTCTAAAGAAACTCGTGCAGTCATCATTGCAATGCACAAAAATGGCCTAACAGAGAAGAGTATCGCAGCTAGAAAGATTGCACCTCAGTCAACAATCTATCGCATCATCAAGAACTTCAAGGAGAGAGGTTCCATTGTTGCCAAAAAGGCTCCAGGGCGCCCAAGAAAGACCAGCAAGCGCCAGGACCGTCTCTTAAAAGTGTTTCAGCTGCGGGATCGGGCTACCAGCAGTGCAGAGCTTGCTCAGGAATGGCAGCAGGCAGGTATGAGTGCATCTGCACGCACTGTGAGGCAGAGACTCTTGGAGCAAGGCCTGGTCTCAAGGAGGGCAGCAAAGAAGCCACTTCTCTCCAGAAAAAACATAATGGACAGACTGATATTCTGCAAAAGGTACAGGCAGTGGACTGCTGAGGACTGGGGTAAAGTTATTTTCTCTGATGAATCCCCTTTTCGATTGTTTGGGACATCAGGAAAACGCCTCATTCGGAGAAGACAAGGTGAGCGCTACCACCAGTCTTATCTCATGCCAACTGTTAAGCATCCTGAAACCATTCATGTGTGGGGTTGCTTCTCAGCCAAGGGAATCGGCTCTCTCACAGTCTTGCCTAAAAACACAGCCATGAATAAAGAATGGTACCAGAATGTCCTCCAAGAGCAACTTCTCCCAACCCTCCAAGAGCAGTCTGGCGATCAACAATGCCTTTTCCAGCATGATAGAGCACCTTGCCATAAAGCAAAGGTGATAACTAAATGGCTCAGGGAACAAAACATAGAGATTTTGGGTCCATGGCCTGGAAACTCCCCAGATCTTAATCCCATTGAGAACTTGTGGACAATCATCAAGAGACGGGTGGACAAACAAAAACCTAAAAATTCTGACAAAATGAAAGCATTAATTGTGCAAGAATGGACTGCTATCAGTCAGGATTTGGTCCAGAAGTTGATTGAGAGCATGCCAGGGAGAATTGCAGAGGTCCTGAAGAAGAAGGGTCAACACTGCAAATATTGACTTGCTGCATTAACTTATTCTAACTGTCAATATAAGCTTTTGTTACTCATATGTTTGCAATTATATTTCTGTCTTTGATAAAAACATCTGTCAAACACACATAAAAACCAGAGGGCAGCAGATCATGTGAAAATCTAATATTTGTGCCATTCTCAAAACTTCTCAAAACTTTTGGCCATGACTGTATAGATAAAATTCTTCTCATAGCTAACCATTGGACTGAGTTCTTTAATGTCGCTCATCAGCTAGTGTGAAGAGTTCAAGGGGTGTTCTCAAGTGTGGAAGTTTTTCATTGGATAGTGGATAGCTTACAAATTGCTGGGGATAAGACCGCTCTGACCCGCACCCATCCTGAGAATAGGGCAAAGGAATAACTTCCCAATTTCTTGGGGTCCAACCACTGGGACTCCCACTCCACTTTCCCCCCCCCCTAATTTTGAGGACCGTGGCTCTGAAAAGCCATGTGTGAATAGAGCGGTGGTTAATCATGTGCACTGCCACTCTATTCATTCTTGTCGGGACCTCCTGAGTGCAGTAAGAATGGAGCGGCACCACCACTCCATTAGCTCTTTAGAGCCCTGGTTCTCGGAATCCGCAAAGGTCTCAACGGTTGGACCTAAGCGATTGGCGAATTTATCCCCTAGCCCTGTCCCAACCTTGAAAATACCTCTTTAAATTGCTTCGATCATAGTATTGATCAAATGATCGTTTCCAAATATGGAATGATATAGCGCCAATTGAATAATAGGGAGAACATGTAATACACGGCCATGCTGTTGCTTTGATATCCTTCCCATTCTTTTCAACTACAAATTACTGGTTGCTACAAAATGCTACCATGACCATCATTTTGAAGCTGGTGCTGCAGTTTTAAGATATCATATATCATTGAATTTAGAGAGACATATAGTACCACATCAAATAAAGCGGTATGGTACCGTAAAATCATATTTACTAGTTTTTGGAAGTTTGACTTCAAATGATTAAAATTCTTTAATGTGCACCTATAGGAGATTGATGAGTACATTGCTCAGGCGAGAGACAAGAGCTATGAAACAATGATGCGTGTGGGCAAAAGGGGCCTAAATCTTGCTGCGAATGCCGCTGTGACGGCAGCTACAAAGGTAAAATAACAGTTTATTACAGAAATACATCACTTATTTGAAAGGCATTTCATTATTTTGCTCTGTCCCTTCCATAATAACATTATCTGTATTCTAGAATTTTTGATAGATCCTCCTCATCTTACTTCGGAAGATTTCTAGTGAGAAAACAATAGGTTTAGAGAATAAATTTGGTAATGACTGTATTCACCTTCTTGCAGCACTTTATAGTTGAAATATAGGAATAATCTACATAAAATGAAGCAAATTTAGGGCTTGTGTAGAAAGGACTGTACCAATGTTGAAAAAGCTAGGAATATTTGAACTTGGTAGCCTTGGAGAGAATATGGAGATGGTGAGTAAAACTGTGGACAAGAAAAGGCTATAAAAACTGGGTACAGTTCTGGGTACAGAGCCTGTACACAGCATGGCTCCATAGTATGGAGGCCTATAGAAGTCCTAAAAAAATATTTAGGATTGAGAGTCCTCAGTGGTTGATACCTTTTAATGGCTAACTGAAAAGATAAGATTTCTATCTACTGGCTAACACGTACGAAGATACACATCTTTCCTATATAGAAGTTCTATGCGCTGACGTAAAGGCTGTCAGACTCCATTATGTTAGGTTTTTCTCTAAAACGCTGTATCAAACGTACTTTAAAAGCCTCTGGGGACCGAGTTGTGCTGGAGACTAGTCGGATAGGCGGATCCCTGGCGGCTTCTCACTGCCTCCTGTCTTGGACCGACAGATCTCTGTTGCATGTATAGGGAAAGACCTCTCCTTCCAATGCAGCGAGCAGGGATCCGCCTATCTGACTAGTCTCCAGCGCAGCTCGGACCCCTGCCACGGTGTCTGAGTCAAACCTACCAGGCTGAGATAATACAGCCAGTGCCTGATCCACCTTACCCTATGGATCGGGCAGCATGTTTCTGCTGTCAGGTTCATTTTAATATATACACAATTAAAGAAACCTAGTAACAAATGAAGGCAAAGGCAATAGTTTATGAACATATTTCCTCCATACACAGATACTGTAGGTAGCATTACCCAAATATAGTATGAAATATGTATGAGTCAATTGCGAGTTCACCTGTCTACACTTATAATAGCTGCACTTTCCTGGCAATATGTAACAAATACCAAAGTTTAATAAATAATTTCATGGATTGTGAATCAGATCATGGATGCAGCATGGCTTACCCAGCCAACTCTCCCATGTCGTCTAACGATGACGGGGTATGTGTCCCATGTGATCGATCGTGGAATGTGGACCCACTGGACCACTGGGGGGACCCGGGCCTACCTGGACTAGGAAAGAGTAGCGACCGGGGTCTGTGGCAGCTGAGCTTGTGGACAAGATAGCCATATGCAAGACTAAAGGACACCGCACAACTTCAGGTATGAAGAAACAAAGTTTACTTAAATAATGAAAAAGGCATGTAAACACCAGGTTCCGGAATATGCACATCTCGAAGAAAACACATCACAGGTTGACAGGCGAAGCAAGAGGTTATCACGGGTTGACGCAGTCCAGAGTCATCTGGCACTGGCATACTAGGATGACCTCTCTCTCAGGCCTCAGGCGTAGCACAGGCACAGCAGGAGAACTTCAGACACCGACCTCGGACTAGCTTCAGACGATGGCAGGAGGTCATCACGGGTTGACGCAGTCCAGGGTTGTCTGGCACGGGCATACTAGGATGGCTTCTCTCTCAGGCCTTGGGTGTAGCACAGGCTCAGCAGGAGAACATCAGACACCGACCTCAGGCAGACTTCAGATGATGGCTAGGGTCATCGCAGGTTAATGCAGTCCAGGGTTATCTAGCACGGGCATACTAGGATGGCCTCTCTCAGGCGTAGCACAGGCTGTTATGTTTCGGTAGCTGAGGAGTGCAGGTAAAAAAGACAATACACCAGAGCAGTTGGAATCTATGAGATTGCAGTACCCTGACTAACCACCACAACTAGAGGCAGCCGTGGAGCGTTCCTACGTTGGTCCTAGACGCCTCGTCACAGCCTGAGAAACTAACTACACCTAAAGATAGAAATAGGAAAGCTATCTGCCCCGGAGCAGAACCCCAAAGATAACAGAAAGCCCCCAAACATGTAATGGCGGTTAGACAAGAGGAAATACTGACACAGAAAGAAAATAGTATGAGCAAACGCTGGGGCCCAAACTATCTAAATAGAAAAGGATAGGAAGGGTACTTACTGCAATCCCAGAAAACCCTGAAAAGCACCAACTCTACTAATTTCAAAATCACCTGAGATCACACGACCTCTACCACCTAAATTAGTTCTCTGGTGTAACAAAATAAAAACAGCAGCCACTGAAAAAACTGGAAAAAGCAAAAGAACAAAACTCAGTGGCTGAACTAAACTGAGAGGGCAGAAGCCCCCGGAGGGGACCCTGAAGGCCCCCAAAGAAGTGCAGGACAAAATGCAAAAATATAGCACAAACACAAAAGAAGCAAAAGTCTTATCTGTAAGCAGGAGATGCAGACACGACACAGCAGGCTACAAGGGAAACTGGAATGAAGGATTCAGACCAGAACAATTGATCACCGGCAACCCTGATGGGAAAATGACTCCCCTATATAAGACCAGTCAGTAACACCTGATTCCCAGTCCTCACAATCTTCACTAGCACCGCTTGTAACCACCAGAGGGAGCCTCCGCTCAGAACTCATCCCAAACCCATTCACAACAACAGGCACAGCAGGAGAGCATCAGATACTGACCTCAGGCAGCCTTCAGACAACGGCAGGAGCCATCATGGGTAAGGACGGTTTCCCACTTGCGTCTGACCGACCTGCGTCGGTCAGAGCACGGCCGCCGCTAAGCTCCGCCCCCGGTCGCGCCTCCTTCCGATCGCTCCGCCTATGGGCGCATGACGCTGCATGCGACCTGCGTACCCTATCTTTAACATTGGGTACGCAGGCCATGCGCAGCTATGCGTTTGCCGCCGCTTGCATCCTTTTGACTGTGCGCCGATCTGCGCCCAACGCACCGTGTTGCATTTTGGTGCGGTCAGCGCACCGTCAAAAGGACGCAAGCGGCGACAAATGCATAGCTGCGCACGGCCTGCGTACCCAATGCTAAAGATAGGGTACGCAGGTTGCATGCAGCGTCATGCGCCCATAGGCGGAGCGGCCGGGAGGAGGTGCGGCCGGGGGCGGAGCTTAGCGGCGGCCGTGAGCTGACCGACACAGGTCGGTTAGACGCTGGTGTGAAATTAGCCTAAGACCGCAGGGAACCGGCAGGAAATCAGAACATAAACAAGACACCGATAGCACGGGTCCAGGAACATTGGCACTGCAGCATCGGGCATCAGCTGGTCAGGTACAGGACTCACTGGCGGGACCGTCATTGGGGAACAGAGCTGGAGACTCCCGGAAACCACGGAGGAGGAATCCATCCAGAAACACAAGTCGGACCGACTCAACAGCACAACTTGGACCACCAGAACCATGGACTGGACATCTGGACACAGGATGGACATCCGGACTCAGGCAGGACATCTGGACTCAAGCTGGACTTCGGAACACGGACTGGGCTTCGGAACACGGACTGGGCTTCGGAACACGGACTGGGCTTCGGAACACGGACTGGACATCAGGGCACAAGCCGTACATCAGGTCTTGGACAGGACATCAGGATTCGGATCTCAAGTAGAACATCAGAACACTGGCATCGGACTCCGGACATCTGGCAACGATCGACAGGTTCCGGACATCAGGCTGCGGACATCAAGCTCCGGACATGAGGCCGCAGCCATCGGGCTCCGGACACCTGGCAGCGATCGTCAGGCACCGGGCAGGAAAGGATAGGATCTGGACATCTGGAAGTGGTCACCGGACATCAGGCCGCAGTCTTTAGGCTCCGGACAAGAGGCCACGGTCATCAGGCTCCAGACATCCGGCAGCGACCTAAAAAGGAACCCAAGCGATCTGGTGCAAGCCCCACTGGGTTGAACTGGAGCCAGCCGGGAATTGCACCGAATAACAAACTGAGCACAGAGTAGCAGAGGCTCAGCAGGCACACTGGACTCCTACTTCCAAGATAAACCCAGGTTAGCTCACAGAAAGTCAGTTAGCAAAAAGTCAGTCACTGGGCACAGGGTTCAGGACACAGAAGGTCTTCAGGAACATAACACAGCAGGAATCAGGACTTCAGGAGCACAACACAACAGGAATCAGGACTAGGACTTTGGTGCCAACACATAAACAGGATAAATCCAGGAACTCGGACATCAGCTGTCCCAAAGCTGATAACAGAAACGGATCTGTGTATTCTGCCCCCAGAACAGGTGGAAGACAGGCATCAGCTCACCTCGAACTGCAGGCAGGACTGGTGCTGAGCACCAAACAGACATAGCAAGACTCAGAAACTTAATGCGAAGCTCTGACAAGCCCCCATAGGTCAGGGGAACTTTATATTGAAACTGCCTCACATCGATAGGCTGGAGCAGCAATTCTAGCACACACCCATTCCTCATCAAAGCAGGGGAGGTGTGTCCCGCGCACCTTAAGCACAGCCAGACACAAATCAGCATAGCAAAGGACATCTGGCAGCGGCTGCAAGGCTGAACACGTGGTAAGTCATGCACAACTGCAGAGGAACTTGCAACCCACGGGTAGCTTCCACAGCGATAGCCAGGTACTGCACATGCGGGTGGTCATGCAGCTCAGCGGAGACACTCACGCATGTACGGCTATGCAGCGGAGCAGCATCCATGCAGGTAACTGACAACAACATTCCAGCTCATTAGAGGGAAATGAGGTGAAGGGTTAAAGCAGAGATATCCAGAGTAACGCCAGGTAAGCAGAGTACAAACACAGAGGCGTTACAATCAGAATATACTGTATATCCAGATATTAAATGGCTAAATGCCATACTAGGTATCAGCATAATTACTTATCCTGACATTATATTTAGAAAGGACACTTTCACGCACAGTGTAGGACAGACTAAGTGCAACACAAAGTCATTAGGGAAGAGGATCCAAACACGTGGGAAGTGAAGACCCCTGAACTGATATAACGTCACCCTGTCTGTCCTACCGTCACTATATAGGTTCCGCACCTGTCGCTGAACAGGATACCTAGTCCCTGTGTGACCCCTGGCGCTAAGCCCTGCGTCGGGAAGGACAGGATGAACACTAGTCAATCCCAGTAACACTAAAGACAGTAAGGATAAAGGAAACCAGAGGGACACTTAGCTTGAGTAGACTCAGAGAGGAACGAAACTCCAAGAGGACGCTAGCAAACTGTTACAGCTCCAAGCTTCAACAGAGAAGTGCAAATAGGAAATAACACCCGCAACTCTCAACAGGAAGTTGGGAGTTACAAATAACCAGATCCAGGTGTGGTCATTAGCATTGGGTGGCCACCAGCTGGCAAAGCAAACAACTGTGACCTTCTGCAGACAGATGCAGTGCAATGGTCTGCATCCTCTAACACATCTGTGACCGACAAAGATTGCTAGTACTGCATATGCAGGTGCTAGGATCAATATATGACACAGAATGAGGAGAAATAAGGTAATAAAGCCTCATGGACCTTTTTTGCAGTCGTATTAGAAGGCTCTAAAAAACTAAGCTCTAATTCTGCCTTGAGCCTTACTCCTACATGTCCCTTACCATGTTAAGAAGATACAGTTATGAGAAAAATTAAGTATATAAAACCTCAGAAAAACAGAACATTTTAATCTATCACATAAAACCAGGTATAGGTTCTATTTTAGCAAATGAAGTGAAGAGGAAGAATGTATAAAATTATTTTTTCATTGTATTATAATTAAAAAATGTATATAAAATCAGGAAAAAGGTACTGAAAAAATGGAGGGATACAGGCTCGAGTATACTAATAAAGGTTCAAATAGCAGAGCGTCTTTATAGTGTTATCAATTATTCTCATTTAATTGAATTTAAATATTCTTATTGAAATATTGTGATTGGCCGCATAGTCTCCCTGTTCGTGCTTATAGAGTTGCGGTCACTCCATTGTTCAAAATAATTCATAAATATAAATAATTGATTAAAATCAAAACAATATATCAACTCTGCCCTTAACATTAATATGAATGATCAAAAATCGATTAGATATTATTATATTGCACATGCAGATGTATCGCAATATAGTTATAATAGCAAATTTATACAAAAAATTGTTACAAAATTATGATGCAACTGATATAGCGTATATACTTGAGTATACGCCGAGTTTTTCAGCGCACTTTTTTGTGCTGACAACACCCCCCTCAGCTTATGCTTGAGTGAGGTGTCCAGAACATGGAGGGGCAGCGGCGGAGCAGCGGGTAACCAAGGTAGCAGCCGACTGCTTCGGCTAACTCCTGTGCCCGCTGCTAAAGAGAAATGAATATTCACTGCACTGGCAATGAATATTCATTTCTGTGTAATAGCACGCTTAGTGTCAGCCTCAGCAGCTGTCTCCTGCAGCTGCCGGGCGGTCACGTGTGCCACTGCTTAAGAGAGGTGAATATTCATTTCACTTAAGTAGCGGCACACGTGACCGCCCAGCGGCTGACACTGTGTGCGCTACTTAATACTCACTGCCAGCCCTCCACGCGTATAGTTCTGGCGTGAGGAGTGGTGAGTATTCTGGCAGCTGTGCTCTGCTTGTGAGCAGTGCATGACGTCCCTGCCATGCACTGCTTACAAGCATAAAGCCAAAACAAGATAGTCCACGGCACCAGGATAACTTGGCCAACAATCCAATCGCTTGTCTATGGGGATTCTGATAGCTGACCCTTAGTAGTCAGACAGCTGTGGGTATATGGTGCTCAGCGTCCAGAAATGACACAATGATCATATAAGCAAAAAAGAAATGATGCGGCACTCACCCATGTGCTGTGAACTTGTTTATTCATTCTCCATTAAAGGACCCGTGGAAGCGTTGAACACGTGAAACGGCCGTCGTCCTTCTTCCCTGCACACCTCCTCTCCCTGCCTGTCCCCCACGATTTTTCCTTTAATGGAGATTGAATAAAGAAGTTCACAGCACATGGGTGAGTGCCGCATCATTTCTTTTTTGCTTACAAGCATAAATCAGCTGCTGGCACCGGAACAAGACGCTGTGAGGGAGCGCAGAAAGGTAAGTGTAATGGTTTGTTTTTTATGTTTTTTGATGGGAGCCAGTCATACCAGGATAAGAATAGGGTCATGCATACAAGGATAGGGATGGAGCCATGCATATAAGGATAGGAATGGAGCCATGCATACAAGGATAGGGATATGGAGCCATGCATACAATGATAGGATAGGAGCCATGCATAAGGATGGATATGAAGCCATGCATACAAGGATAGGGATATGGAGCCATGCATACAAGGATAGGGTATGGAGCATGCATACAATGATAGGGAAGAGCCATGCATACAAGGATATCGATATGGAGCCATGCATACAAGGATAGGGATATGGAGCCATGCATACAAGGATAGGGGAGGAGCCATGCATACAAGGATAAGGATATGGAGCCATGCATACAAGGATAGGGATATGGAGCCATGCATACAAGGATAGGGATATGGAGCCATGCATACAAGGATAGGGATGTGGAGCCATGCATACAAGGATAGGTGAGGAGCCATGCATACAAGGATAGTGATGGAGCCGTACTTGCCAGGATAGGGATAAGGAGCCTTGCATACCTGGATAGAGATGAGGAGCCTTGCGTACAAGTATAGGGATGAGGAGCCCATGCATACCCTGCTTATACTCGAGTCAATGATTTCCCAGTTTCTTGAGGTAAAATTAGGAGCCTCGGCTTATACTCATGTATATACGGTAATTAAAATCTAAAATGTATATTGCAATGTAAACACGAGATCCCATGTCAAAAAAACTTCAATAGCTGCTGCTGTAAGGATCAATACAATCACTATAAATGATGTGTATATATATTTATTGAATATATATTTTCATAATTTAACAAATGCACTGGGGTCTCTGTGTTTACACTGCTGTGTGCACTTTATAAGTAAATGGAAAAATATCTATATTTGAGAGTCCTCAGTGGTTGATACCTTTAAATGGCTAACTGAAAAGATGGTAACAAATTGCAAGCTTTCGAGACTACTCAGGTCTCTTCATCAGGCTAGACTAATACAAAATCTGAAGAATCACATATTTATGTACAACACAGCACAGAAATAATGCAATAGATAAGACAAGTGACGTGAAACTATCATGATGGGAGAGTGATAGACAGTTATGACCATAAATATTGGAACAGTTCATAGATAAGGAGTGAAAGTTTTATTGTTGTCTGATTGGGGTCTGGTTCTGTGTTTAACTGGTTTAACTGCTCCTGTGCTGCATCTCACAAATATGTCTATCAGCTCCCAACAACCCCTGTATACACGAAAAAACACCATCTGATTTGGTCCCATGCTGTATGTAAATAAAAATGTGGTCTTGTCTGATGGGCCTCCTCCCTGAGGTGTCTGTCCCTCCTCTCTGCTCCTAATCGTGTTCTCCTGCTTTGATTGATTTGGACATCCACGATGCGAACTGAGATATTGCACCTGCGCAGTAGCCTCCCTGGACCGCACCAGTGCACTCTGTTCTACCGTACTGTGAGCTGAGCATAAAACAGCAGTGCGCAAGCGCATAGCGACGTGATCGGCGTCATTTCACATCTAGGCACTTGCGCAGTGCTGAAATTCAATTAGGAGCAGAGAAGAGGGACAGACACCACAGTGAAGACGCCCATCATACCGGACCACCCTTATTTGCATATCAAATGGTATTTTTGGTGGTATACAGGGTAGTTGGGAGCTGATAGGCACGTTTGTGGAATGCAGCACAGTTAAAGGTGGTGCTGTTTCTTCATAGGCTCAAAAACTGGGGTCAGGTTCCCTTTAAACCTAATGTGTATGTTAACGACTTTAGGAAAATTACTGTTTTTATGTTTCCAAATCACATGTTGAGATGTTTGTAATACATAAGTCCCATAGCTTTATGTCAATAGTTTGGACATGGAAGTTGATTGGTTGGACTTTTATGAATTCTTCCCAGGGTCAAGGAGTGTTGTCAGAGAAGTTGCGGAGTTTCAGCATGCAGGATTTAACTCTAATACAAGATGACGATGCTGTGCACATGCATAGTCCAGAACCTCGTTTGCGCAGCTCTTCCAGCGGACTAGTGGAGACCATCATTGATCAAGGTAGAAACCTAATGGGTTAACTGAAATACATGAGTTTGGGGAAATGTTTGACCCCTTATTATTTTTCCTATAAAAATAATCTTCTGGTAGTCATCATTTTTACCTTCACAACATAGAAGAAGCTTGCAGAATATGCAGTGTCATTGTCACTTTTTATGGCGGTTCGCTTAAAGCGTAACCGTCGTTTTAATTTTTATTTAATAAATCAATAGAACATGTGAAAATTAGCAACTTTGTTATATATCTTATCAGAGATATTTGCTTCTTTCTTTGCCAAAATTGATCAGTCATTATTAGTGATGAGCGAGTGTGCTAATTACTTGAGTTTTCCGAGCATGCTCGGGTGTTCTCCAAGTATCTTGGGCGTGCTCGTAAATTATGTCTGAGTCCCCGTAGCTGCATGATTGCGGCTGTTAGACAGCCTGAATACATGCAGGGATTTCCTGTTTGTTAGGGTATCCCCACATGTATTCAGGCTGTCTAGCAGCCGCAAATCATGCAGCTACGGGGACTCAGACATAATTTAAGAGCACGCCCAAGATACTTGGAGAACACCCGAGCATGCTCGGAAAACTCAAGTAACGAGCACACTCGCTCTTCACTAGTCATTATCAAAATTCTCAATTCTGAGGTAAAGTCTGTATTCAGAGACAGACTTTCCCTTTGCTGACATAGGAGATGAACATTACTACTGATAAGATTCTATGTAGAGGGGAGGAGGAGCTAGAGACACCTCCACCCTCCTCCCCCATTCTATCTACATAAAATCGTATGAATCTTATGATAGATGCTACCACTCCGGCGCCATTTTGATGGAGCCATTTTTTTTTCTCTCTAGCAAAATGGTGCCTGCGCATTAACATCTATTGGAACACTAAATGATATACTGCTCAGGCACCATTTTCATGAAAGTATCGTGGGGAGAAAAAAAAGTCATCAAAATTGTGCCTGTGCAGTAGCATATATAGCTTTCCAATAGATGTTAATGCGCTGGCACCATTATACTACAGAGAAAAAAAAATTGGCTCCATCAAAATGGCACCAGCGGCGCCTCCAATGTAGCATCTATCTCATTACGATAGATGCTACTGTGCAGGGTCTCTGCCGGCGCCATTTTTGCTAGAAAGAAAAAAAAAATTGGCTCTATCAAAATGGCGCCTGCGCAGTAACATCTATCGCCACCCCGAAGCATGAGAATCTGGTTAACTGAAAACTGCAAATAAAGATTAAACAACAACCACAAGATGGATTTCATCTTTATTTTAATCAGTATAATGGTGCCAACCTTACAATGTCTGTAGTTTTCTGAGCACAATCCTGCTGACAGGTTCACTTTAACTAAAAAAAAATATGTATATCTCCCCCAAATTTTTGAATGCCCTTTTCTTAACAATCCTTTCAAGGCTGCAGTTATCCCGGTTGTTTGTGCACCTTTTTCTACCACACTTTTTCCTTCCACTCAACTTTACAATAATATGCTTGATACAGCATCTGAACAGCCAGCTTCTTTAGCAATGATCTTTTGTGGCTTACCCTCCTTGTGGAGTGTGTCCATGACTGCCTTCTGGACATCTGTCAAGTCAGCCATCTTGCCCATGATTGTGGAGCCTACTGAAACAGACTAAGAGACCTTTTTAAACGCTTAGGAAGCCTTTGCAGGTGTTTTTTGCGAATTATTCTAGTTTACTGAGATAATGACTTTTGGGTTTTCATTGGCTGTAAGCCATAATCACCAACATAAACAGAAATAAACACTTGAAATAGATCACTCTGTTTGTAATGACTCTATATATTGAATTTCACTTTTTATATTGAAGAACTGATATAAATTAACGTTTTGAGGATATTCAAATTTTGTGAGAAGCACCTGTAGCTTATCAGAAGAATACTTAATTTCTAATTGAAGGTGTTAACTAATCTTATTATTACACCCACTAAATATTGGGATAGGATCTTGCTTTGCTGGCCCCTTTTCATCTTAATGATCATATGTATGACTTTGAAATGCTTTAACATATAAGACATTTTGAACGGCTCATATTTATATAATAGTTATGGTATGTAGACGTTTATTGAACAGATGCAACATTACCCTTTTCTTTTGTCTTCTCCGCATCCTTGGAATCTGTGTAAGTTTATTTGTTTAATCTGTTTGATCTAATCTGATTTATTCTACTTGAATATTAAACTAGTTGTGAATAATTAATTAACTATTCTTAAATGAGATTAAGCAACAAGAAAATAAAAGGGGGTATTCCTGCATCCTAATGAAAATGTGTTTGCAAGTTCATTTAAGTTTCATGGATTGAATGACCACAAGCTCCATGTGGGACCTTGTGTGGCACTGCCAGCTCGTGTAACAGTCCAGTTGTGTCATAGATGGCAGGAGTAAATTTGTGATGTTCATGTAAATGGTAAATCTCACTATTCAATTACGGACACAGCAGAGTGTGATAAATAATCCAATAAAATGTAACCTTTATTACTAATTAATGAAAACGTAACAAATGCCAAATATAATAGAAATACTTTTTTTTGCAAGTGCTGCAACAGACCTATCACATACGATAAAAGATGTACCTGCATATGCTGCAATTGATATTTATGGACAAACCTATCGAAGTCCACCCAAATTTGATGTACTAAAGATGTACATACGTGTGTTAATAGTTAAAGGGAATGAGAGGTTTCAGTATGTTACATTTACACCTGATTATTTTGATGCTGCATGGTCACTAAATATTGAGTAAAATTTCTAAGGGACGTCTGACCACTGTCAATCCCCTTTTCTTTCTCTATTTAGTGAGTACCGTGATCTGTGTGTTTTATGTGTCCGTTACGTCAGATTATGGTAGAGTCATCGCCTTCTGATGTTTTATTTAATAGGGGGTGTCTATTCATTACTGAGATTTTAGGTAGGTTTGTCCATAGATGTCAATTGCAGCACATGGAAGTACCGTACATCTCTTTATCATATGTGAGGTGTCTATTACAGCACTTGTAAAAGACATCTTTTTATTACGTTATGTTTGGCATTCGTTCCGTTTTAAATAAATAGTAATAAAGGTTACATTTTATTGGATTATTTCTTACACTCTAAGCTGTGCACACAATACAGCTCTGTCCTAGAACTGGAGGAATATCTGGATACTAGTGTCCAAGAGAGGAAGATGATTGACGGTCCTCACTTCTTGGAGGTGTAAAGCAAAAAAATCAATTCCTTATTTTGGTATTCCTTTCGGTGGCTTTTTCCCATGCCCAATGCCTGTTGTGGAACCATACTTTACAATTTTTTCTAGGAAAGAAAATCTGGCCATAGAGATGCAATACAACAGCACATGCCTGTCCCCCAACAGGTCTATGCACATGCAATAGTTGATGGTCAAGTGCACATTTGGCCATCAGCTATCTCTCCTAACTCCTGGGTGCACGTGAATGTGGCCGTAATGTTCATATGTTTTAAAGTGGCTAGTGACTTGTCTCCTGAATAACAATACGCTGCAAAGTGGTATTCCCATCTCCAAGATCTCATCCCAATATGTAGTAGGTGTAATAATAAAAATATTAGCAAATACCTCCAATTAGACGTGTAGTATAGTTTTTCTGATTCGCTATGTCTCTTTCCTCATGTGCAGGCATTACAGGACCTTAGGTATCCATGGTTACGTCCACTGATATAGTTAGTTAACTAGTTGCTAGTGGTCGTAACCATTGATATCTAAGATCCTGCAATGACTGCAAAAGAGACATAGCGAATCCCAAAAACTATACTACATGTCTAGTTGCTAATATTATTATTACACCTACTACATATTGGAATAGGATTTTGGAGATGGGAATAATCCTTTAAAATTCAAACTGCCCAACCCTTCTCTCACTTGACTTCATCTGCCAGCGAAGAGTCTGGAATTCCTTACACACATTGGCTGATACATCCAATATAAGTGGGTCGGGCCGCCTTTAATAATGTATATGGGAGCCTTTAGTGTTTGTTTTTTTAACTTAAAGGGAATCTGTCATCCCATTTTTGCCATATCAACTAAAGATATGGCTGAATAGTGCGTCCCATAAGAAAGCGAGCGGTATTAACTTAATTTCCTGTTACCCCCGTTTTCATATAAAAATACCTTAGTAAAGTTGGTATTTTGGGCTGCCAATCAGGGCGGTCAGGTCAGATGGGCGGCGGTTATTCACTCCCCCCCGCCCCCTTCCGCTTCTGTCACGTAACGCTGTCTGTGAATATCACAGACAGCGTACTGTTTCCGCAATTGCGCTGTGAACAGGGCCCCAGCGCGTGCGCAGTGTTCTTTGCCCAACAGTGGGCAAAGTAGTAAAACATTACTGTGCATGCGTCAGACTTCCTGACTTTCCTTGGCCCGGAAGTCATCAGCAATCACTGGACGACTTCCGGGTCAAGTGAAGTGCCAGAAATTACTTGCGCTTGCGCTTTAGTGATAGTGTGCTGGCCCACTGTTGGGAAAACAACACTGCGCACGCGCGAGGGACTTTTGCACAGCGCAAGCGCGGAAAGACAACGGACAAGAAAAAAAAAAGCTACGTATGGAGGAGGGTTGGGGGAAGCGAATAACCGCCACCCAGCTGACCTGACCGCCCTGATTGGCAGCCCAAAATACCAACTTTACTAAGGTATTTTTATATGAAAACGGGGGTATCAGGATATAAGGTAAATACCGCTAGCTTTAGTTGATATGGCAAAAATGGAGTGACAGATTCCCTTTAAGAAAATTGACCCTATAATGCAACATGTAGCAATGGTCAAGAATCCTGGTGCCACATAATGTAAGTAGTTCCCCAACATTACTTTTTATTATCTCATCCTTTAGCCATAGGCATTATGTGCACAGTGCATGCATAAAAATACTTCGCCATTCATACCTGCTTGCAGTCTCCTACCAGTTCCAGTGCCTTTGTGGTCCTCTTCTACATCATGTGACTCCAGTTCTGACTAGCTGGCTCATACATAGGTCTGTTAGTTGCTTTTATGATGTCACTCTATGAAGACCTGTCAGACTTATAGGCTTACATTGACAAAGTGACGTCCCCAGACCACCCTGAAGACTCAGTATGAGCCGACCGGTCCTTTTATGTAACCACCAGTTCTGACCAGAGCCGCTCTGGAAACAGAAGAGGACAGAAATGGGAAAGTATTTTAATGCACTGTGCACTTGTGATAGATATATAGCTAAAGGAGGGGATAATGAAAAAATGCTGGAGTGCTACTTTAAAATATAATTCCAAGCAAATATTATCAACTATTAAGTGATAAGGAAGTTCATTGCTGAAAATAATCTTTTATTGCCAGAAAGGCAGCCAATATTAACTTATTTTCTATGGGGGCTAAATTGCCTTTCATTTAATTTAGAGATATAATCATCTCCTCTCTCTATTACTATTATTGGCATACCTCCTTACCAGGGCTTATATTTTAGAAAATAGATGTTTTGCTTACTTTATTCACTTCTACAAAGCTAATATATTTTCCTCTAGGAACACTTGTTTGGCCTTATTGATATTTTTCCTTTTCCTTTTGAAGTTTCTGTTCCAGTTGTTTTAACACTTTACCATTCTATGTCCTACATGATAATGTGTGACAGGCTGAACAGAGATGTAAGTTAGCTGCTATCTATAACATAACGCTTAGTCACGTAAAGTACATTGTGAGTGTCACTTATGGTCTGTAAACCTTGTTTAGAGACCAAAGATTTACATTTAGAGTTCTGTCATTTTCCTTAAGGCTCAGCAGATGTGTCCCATGTAGTTCCATCCCTGAAGTCATTCATATATCCAAAGTTGTGTTTTTACACCAAGCTGTATGCCAGATCTGACTTTTTCTATTTGTGTGCAGCCTCATCCACCTGTTCAGTTATTGAAGAACAACGACAAGTAAAGTCAGATGTAGACCATTCAGATGTAAAATCCGAACCATCAGATGAAGATCCTGTTGAGAAAGCCCCAAAACGTACAGCAAGCGTCAAAAGTGTCAAGAAAGTAACAAAAGTCGAGGTGTGTGTTGCAAAAACTTGTATTCTTGTGCATGTCCTAGATCTCACAGCTACCTGCTGCACAAAGCAAAGGCTTTATGTTCTATTCTAGAGAAGAAAGATTTTTAACTCTCCAATAGTCCGTTTTACATCTCTCCCAAGGAGAAAGAAGAAGGATGAGCCTGATTGCATTTCGCCCTGTTCAATCTCTTGTGCCCAACGTGCACTCTTTTGCTCCATTGCCCTTTAGCAGTAAGGATGTGTGCTTTGTCAATTTTGGTGCGCAGATTTTTATGGAAGCAGGAAACATTGATGTTGGCCTTCTGCCCCTAGATGAACTTTTTGAGGACCTTTTAGATCACGGTGTTTTTCCTGTTATGCATATTAGTATTCTGTAGGAAAATATAGGGAGGCTTCTGGAAACTGGTTGAAAGAACCATAGGTTATCTATACTAGATTTTTCAAGCCTTAAAGACTATGGGCACCTTTAGACAGAAGAAAAAATATTTTTACATGTAAGTGCAATTTTCTTAAGTGAAGATTATCACTAAGTCTGCAATCTTCATTCCTTCATTATTTTCAGACCCCCTGATCTGCAGTTTGCAGCCTGACTCTGGGAGATTTTTCTCTTACTGGAGTATTTCTCCCAGTAATATAGGCTGGATATGAAGTCTGTGTCACAAGGGTATTGAGGTTTTCGGTAGCAAAAACTATATCATTATAGCTTCTAGCATGCAATTTTCTATTCGTGTGATTTCCTCTTTTTCACCAGCCTATTTTCTCTGCCCTCCCTAAGACTGTAGATACTTTCTTTCCTATCCACTACCCCTTTCCTCTCTCTCTGCTGCTATCTTAAACACTGAGAGAAATGTGTGGAAGAGGCATTGAGTTTTCAGGAGCTCTGACAGACCTGTAACATTTTTGCAAACCACTTGGCTAAATAAAGGACTTGCCATAAATTTTGTAGCAGTAAAATTGTAAAGAAAAAAAAAAACTTTTAATGACAGATATTTAGAAATTGGGTAACTTTGCATTTAGGAAGCAAATGAACAACAGAAACAATTTTAAATATAAACATTTTATATTTATTTGATGTATTAGTGCAAATGATGGGTTATCTTAAATATGTCAAACATCTGTGTTTCTGAAACAGCCACAAGCCAAGACGGTAAAGGTGCGCCCCAAGAAGAAAGCTACAGGAACCACTGTGCCTGGAGAGTCGGCATGAAAACGTGTCTTTCTGTCCAGATTTTACCTTTTACGCTGCTGATTTAAAACTCTTTTGAGGACGATTTGCTTCAATAGCAGCAACGACTACTTTTAGGAGTTCTCCACATCCAGGGGTCAGTATTTCACCAGACAACATGGGCTGTTTATTAAAATCGTATAATTCTATATTTGATCGAGATATCCCAGTGGTGCTGTGATCCACATCCAGTACTGACCTCTCAATGGACAAAAATCTGTACATAAAAATTAGTGAGAAAAAAAACCTAGAACAATAGTAATAATGTATCCTATAAAAGACAAACATGTAACACTCTCCCCAAGCTGCTGAATTATCTATGGGACTTGTGTGAACTTCTACAATAGGTGCTCAGTATTCTGCTAACAGTTACAGTTTACAGTGGCCTCAATAGCGCAAATAAGTCACTTTTTTTTTCTAGAAATGATAGCCATTTTGACTCTAAACCTTACCTATCCTAAAAGCTTTTAGTGTGTTCCTACACAAGAGATAGTGAGAAGAGTATAGATGAGAGTAAACGACCCTGGCAGTCATTTATACATAAATACTTAATAGTTTTCAATGCACTGTAATGTTTTTATGCTGGATTATAGCAAATGACAAAATCGAGGGTCTATTTCCTACCAACATGGCAGGTACAACAAGGTTGGTGATTTATAGAAGACTCCATATTGAGTTCAGAAAATGAAATAATTCTGATAAATGACTACATTGCAGGTCAACAAGGATGGCTGTATCACCATCCAATGTTGGGAAACCACAGGTACAGATAGTAAAGTGATGACCTGCGAGAACATAGGAGAATATGGCTTGAAAGCCCTAAACATTGCAAGGTTGTAGGTCTACAGCATCCTTGGTTTTCAGTGGATGGAAACCTATGAATGTTGAGAGAACTTAATAATAAACAAAGTGTAAATATAAATATATTTTTATTCCTATTAGATCAGATAACATCTATGATAAGGTGATTTTTCAGGTGGTGAAGAGGCCTATAGGGGGCGGGTACTGTTCAAAGGTTGCTGATGTTCATTCTTCAAAGAACAGGTTTTTCCAGAATTCACGGAGAACTGCACCTGAGAAGTCGTTCACTGATCTTTGACAATTGCATAAGTTTACATTCACTTTATACCGCACTTCTCCATTTTCCACATTGCTTAATATAATGCTGCCACCAACCGTAACATAGCCTTTGTGAAGCCGACCCCACACTGCTACTCCTAAATTAGTTGCTAGATTGTAGGTATGCCTGGTTAGAAGTGACAGCTTGCTACTGCTGCTGTAGCCGTTGTATGCCGCCTGATTGGAAGTAAACACTACATTTTATACTGAAAATTAAAGCAAAAAAAAGAAAACCCTTAATATATAGTGTGGATTAAGACAAAGGATCAATACTTTGGAACCATACTTTGCTTTTAGTTACTCCTGGAATAATCCGGGCAGTACTGTTCTGCAGTGCCACATTCTACTGGTATAATGGAGGGAGATGGATCAGCCGAGCATTGAAAAGAGGATGTCACTAGGGTATGTCCATACCTGTTCCTAGTCTACAACATGTATTGCCATGCCTCATTATTCTGTATATCATGAGTTGAAAGAGACTGGGACATGGTATATACACATGTATAATTGTCATGCCCATTAATCTCATGTCTTTGCTCGGGAAATTAAGATGGAGTAGAGGTGATACTTCTTAGTCTGTGCTCACAAGCAGAATACATGATGTGTTGGGTCAATTATCCAAATATTGATTAGTATGGGGTCCATCTGGGTTCAGTCTTTTAGAATCGAAGAAAAAGTTCTGCATAGATGACTTTTTTTTTTCCCTTTGTTAAAAAAATAGACATCAAGCAAAACCCATAATAATTACTGCTGCTCCTGTGTGCGTAATTGACCCAACGCATCACTTATTTGTATTTTCCTGAAATGGAACAGATAAGCAGATTGTCCGTACCACACACTATTCACAAACCTATAGAAGAAGTGGAGAATCCGCTCACCCACTAGAATATCGGGAGGCATGAAAATGCAACGAGGAACAATGAAGATGGAAGTCTGTGGAAATCCAGTCTCCAAGATATTCTGATAAAATCCAAAAACCTTTATTGCATAAATCATGATAAGCTGTCGCAGCCGTGCAATATATATTGCATTGACTTAAACCCTGTCTGAAACGCGTTTGCTTCCTTCATTGTGCTGTTGTATTGCTGCAGCAGTTTGTTTTTACTACAAGAAACCATTTTGGATTTTTTAGGAATGGCTTAAAGGCTGGATTTCCCCTGTCTTCCCTAGTCACAAATGTACACTTGGTTGCTTTATTTCATATGTACATAGATAAAAGCCTTAATACCTGACCTGGCAGTCCTTACACACAGACCGCTTACAGTTCACTTGTTACTAGATCTGTCAGTTCAGGATTCAGGACGGTGTCCAATATTCCACAGATGCGCAGTACGGTAACTTCTGTTCTTAGAGATTGTGCAATCACACATATAGTCTTACAAGAGTAAGAAGGGCCGGTAAGCCCCTGATTGATAAGCTCCTTGGAGCCCACCTGCTGCTGATTCCTCTGCTCTGCAAATTTGCTGTCGAGATGTTTACTGGATTCAGTAGCTGTATGACGGGATGACAATATTTGATTTGCTTAGTTGCACTTTTGATTGTATAAATTAATTTTACTGTGTATTTATTCTGACTACTGTTTTATTAACCCTTTTTATTTTGACTGGGTTTTGGATTATCATATGGTCATTATACATAGGCATTAACATGGGTAGATAGGGTGTTCTTATTTGTGTTTCCAGAGTAGGTCCACACTCACTCTTTTTAACATTCCCGAAATGTTTCTTATTTTTTTCAAAATGCATGACAACTATTCACTGCAATGTTGCTTACATTTTGCTTTTCTAGTTTACATTTAGTATTGGAGTGATGGGAGACGGAGATGGGGCTTTGATAAATGGAGAAACCCTGCAACTCCAGTTAGTTATTATTTTTTTTATGCAAGGGGGTGATATCAAGGTTCTTCTTTTTCCAGAAACCTCACCACTTATGGGCAGCGTTAGGTATTGCAGCTTAGCGCCATTCCAGTGTTTGTCATGTCTTAAAGCGAACTTGCAAAACAATTTCCCATTGTAATGATTTATTTCAGAGTCGCATACATCGTTTTTTGTTTTTTGCATTGTAGCAAACATACTGCGTCTATAATGTAATTCCAGCAAAGATAAGCAGTGACATGTATTATTCAGCAAAAAAATCTGGTGGTCATTTATTGTTATATATGACCAGCACTTTCAGTGCTGTGCACCTGCAGAAGAAGAGGCCTTATAGTGCCAAGATGGAGGATACGGCTCTTATGTCAGCTTTTACTATCATTCTGATTTACTTTGCAGGTTATTAAAGTTAATGGAGGAGGCAATCGGGCACTTTCTCCTTCCTGATGTTCATTCTTCACATACTTTGTATGCAATATACAGCACGTTTTAATTTCATTCTGTATTTATGATGCAGTCATTGCCTGAATTTGTGGTCACAACACATTGGCCGATCTATAGTCCAGTTCAGATACTCAATGATGCAACCCATGCTTTATGTAAGTCACCACCGTTCCAGTAAAGACTTTTGCCATGACACTTGGTATGATATGACTATTAGCTGTTGATGCCTACTCCCGTTGACATACTGTACCACCGCTGAGTTAGAAGTTTCTTCCAGTAACTAGCAATAGTAAGCTGATTACACTAGTCTCTCTGGATGAACATTTTGAAGCTACTGATGTCCCCTTCCCCATAATGCCTTGTGACTCGCAATGTATGAGAGTGCTGCAGGCTGGGTCATTACCAGGGAAAAGTCAGTGTATTGAATGAACAGAGTCGTGAGGTCACTATCTGAGCCACATGTGCAGTGAACAAATGCCAGACTTTTATACATCCAGATCATCACACAGAACCTTTTTACCCTCTAAATGTTTTCTTTGTTGCGCTACTGTATACTAAAAGATGTTGCACCCTGTAATACTCTGCGTTATAGGGTGCAGCCACATGGCCGGACCTCTGCCCACCAATGGTGTCGGCTACAGTATGTTGGGAGAACTACGTGGTTCTCATGAGCTGGTGTACTTTTACTGTGCTTGTGCCTTCACTTGTGTGCCGGCTGAATAATCCCACTGATATTCCATTCTAATGGCCAGGATTTGAGGTGACATAACATGCGCTGTATGCAGAGTACCACTAAAGGGGCATTGGGATGGGGCTCATGTCCTCAAGACTTACACTGGCTGGTCCTAATTATTTTTTGGGTGACAGTGAAAGCCAGCATTCCTTACTTAAGGGCCTGAAAGGGGACTGATAGGACCTACTCTTCAGAGGATTGGCACCACCCCCATGACCATTCACTGGTAATTTGCACTGTGTGCTATATTTACATTTCTTTTACTATATAATATAGCAACAAAAAATAACATGGGCTAATAAAAAATATGTATTGGTAGTGTTTTAGAATGTCCTGAAAAGTTAAGTTAACTTTAAAGGGATTGTCCAGCCATAGGGACATTTCCAATAAGCACTGCAGCTTGCTGAATCCTAACTGCATGTACAGTAATATACACCATGTTAGGATTGGGCTCCCTTTGCCGATTCAAGCAGATTTCACATGCAGTTGGCATACTTGTGGTCATCTGCCGATCTAGATTTTAATACTCTTCTCTCAATAAGAGATTTGCTTACTTGCTGTCATGTGCCAACTAGATTCTCATCTGCGTGCAGCAATATGAGAAGCAGATGATAGTCAAGTTGTCACGTGACAGTAAGTAAGCAAATCCCACACTTGCAGTCACTTGACCAATCAAACTAGCAAATGGAGCTGAATCCTAACAGTGTGTATGTTACGCAGTTTTGGGATTCAGCAAGCAGTGGCGCTTGACAGAAATTTCCAAAGGAGTAGACAACCCCTTTAAGGCCGGCGTCACACTGGCGAGTTTGATGCGAGTAAGTCGCACGACTTTCTCGCATCAACACCCGGCACGGCCGCCCGCTTTCGGAGCCGAGTGTGACTTACTCGCATCAGACTCGCCAGTGTGACGCCGGCCTAACAGTTAATGATGTTTGATGAACTATTGCCACAAGACCAAACCCCATGAAAATTGTATTTAAAGGATCTGACCAAAAAATAAAGATTCGCTAACTGACATCTTCAGTGTATTTTATTTTTTACTTAGGCCAGTGTAATGTATTGGCTGAATAATGACAAAACACAAAGAGTGCTGGCAGACCTTTCTTATCTACATTATGCTGGTGCCTATAAAATGGACGAAGAGAGTTTATGGTGATAGTTACAGAAATGGGTGGTAGGGAACTGATATATAACAGTCTATTGTGCTTTAGATTAAGTAGATCTAACAATAGCCTACTATGGAGTAACACAAAACACGTCAGGGAGTCACAAGAATCCATCTATAGAAAACTGGATATTTTCCAAGCAGCTATTGTCATTTTGGATATTGTATCAAGACTTGGTATTATGGGGTCACTCCCCCAACCATCACTAAATGTATTTTGTGACTCCTAAAAGCATCACACTGAATGTGCAGTTTTTTTTTGTTTTTTTTTCATGTAACTTGATTGTAACTTCAGCACTACTGAAGAGATTACAGTATTTCACGTGTTATTGATGCATGTATAAGAGATGGTTCGCCAGGGTGGTTATAATATTTGGTGACACTGATATCACTATGACTGCAGTCACTGAAATGCTATGAACACAGAGCTCTTTTGATGCACTGAGGTTACTGTGAAAATGATACTTTCTTCCTTTTGTGATTCCAATAATTTCTTAGTATAATAAAGGAATGTGTGCATATTGAGTGCATTACGAGCAATCAGAAGTGAAAAAACTGAAGAATGTAAACAATAAAATGATGAACAAGTGTTAATTTTAGTACTGATGTGTTTCATAATTGTATCAACATGCTATATGTCACTGCGCTATATCTCCGTTGGGCACATGGAAATTGGACAGCACTATTGTATTCAGCCATTTATGTTCGGCACATTTGCCTTCCAGGTCATATTTGGAAGGGACCACCATAATGTAACACCAATTTACCTATTTTATTTCTACCTCGCATACCAACACAGCCTTTCCCATTGCCTAAGCACCTTTCCTGCCAAGCTCTCCTACTGATTCCTGCGCCTCTATAGGTTGTGCACAGTATTCTCATTTTGAGTCTGGCTGTTCAATAGCTTGTTTGCTCCCATTTCCAAGATTATACATTGTGTTCCAAATTATTATGCAAAAATTGTTTAGGAGTGATAAGGTAAGAATTTTTTTGTTTGTCAGTGAAACTCATTGATGGTGATGTGTGTCATGGCTCTTTATATCACTGTAAGCAATTGCAGACACCTGTGCTAATTAGTTTGGCTGGTGTGTCCAATGAAAGGCAAGACTACTTAAGAAGGCTGTCCCACATTATTAAGCAGCCTACATTTTCTGCCAAAATGGGAAAGAAAAAGGATGTGTCGGCTGCTGAGAATTGGGGAGTGTTTAGGTCAATGCATGACTACAATCAACATTGCCAAGACACTTCATCGTGATCATCGCACAATCAAGAAGTATGTAGCTGATTCACAGTACACACGTGTGCGTGCTGATAAGGGAAAATTGAGGACTCTTTCCTACAGGCAATTACATCAGGTTAAAAGAGCAGCAGCAAAAAAGCCTTGTGATAGCAGCAGACAAGTTTTTGAAGCTGCTGCTGCCTCCTACGTCCCCCGAACAACAAGATGCAGGGTCCTTCAGAGGTTTGCAGTTGTGCGTAAGCCATCCTGTCGACCTCTATCCACTGCACACAAGCAGAAACGGCTCCAGTGAGCCAAACAATACATGAAGACCGACTTCAAAACTGTTTTGTTCACCGATGAGTTCCGTGCAATGCTCTATGGTCCAGATGGATGGAGTGGAGGATGGCTGGTTGATGAACACCCCATGCAAACACGGCTACGGCGCCAACAAGGAGGAGGTAGAGTAATGTTTTGGGCTGTAATCATGGGGAGAGAGATTGTCAGCCCCTTTAGGATCCCTGAAGGGGTAAAGATGAACTCCATAGTGTATGTTGAGTTTCTCAAACAGCACTTCCTGCCATGGTTCAAGAAGAAGAACCGTGCATTCCGCAGCAAGATCATTTTCATGCATGATAATGCACCGTCTCATGCTGCACATAACACATCTGCATCTCTGGCTGCTATGGGCATAAAAGGGGACAAACTTATGGTGTGGCCCCCATGCTCCCCTGACCTCAACCCCATTGAGAACCTCTGGAGCATCATCAAAAGGAGTGTCTATGATGGCGGGAGGCAGTTCACATCTAAGCAACAGCTTTGGGAGGGTATTCTGTCCTCATGCAAAACAATTGAAGCAGAAACCATCCAAAACCTGACAAATTCAATGGACGAGAGAGTTCAGAAGCTCCTTTCGAACAAGGGGTCCTATGTGCAAATGTAACATCACCTAGAATAAAGTTTTGAGTTGAAAACTGTTTGATTTCAGTTTGTAAGAACCTGCTAAAGCTTATAATTTCAAAAATGACCATTTTTTGTTCTTTATTAAAATGAAAAGGTTGAAAACTCTGCTGTGCATAATAATTTGGAACATGCATTTTGAGTGCAGTTTGAGTGATTCATTTTTTAAAAAATATACTGTTATCATAGGCAGTTTGTACAAAAACCTTTCAATTGTACTCTAATAATTATTTGACTGGAAAATTACAATGACTGCAATTCATATAGGTAATTTGGGAAAATCTGAGAAAATATTATTTGCATAATAATTTGGAACACAGTGTATTTGTTACCTCTATATCCATGTGGAGAGCTAAGCTTCAAAAGTGGGGTGTAATGCAATTGTTGGCCAAATATGCATTATGGTATGGATTGGGTATAACATGAGTTTTGATCAGTGTTATTTTATTTTTTAAACTAGAGAAATTACAAAAAAATGATCCAGCGCTAAAACCTAGCAGATAGTAATGGGCAAACTCGAACAGTAAAATTTGGGGTCTGTACCGAACACCTACTGTTCGGCATGGGCCCCAAGCACGAATTTCTCCAGGAAGTCCATGTTACTGTTGGGGTTCGGCACACCGAACATCGGGTGTTTCCCATGCTGTCATCTGCATGACCGCAAGAAACACCGCCGGCTCTGATCGGCGGAGTCAGAGCGCTGCGAGTATACAATAGACGAGATTGCTGAGATCTCAATCTGAGCATGCGCCGCTCCTGGTGGCCATTTTCCCGGAGGCCCCCAATGCAAGGCCTCCGGGCTTTCACAAGATGCCGGCAGAGCACCACTGCCGCACCAGCCTGGGATGGGATTTTCCGGAGGCTGCCGCACCAGCCTGGGATGGGAGTCATATCGCGGACCACCGAACACCCCCTGTGACCCGCTCCACCAACGGTGCTGTTTCCTCCCCCCCCCCCAGTAAGCTGAATTCGGACTGTAAGACGGACCCCCATTTGATACATTAATTTTTTTCCCCCCCATTTTCCTTCTGATAATTTGGGGTGTGTCTTTTGGTCCGGTGCGTCTTATAGTCCAAAAAATACGGTAGTCACCCTAAGGTGAGAGAATACTGAAGGCTTAATATATTAAATAGATGATGCAATAGACTCGCTACTAACAATGCAATAATGATGATGAAATAATAAAGACACTATTTTTCTATAGGCCTCAAGAAAGTGTTTATAACCTCTGGATCTTGAAGATTAGAGCTAGTCGGCAAATTTAAGCATCATATTAGTTTTCAGCACCACAAAATTAGTTCTGTTAAGCTGTTTTTGTCTCTGAACCAATTTGGCTGTAGAACAGTGTAATTTTTATGGTCCTTTTTTGGCTTGCGGACACTTAAAAATTAGTTTGCTATTGTATTGTTAGTTAACATGTCATTACAGAAAACATTCTGGGGATGGACCAGTGTAGATAAACTTTCTTTTTTCCGTAATACATTGGTAATTTTGAGATTTTTAATGGGCATCTCCGTGTTTTTGCGTTGCAGTAATTTGCAGAAGATTCAATGATTTTAGACGGTCTGGAGTCAGTGTAGCCAGCTATAAAATCAGTGAAGATTTGAGAACTTTTAATTGGATTTGAAGTAAAAGATCCAATATTGGATCTAAAGGAGTGAACTATGTTTAACCTTTCTCTCTTGCTCTCAGTTTAGCAGATAGAAGCTTGTCCGGCGTTTAGCCAGTTTGAAGTAAGTGCATTAAGCCAATTTGGAGAGCTGTTTCTGTGGCTGAAGTATATAGAAGATTAAGCTGTATGATGAGGTCTTTTTTTTCCTAATTAGTGTCCTGCACGGTCTGTTCTGGTTCACAACCGCTAAGGCTTGGTACATACTGCATTCATTAGTCGAAATTTAGACATGTCACTGACGGAGCCATTCGTTAAACTGAGACAAATGCAGTTCAAATTGACTCCATTTGTGTTCCTCAGTGGTGATATTCATCTCTTCAGAGGGGCTGAAGAACGTAGCCCCTAGCCCAATATCCTATTAGTTCGTGTACCTATATAATCTATAATAAAAACAATGAATAAATACCCTGCAGTAAGTAAAAAGGAAGTAGTAATACATATACAAATGTGGTACTTAGTTGCCATTTTTTTTTATCAAAAAAGCATCAAGGCAATCACACCGCAATGAGGTATACTCCATCAGGATGGTCCCTAACTCTAGTATCTCAGCTCGCTATGTGGCATCAGTCCTCAAAATAGAAGAGGGCCTAGAATGACCAGACTAACTGAGTAAGGAATTTCTTTTGTTTCCTCAAGTCTGACTCTTGGGAAATTTGGTCCCTTATGATGGCCTTGTGAAACCCATATACAGGTGTTTCTCACAAAATTTAGAATATTGTCAAAAAGTTTATTTCAGTTCTTCAATGCAAAAAGAGAAACTCATATAAAGTAATTACAAACAGAGTAATCTATTTCAAGTGTTTATTTCTGTTAATGTTGATGATTATGGCTTACAGCCAATGAAAACCCAAAACTTATTATCTCACTAAATTACAATACTTTCTAACAACACGGCTTGAAAAATAATTTTAAAATCCAAAATCTTGGTCTACTGAAATGTATGTTCAGTAAATCCTTTTGCATCAATTACTGCGGTGTGGCATAAAGGTGATCAGCATGTGGCATTGCTGAGGTGTTATGGAAGCCCAGATTGCTTTGATAGCAGCCTTCAGCTCTTCTGCATTGTTGGGTCTGGTGTCTCTCATCTTCCTCTTGACAATACCCTATAGAGAATCTAGATTCTCTATGGGGTTAAGGTCAGGTGAGTTTGCTGGCCAATCAAGCACAGTGATACTGTTGTTTTTAAACCAGGTATTGGTACTTTGGCAGTGTGGACAGGTGCCAAGTCCTGCTAGAGAATGAAATTTCCATCTCCAAAAAGCTTGTCAGCAGAGGGAAACATGAAGTGCTCTAAAATTTCCTGGTAAACAGCTGCAATGACTTTTGTCTTGATAAAAACAGTGACCTCACCCAGATACATGGCTCTCAAACACATGATTGTGAACTCACGTTAGACCTCAAGCAGCTTGGATTGTGTGCCTCTCCACCAGAGGCGTAGCTAGGGTTTCGGTTTAGGGGGGGCGAAACTTCTGAGTGGGTCCCTAACCAGAGGACCTCAGCAAATGAGCTCGCTTTTGCCAAAAATAATCTATATATAAAAAGACCAATATTGATATCACCCCCATATGGTCTGTGGTAAATAATACCAGTCCTACAGAACATATAATAGATTACAGCAGAGTTACAGATAATGACTTACCGCTGACGTTCTTGATAATGGAATTGTTCACTCTTCATGTCTTTTCCATCTGGCTCAGACCGACATGACGACTCCTCCAGCCAGGCCTCGGCTGCAGAGAATACAACAAAGACACGTTTCACTTCTCAAATTTTCAGCAATGTCACCATCTATCCCCAACCTGTACAAACTCCTCATCCTGCCAATACCCCAATACTGAGCCGCTGCTGCCATATGTGTCCCTATTACTGCACCTATTGTGTGGTTCTGTGTGACCTCTAAATTCTTAAGCAACTCTATAGAATATAGTGATGCCGGGTGCAAGTGCCCTAGAAAACAGTGCTCACATTGTGCCCCCTAGAATGTAATAATGCCCTGTGTGTGCCCCTTTGACAGTCACAGTAACCAGAGTTCCCCTATAACAATAAGTGCCCACTTTACATTTAATAATGTCCCAAGTCTCCCCCCTGTACAGCTCCCCTATACACCGTATAATGCCCCTCACTGTATATATATTGACCCCTTAATAACACCAAACTATTTAAAGAATCTGTCACCCCATTTTTGTGATATCAGATAAAGATATCACTGAATTGTGCATCCCATAAGTAATCTATAGGTACCTATCATATCTCCTGACACCCCAGTTTTGATGTCAAAATACCTTTGTAAAGTTCGTTTCTCAGTATGCAAATACATGCGGTCCGGTCCGATGGGCAGTGTTTATTCTCAGTCCCCCACCGCCTCCTGTCTTGCCCTACGTACTTCTTCACGTCCCCATCACGCGTGCGCAGTTTGCTTTGTCCAACAGTGGGCAAAGCATAAAATCAGTACTGCGCATGCGCCAGTGGATGACTTCCGGGCATAGAAAGGGATGCAAAATACTGGCGCATGCGCAGAACTGATTTTCTACTTTGCCCACTGTTGGGCAAAGCACACTGAGCACGTGCAAGGGCACTTTTCAACGCGCAAGCGTGGAAACGGTATGCTGTCTGTGATATTCACAGACGAAGATACGTGCAACAAGCCGAGGAGCAGGGGGGGAGAATGAGAATAAACGCCGCCCATCTGACCGGACCGCATGTATTTGCATACTGAGAAACGAACTTTGCAAAGGTATTTTGACATCAAAACTGGGGTGTCAGGAGATATGATAGGTACCTATAGATTGCTTATGGGACGCACAATTCAGTGATATATTTATCTGATATCACAAAAATGGGGTGACAGATTCTCTTTAATGGCTCCAACATTGTATGATGGCCCCGTCATTGTAATCCCCACACTGTATGATGGCCCTCTAGATAGCCTCCATATAGCATAATACACAAGATAGTCCTCAATATAGTATAATGCACTCCCCATAGGCAGCCTCTATATTATAAACCCCTATAGGCAGCCTCTATATTGTAATGCACCCCCATAGACAGCCTCTGTATTGTAATGCACCCCCATAGGCAGCCTCTATATAGTAATGCACCCCTATAGGCAGCCTCTATATAGTAATGCACCCTGTTGTGAATGGGTTTGAGATGAGTTCTGAGCAGAGGCTCCCTCTGGTGGTTACAAGCGGTACTAGTGAGGATTGTGAGGACTGGGAATCAGGTGTTACTGATTGGTCTTATATAAGGGAGTCATTTTCCCATCAGGGTTGCCGGTGATCAATTGTTCTGGTCTGAATCCTTCTTTCCAGTTTCCCTTGTAGCCTGCTGTGTCGTGTCTGCATCTCCTGCTATCAGATAAGACAATTTCTTATTTTGTGTTTTTGCTATATTTTTGCATTTTGTCCTGCACTTCTGTGGGGGCCTTCAGGGTCCCCTCCGGGGGCTTTTGCCCTCTCAGTTTAGTTCAGCCACTGAGTTTTGTTCTTTTGCTTTTTCCAGTTTTTTCAGTGGCTGCTGTTTTGTTTCTGTTACACCAGAGAACTAATTTAGGTGGTAGAGGTCGTGTGATCTCAGGTGATTTTGAAATTAGTAGAGTTGGTGTTTTTTCAGGGTTTTCTGAGATTGCAGTAAGTACCCTTCCTATCCTTTTCTATTTAGATAGTTTGGGCCCCAGCGTTTGCTCATACTATTTTCTTTCTGTGTCAGTATTTCCTCTTGTCTAACCGCCATTACATGTTTGGGGCTTTCTATTATCTTTGGGGTTCTGCTCCGGGGCAGATAGCTTTCCTATTTCTATCTTTAGGTGTAGTTAGTTTCTCAGGCTGTGACGAGGCGTCTAGGACCAACGTAGGAACGCTCCACGGCTGCCTCTAGTTGCGGTGGTTAGTCAGGGTACTGCAATCTCATAGATTCCAACTGCTCTGGTGTATTTCCTTTTTTACCTGCACTCCTCAGCTACCGTAACATAACAGCACCCCCATAGACAGCCTCTGTATTGTAATGCACCCCCATAGACAGCCTCTGTATTGTAATGCACCCCCATAGACAGCCTCTGTATTGTAATGTGCCCCCATAGGCAGCCTCTATATAGTAATGCGCCCCCATAGGAAGCCTCTGTATTGTAATGCACCCCCATAGGCAGCCTCTATATAGTAATGCACCCCCATAGGCAGCCTGTATATTGTAATGCACCCCATAGGCAGCCTCTGTATAGTAATGCACCCCCATAGGCAGCCTCTATATAGTAATGCACCCCCATAGGCAGCCTCTATATTGTAATGCACCCCCATAGGCAGCCTCTATATAGTAATGCAGCCCCATAGGCAGCCTCTATATTGTAATGTGCCTTCATAGGCAGTCTCTATATAGTAATGCACCCCGATAGGCAGCATTTATATTATAAACCCCTATAGGCAGCCTCTATATTGTAATGCACCCCATAGACAGCCTCTGTATTGTAATGCACCCCCATAGGCAGCCTCTATATAGTAATGCACCCCCATAGGCAGCCTCTATATAGTAATGCACCCCCATAGGCAGCCTCTATATAGTAATGCACCCCCATAGACAGCCTCTGTATTGTAATGCACCCCCATAGACAGCCTCTGTATTGTAATGCGCCCCCATAGGCAGCCTCTATATAGTAATGCACCCCCATAGGCAGCATCTATATTGTAATGTGCCTTCATAGGCAGCCTCTATATAGTAATGCACCCCCATAGGCAGCCTCTATATTGTAATGCACCCCCATAGACAGCCTCTGTATTGTAATGCGCCCCCATAGGCAGCATCTATATAGTAATGCGCCCCCATAGGCAGCCTCTGTATTGTAATGCACCCCCATAGGCAGCATCTATATTGTAATGTGCCTTCATAGGCAGCCTCTATATAGTAATGCGCCCCCATAGGCAGCCTCTATATTGTAATGCACCCCCATAGGCAGCCTCTATATAGTAATGCACCCCCATAGGCAGCATCTATATTGTAATGTGCCTTCATAGGCAGCCTCTATATAGTAATGCCCCCATAGGCAGCCTCTATATTGTAATGCACCCCCATAGGCAGCCTCTAGATTGTAATGCAGCCCCATAGGCAGCCTCTATATAGTAATGCACCCCCATTGCAAAAATAATAAATCCAGTACTCACCTCTCTTGCTCCCGGCTCCTGCGCTGCTCACTGCTTTCCCTCTCAGCGTCTGACAGCGGGCGCCAGGCAGTGATGTCATCGCACCCGCTGTCAGACGCTGAGAGGGGGATGATGGGAGAAGGAGCGCTCACTCCTCTCTCAATGCGATGCCGAGCGGCACAGGGCCCCCCCGCCTGCTCAGGGGTCCCATAGCGGCTGGGCGGCAGAGCAGGGAGATCGATTCTCCCTGCTCTGCTACAGTGTAACTGTATGGGCGCGCTGTGCACGCAGATACAGTTACAGTAGCGTAGCTCCGGGTGGGCCCCCTCAGAGCACGGGGCCCGGGGCCACCACCCCTCTGCCCCCCCGGTAGCTATGCTACTGCTCTCCACTCTTCCTTCAGACTCTGGAACCTTGATTTCCAAATGAAATGCAAAATTTACTTTCATCTGAAAACAACACCTTGGACCACTGAGCAACTGTCCAGTTCTTTTTCTCCTTGGCCCAGGTAAGATGCTTCTTTCGTTGTCTATTGGTCATGAGTGGCTTGACACAAGGAATGCGACACTTGTAGACCATGTTCTGAATATTTCTGTGTGGTGGCTCTTGAAGCAATGACTCCAGCAGCAGTCCACTCCTTGTGAATCTCCAACACATTTTTGAATGGCCTTTTCTTAACAATCCATCCAAGGCTGCAGTTATCCCGGTTGTTTGTGCACCTTTTTCTACCACACTTTTTCCTTCCACTCAACTTTCCATTAATATGCTTGGATACAGCATTCTGAACAGCCAGTTTATTTACCAATGACCTTTTGTGCATTACCCTCCTGGTGGAGTGTGTCAATGACTTCTGGACATCTGACAAGTCAGCAGTCTTCCCCATGATTGTGGAGCCTACGGAAACAGACTAAGGGACTTTTTTAAACTCTCAGGAAGCCTTTGCAGGTGTTTTTTGCTTATTATTCTAATTTACTGAGATAATGACTTTTGGGTTTTCATTGTCTGTAAGGGTGTGTTTCCACGGTCAGGAAACACTCAGTAATTGCTGCGTGTTTGACGCTGTGCGCTGCCGCAGTGTCAAACACGCAGCTTCCAGATGTTACAGCATAGTGGAGGGGATTTCAAGAAATCCCGTCTCCACTATGCATAAAAACACGCAGGCGGCAGACCTGCGTTAACGGAAATGCGGCGCGTCTTTTTGGATCGCAGCATGTCCTATTCCCTTGTGGCGACGCTCCGTCGCCGCAAGGGAAATAACACAGGCCTGTGTAGCGCTGCGGTGATTCCAGATGTGTTCAATGAACACATCCGGATTGACCGCGCGTTCACTAGGGGGCGGGGCTTTGGGCGGAGCAGACTTTCCGCTCCGTCCAAAGCGCTGTGTTTCCTGATCATGGAAACACAGCCTAAGCCATAATCAGCAACATTAACAAATATAAACACTCGAAATAGATCACTCTGTAATGACTATATATGAGTTTCACTTTTTTGCATTGAACTGAAATAAATTAACTTTTTGATGATATTCTAATTTTGTGAGAAGCACCTGTAAGTTGTGAGTTCAGTTCAATATTGCTATAATGTTCAAACGTTGGATATTTTAGCCAGGGGAATTTGCGCTTTTAAGAGGATTATGTTAAGTCTCATCTTATAGGGTGGGAGGTGATGGAGAGAGCAAAAAATTGTGCCATAACTGTATTGGGTTCTGGATATCCAGACATTTGTTGGGAATCTCTCTCAGGCAAAACTAACAGGTCCAGGAAATTCTTATCCTCTCTTGCTGACAACTTTATCTTCCAAAAGGTAATGGAGAAAACAAGGGGATCTGCTACCTTGGATCTAATCCTCATAAACAGGGAGGAAATGGTGGAGGAGGTAAGAGTGGCTGGGACTCTAGGAGGTAGTGACCATGCTATTTTAGAATTTTGGATAACAAGAGGAGGAAGACCTGTGAAGACTCAGACGTCAAGGTTAGATTTCAGAAAGGCAGATTTTAAGGAACTCAGAAAGAGAATTGGAGGGATCCAATGGCTGGATATCCTTAAGGACAAAAATGTCCAGGAAGGATGGAAAATCTTGAAAAATGAGATTCTCAAAGCACAATCGTTAACAATTCCAAAAAGAGGGAAGAATGGGAAGCATTTAAGGAAACCAGGATGGATGAACATAGAACTTAAACACATGCTAAAAAGGAAGAAAGAAATGTTTATCAAATGGAGAGAGGGAGGCATATCTAAAGAAGAATATAATGCCGTCTGCAGAACCTGCAGGGCACAAATCAGATTATCTAAAGCTGACAATGAATTAAGGCTTGCAAGTGACGTCAAAAGCAACAAAAAAGGATTTTGGGGATACGTCAAAAGTAAAAGAAAAGTCAAAGATGCTATAGGATTTTTACAGAATGAAAATGATGAAATGGTAAGTCAGGATGTTGAGAAGGCTGAACTTTTAAATTCCTATTTTGCATCTGTTTTCTCTCAGAAAGGAAATGTAACATCAACTGATCTTCACTGTCCTATTAAAGGAATAGAAGAATCCAGGATATCTATAAACAGAAAGACAGTGAGGAAACACTTAGCTAACATAAATGAATTCAAGTCTCCAGGTCCAGATGAATTACACCCCAGGGTACTGAAGGAGATAGCAGAAGAAATTCTTGAACCACTGTCCATAATCTTTGAAAATTCTTGGAGAACAGGAGAAGTCCCAGAAGACTGGAGAAGAGCAAATGTTGTTCCTATCTTCAAAAAGGGGAAGAAGGTGGACCCAGGGAACTACAGGCCGGTGAGTCTGACTTCTATACCAGGAAAGATCTTTGAACAAATTATTAAAGAACATGTATGCAAGTACCTGGATAAGAATGAAGTGATTAAACAGAGTCAGCATGGGTTTGTAACTAATAAGTCATGTCAGACTAACTTAATTTCCTTCTATGACAGAATCACTGACTGGGTGGATCAGGGAAATGCTGTAGATATAGTATATCTTGACTTCAGCAAAGCATTTGACAAAGTATCTCACACAATCCTTATTGAAAAAATGACTAAGTATGAATGACAAGGCAACTGTTAGGTGGATTCATAAATGGCTTAGTGATCGGACCCAAAGAGTGGTTGTAAATGGCTGCACATCCAGTTGGAAGAATGTCTCAAGTGGGGTACCACAAGGCTCTGTTTTGGGCCCTGTATTGTTCAACATCTTTATCAATTATTTAGATGAAGGAATTGAGGGTAAACTGATCAAATTTGCTGATGACACAAAGCTAGGAGGGGTAGCTAATACTAGAGAAGAGAGAGAGAGGATTCAAAAAGATATACATAAACTGGAGCAGTGGGCAGCAACTAACAGAATGGATTTTAACAGGGAAAAATGCAAAGTACTACATCTGGGCAATAAAAATGAAAAAAGCATATACAAAATGGGAGGAATAGGGCTAAGTAACAGCACATGTGAAAAAGACTTGGGCATACTAATTGATCACAGACTTAACATGAGTCAACAGTGTGATGCAGCAGCATAAAAAGGCAAATGCAATTCTAGGATGTATCAACAGAAGCATACAGTCTAGATCACGTGAGGTCATTATTGCCCTCTACTCCTCTTTGGTCAGACCTCATCTGGAATACTGTGTCCAGTTTTGGGCACCACATTTTAAAAAAGACATCAACAAACTGGAGCAAGTTCAGAGAAGAGCCACCAGAATGGTGACCGGTCTGCAAACCATGTCCTATGAGGAACGGTTGCAGGATTTGGGAATGTTTAGCTTGCAAAAAAGAAGACTGAGAGGAGACTTAATAGCTGTCTACAAATATCTCAAGGGCTGTCACATTGTAGAAGGATCATCTTTATTCTCATTTGCACAAGGAAAGACTAGAAGCAATGGGATGAAACTGAATGGGAGGAGACACAGATTAGATATTAGAAAAAACTTTTTGACAGTTAGGGTGATCAATGAGTGGAACAGGCTGCCACAAGAGGTGGTGAGTTCTCCTTCAATGGAAGTCTTCAAACAGAGGCTGGATAGACATCTGTCTGGGATGATTTAGAGAATCCTGCTTTGAGCAGGGGGTTGGACCAGAAGGCCCAGGAGGTCCCTTCCAACTCTACCATTCTATGATTCTATGATATCCGTAAAGTATATGTCTGCCTTTAACAAGAGATGGCATTGCTTGAACTGATACAAGCCAATCTATAAAAAGGAATCAGACCTTTGTAAGTAAAGGTTATGTCCTCTCAGAGAATATGATCCTTTTAGTTTTTGATCTTAAGCTTTTTAAGTACACTCAGTTATTTAGTAGCCTTAATTATATAAAAAAGGGATCTATGAGCAACATGAATTAAAACAACACTCCAACATTTTTTTTTTCTTTCAGCACTGGAGTGGTGCTTCTAATGTAAAGTCCATTCCCCTACTCTTATACTTACCTGTCACCGACTTCACCTTTTCTTGGCACCACTCCGGTCCCACGGCACCGTTTTGTCGCTACAACTTCGGACTGTCTGGAATTCAGAAGTTACGTCGCAAGCTCCCAATGCAAGCCTATGAGAGCCAGAACAAGGCTCTCATAGATTTGTATTAAGTAGTGACCTCCAGCTCGCTCAGCAAACACTGGAGCTATCTGACAGCTCTCAAACTGCTGGATACCGGTGGGAGCATCTGCGATAGAAGGTGAATACAGTGGCAGATAAGTAGGAGAGTAGGGACAGGAACCTTAGATTAGAAGCACCACTTCAGCGCTGCAATAATAAAAAAAAAACACTGGAGTGGTATTTTAAGAACTGGTTCCCTCATTGTGACCATCTGTTTTACAGTAGATTAAAAGGATAGAATCAAGGAACGCAAAACACCAGGGAAACAAGTGACTTTACTAAATATTATCCAAATAGAGCAAAATAAAATTTTGTACAGCAATGTACCCACTGATGAATACATATCTATATATGTATGTAAAAGTATGCAAATACACAGAATAAAGCAGTCACTGGACTTTCTGTATCAAATCTTGGAGAGTTAAAGTCCGTTGAGCACCAGTGCCCAATGTATCAATAAAGTCAATGACCGTAGGGAAGCTTTACAAGTCTAAGTCATAAGAGCCTCCTGTGAGGGCATGCATCAAGTTTTCATACCTCTTGGAATATCATGAGTCTCTGTGGACTCATACCAAATTCCCAGAAATACTGTTGGCTCCTAATAAGCAAGGGTGCATGTCAATAATATGTCCATCTGTACCAGGTACAGAATATAAAAAGTGCTGTCTGAAATTGAAGAAAAAATATGGAATAAGCACCATATGAGTCAGAATTCAAAATGGAGAATCAAAATTACCCTTCCACATGCAACATACATTTATTTTACTCTGGAATGCTTTGACATTTCTGAGAAAACATAGTTTAAAAGAGATCAGGGAATGAGGGAGGGGAATAGACATCTGGGCACGTTCCCTCCCTTCCTCTCCATGCCTACTTCAGTTAAAGAAGTTGTTCACTACTTCTTGTTCCCACGCTTGGCCCCCATAAAATAATAAAGCTTATACTCACCTCCGGTGACTGCGCCGTTCTTACGTTATCAATAGTGTTGAGCATTCCGATACCGCAAGTATCGGGTATCGGCCGATATTCGCTGTATCGGAATTCCGATACTTAGTTCCGATATTTTTCCAATATCGTATACCGGAATCGGAAGTTCCCATAATTCTTTGAGAGACAATGTGATTTTAGTCAGCCAATGAGGAATCTTATGAAGTGTGGGCACATCCTGTAATGCTGCGGTCATCTTAACTAATGGCATGGCTGTGATTGGCTGCTGAAATGATGTCAGAATGCACTATAAAAGGCGCCGCCGCCATTTTAGCGTCACTGTGCTGTGAACTCAGTTAGGGACAGAACGCTGCTCTGCTGACTCTGAGGGACAGTTAGACATTGCGATTTTGTGTACTGTGCTTTAGGCAGGCTAGTTTACCAACCGCTGTGTAAAGCTTCCTTTTGCCAGTGCTGTTTTAACAGCTCTGTGCAAGGTGTGTGTGAGAGTGCAGGTGATGCTGCAGTTTGCTCTGCATCCACCGCTGTTTGTAGGCATCTGCACGTGTCACTCACTGACTCTTTTTTTTATTTATTTTGTGGAATTGGTGCAGCTCCATTATATTTGAAAAAAATCTAATCTATTAGTGTGACGCGCTTCCATCCGTATACAATACATTGGTTGCAAACACTATAGAAGTACAGAAAGGAGCCTTTCACAGATAGTGAACAGTTGTGTTTCAGTGTTCACTGCAGTCTGTGAGGTTTTGATTTTTTGAGTGCAGATCACGCTCCAGTTAGTTCTTCAACCACTGCTGGTTGTAGTCTGCTGAGCGTGTGTCACTGCCTCATCCTTCACATTTTTCTCTAATTGGTGCTGCTCCATTATATTTGAAAAAAATCTAATCTATTAGTATGACGCGCTTCCATCCGTATACAATACATTGGTTGCAAACACTATAGAAGTACACAAAGGGGCCTTTCACAGCTACTGAACAGTTGTCTGCAGTGTTCACTGTAGTCTGTGAGCTTTTCATTTTTTGAGTGCAGATTACGCTCCAGTTAGTTCTATAACCACTGCTGGTTGTAGTCTGCTGAGCGTGTGTCACTGCCTCATCCTTCACATTTTTCTCTAATTGGTGCTGCTCCATTATATTTGAAAAAATCTAATCTATTAGTGTGACGCGCTTCCATCCATATACAATACATTGGTTGCAAACACTATAGAAGTACACAAAGGGGCCTTTCACAGCTACTGAACAGTTGTCTGCAGTGTTCACTGTAGTCTGTGAGCTTTTCATTTTTTGAGTGCAGATTACGCTCCAGTTAGTTCTTCAACCACTGCTGGTTGTAGTCTGCTGAGCGTGTGTCACTGCCTCATCCTTCACATTTTTCTCTAATTGGTGCTGCTCCATTATATTTGAAAAAACTGTAATCTATTAGTGTGACGCGCTTCCATCCGTATACAATACATTGGTTGCAAACACTATAGAAGTACACAAAGGGGCCTTTCACAGCTACTGAACAGTTGTCTGCAGTGTTCACTGTAGTCTGTGAGCTTTTCATTTTTTGAGTGCAGATTACGCTCCAGTTAGTTCTTCAACCACTGCTGGTTGTAGTCTGCTGAGCGTGTGTCACTGCCTCATCCTTCACATTTTTCTCTAATTGGTGCTGCTCCATTATATTTGAAAAAAATCTAATCTATTAGTGTGACGCGCTTCCATCCGTATACAATACATTGGTTGCAAACACTATAGAAGTACACAAAGGGGCCTTTCACAGCTACTGAACAGTTGTCTGCAGTGTTCACTGTA
Organism: Oophaga sylvatica; assembly: GCA_033576555.1. Lineage (NCBI taxonomy): Eukaryota > Metazoa > Chordata > Amphibia > Anura > Dendrobatidae > Oophaga > Oophaga sylvatica. Next base: position 182,514,889 of record JARQOD010000004.1, on the reverse strand, counting down.
GTCTGTGAGCTTTTCATTTTTTGAGTGCAGATTACGCTCCAGTTAGTTCTTCAACCACTGCTGGTTGTAGTCTGCTGAGCATGTGTCACTGCCTCATCCTTCACATTTTTCTCTAATTGGTGCTGCTCCATTATATTTGAAAAAAATCTAATCTATTAGTGTGACGCGCTTCCATCCGTATACAATACATTGGTTGCAAACACTATAGAAGTACACAAAGGGGCCTTTCACAGCTACTGAACAGTTGTCTGCAGTGTTCACTGTAGTCTGTGAGCTTTTCATTTTTTGAGTGCAGATTACGCTCCAGTTAGTTCTTCAACCCTGCTGGTTGTAGTCTGCTGAGCGTGTGTCACTGCCTCATCCTTCACATTTTTCTCTAATTGGTGCTGCTCCATTATATTTGAAAAAAATCTAATCTATTAGTGTGACGCGCTTCCATCCGTATACAATACATTGGTTGCAAACACTATAGAAGTACACAAAGGGGCCTTTCACAGCTACTGAACAGTTGTCTGCAGTGTTCACTGCAGTCTCTGAGGAATAACCACACTTAGGCCTTATAACTTTTCTGACTTTCTTTATCAATCTACCAAGATGAAGAAGGCAGGGAGTAAGGCACGTGGTCGTGGCCGTGGAGTTTCAGCAGGGAGAGGACGTGGGGATTCTGTGGCTGCTGCCGCACCCAGTGACACAGCATCCACCAGTTTTCCCCGTGAGGGTTCCTTTATGCGCACTTTTGTAGGAGCTCAGCGTACCCCCCTGCTGCGGGAAGAACAAATTGAAGCCGTTGTTGGTTGGATGGCAGCCAATGCATCGACTTCAATTGCTTCCACCTCCTCTCAGGACCACAGCACTGTTGAACAACCATCTGTTTCTTCACCGCCTGCCAAATTGCCCAGGCAGTCAGAGAGTTCTGAACTGGAGCCAGCTGAGTCTCTGCTTCTGTTCTCAGAATCTGTTGGCTTGCAAACAGGGGCCCAGCCAAGCAGCATTCTGGAATGTGAAGAAGAGGCAGTATGCAGTGATGCGCAACAGCTGTGTCTCTCTGAATCTGAAGAGGCGGGTGAGCCAGTGCCGATGGTCAGCACACCGCAGAACGCATCTGATGATGATGAGACTCAGGTGCCAGTTTCTGTTGAGCATGGTGCTGGCCAGACCACCCAACAGCAGCAGGTGTTGGAAGAGGGTAGTGGAGATGATGAGGTCCAAGACCCAACATGGCGTGAGGAACAGGAAGGTGGTGGTAGCAGCTCTGAGGAAGAGATTGCCCCAACGGTCCAAACAGTAGGGAGAGGTAGGCTGCAGACTCTGTTGCCTGTAGCCTCCAGTTTGGCACCCGTTCGTAGCAGTTCTCTTCCAACAGCCAAAACGGGCGCTCCCAGGACTTGCACTGCGTGGTCCTTTTTTGACACACTTGCAGATGATATTTGCTATGTCAAATGCAAGCTGTGTAATCAAAAAGTAAAAAGAGGTAAAAGTGTCAGTAACCTTAATACCACAAATATGTGGAAACATGTGCGGTCAAAGCACGTGGTTGAGTTACAAAGACACACTGGAGATGTAGGCCAACCTACAGCAGCACCTACATCTTCAGCTCGTGTTGGAGCCTCTTCCTCCAGCTCACACACAGCTGGTTCGGCTTCCTCACAGGATCGCCATGGAAGAACCTCTGTCACTGTTGTCCAGAGACCCAGTGTTATTCCACCCACAGCTGCAAGTTCCCTGTCATCCTCACACTCCCAGGCCACAAAACAGCCATCGGTAGCACAGGCATGGGATAAAAGACGGCCATACTCGGCAAACCATCCACGAGCACAGGCTCTGAATGCTGGCATTGCAAAACTCCTGTCCCTTGAAATGCTGTCATTCAGGCTGGTGGAGACTGACAGTTTCCGTAACTTAATGGCATTGGCAGTCCCACAATACAATGTGCCCAGCCGATTTTATTTCAGCAGGCAAGCCGTCCCTGGTCTGCAAAAGCATGTTGAGGGAAAAATTAAACATGCGCTACTAAACGCCGTCAGTAGCAAGGTCCACCTGACCACCGATGCGTGGACCAGTACCCATGGCCAGGGACGATACCTTTCCCTCACTGCCCATTGGGTCAATGTTGTGGAGCCGGGTACAGATCTTGCGAGTGGCGCTGTACGTGTTCTGCCAACTCCAAGGATTGCAGGAATCAAGTCTGTCCACATTGACTCCTCCTCCTACTCCAGTTCCTCAGAATCATCGCTGCAGGAGCCGTCACGGTCTACCTCCACATGGACCCGTGAACGCTTACCTGATGCGACCGATATGAGCACAGCCGTGGCCAAACGTCAACAGGCCGTCCTGAAATTAATTTCCATGGGGAATCGAAGCCACACAGCGCAGGAGCTCTGGAATGCCATCAAGCAGGAGAGCGACGTGTGGTTTTTGCCAGCGAATCTCCAGCCAGGCTTGGTAGTGTGTGACAATGGCCGAAATCTGGTGGCAGCTCTGGGCCTTGGCAACCTCACTCACATACCATGTCTGGCACATGTGCTCAACTTGGTCGTGCAGAGTTTTTTGAGGGACTATCCGGATCTTGATGCACTGCTGCACAAGGTCCGCCTAAAGTGCGCTCACTTGCGACGTTCCAGCATGGCCAGATCGCGCATTGCAGCTCTGCAACGCAGATTTCGCCTTCCTGAACATCGCATCATATGTGACGTACCCACCAGGTGGAATTCCACGTTACATATGTTGGAGCGGTTGTGTGAGCAGCAGCCAGCAGTAATGGAGTATCAGCTGCATCAGGCGCAATCAACTCGCAATTTGCGCCGTTCACACTTCACCACTACTGAGTGGGCCTATATGAAGGACATCTGCCACGTTTTGCGTGCGTTTGATGAGTCAACGCGGATGGCGAGTGCAGATGATGCACTAGTCAGCCTGACTGTCCCCCTTATCTGCCTGCTTCAAAAAACACTGCAAGCACTAAGGGATGAGGTTTTGGAAGAGGTGGAGGATGAGGAGTCACAAATTCCATCACCTTCTGGACAGTCAGCGCAACGTGGTTCCTCACAAAGGGCTGGGCAGGGCTCACTTTGTGAGGAGGATGAGGAGAAGTCAATGGAGGAGGAAGACATCGCTCCAGAGGGAGGTACACAACGCTCTAGTCAGTATGTAGAGCGAGGGTGGGGTGATGCAGAGCAGGCAGAGATTACGCCTCTTGCAGGGGACAGCGTTTCTTGGCCAGTTGGGAGTCTGCAGCACATGGTTGATTTCATGCTGCAGTGCCTGAGAAACGACCGCCGCATCGCCCACATTCTCACCACGTCTGATTATTGGGTGTACACCCTCCTAGACCCTCGCTACCCGGGACAACTTACAAAGCCTCATCACACCGTTGAACTGGGAGCGTAAAATGCGGGAGTACCAAGACACACTGGTGCAATCCATAATGTTCTCCATTCCAGCCGAGAGCACTGCTGCTGCTACTGCTTTACAAAGCAGCTCTGTGCGTCGAGGCAGTGGAGACAGCTCTGCAACAAGAGGGAGCACAAGCAGCGCCTCTGCACAGGGCAAGACCAGTATGTTTCAAATGTGGCGAAGTTTTGTGGCAGCGCCACAAATGTCTACACCATCCGAGACGGCTCCAGTCAGCAGGAGGCAACGTTTCCGTAAGATGGTGACAGACTACATGTCTTTCCCTCTCAGTGTACTCCCAGATGGCTCTTCCCCATTCAAGTTTTGGGTCTCTAAGCTGGATACATGGCCAGAGCTTAGCCAGTATGCATTGGAGTTGCTGGCTTGCCCTGCTGCCAGTGTATTATCGGAGCGCGTCTTTAGTGCTGCAGGTGGTGTACTAACAGACCGTCGCATGCGACTATCCTCCGATAATGTAGACCGGCTTACTTTTCTGAAAATGAACAAGGCATGGATCTCGCCAGAATTTGTCTGTCCGTTTTCAGATTAAATAACTGGTTCGCAACGTTATCCATGTCTCCTGTTATGTTCATCTTTCTACCACCTGAACTCTACTCCCTGGGCTACAACACTGCCAGTTGCTGCTCAGAAGTGTCGTGTCCACAGACCAATACACAAGCTATAGTGTTAGTGGGGTTCAGTAACGCCAGCTGTTCCCCTGCTGTGTGTCCGGCAAGAAGTCTCCTGTTCCCTACACATGCACAGAAAAACCCATGTCGAACATGCTCCAAATAGGGAAGAGCCGTCACCCTGATTGTTATGCTTAAAACAGAAATTGTGAAGTTTTCCAGGCCTAGAATGATAAATTTTTATGACAAATATGGACAAATAATAATTTGTCATCACAGCGCATATCTGCACATGTCTATTAGAAATGGTAACAAAAACTAAAACATAGTCTTCACTTTTTGAAATTAATGCATAAAAGTACATTTCATACTTATCAATTAATGCTTTTTAAGGAACTTTATCTGTACCTGTAAGATAATGCAGTCAATGGATGTACGAATCATAAAATCCTCATCATCATCATCACGAGTTTTATTTATGACAGACATTATAAAATACACATACTGATGCCAACTGTAACTTCACACACCATATATGAAATGGCCAGCATCTAAACCTGGTAATAATGTGCAATAATAAATTATTACATCTAGAAAGTGCATCATGCATACTGACAATAGGTAGTTATACCTGCAAGTGCTGTTGAAACAACCACAACAGATATAAATTAATAATGGTATATAGGTATCACAGTGCATAGTTACTCATGGACAATGTCGATGTAATACTGTACCTCAATAAAGTCAGCGTCAACCATTATGCTTGTTAGTCTTGTAGATTGTTAAAGAGGGAACGGTCTTTTTTTGTTGGTCATAGGTGGAGTATTAGACAGTAAATGATTACTGCTGTCGTATTTTTGGCGTCCCTAGGGCGCAATAACGCTGCGTAACGTCACATTTTATAGAGTCATCTAATTGACACACGCTACCCTACCCTACGCGTGACAGTAGGAAGGTAGTGTTGACGGATAAAGCCTTGCGCAACCAGACATGCTTTTACCCTCTTCAACACTGTACAAGCAAAAAATGCATGATTGCAGCCGCAGACTTTATTGACGTACAGTATAACATCGCCATTACCCATCAGAGGCTGTCCACTGTCTGATACAGACATAGAATATACCTTTGCTATCCGTAGCCTTTGTTTCACCTACACTTGCAGGCACACGCTTAAATTGTGACAATGCACTATGTTTTTTTAAATGGTTATTTTTTATCGTACATTATTGTGTCATCACATTGATGAGTCCATGCTGGACATGTCATACATGCTGTACAAAGTAACGATTTTATTAACTTAAATAATTGAAATGTCTGTGACTGTCACATCTAAATTGCAATGATGATGATGAGTGACTATTACAAAATCCATTGTCTTCACTATGTTATGGTTTAACATAGCGTTCCTTAAGCATTATTCATAAATACAAAAATGGACTTTTATTCTTAAATTTACAACACTATATTTTGTAACCAATTTTTTGGATGGTGTGTTGTTCCATTTCTTGTTGGCATGTGCATATATGCGTTAATATTTGCAGTGTCTTTATTTTTATTCTTGAAGTTAGGAAACATGTGTATCTTCGTACCGTGTTAGCAAGTAGATAGAAAAATATTTCGACTTGAGAGTCCGCAGTGGTTGATACCTTTGAATGGATAACTGAAAAGATGGTAACAAATTGCAAGCTTTCGAGGCTACTCACGTCTCTTCATCAGGCAAAGACTAAAACAAAAAATGAAGCATCACATATTTCTATACACAACAGGACACAGGAATAGTTGTCACGCTGTCTAATGATATGTATACAATGTCAGTAAACTATTAATACAGGAACAACACTCTATACAACAACTAGTATAGCAACATAAGCATGTAAGTATAGAATAGATTTACCTGACACGATCTCTGCTGAACTCAGTGTTAATCTTGAGGACTTGATGAGCTGAAACAGGAAAGAGGTGGACCGGGATCTAACCTGACCCTAAACTGGGGTCCTAACTAATCCCTCACCTTGGAGGTACTGATAATGGTTCAGAGGTCCAAGTCTCCAACCTAACCCTGTCTCCTATCAGACCCTGAACCCTGTAATCAGTCCTAAGAAGGATCCTGACTACCACCAAAGGGATATGGGCTGATCTCAGCTAAATACACAGATTAGACATATAAGACAGACAGGATAACACTCGCTTGCATACACACTCAAACACCAAAGGAACATAAATGGTCTGGGAAATAAACTCTAACCAAGTTGAGCTTAGAACAACTAAGGAGCTCACAACTAAAGTCTATACAGATTCATTCCTATCTGTGGTCTGCATGAAGGTTTCACTGGCAACTCCCCAAGCAGACAACCAGGAATTTAAAGGAAACCAATCAACAAATAATCAATTGCAGCCGGGAGAAACTGCACCCAGTCCCAGCACCGAGCACAGACAGAATTAACTCCTAGCTGCCAAACACAAAGAAACAGCAGATCAGCTGTGAGAAGTCAAAATGTGCAACCGCGACGATCTTCGTGGCAATGCACACATGACAGTACCCCCCCTTCTACGAGGGGCCTCCGGACCCTCAGGACCAGGCCTGCCCGGGTGAGTTCTGTGGAAGGTCCGAACCAAACGATCTGCGTTAACATCAGACGCAGGGACCCACGTCCTCTCCTCTGGACCATACCCTTCCAATGCACCAAGTACTGAAGGGGCCGGCGATTCAGACGTGAGTCAATGATCTTTGATACTTGAAATTCCAAGTTACCATTGACCAACACTGGAGGAGGAGGTAGAGGTGACGGTATGACTGGTGCCACATACCTTTTAAGTAATGACTTGTGGAACACATTATGAATTTTAAACGTAGGAGGGAGGTCCAGACGAAATGCCACAGGATTAATTATGGAACTGATCCTGTACGGCCCGATGAATCTGGGACCCAGTTTCCAGGAGGGCACCTTAAGTTTTATATTCCTGGTAGACAACCATACCAGATCGTTCACATTCAGATCTGGACCAGAAACTCTCCTCCTATCAGCCATACGTTTGTAACGGTTCCCCATCGCACTCAGATTATTCAATACACCTCTCCACACAGAAGCAAGTGACGACGAGAAACGCTCCTCCTCAGGAACCCCAGAAGGGCCCCCCCCCATTGAAAGTACAAAACTGGGGATGGAAACCATATGCCCCAAAAAACGGGGACTTACCAGTGGACTCGCTCCGCCTGTTGTTAAGAGCGAACTCTGCCAGAGGCAAGAAAGAAGACCAGTCCTCTTGGTTCTCTGAAACAAAACACCGGAGATATGTCTCTAAGCTCTGATTCAGACGCTCTGTCTGACCATTGGTCTGCGGATGAAAAGCCGAGGAAAATGACAATTGCATCCCCTGACGTAAACAAAATGCCCTCCAAAATTTGGACACAAACTGAGACCCCCTATCTGACACCACATCAGAAGGCAACCCATGAAGTCTAACGATCTCCCTAATGAACACCTGCGCCAGAGTTTTAGCATTAGGGAGTGCAGGAAGAGCAACGAAATGTGCCATCTTACTGAACCTGTCAACAACCACCAGTATGACAGTATTCCCTGACGACGGAGGAAGGTCCGTAATGAAGTCCATAGATAAATGAGTCCATGGACACTCCAGAAGTTTCAAGGGTAAAAGGGTCCCAGACGGACGGGTATGAGGGGTTTTAGAGCGAGCACACACCCCACATGACGCGACAAAAGTTATAACATCTTTATTAGCATTAGGCCACCAAAACCGGCGAGAAAGGAGATCTAAAGTAGCCTTACTCCCTGGATGTCCTGCTAGAGCAGAATTATGATGTGCCTCAATAACCTTTTGTCTCAACAGATTTGGACAAACAGTCTCCCTGGAGGTCCTGCAGGGGCGTCCCCCTGAGCCTCTAACACCTCCTCCTCAAGCTCAGAAAATACAGCCGACACTACCACCCCCTCCTGAAGGATAGGACTCGGGTCATCCGTTTTCCCCGGCCCCTGGGAAACTGCGAGACAAGGCATCAGCCTTTACATTCTTAGACCCCGGGCGATAAGTGACGACAAAATTAAACCTGGTAAAAAACAACGACCATCGAGCTTGTCTGGAATTCAGACGCTTACCGGATTCCAAATACAACAGGTTCTTGTGATCAGTAATAACGGTAACCGGGTGGACTGCCCCCTCCAAAAAGTGACGCCATTCTTCAAAAGCTAACTTAATGGCCAAAAGTTCCCTATTGCCGATATCATAATTCCTTTCGGCGGACGACAATTTCTTAGAAAAGAAAGCGCACGGATGCCATTTACCAGGGGACGGACCCTGGGACAATATAGCACCCACCCCTACGTCAGACGCATCCACCTCCACAATGAACGGCTGAGATGCATCTGGTTGGATGAAATACATACTCCCAGGTTGTCATCCACCACACAACCTGGGATTAACAGTTTTCCGGTGACTTTTGGCTCAACAAGGCACGGGATGGACATTCTCCAACAAAATGTCCCTCTTTTCCCGCAGAAAAAACATCTTCTAGTCCTGCGGCGTACCGCCAATCCCCTCCTACGAAATGATGTCCCTCCCAACTGCATAGGCTCATCCGAACAGACAAGGGGAACCTCAACATAAGGGACTTTAGTGGTAGGTGGAGAAACAACAGGGAGTGGGGTTACCTCACCCCTCTCCCGAAGCCGTCTATCAGTACGGATAGCTAAGGCCATAGCAGCCTCCAGTGAATGAGGAGACTCATACTGAGCCAAAACGTCTTTTAATTTATCAGAAAGCCCATGACAAAACTGGCTCCTAAGAGCTGGGTCATTCCACTGAGTATCTGTGGCCCATCTACGAAACTCAGAAGCAAATTCCTCTGCAGGACGATCTCCCTGCTGTATCTTACGTAATTTTGTCTCAGCAAGAGAGACCCGATCTGGGTCATCATATACCAATCCCAGGGCAGTAAAAAATTGATCTACAGACAGTAGAGCCGGGGATCCCGGAGGAAGGGAAAATGCCCAGGATTGAGGGTCCCCTTGCAGAAGTGAGATAACAATTCCCACTCTCTGCTCATCACTCCCTGATGATCGAGGCCGAAGCCGAAAATACAATTTACATGCCTCCCGGAAGGTGAAAAATTTGTCTCGCCCACCAGTGAACCTGTCCGGAGAGCTACTTTAGGTTCAACTCTGGTTTGCTCCAGGGGAGGCAAAACTTTGGACTTAATGTCCGTCAGCTCCATGGATAATCCCTGCAACTGCAGAGCCAGCTGGGCTACTGGATCCATGGTAACTGGAGATAATTTTTATGGCCAGTGAAAATGTCACGCTGTCTAATGATATGTATACAATGTCAGTAAACTATTAATACAGGAACAACACTCTATACAACAACTAGTATAGCAACATAAGCATGTAAGTATAGAATAGATTTACCTGACACGATCTCTGCTGAACTCAGGGTTAATCTTGAGGACTTGATGAGCTGAAACAGGAAAGAGGTGGACCGGGATCTAACCTGACCCTAAACTGGGGTCCTAACTAATCCCTCACCTTGGAGGTACTGATAATGGTTCAGAGGTCCAAGTCTCCAACCTAACCCTGTCTCCTATCAGACCCTGAACCCTGTAATCAGTCCTAAGAAGGATCCTGACTACCACCAAAGGGATATGGGCTGATCTCAGCTAAATACACAGATTAGACATATAAGACAGACAGGATAACACTCGCTTGCATACACACTCAAACACCAAAGGAACATAAATGGTCTGGGAAATAAACTCTAACCAAGTTGAGCTTAGAACAACTAAGGAGCTCACAACTAAAGTCTATACAGATTCATTCCTATCTGTTGTCTGCATGAAGGTTTCACTGGCAACTCCCCAAGCAGACAACCAGGAATTTAAAGGAAACCAATCAACAAATAATCAATTGCAGCCGGGAGAAACTGCACCCAGTCCCAGCACCGAGCACAGACAGAATTAACTCCCTAGCTGCCAAACACAAAGAAACAGCAGATCAGCTGTGAGAAGTCAAAATGTGCAACCGCGACGATCTTCGTGGCAATGCACACATGACAATAGTGCAATAGGTAAGACAAGTAAGTGACGTGTAGCAGAACTGTCATTATCACAGAGGGATGAACATAAATATTGGAACAGTTCCTAGATAAGGATAGAAAGTTTTATTGCCCTCTGATTGGGGTCTGGTTTTGTGTTTTCATGCCCCTGGAAGGGCAGAGACGCAGATTCCTTAATTGATATAGAATGACATAAATCCGTGTGATCTATTCATTCCATCACTAACAGTGTCAAAGGTCATGATGAGCTTATATTCTGAAACCTTTGTATCTTTCTCATATTTGAAGTTATATTTTAATACCAGTAATTCCATATTCATCATGCTATGACCGGGCATACAAAATTGTTTTGCCACAGGTAAATCCATTATTTTTTCTCTTATTGTGTGGCGCTGATAATTCATCCTTGTTCTCATTTTTTGGCCGGTCTCCCCTCACTTGTCCCTCCCTCACTTGTCTTACCTATTCCTGTGTCCTGTTGTGTGTAGAAATATGTGATTCTTCATTTTTTGTTTTAGTCTTAGCCTGATGAAGAGACCTGAGTAGTCTCGAAAGCTTGGAATTTGTTACCATATTTTCAGTTAGCCATTAAACGGTATCAACCACAGAGGACTCTCAAGTATAAATATTTTTCTATTCTTGGAATTGAAATTCATCATTTTATTGTCCTAGTAAAACTTTATTCTTGTTTGAAGTACATACATTTGCAATGGCCACGTAACAAGGCAATAACTCAATATTTTATGCCTACACCCTCCTTGACCCTGGGCTTCAACACCGCCAGTTGCTGCTCAGAAGTGTTAGATGCACAGATGAAAACAATCGCTGATGTGTTTGTGGGGTTCAGTAACGCCTGCTGTTCCCCTGCTGTGTGTCTGGCAAAAATTACTGCTGCTAACTACAACTTCAACTTCAAACATCTCATACTAGGCCTCTGCCTACACCCTCCTTGACCCTGGGCTTCAACACCGCCAGTTGCTGCTCAGAAGTGTTAGATGCACAGATGAAAACAATCGCTGATGTGTTTGTGGGTTCAGTAACGCCTGCTGTTCCCCTGCTGTGTGTCCGGCAAAAATTACTGCTAGCTACCTAATCATGGTGAAAAAAACATGACATGTCAAAGTGTCTAGTGCTACACATAGATATGAGGCTACACCCTGATTTCTAAGCTGTAAACATTTGAAACGTCAACTTTAAAAACCATAAAATGATTAGTCTTTGTCACAAATCTGTAACAAAATAATTGTGACATATTATTACAGATATGCACATGTCGAAAACAAATGCAAACACAAAAGCCTACTTATGCTATAGGATACTGATGGTCAACCTTGTCACTCCATAGCTTAGACAAATCCAACTCACATCATGACTCAAATGCTGCAATGTTGGAAGTGCATAATGTGGGTTGAACTTTGACAACTGCTGCAGTGCGAAGGTTATACTTCAGTGTTCTTGCCTTTTAAATAAAAGCATACAAGTAAATATAATAATCCAATGTTGATTAAGGGACGTGATGTACACCTGTAATATTGTGCAAAAAATGCATGTAGGAATAGTCCTCTTCAACATTACTTATATTTGTGTCATTTTAAAAAATACATATTTAATTAGAAAGTTAACAGCCCATATCATAAAGGTAATCGCTAACAAAAAATCATGCATTACCTTGGTAAAGTCAATAGTGCATAGTCACAATAGCAAAATATATACCTGTAAGTGGTGCTGAAAGAACGACAACTGATAGAATAGGTGAATGATATCTATTTATCAGACTGAATAGCGACACCTGTACAATGTCGATATAATACTGTACCTTAACCAAACAGCTGTGTCACACCTCACACTCGTTTTTCTTGTAGCTTGTTATGTAATAAGGCACATGCGTGTATGTTTCATCATAGGTGCATGTTTACTGAGTAAAGCAGTCATGACAACGCCTTTGTGTTGTCGGTACGCTTGCGATGATGAACGATGCGCACCGTGAATGTTCGTCTGCGTCATAAGACGTACAGACGCCTCCAATACCCAACGCGTCACAGCAGGAAGCCAGTCTGTGCGTCCAAACAAAGGCGCAACCATACATGCACGTAACCTTTTTAAAGCTATATAAAAAAAAAGGATGTAGTAGTAACGCACACTTTATTGAGGTACAGTATTACATCGCCATTCACCATCTGTGGCTATGCAGTCTCATCTAATATACCTTATCTATCCGTTGTCATGCTTGCAAGTCCACAGTCAGGCATAAATATCTGTTTTCACTCTGCACTTGCACTTTTTAAATTTTTTGTTGTTAATATAAATGATTGGCACATATTATCAGTATTACATGATGGAAATTTTAGATATTTTTTAAAAAATTTTAGTGATATTATTCACCAAATGAAAATTTTATGAAAGTCAAAAATAACTTGGGAAAGCTGATTTTGTTTAAGCACCATCTTGTCTACCAAAAAAATGGTGACAACGTTACTTAGCCATCATTTAAGATTCTGATAGTACTTTTATGCTTTTTTTTTAAACCGTATAGCAATTATTTTAACTATTTAATTGGTTTTCATTTCTTTTTAACATGTTTTAAGTATGGTTTATTTTGTAAATTTTTAATTTACATATTTTTTTAAGTAAAATCATCATCTTTGGGCTAAAGGGTTTTATTTCTCTTTTTTGGGGTTAACATTTTTAATTGACAAATAACAAGGAAAATACTTTTATAGTATTTAAAATCCTTCTTGACCCGGGGGTCCAAACCCGAAGTGCTTTTAACGTCAAAACTTGCTCCTGTGTTACGGGTTCAGTAATGTATGTTTCCCCCCGCGTGTGAACGGGAAAAATCCTGCGCCCCAATGTTCTCTTCTCATCCCGGGGTCCAACAACCGCCAGTTGTTGCCGGGAAGTGCTTTAGCACGTCAAACTTGCTCCTTTTACTGGGTTCAGTAATTCACGTTCCCCTCTGTGTGAACCAAAAAAGTCAGGGGCCTCCCCATGTTCCTTCCATTCCCGGGCTCCAAAACCGCCATTGTTGCTCGGGAAGGGGGTTAGCACGTCAACACTGCCCTTGTTACTGGGGTTCAGTAATGTCGCTGTTCCCCGCTTGTGAACGGCAAAAAGCCGCTGCCTCCACCCTTTTCTTTCCATCCCTGGGGTCCAAAACCGCCATTGTTCTCGAAGGCTGTTACCGTCCACTTGCCCTGTGTTACTGGGGGTTTAGTAATGCAGCTGTTTTCCCCCGCTGGTGAATGGCAAAAATCCTGCTGCCCCACCAGTTTTTCCCTTTTCATCCCCGGGCTACAACACCGCCAGTTTTGGGGTCTTTTTG